>JAOWCC010001589.1:24771356-25484634 GCA_030867875.1 Actinernus sp. WN-2022
CCTCACAATCACAGTGACCAAAGACGGCCGTCAATTTCAAGATCGCTTTTCCCTTGTCTTCCCTTCGCTTTGTCATTCCGATGTTAGTTAAAGTCGACATAATTGTTTTCACCTTGACGAGTAAAGGGTTCAACCCCTGCTCACAATATATATAACTCACAAAATATAAAATATTGAACTCTATCTACTCTACATCCCCCCGGGGGGGGGGGGGGGGGTGGTACTTCTGTTTGTGACGTATTATGTATGTGCCGCGGGGGTGGGTCAGGGTTTTGAGCTCAGTTTGGGCAGGTAGGGTCAGGGTTTTGACGTGATTTGGGCAGATCAGGGTTAGGATTTGAGTTTAATGTGGGTGCAGTCAGGGTCGGAGTTCAGTATTTTTTAGGCATCAGTGTTTTTTCCCAAAAAAGGGGGCAATCAGGGTTTTGAAACTCGGATTTTGGGTCAAACAGGGTCAGGATTTGAGCCTCTTGGCCTCACATACATACCCATTTTTCATGTAAGTGCCCCTCATCCCCGGGCTCTACATGCTCTACGTAGAAATCTACTATTACTTACCGTTGCGTAGCAAGATCGAACAAAACTGCACCACGTCCAAGAACACAAATCTGCTATATAACCATGCACTCCTTCTGAAATGTTGATCGCTGGTGTCTACTGCTGGCTCATAGTCTTCTCACGACTTCAATGTCTCATCACCGTGAGCAACCACCATTTAAATATCTAGGAATTATTCGTCTACAGTTTTGAAATTCTAATATTCCGAACTACATTGTAACCCTAACCCTAACCTAACGAACTAACATACATAGTCTCCCTGCATAATACTGTAAAACAGTAGAGAAAATGATTATGCAGGGAGACTGTATGGAACGAAACACTACCATGAAGTAATTATACCATTGTCTCGCATTAGAAATGAAGGAGATATGGTTATGTATTTAAAATCACGTGACCGATAACGTCATCGTTACGTCATCACCACTGAGTGATTGACAGGGACCCACTACCACGTCTGCCCAGGCTTGAGCCACCTGCCAGTAATATTAAGCGAGTTAGCCATATAAAATATCAAACGATAACTACTCGTAGGAATTCGAAGAATTTAACATCCGCTGTGATTACCCTTACTAACCCTTCCCAACCCCCTTTTGCGCTTCTTTCTTGCGTATTGTGCTAGGCGGATTGTTGTGGTCAGGGAGACTTAATTAGCATCCGTAAAACATGAGTATTCGGTGGGCGGTAAAGAAAAGTGCTGGATTTTGGTCAGTTTAATTATTTACTTACTTATTTACAATTGGATTACATTGTCTATTTTCTAATATAATATATAAGCCAACGGCCGGATCGCTAAGAATTCCTAAACTCGATATTAAAATAGATCCAGAAGAGTCATGCAAACCACTTCATCAGGAAGTAATCATTATTTATTTACTGCTAGCATTTATTACACATTATGGGAGAAAATACCATTTGGAGAGAGAATAACTCGATCGTACCTTAGTAAACGGGTAGACACGACCATTACAACTCGAAAACATAGGGAACAAGCATATGTGAAAACACACACTTTATCTGTGATCTGTTATTTCATTTCTTTTTCTACTCGTATTATGTTTCTGATGACGGTTTATGTGAAATTGTTATAATTTCAGTGGATACTATCTGCAATTAGTAAATCATTGTTAATATGTTGTGATTTTAATGTTATTTTTAAAAGGTGAAGTTCGCAATAGCGAGTGAAGAGTGGCTTCATTTTCACACAGAAGATACAAATCCGGTAAATGAATATGGTGGCAAGTATCCGTATGGAGCAAAGATAAAAGATCATACCATGCACTATTGTTATTACACTAGTAAGTATGAGATGTAGGTATCCTGCAATGTTCAGTTACTAATGAGCAGAGTTAATAGACCATACCATGCACTATTGTTATTAACGCATTCTAAACTATTTTGTCATTTTCCAAACTATATTTTTCTGCAAAACGTCGATAATTATCATGTCTTTTAGGATACTTTTTTTAAAGGCTATGACAAATAATCTATTTTACTCGTTATGTCCATAATGTAATTGTAATTGCAAAATGCATGGTTTGTCTGTTTTTACTATGAAAATAAGACGTTGGACATTGCAGAGTAAGTGAAAATCCCTGAATATAAGAATCAATGACACCAGGAATTGCATGATCTTTAAACTCTGGAGTGATCCACTTTATTTCAAATCAAAGTTTACACAATTAGCTGAAATTCAGAGTAGCCAACTTGCCTGCTCTGAAATGCAGAGTATCCAACTTGCCTGCTCTGAAATTCAGAGTAGCCAACTTGCCTGCTCTGAAATTCAGAGTACCCAACTTGCCTGCTCTGAAATTCAGAGTAGCCAACTTGACTGCTCTGAAATTCAGAGTATCCAACTTGCCTGCTCTGAAATTCAGAGTAGCCAACTTGCCTGCTCTGAAATTCAGAGTATCCAACTTGCCTGCTCTGAAATTCAGTGTACCCAACTTGCCTGCTCTGAAATTCAGAGTATCCAACTTGCCTGCTCTGAGATACATAGTATCCAACTTGCTTGCTCTGAAATTCAGAGTAGTCCCAACTTGCATGCTATGAAATTCAGAGTACCCAACTTGCCTGCTCTGAAATTCAGAGTACCCAACTTGACTGCTCTGAAATTCAGAGTATCCAATGTTTTCCTAAACAGGTCTTATCTAGGCTGAAATAAAGGCCAATATTCTTAAAGAGCAGATCACGAAAAAATTATTATGTATATAGCTTTGGTTCTTGGTTTTCATGGTGTTCTCACAATACATGTATAGTATGTTGCTCTAATTATTGACACTTTTTGTATTTTTTTAAATATTCCTCGTGAACAAATAAAGCTTTTTTCTATCTGCTAGGAATTGATTATAGTTTCTTGACTTAATTGCAATGGTACTATTTTTTATTTCGCAACAAATTCATTGTGGTAATTATTCTAATTAGTGATATGTGTCTTCAATTGTGGACACTTCAAAGCAGACATATTTGATCCTCAATAGTACATGTAGGTTAAAAGAAGGTTATTCGTATTTTATATCGGCACTGTCGGTTTAATGCCTATGCTCATCTAACCCACATGGTATAAAAATATCATTATTGCTATAATGATACTATGGCTATTGTGGATTTCTAGAAAATATCCATACCCACCACTGGTGGCGACATAAATTTCAAGGGGGAGGGGTATACCAAATCCACACCCAATGGGATATGGACATATATCTGTACAGATTCTGCAAACATTTAATTTGTATTTATCATGCTTGTAAACAATTTATTTATTGTTTACAGCTCCTGCAAACAATTTATTTCAACATTTGCCCCTCCCCCCCCTCTTTCCCGGTCAAAAAAATGATGGTCCGTCCCTTAGGATAAATTTTGTAGGGACTGTACATGTGGAGTTTTTTTACAGTGGCAGACGTGTTCGTTGCGAAGGGACGGCGAACCGCGTTCAGATTTTATTCGGCCGTTCAGTGGAACACACAACAATACATTTTTATTCTGTGTTCCTCCATTGGAAAGTATAAAAAAGCGTTGCTTGCCATAGTACTAATCTTAACATATATAGTAATCATCAATGTAGTCGGATTGTTTTTGTCTCGTTTCAGTCTATGACAGCGCCACGAAGTGTAAACATTAACGTTTAATTGTACATACGTGGACTCCGAGTCTGGGAATGTTGGGATTGTTTGCATATTTGAGAAGAAGTATGAGCCTGATATTATTTATTTTTGGCGAAATCGATCTCTCCTGTCATTCACTTTGATTGGTTATCAGCTGAGTCGTCTCGTCTCGTCTAATAGCTTTGACATGCGCTATCTGGACGTGCCTGGATAAATCTGACCAGAGATTGTATTTTCATACCTTACATTAGCTATGCATGAGGAACTTCACACTACCAACCTACGCCAGTTCAACCGACGAACATCAACAGGAGGGCTGTTGTAGCTTAAATACTTTATTGTAGGCGGATGTCAGCGCTAAAGCGTTAAATTGTCGCATTTTGGTTTTTACGTGTTAGAAGGTGGGGCAGACTTCACCGTTTGCAACCTAAAATGTTATTGGTTACCCAAACAATAGCCTACCCCTAAAACAATACAAACCCTAACCCTAAAACAATGGAATTCTTTATCAGTGAAGTCCAATAGGATACGACCTACAGAACAGTGAAGACTAACCGTAGAAGGTAACAGACTAATATGTCAAAGAGAAAAAGAGACTGCAGCAAGAATTCGATGCCGGACGTCGGTTTACTTTAGTAGCTCAGACAGAAATGACACTACAATACGGAATCCTTCGTCGGTAATTACAACATAAACATATTTCATTGTTGTATACAGTGTTACCTGGGCAGCCCATACTGAATATAAAACCATCGCGAATTAGACCATCCCAATAAAATGTTTCATTTACTCTCTGCCGAGGGTTTTGGAAAAGTAAAAAAAAAAGTTTTTATTCCATTGGATTCAAAGTTTGCAACATAAAAGTATTCTTCCTACAACACTCCGATAATGCAAGTTGGCTCTTCTTATATTCTTCAACATCATTCTTGATGACGGGTGTAACATTTATGCCTCTGAAGTCAGGGAGTTCCACAGGAATATCAACTTTAGGTAGCGGGTTCACATTTGCCTCTTTCCACAATAGTGGCCAACTTTGTGTAGAGAGGGATAAATTCCACACAGCTTCCACAACAGGAGTTAAGATAGACTTGCTCCAAGTTGAACTCGCTGAGTCACTGGGTAAGCGATTACTGCGTCAAAAATTGAGCGCGAGAATCGAAGCGGGAGTCGAGTTCGACTAGTTTCACTTGCAGGAAATTGAATCGGGGGATTATGTTTTGGCGCGAAAACACGTTTCAGGGGGAAAGCTTACATTTCGCGCCTTTGACAAACTCTTTCTGAGTACAATCAAATTGTAAATATCACATCCACGGTCGACTTACTTGACACGTCAACATCCAATGCCTGAAGAATTGACGCTTTGTGATTGGGCAAATCTTAGTACCTCATAAGCCATGCCTCCGGTTGAACAATCAACCGGTAAATTTGGCGCGCCGCAAGTGGGAAAAGTGCGGGGGCTAAGAAGGACTTTGATAAAGTCTAGAGTTAAGATAGCAGCATACTCCTACCACACACGGAAAGGTACTAGGTCTGGCGCAGTTTATTTTTGACAGGGTATGGTATACTTGACTTTTTGAGATTTGTGGATTAGGAATGTTCTCGCAGTCTTTGATCAGCATAAGGGATGGCTTGATATAATCGTCATCATAACAGCTATTTCCACTAATCGTTCAATCCCTGTACAAAACCCTATCGAAGCTATAGCTGGGTTTGTCTTTCTTCTGTGATAGTTGATCTCCACCAGGCCTTAGTGCCCAACTTGCCGCTTGTTAGTGCTTTACGATTCTCCCTGATAGTCCGATCGATCTTAGCCTTGAGATCTATTAGGGAACCTCCATTACCACAGACTTGCAATCTTGCCTTTTTCTTCAATAATATTTTAACTAGCGGTGTCATCCATACAAACGATTTTGGCGGGAAAGCTCAAATCCATCAGACGGTGAGTCAACGTCTTTACTGTTGTAAACATTGCCCAGTCAAGCTCCAGAAGTTTATGATGAAATGAGATTCTGCGGTGCTCTCCATAATCACACATTGTATAATTAAACCTCAAGGCATTAAGCTTCACACCTGCTGGCAAAATAACTCCGCTGTAATCAGTTCTCATTTGAGCATCAAATGGTAACACTTCGAAAATAGACTTGCATTGTTTGTCAAACAATTGTCTAAAATAGATGTACCCCTTGTTGGGAAATCAACTAACTCCTTTAAACCAGATAATGCAGCGAGTTTATCAAGGTTTAGCCAATTGAAGATTGCAGGATACCCCACCACTTCGAAAGATCACTTGAAAAGCCCTTACAAATTGTTCAAAATTATCCATTTAGCTCGGGTGTATTTAGATTCGTTCTATGAATGATTTGGAGTTGAAAATGGGTAAGATTTATTTGAATTTCAGGGTTAGGTTTTTAAGAGGGTTTGTATGAGAATTTGAGAAAATGCATTATTAATGAACCAAGTGGTGGGGTATTCTGCAATCGTTCCCAAGCCAATCAAATGTGACAATGTGGTGGCCCATGTTGAAGTTGTGACACCGTAACTTGTCATGTCACTTCACAAGGAGGTAAATATCCACAAATTGTCACTGGATCTGTGTTGAATAATGTTTTTAGTATATACCACACAAGTGTTATAGTGAGTAGCTTAGCCAATTAGATTGCAGCATTTCTGATAGCGCACAATTGATTTCTAACAACTAATACATGTATATGTCAGATAAATGAATATCACACTACAGGCCCACAACAGAAACTCTATTGTTGTTATTATTGTTGTTACTCTGGGTTTTTTTTGCAATAGTGCTAGCTGGGCACTTTCCACTATGCTCTCGTATTGCCTAGTCATGTGTCTGGTCATCTTTGTCCAATGAGAGCACAGGGGTGGACCATTAGAAACCAGTGACTGGACTGTGGTTGACAACTCCCGGAAAAAAACAAGAAATTCCTACAAGCACATGATCATCGCAAAACAATTCATGCAAGCAAACTTGTTTAAAGAATATTCTGAAGATAAATTAGTTTGAAAAACTATCTGTGCACTAATCCCCCCCCCCCAAGTAATTTTTAATGGTAAACACCTAACTACAAACCAATCAAGAATGTTCAAGTATTCAGAAGATATAGATATTACACATTCCAACAAACCAGGGCATTCAATGGGTCCCACCTCACTTTAATAATCCATCCCTGTCATGTCATAGTTTGTGTGAACTCAGCTGGAGGGGGGGGGGGGGGATAATTCTCCGGGGGGCGACTCACTATATCTCGCTGATGGCAATGCTCATACCTTTTGGGGTAAAAATGCATATTTTGGTACCTCTGGGTGTTTAATTTGAAATGCTAACAGTACCTTTATGGTATTCAGGGTAAACCAAGTAAGATATTAAAATAGCTAGTATTGCCACCTCTTAGGGGTAAAAATTAATTTTGGCTATGCCCAGAAAAATGAGATTTTGGTACTTTAGAATTTTTCAACAAGCATCCCATCACTTTTATATGGGAGCCCCTACCCCTCCGGGGGGACTTTTCTACTCCGATCTCAAGCCTATATAGACAGTCTGGGGAGGGATCTGTTGATGGATCTTTTTTATGGCACAAGAAGGAATAACTGTTCCTTTCCCCAAATAGCCATGCTCCCACAAAATAAACTGTCTAGGCTGTCTTGCTGTAGCTGGCCATTGAAACGTCTAGACGATCCACCCTAATGTCACCTACAGCGAATGGCAATTTCGAGAACGCGTATGAAGTGATGCATTCCCTTCATCTGTAACATTAAATTTTATTCTCAGGAGCAAGGCACAACGTTCCTGGAATTCCGGGTTCTGGGCCTGGATTCGTGACTCATCATGAAGATTGTAAAATCTAAGCTCCCACGGCCATTATTGTTCAACAGTTTTACCCCAGGGGGTACTGGACCCATGTTTGGGTATATGGTTGAAACCCTGACCCTGTTTAGGACAGAAAAAAATCCAAATACCTACCCTGTGTAGGACAACACCTTCTAGTTTAGGACCATGTTTGGGACAAATGACAAAATACAGACTATTGTTTTACACAATTATGTTTTATTGGCAATTGCAATGATTGGGTGACTGATCTTGTGGAGTGTCTGTTGACTGATGACTTGTTAAAGACTGGTGAAATGAGGATAATCGTGCAATCAATACCCTGGACAGACTCATGAAATTATATACCCTGTTCAGGACAGAGGCCAAAAACCGTACCCTGTCCAGCACATGTCCCTGTTTAGGCCATATAAAGGAGTACCTCCCCCCCTGGAGTTTTACAAGAATTTCAACTCTGTTGTCATGCTAATTCGTTAAAGAAATCTTTATAAAAAGAAATGTGGAGTTTAGTGACACTGTAGATTATACTAAAATCATTCTGAAAAATATAAATCGTGTACTTTAATACACTAGCTATTTCCTGTTTGGTGTTCTCTTCTTTGCCTCACTAGTGAACAGTCTGGTACACTTACATAATGAGCACTTCCTTGAGGAACTGTTTCTAATTATGAAGTAATGTTCGTAATACAAAAACATGTTTTACACCTTTTTATTTTTGTCTTTAGTTTGGCTGTGATAAAAATATTTAGTCGGGTGTTTTGTTGATTGCACAAACTTTTGACTTTCTTTTCAGCTGTTCATACCTTCAGTTGCACATGGCTTTCTCGATGTACCACACTTATACCGATTCGCCATACATTCTAAGTCAGCCGTCCTACAAGGGCAGCCACGTGTTTGGCCATCTTTCCCTTTTTTTTATATATAGAAATAATACAAGTATAAGTTGAATTGCAAATATCGGCTCTGTCTTCGTGTAGAACTTCGGCTTCGCCGGCAACCTTCAGTAAAATTGAATTGAAAGAAACACAGATAAATACCGATCGTATTGTCTATTGACTTGTTGGCGTTTCATAGAAACTTAAAACTCACCATAAACATTTATCCTCTGCAATTCGTCTTCCGATGTCTTGTGAGATCAAGATGGCCGTCACGAAGGCTAGCGAGGAACGACAGGTCGAATTCTTGAATCAAAACAAAAACAAACGCCCGCAATGGATGCCGGTCGACATAGAGTCTTTAAGGAAAATGTCCTATTCCGACTCAGAACTGGATTTGGACCGTTTTCTGATCCGGGTTTAAAGAAATGTCCATGCAGATTGTCAAGTCTGTAGATGGAAGCAGGTCCGGCAAAGTGAGACAAAGCAGCCCGTGGTTAGTCCATTTTACTTGTGGTCGCTTGAGTGAGCTTGCTGAGCACATGGCAGATCGCTTTAACCATAGTTAATAGAGTGGAATGGTTAGGAAACCCAGCGACCTTCTTTGTTATAGGTCTTTGTTAGCTTTTTTCAACCTTGAACGTGCACAAAAGACAATAGAAATTCCAATGTGTTAATCATTCAGCCAATAGAAACGCGTGAGTTCAGTCGTTCAGGGAACGCTAATGAACTATGATAGTGCACAATCTTTTGTCTTACCCCTTCCAACCTAAATCGCAGCGCCTTTGTTAGCCCTTTTGAAGTTTGCCGGGTTTCCTAACCATTCCACTCTATTAACTATGCTTTAACCTAACTAAAGTTATCTCAAAGAATTTTTTTTACAGTATTTCTGCCTAGTAAACGGAGTTCGTTACGCTCTCATACAAATCCAGATTTGAGCTGGCTGAGCACATGGCAGCTATTATTTCAAAGAAATAATCTCCAATGCAAGGACAAATATCAGCTCCTACTTCAACGTCAAAAAAAATGATAGCATCTTATATAACCCATCAAATATTTTCTCCCACGTGATTAGTTGAATGCGTCACGTGACCCGATATTTTCTCTCCACTACCAGGAAATATCAGCGACTATTATTCAACACATCGTAACATAGCCCAAACATGGTCATTTCACCTTCAATATCTCACCTACACATGACAGATATCCTGCGATAGCTATTCAAAGTCAATTTGAATATGTAAATTACGCCTAGGGAATTAATTAACGAGAGTATGAAAGAAAGAACAATGCTCTCTATAGGTGTTGAAACCAGAAGACGAACAGGTTGCGTGTCGTCCAGCATCAACTCCGGCTAGCTTGCTGGCTCTCGAAGAAGTATGAGGGGGAAAAACAACTGAAGCCTATTATGGCAACGGTTCTTCGACAGTTCTTTTGAACTAAGGCTCTCTAAGGTTACGGCCTTGGCACGCAATTTTGAATGACTAGTATTCATGAGGTGGTATGACCACATGCAGCCCAAGCTAATGATTTTTACAAGGAATGTATGGATTTTTTTAGACAAAATCTGAAACTGTACTAAAATGATCAATAAAGTCATGAAATCTTACCTGTGTGTTGCAAAGTTGTTCCTCTTTATCACTGATGTATTTATTTCTGGTTTGAGGCACTTCTGGGCTTTTTTTTCCTCCCTTATATAAATATTGTGAAGTTGCCATTAGTCCATGTGGTGACTCTTCGAGGCCTCGTAATTCTTCGAAAATCCAAACTTTCAGAATTTTCCCTCCAGAAACCCTTTCTTACATTCCTCTAGCACTCATTTAATCGATCCATCGCTTATTTCCTTGCTTTGTAAGTACTCAAATTCGACGGTTTCTGCAGCTAATCTAGCATGTAACGAGCCGGGGTACCGTCAGCTTGACATTTTTTCATGGGCTGTCTGTGCTAGTTGAACCACAGGCAGCCTGTGGTTGAACGTGGCTTTTCTTCGGGAGCAATGACGAACGAGTGACGAAGGAATCCAACACCTCTGTGTGTTTTTTCGAGGAGATTCGGAGAACGAAGTGATTGCGCTCAATCGACCAATCGCTGAACGGTGAAATCTGCAGGGCAGACCCACGAACTTTTCAGCAAACAATAGGTGAAGTAAATGTCAAATAGAAATGTAGTCGATTTCTTGATTTAGATTTTAGATTTTTCAGATTTCAGTTTATTCGCACATTTTCTAGTTAACATGGTAGTAGATAATTATAGGATAAATAAAAAACATAACAATAGTAACATTTACATAACTGAGAAGAAATTATAATAAATTATTCGTGCGCAGTGATCAAAGTAGCAAGAAGATTTCGTGTTGATCACTGCCTACGTCTACCATAGCTAGGAAAGAAAAAAATGAAGGACGGACATGGATAAAAAGTTCATCCTCAATAAATGAAAAGAGTTATTGTCAAACATTATTAGAGTGTATGTGAGATAAGGAGAGACTGAGTATATTTTTTCCTAAATGTAGAGGTTGAATTAGACTGTTTAATTCCAAGATCAATGGTTTCCCAAATTTGTGATGAAATAAATTTAAATGTTTGTATTCATTAATTTGTTCGTGCTTTAGGTCTGCTAAAGTTCTGTCTGACGGCAAATCTTGTATTATAGGAGTGTCGATCTGATGCAATCTTAATAGTTTCACAAAATATTGTTGGGACTTTACTCTTTTCATTTATAATTTTATATGCAAAAGTAGCGATTTTTAATATGAAAATGTTATCAAGCATAAGTATACCAAGGATATTAAAATAATGGGTGGCATTCTCTCTTTTTCGCGCAAAAAAAAAAAAAATTTATGCATTTATTTTGACAAGAACGCAATTTTGTCAATTTCGAAGTATAGGTGTTACCCCAGCTCATCAATCCATAATTGATATATGGATAAATGAATGTAGTATCTAAGTTTAATTAGGATTCCAGTATTTTTTATCTGTTGTTCCCAACTTATATGATTGTCGATGTATATACCTAAATATTTTTTGTTCAATGTTTCTAATGCCTATGTCTCGGATTATTCTCTTTGAAGAGGTTATCAACATAAAATTAGTCTTTTTTAAGTTTATTGAAAGTTTGTTGGTGGCACAGTAACGAAAAATTTGATTAAGTTCTTCATTCATCACATTTTCCACATCATTAATACATGTACTTGAATAAAATACGTTGGTATCATCGGCAAATATTCGAAATGATAGTTTATTAGTACAGTTAGGCGTATCATTTATGTAAAGTGTAAAGAGAAGTGGCCCAAGAGTTGAGCCTTAAAATACCCCACAAGCCATTTTAGTTCTCTTCAAAAGCTGTTTCACATGTCAAATAACCAAAAATGGAACCAAGGTAAGTTGTTCAAGAATTTGTTATAGACAATTTTGTTGAACTGACTGCAATATGAGAGTGAACATATACATCCGTGTAGCGGCTAGAATATGATGTGCCAAATAGGTCAGTGAGAACTCGTATTAACCCTTATCTTTCCTGGAGCCTGACAGATGAGCAAAGAGCAGTTAGAACTGCCAAAGCAGGACATATTGGGGACTTTAAGCAACCAGGACGGCGACGGCAATGACGACGGGACGTAGAAAAGTGTTTTCTCCCGAAATTTGGTGTCTACTATTTCCCTTGTTTGCCTTGAATTGTTTTTCACAACTAGATTTTCGAAAAATATGACCGAGTATAGAGTTCCGTTCACGCCGAACGAAAAACGGATTGATTTACTTTCTTATACGTTCGCGTTCTCTTTACAATGTACAATTTGGGGTTTTCACGTTGTGTTTTTGCAGAGAACGGTGGAAATGTAGGCGACTGCTTCGGTATTTTCACGTTCAGCTATTGTATTTTGTAATTAAAGGCTATTGTTTTATGCTGCCGTCGAAGACGTTGCCGACGTGTTTTGCTTAAAGTATAAGGACTGGAGCAGGGAAGGTATCTACAATCACTTCTTAGTGGTTGTGAATGGGCGTTTCTACTGATATAGGAAAACAAATTTCTAACATCATTTTATTTCAACCATGGGTATAACACTGATAATGTGAAAAAAATTCGATAATTGTAACACAAAAAATTGTATAATAATTGCTGCCTCCCCTGACGTCTTGTAATTAACATTTTGGATATTAAAATAAACCTCCTTAACTCAGCGGCACAGCATTCAAAGCAAGATATATCGTACCATTCTACTATTCACTTGATGTAGAATTGATATCTAAAATAAAAAAAATAGGGTTCATAGGGACTTTAAAGTCCCTATTAATATCCTGTTGAGTAAACCAAGCCGTAACGCGTCTGAAAAACCTTGGACGAAATGTTGTGGTGGTGTGTGCTAGTGGCATTTCCGCTACTGTATTTGACGATTCAATAAAAAGTAAAACGGTCCATTCCCATTACGCTCTTCTAATGGCTGATATGCCTTGTATTTCTACTGATTTGAAAAGTTCGTGGGTTTGCCCTGCAGATTTCATCGTTCAGCGTTTGGTCGATTGAGCACAATGACTTCGTTCTCCGAATCTCCTCGAAAACACACGGAGGTGTTCGATTCCTTCGGCACTCGTTCGTTATTGCTCCCGAAGAAAAGCCATGTTCAACCACAGGCTGCCTGTGGTTCAACTAGCACAGGCAGCCCATTAAAAAAATGTCAAGCTGACGGTACCCCGGCTCGTTATATGCTAGATTAGCTGCAGAAACAGTCGAATTTGAGTACTTACAAAGCAAGGAAATAAGCGATGGATCGATTAAATGAGTGCTAGAGGAATGTAAGAAAGGGTTTCTGGAGGTAAAATGCTGAAAGTTTGGATTTTCGAAGAATTACGAGGCCTCGAAGAGTCCGGCGCCACATGGACTAATGGCGTCTTCACAATATTTATACAAGGGAGGGGAAAATGCCCAGAAGTGCCTCAAACCAGAAATAAACACATCAGTGATGAAGAGAAAGAACGTCACAACATACAGGTAAGATTTCATGACTTTATTGATCATTTTAGTACAGTTTTAGATTTTTTCTAAACATTCCTATACATTCCTTGTAAAAATCATTAGCTTGGGCTGCAAGTGGTATGACATGTGTTCGTTCCTTGAAAGGGGGTGTTGTGAGAGCTCCTATTAGTTTGTATTCGGATATAATTATTTTGTCTATTATGCTCGGTGGTTTATGCTGTTCACCTCGCAGTTCGGTTGTTGTGCGGATTTTTCACTCTTTGGTTTAGTTTAAATTAAACTTCTTTGTGATTTCCACGTAGTTTTTTATATTGCGATACCGATGGCGGGTGTATCTGGGAGAAGTTTCCATGCTCTCAGACTGCATGGGCCAGATTTCACCTTTTGGAACCCGAAATGTTATTGGTTACCCAAACAATAGCCTACCCCTAAAACAATACAAACCCTAAAACAATGGGATTCTTTATCAATTACATACGACCTACAGAACAGTGAAGTCTAACCGAACTGCATATCTGCTGCTAGAACATCCATTATTAATTGTAAGGTAGTTTCTATAACGACTTTTGTGGCTTAGTTTTAGCTAGTAGAATAATATACATGTTCATTTATTATTTTATTATAGCTCAATGTGTCTCATTATGCACGCCGACTTGAGAATACGCGTTTGGTTATAATTATCTTTTGACTTTTGTGTGTCTAAAAGAATGCCTGTGTGGCTGAAGGAATGCATGTTTGGCTGAAGGAATGCCTGTGTGGAATGCCTGTGTGGCCAAAACGAAGTGCAGAGGCGGTTAGAAAAATGTTGTGTGGCTTTTAAAAACGTTGTGCCTATGCGGATAGAAGAATGCCCGTGTGGCCAAAACAATTGTGCATATGCGGTTAGAAAAATGCCCGTGCGGCTAAGAGAATATTATGCCTATAGGCCTTTTGCAACAGATGGTCACGTGACTTGTTGGCCCATAGCAACGCCATACTGCGTTGCAAGCTAACTAGCTCTCCGTTGACAACCGACAGAGCTTGACTGACCCGTGGCATCATAGCTGGACTTCGAAGTGTTTTTCTTTCTTTCTTACTAATAAGTCTGATACAGAACAAAAGGAAAGGTTTTTCTTTTCTATTGATCCAGTATTTCGACAAATATGCTGGGCAAAATAGAGTTTGGACGCTCAAACGAACTCACCTCGAATCTCTGACTCTTGCCAAACGTGGCGGCCGCTCAACAAGGTAAACAAGGAAGGTAAAGTACTCATAATTAAACGAATAGTATTGTAATAGTTGAGCAGATTCCTTAATTACGAGGTTAATTTCTCAGGTTTATAACTTCTGAGAGTACACGAAACATAATTTGACGAACGGCACTACAGGAAGCCCAAGCTCTGTATTTGCACTGTAAACGTTTTCCCATTCTGGAATAAGAAAAGTAAACAAAATATTTAACTTTAAAGAACTTGTGTTGTGTTATCATGTGTTTTTAAGTAACCATATCGCAATCTTAGTCTCTGGCACCTGTACTAGTATGTTTTCTAGCTCTTTTTCTTAAAGAGGGTCTCAGTCAGTTTTTCTCAACTGTATTTTTCCTATGTTTGATATGTGGGTGACATGAAATATTGAGAACTTATTAAACATCTTAATGTAAAGCTTTATGCAGCAAACACATCAACTCCAGTGTTTCAAAAATTGACATGCTAGAAAATGATAAAGAACTTAAGAATTTAATTAAATCTAATTAAGCTTAATATGCTTCCTCTTAATTACTGGCTGGGATACTTAGACTTAGTGTTTTTTCTAGAAGTGCATGCAAATCAGGCATCGTTAATCTGGATATCAATCATTATACTTCATACAGTCAGGGGCATTCCTGCCATGGCCAAACCAGACTTTATCTTAATACTCAGTATGCAAGAACCTCCATTTTTGTGACTCTTTTTTCAATAGAATATATAGCTCACTTCTGGAATTGTATTCCTGATACTGTCTAGTAAAGCTGCTCAGTCTCTCACTTCCTTCAAATGGCAACTAAAATCATTATATTTTATGCAGTTACAGAATGTTTTTGAGTGTGACAATATTAGATCATATATAAAGTAATTTGTCCCAAATGTTGCTGCATCAGCCTTACGTTGGCATGTCCATGTTGAGTATAAAATAATTATTGATAAATAGTACTTTTCCCTAAGATACCATTCTTCTTTCCTAGTATTCTTTTTACTGTTGCTTCAACGTAATTATCTATCTTATACAAATTAAATATAATTATATTATTTAGTATATCTAACTTAGTATTAATTAGTTATTAATGGTGTAACGGGGTTGGGTTTTTCGTTCTTATTACCGAGGGTTTGGCTGGGTGTCAAAGCCTTGTCGGGGATTTCATGTCCTATTGTTTTCTACTTAGCTCGATTAGCCCTTAGGTTATTCTAAGTAGCGCTTACTCTAACTTTTATTACTAGTTTCTCTTTTACCCACTTATGTAATTTTTTGTAAGAGTATTAATAAAGTGTTGTTTTCTCACCTGCCTTTTGGCGAATCTTGAAATATATAAAATAATAAATAAATAATAAAATAATTTAGAGGAAAATATTTGGTTGAGAAAAACTGATCAGATTTATATAGTTGAGATCAATGCTTTTATATCACACAAACAAAGGAAATGAGAAAGATTATTCACCCGAATAGTTACTTACAATTCACAAAATAAAGTCCAACCATATATGTTTCTTTTAAAAATGAAAATAATTTTCCAGATTTACTACCGCTTGGAAAACCTACTGCTCTAACTGCTACTCCTATAACCCTTACTACTGTTCATAGCACCATAGGCATGTAAAATACATTTTTTACCTTTAAAAAAAAAGTTTTTATTTTATTACATTCCTGTATATCAATGTTTTTAAGTCACAGATAGACATACAGATACTGATATATGTATTTATAACTTAGTTAGAATTAGGTCACAGAAGAATGTGAACATCGATCAGTTTTACCTTTTTAATCATAGATAGATACATAGATATATTTGTTTTAATTTACTCCTTAATTTGGGTCCCCAATTAGCATTCTTTTGCTAAATACCTTAGACACGTTAATAAAGCTAGTTATTATTATTATTATTTTTTGTTAGGATGAACCAGGAGGGAGGGGGCGTCTCAATTGCTTGGCCAATCAGCATTTCGGGAGAGTCATGTAGACAGTATGACGTCACATAGCAACGGAGTGAACGCTTCCCGTAAATTGTTCAGTTCAGCGTGAACGCTATTTAGTTAGGGACAAAAAGAGGTCAAAAGTTGAGGTTTAACGTTGCTTTGTCCAACAATGTCATGTAAGTGTTGATGGTTTATGTCTTTATGTTACACATTTAATCTATTAATCAATCATCAAAAAAGTTTAAACCGCTCTAACAAGAAGTTAATTGAGCTCTTGTTGTTTTCCGGGGAGGACATTTTGGTTCGAAAAGAGCAGAACTTAGTTTACAAATTTTCAGATTTCTCGAGATAACGGGTGAATTGTTAACCCAAACTAGGAGGTTTTATTCACACTTTCTTGATCTTTTTGAGCAACTTAAGTATGCGACTTGTGTATGTTTGGTTCTGCTCATCAATCCTTTTGAGTGCTGAAGTTGCAGTTTGCTCGTTTGTTTGCCGTGTAAATACTAACAACATAGAGAAGGACAGCGAGGTAAAACGGTGCTGAAATTCGTTTAAAATTAGTCCAGACATAGCTAAGAAACACAGAAAGATACCCTGTAAGTTCTGTCGATTTTTATCCAAGATTTATGTTGAAAATGGAAAACTAAAAACTCCATACGAATGCTATTAAAAAATCCATTTACATAGCTTGGGCTACCTGTGGTGTACGAGTGCTTATCGCCTAAAACTATATGTTATTCGGCTTAAAAACAATAATCAGCCTATTGTTTTAGCCACAACAACCTCAAGCAGTTTAAGAGAGCCTTTAAGAGATACGGTACTCTCTTAAACAAATTATTATGTGCAGAATACCCTGGTACTTTGTTAATTAATAATACATTTTCATTAGTGATCTTTTGAAGTGGCAGCTAGCTAGGGTTATCTGCAGTTTACAACCAAGGCCCCTTTATTTTTTCAACAACAATAAATCAATACAAATTATAGTAATTAGCGATTTGAACCATAATAGAAGCTTGGGCCTGCCTGTGATAAAAAAAAGCATATCTACAAATCATGATGCTCAGACTGACCCAATAATGGTTAACTCAAAAAGCAATACAACTCTCTCCCCCTTCACCCAAAATTGTTTAGTACAAATTTGGCTAGGCAGCATGATGTAAGGCTAGTTTGTTCAATGAAATAATCACATTTTGATCAACTGTTTGATGGTGTAACAGAGATTGAACCAGAAGGGACAATTTGGCCCTTTTGCAAGTGACCTGGCATTTAATTTCCTTTGGAAGCAGACAAAACGAGACAATTTGAGCATTATCTTATTTTTTTCAACGGACAAAAATGTGTTTTTAAAGCGGGAATGGCATAATGGTGCAGCCTGGCTCATTCGCTGGTGTAATCATTGCCTCTAGCAATCTCCATATTCCTTTAAATATCTTGAATAATATTAATTAATAATATTAATTAATAATAATAATTATATAAGCTTGAGATTGATTTATTAACTTTGTTGGTAGTCTGCATTGCTGGCTCTAGACAGCAAACGTTTGGGTGGGTGTGCTGCCCAGGGGTCCAAAACCTTACACTATTTCAAACCATAAAATATGATTTCAAGACCTGGGTCCTTTTCAGACCTGGGTCCAGTTGTTCAAAGGGTGAATAATGGTATCCACCGGAAAAATCCCGGGGGGGAGGGGACTACTCCCATATATGGACTATATGGGGATGATCCGCTGGACAGGGTATGGTTAATCGAGTTTCTGGTCTTAGACAGGGTACCATTTTCACAACGACAGATCTTGAACAGGGTATGATATTTATCTAGTACTTTATTTATTATAATGCTTGATGAAGACTTTTTAGTTATGACACTCATTATACAAGATCACAAACACTGACATCCAAGTATAGATAATTCGTTATTTGTCTCAGAGGGATATAAAATTTCAACACTTTGTCTTGAACAGGGTATTGAAATGTTTTTTTTTTGTCTTAAACATGGTAAGGGTTTCAGAGCCCCAGCGGCACACCCCTACCCAAAAAATCTCTATATATCAGATGAAAGGTTTATAACAGTTATATATCCACTGGATAAGGATTGATCAGGTGGTTAACATTATCCACCCTTTATTTTTGAACCAACCGGCCCAGACCATGAAAATGTGTACTCTTGCAATGACTCAACTAACATTGTGGGTAACTAATCAAGCTCCTTGATTCTTTTCAGCCTTATAACCATTTCACTGAACTTGAAAAACCAACAGAAAGAAAAGTTGTTAAAAATAGGATTTATACAGTATTGTATCTATCAGGAAATGTTCAGATTAAAAATTATTATTCTTTTGATTTTCATATGGATATTAAACTGACAAGAACTATGGTAATTCCAAGAATTTGATAGGTCCTTCAGCCCAAAAATATCAAAACAATCTGTCTCATTGCATGAGGATCGACAGGTCAGAAGATATATTTTGAAGTATGGGTTTGAAGAGCTCCTTTTCTTGTGGTGTGGGCTGGCATAACTTACAGAATGCATTGCATTTGTCACTTCGGCTTCTACTGGTCAGAAGGCTGGGTGCTTTATCATATTATGTATGATAAATGATATATGCCAGTATAAAATCGGGGGGGGGGGGGGACTTTGGGTTAAAAATATTGGGGATGGGTGCCTTGGGGATGCTAATTGTAGATAAAGCTGAAAAATATGTACTCTAAAAAATACTTCACCTATTGAAAATGCAATACCCTAAACTTGAAATACCTAGTTTCCTGCAGGGCTTTGCATTACTGAGCAAATTATTTACAATCGATTTGTGTATATTTTAATTAGGAGGATAATTTGTTTAAAAAAATTCA
Organism: Actinernus sp. WN-2022; assembly: GCA_030867875.1. Classification (NCBI taxonomy): domain Eukaryota; kingdom Metazoa; phylum Cnidaria; class Anthozoa; order Actiniaria; family Actinernidae; genus Actinernus; species Actinernus sp. WN-2022. The sequence goes on from JAOWCC010001589.1 coordinate 24,790,708, forward strand.
AGTGCCAATTTCAACCCCTAAAATGACGAGCAACCCCAGCCACATATATTACATGTAAAGAGCCCCGGGTATAAAATATTAATGAAACATTTGGGATTGATTACTAAAAAAAATTATACACCTGTGCATCAATACAATTTTAATACATTACACGAAATGACTGCACGAAATTATCTAATTTAGACTTTAATAAAACTAACAACATTTATACATACCAGTCCTCAGTGTAGGAACTCTCTCTCCAGCTTTAAATACGAACTCAGAAATTTGAAACAGCAACTTCCAACATAGGTTATTCCAGTAAGAAAAACTAAGTCATTTTATTCAAGGTGGTTTAATTATTACTTATTTCTGAATCAACTGAATTCCCTTGCTTCACTTCTCCTTCGAGTTTGAGACTTCAATGTCGATCCTTTTGCTTGTACAACAATATACATGTTTTCGTAGAGTAAAAGGGAATAATTACATGTTGTTCTGAAAAGTCATCGACTACATAATTTGCCAATTATGACTTGGCCCTGTCCTTCGCATTATCCTTGGTGAACAACAACATGGCGGCAGACACGAACAAACTGACTTTTCACTTTGAAGGGATTGATGAGCAGTTCTACACAAGCCATCTTAACACAACTTTGCAGATAAGGAGTTGAACACCTCAGGAATTGAACCTCCTATTTTGAAGCCTGATTGTCATTTCTCCGGCCCTTAATTCCATTCAGCATTTTTGCGGTCCTTGCCGTTTCTCCCAAACGGCAGTTCCACTTATTCACAAAAAACCTACCAAAAACCTATTAAACTATACAATAAATTACCATAAGCCCGGCTCAAAACCGTCTTTGGTATATCCTTTTCTGGTAAATGGAGTTATATGACTGATATTTTGAGAAGTAATGTGAGAATTATTTTTTTAGTAAATGCGATCGAGTAAAATAGCCGTGTTTTTATGCGCCGCCATATTGAAAATCACTGAGCCATTGCGTGACGTCATACTGTCTACATGAGTGGTCCAGGGTTTTCCCTAGAGACGCCCCCTCCCTCCTGGGATGAACTTAATATGGGACCTAGCTTAATTGTTCTTGCGTTCTTCCCTTCAGCTGGTCCATTTGTTGTCCTAATGTCTTGTATTTAGTTTTCTGTGTGTGTCAGCTACCATGACTAGTTGTAAAGTTAATAAATAAATAATAATAATAAACATTTGCACCTGTTAATCAACCATTATGACCGGTAGCTGAAAAATTAGGAAGCAGCATTTAACCACAAAAAATTGTTTGGCATATAAAACGGAATAAGGATGTAATAGCTGTGTTTATTATTAATACGAACTCCAAGGACTACGGCAAAGCTGACACAACGTAGGATTTTATATTGAATATTACAAAATTTCGGCTGGCCAAACCAGCCTTCTTCAGGTACTAGATGTTACAAGTGAAGAGCTCTAAGGTAAGAAGATCTATACACGACTTTCATAATGGCCGCCTCCAGCCGCCTCCTAATTTGCATAATTTGGAAGATAAATATGTAGGGAAAAACCAATGCTACTACATGAAAGATCACATTAAAACTAGTAATTGTTTTGAGTTTTAGAGGAATGTGGAAAATTGCTGTTGAGCTATGAGCATTTGTAATGCAGAAAAATATGAAAGCGAGGCTATAAGGCCTCCGTCGTTTTTCTCATACAAATCTCTCTAACTTCAACTGGCTGTAACTTCATTGCTTTATAAGCTACAGCACTCGACGTTCATAAGTTCACTAATGTCGACATGCTCTTTCACATGGCAATGTTCATATTTTCTATATATGTGGATAAACAACCGAAACGGGAAATCACATATGCAAATTAGTAGGCGTACATTATGAAGTCGTGTATAAATGTGGTAAATTTCGCAATAGAAATTGCGGAAACGGGAAGTGACGTAGACCAAAACTTGAAGTAGCAAAAATAGTATAAGAGATAAGCACTATGTGTCAGCTTTGCCGTAGTCCTTGGACTTCGTATTCATTTTCATTTTGGCTGATTAAATCTGACTTAGATCCAACGTAGCAACCAGCAGGATTTTCGTCCACGGTTCTTTGCCGTTTCCCAAGTTTATTATTAATCTAGTAATATTTTTTTACATGGTCTAGTGGATGTCAAAGGGGCACTGTCATTGAAATTGAATCTTCAAGTTTCTTTAAAACAAAACTACAAAAATAACGCCGTGCAACCGAAGAATAATAATATCATTTTTGGGTTGACAGTCCTTTAATATTATTAAAATTTTACTAGTGAGTGGTTGATAATGTATGCCTGGCTAATAGCAAAATCAGAAACAAAATAATATATTATAACATTCTCTCCAATGACTAAGTAGGGATCGATATATATCTTATCAAACCTGATATTTTTCTTTGCCTCAAAACTGGATATGTAACTCCCACAGCTTATTTTCAGGTAAGCATTGGCATTTACATATAAATGACCTGACTGCAGTGATAATTTGCATCTGTTGTACTTTTTGCATTTTCAACACCCACTGATTCAGTATCAAACTAAAATTATATTCTAAGGTAATTTCTACATCTGCACAGTACATATTCATGTAGCTAGCCATGATTAAAACAAGCAATCGAAAGAGTTCACAAAAGACAAAGTTATGTTTAGGTAAGCGGCCGCCATGTTTTCCAAATGCCTGAGATTCGAGGTGAACTCGTTTGAGACTCCAAACTCTATTTTACCCAGCATACTTGACAAAATACCGGATCAAAAGTAAAGAAAAACCTTTAACTATTGTTCTGTATCAGACTTATTACGAGATCAATTTAGTAAGAAAGAACTGAAAAACGCTTCGAAGTCCAGCTACGATAGCACGGGTCAGTCAAGCTCTGTTGGTTGTCAAGTGAGAGCTGGTTAGCTTGCAACCCAGTATGGCGTTGCTATGGGCCAACAAGTCACGTGACCATCTGTTGCAAAAGGCCTATTCAAAGTCAATTTGGATATGTAAATTACACCTAAGGAATTAGTTAATGAGAGTATAAAAGGAAGAACAATGATCTCTATAGGTGTTGTTTGCAAGAAACCATGAAGACGAACAGTAGTTCTGCGACCCTCCCACCCACCCTCACTTAGCCGGAGTTGATCCCTCGCCATCATTTCTCATCTTTCGCTCTTCGCCCTGGGTTTGTCCCAGGTCGGAGTTGTACCCATACCTCATTAATGACAATGTACTAAGTGGAATAATACACTATCATCCGATCGAATTTAACAGTTGTTTTTCTTTCTACGAAATCCTGAAGTGTTTCAAACACGTAGAAAACAATGGAATGAACTTAATTATCAATAATTCTGTTCAAAGAGAATACAACAGAAGTCAACAAAGTTGAATATTGAAGATGTTCAATATATTCTTAATCGTAAATCCACTCGCACATGTTCATTCTGATTGCTTCTGCGCGAATACATTTTATTACATTTAAAAACAACTAGTAAATTACTATACCTCGTTTGCAATTGACTTGCCTAGAGTACATACGGTCTTTGAAATATCAAGTCGAGAGTCAATAAGTTTTACTTTCTTCATCTGAACCCCAAAGTCGATAGTTTTCGACAACAACTTCGAAAAGTTGAAGCGAGTTCGTGAATCGACGAATTTCAGTCCTGAGATATTGACCGTCCATGGCCATTCCTTTAACAGTTCCAGCAAATGTCCAACATGTTTTCATCGTTTATCGAAGGCAAAGAAGCAAGTCTTGTTCAACTGTTTACGGCTCCAAATGGAGAAAGTCAAGTTCAACTGCAAGCGGCTCAAGACAGAAGTACCAGCACTTCATGTGAATCAAACATTTACTTTTATATAATATGGGAGCCCTTGCGTGTGGTACGCTCAGCGAAAATATCGGGTCACGTCAGTGACGCATTCCACCAATCACGCGAGAGATAAAGTATTTGAGGGGTTATAACTGATGGCCTAGTATTAGGGAACCAATCAAAAAGCTCTATTGGTCATGTCCAGGAGTCCAAGCTTTGAGTTTCTAGTAATAATAGTTTCGTAAATCAATATAAATATTCAAAATAAACAGTTACATTTTTGGTAAACTTTTGTCACCTGCAATTCTGCCTCTATGCAGAATATTAATTACACACAAACTCATAGCCCGTGTTCACTGTGGTCGACAAATGAAAACGACGTTAGGTTTGTTACTTTCTTTCACGAAATAGATCTGTAACATCGTCAATAGTTTACCGTAATGACGATCCTTGGGGCTTTAAAGAGTAATAACTTTTCCAATAAACTCCTTTATTGGTTGTTTGTGAACTGAATATGTGTAAAGAGTAAATTGTCTCATGCTAAATTGGGGCCACAAAGCAGAAAATCGGTATATAGGGGTAATGAAACACACAAAGTTACACAATATGTACGTCTGGGTATTTTACGAGTACAAATTCCCATCATACAACAATGTTCCGATTAATAAATTATTTGTTATAAGACATTAAGCAGCATCACGAACAACTTTATTTTCGCCTACAGCTTCAAGTGAACAGTTCACTATTGAAGGAAAATATGTTTACGCGAGCTAAATACTTGGTTGTAGATTATTTTAACAACCCCATTTGAATTGGATCACGCTAGTATAAAAACTTATAGGTGTTTTAAAAACTACTTTGGCAATCTTACTAGTTTAGAAAACACGCGGGATTCACACTATGACGACGTATCACTTCATGCTTGATGAGTCAGTAAAACTGGACACTGATACATTAACGAGTCGTGCACGGTCATAATCGTTAACAATAAACTGATTGTAATCGTTTGTTTTGTTTTACTTAACAGCTGACAGTCAATACAGTATACCTTGATTTATTATGTTTGTTTTCTATCTTCTCTTACAGTTAATAAAGAATACTTTCTCTAACTTAAGTTCGTTGTTTCCTCACAGCTTGCAGGCCAGGATGGAAGCCCTTTCACGAGTCGTGCTACAAGTACTTTAATTCTTCTAAGTCCTGGGATGATGCCAACACCAGCTGTGAGTCGTATTGGTCAAGTCTTGCCTCCATACACAGCAGTGAAGAGAATACGTTCATCATATCTATCGTAACGAGAACATTGCACTGGCCCTGGATCGGTTTGAATGACAAGGATGTGGAAGGTACGTTTACCTGGGTAGATGGTACACCAGTCGACTACACTAACTGGAGAGCTGGAGAGCCAAACGACGCCTGGAAGAAGGAAGACTGTACATACACGTTCTCATTATGGAATGATACTCCTTGTCCCGCCACATTTCCCTTCGTGTGCAAGTACTCCCGGTAGTTATGACACATAATTCATCACAGAACATTTCATATTTCTTATAAACAATTGAAATACAATTGAGTTAAACCCACAAGTACAACCAGAGCTAGTTAGTTGATACAGGGCCCCTATAGTCGCGGGATATTTGACCATTAAGTCCCGATTATTTATTGTGAGATTACGAAATTCTGCATTTAAATTTGGTAATTAAATGACAATGTATATTTAGCTTAGCTAGCCAAACAAAATAAATCATTGATTTAATTGTTTTATATTTTTATGATTATTTATTTTGTTTCAAGACTTGGGAAATATCAATAAAATGTTTGAAGTTAGCAAGAAAAAAAACAAGTCGATCAGTTAAATTACTCAATACTGGAAATAAATGTATTTTGTTTGGCCTTCTAAATAAGTAAGAAAGTTATTACTTTAATACTTACAAAATTTCTTCGCATACTGGTACAGCTCTTTGTCATGTTTTACATTTTCACTTATCGCCATAGCTGTGTTATATTATTTTCAACTTTAGTTAAAAAATCACAATTTTGTCTCCATGCATGCAGTTTCTGCTTCCTGTTAAATTGAAACATGTGATTGAAATTAAGTAAGTGTACGTATCTAAATACAATACAGATACATTTATGTTCATGCATTTAATAACAGTAAAAAACATTTTTTTATTAAAATGGGCTGGAAACCTGGCTGCAGACAGGCCGTGGAACGAGTAGATTTATTTAATACTGCAAAATGTTACACAAATGTTCGGCCATTTCGGTTGGAATGGTGAAAGTGACCGGGTAAAAGAGTAATACATCCAAAGGTATTCTTTCCTTACCGAAAACTCTCCAGTGGAATTTTCATTTCGCTCTCCTACTCTCAAGTTTAATACCACGCAATGGGTTCCTGGCGCGTAACGGGCATCACGCAAGACGCGTACGAGTTTTCAAATGGTTAAGTTATTCATGATAGGTTATATTTATTTCTCGTAAATTTTAGTACCCTGGGTACCAGAGAATTAATTAAACTTCTCAGCCGTCCCTTCATCTCACTCTATATATACGCCGATATATATAGTAGTTCTTCGAACCAGGGCCTCTGGTAAAATGCTTCGTGATTCGTCAGTGATATCATTTAAAAACATATTGCTGCTATAAAATGCTATAAAACCCGACGTCTACAAATCATTTCATTAATAAACGAATTACTATTCAAGTTTAAATATTCCCTGCTAGCAGAGGTCTCTCTCTGTCTTGGTAAAATGTTTCTCGTTTCCATTTTACCAAGACAGAGAGAGACCTGTGATGTAGGAGGGTTGAACCCGCCCGGTGTTGATGCCTTTATAGCCGTTTATACAAATCACAAATTTAATGATCCCATCTTACCTCGTTTGTCTTGTAAGGCTTGCTCCAAAGGTTTGCCTTTTCTTAATGCCATATTATATAGATATTGTGAAGAGATCACACGTTCTTCGTACCGAAAACCGTTGGTAAAATAAAAATGGCGCAACAATACACAATGCAATGCGAACCGTGCGAATCCCATAATGCAATAAAGCCCTTCTTGGCAGCTATTTTGAACTGAAAGACTTCGGTACGGTTGGTGGATATGATATGAATTACAAATTGCATTGACAATCAAGGTAATTAAGGCTTGGAAACCGATCACTCAATAATTTAATATTTTACCAATGCATCTAAGTTAATATGGCGGAATATTGGACCGATTCCACTAACAAAGAGTCTGAGATTGGAAGGTGAATGTACACGTTTCAAGTATATACTAGGTACACTTCAAGATCATTTTCAGTCAGTGGAAAATTAATACAATTAATATGGAGACAAACAACCGAGAATTCCCTCAGCGATGAATTTAAAGTAAAAACAGGAGAGAGATATTTTGTCTGGAAGAGATGTTCTAGCTGTAATCCCAACTGGGTTTGGAAAAAGTAGGATATTCCAAACATTCACTAGTGTTAAAGACGTCGTTTTGGTTATTGCTCCTTTGGCTAGTATTGTGAAAGATCAATGGTTATTGCTCCTTTGGCTAGTATTGTGAAAGATCAATTGAACCATTTAAGTTCCTAAGGTTATCCTGCTGCCGAACTTTTAGACCTAAAACCCGAGGAACTACAGAAGTGCAACTTCAAATTGCTGTTTAGTTCTGCAGAAGAAGTAATGAGAGCGAATTTCGCGATGATCTGAACTCCACAAGCGTCTTGCTTGTATTGTCGTCGACGAATCGCACCAAAGTTCGTATATTTTTTGTTTTGAATTTTACACTCGAGTTGAGATTCCTTGAGATTCCACGCGTGAGTTTGACAGATATTAAATATGGTTTTCACTTCCGGCACATGATGATTGGATGAATCGGTCGAATGACTTACAAATTGTATGCATTTTAATTAGTGGGTGGAAATCAAAATAACCTCCCCACCCCCTCTCCCCTCTCTTTTTTCTGTCGCCTCAATCCCCCTAATCTCCCGCTCGCTGCGCTCCGATACTCCAGAGCCGCAACGCAGGGCAAATAATTTCATATTTGAGAGCCGTTATACGGGAAAGAACCTTGCTCTCTACTGAAGGTGCGACATAAAGTTAAGGACTGCAACTTTAAACGTCCGTACTGGTGACATAATTGCGGAAGTTAAATATACTTTCTGATAGCATCACAAAGGCATTCTGACTAATAGACCAGTTCGCGGTAAATTCCGACATTTTGAAACGGGTGCAAACATGGCGCGAAACACAGTGTTTGCATGTATCGTGTTTTCAGTTTTCCATACATTGTCTGTAAAAACGTGTCAAATTCCGCGTGAAAATTTACAGACGATGTATGGAAAACTGAAGCATCCAAATGATCAACATTGCACTATACGCAAACTGGAACGAGACATGTCTAAAAGAACAAGACATGCGGACGGTCACCGGAAGTGAGCCATGTTACAACAATTTATTGCGCTCCCCTAGGATAACCCAATTTGCCCGAAAATACGTAGAGTCAGGAGCCCATTACCAGGAGCGTCCATCTTCCCCACTGTGTCTGTACCCCAGCACAGAGGTAGATGAGGCTATTTTTAGCATTGCGTTTCGCGCGAAAAAGAACAAAGGTACGCTATTCTTAGCCAATCAGATATCATTCTTCTCACTTTCAACGCGGGAATTCGAATTGCTGGTTTTCACTCAATCCCCAGAGATTCAAGTTTTGGTGCCCCAACAAAAGAAGCTAACGAGGAATCTATTGTTTAAGGGCACCAACATGGCGGCAACCTCTTTTCGCGGGAATTTCGAATCTAAAAATAGCCTCATCTACTCCTGTGCTGGGGACCCAACCCATAACAGAGGAATGCTCCTGGTAATGGGCTCCTGGTAGAGTGTATATAGTACCGTACCGCATTGATGACAATAGGGCAACACAGGTAACCCGAAAATACAAAGACCACACACTGATACCACAGGTAACCCGGAACAACTAAGTCGATAACGCAATTATTATTTTATTGTTATTGTGATTTTGTGTTAATTAAATCACGAAGCGCTAGTGCAGTCATGTTCACTCGTGTTCTGACTCGTGTTGAGTTCTATTTCAGATCCTAATCCTATTTGGATCTTCGTATTTTTGGGTGCTACATCTGGTATTCTAGGTACCCTGGCTTACATGAAGTTGTTCGTGATTATTCGTGTTCTACTTGCGTGCACTTGTGTTCACAACGTCTAAACAACGATGTATTCTAAAGATATAAATTCTGCTATTCTATTTTTCTGTTTTGTGAGAAAATTACATCTCAAGTTCGATTCTCCACTGATAAATCTATATTGGGTGCCGACGGCTCAATAGACCCTTTGCACGTGACGTCATAGCCGCCATGTTGGTGTACAGTTAACAATAGATTCTTCGTTAGCTTCTTTTGTTAGGTACACCTACATGGCCGCCCTGCCCTTTGTCATTTAAATCTCTGGGGATTGAGTGCAAACCATTTATTCAAAGCAAATTTCCCCATACAGCAGCCCATTCCCTCCAGGTCCTTTTCAGATTTTCACTTCATAGACGCTTAACATAGAAATATTAAATAGCACAATTTAGATTACATCTTTGCATAGACATTGGGTTGATTTTAGGTTGATTTTAGGTGCGTGCAGCTTCTTGTTACTCTGGCTCTGCTACGTGATCCGACTGTGCGTGCATGCTTTTGCATCTGATTGTCCAATCCAATTGACTGATTATGCGTGTGTACTAACAGTGTTCTGGCTCTATGCATTCTAATAACGATGTGAACACAGGTAGCCCGAAAATACAATTAGAGGGACCTTACTTAAAACACAGGTAACCCGACAAAACTAAGCCAAACTAGAACAACACAGGTAGCGCGGAAATACAAAAAGAGGGTACCGCACTAATAACACATGTATCCCGAAACAACTAAGACGATAAAACAATTATATTTTTTGTTTTGTTAATTAAATTATAAACCGCTGTGTACTTGTGTTCACCCGTGTCCTGACTCTTGTTGAGTTTTAGATGAGAGCTTAGTATTTGGATCCTTGTATTTTTGGGCTACCTGTGTTATCCTAGGATACCCTGGCTTACTTAAAATCGCTCGTGTTCTACTTGTGTTCACTCTTGTTCTGACTCGTGTGGAGTGTTACATGAGATCAACTGTGTGTGCGTACTTTCGCATCTGATTGTACGTTGTAATATAAAAACCACGCAGGTATCTGATATCGTCCGCGTTACCTAAAAGATACGCCGGAGTTCAAGCTGCGTGCAGCTTCTTGTTACATTTCAGGACTGATAAGTGATTAAATTTTCCCCCGAGTAATAAATCCTCCCTCAGCTCTCCAAGAAATTTGATAATATATTTCCCACATGCCATTCTATTACTTATAATAATAATATTTTTGAGTTTAGAGCGATTTTACTTACAAGTTAGATATATTCGATTTTATTAAACAGGTTAAAAAATATGCTGTATCTGTGAATAAATTTAACTCAAGCTATCCTCCATAATTTCTGTGGCTTGGCTTGTAAAGAAATAATATTAATTATAATAAATTGATAAAATATGATCCAGCTAGCTACATGTAGGTTCTAAAAAAATATAGTTGCATGCAATGATTATGGCAGAATTATATAATTGTACTAAATGTTGTAATATATCAAAACAGACAACTGAGACAGTGTTGGGGTCTGACAGTATTTATTAACATAATAACAAATATTATTACAATATATTTTAATATATTGTATTTATATGATTGAAAGATAATAATATTAATAGTGATTAAAAATCTGGCTGTATATTGCTAGTATGGCTGCTTCACTAAAGCATGATATAGTTCCCGAGACATACAAGGCCTCATCTAGATCTATAGACCCTTTGCACGTGACGTCATAGCCGCCATGTTGGTGTACAGTTAACAATAGATTCTTCGTTAGCTTCTTTTGTTCTGTACACCAACATGGCCGCCATGCCCTTTGTTATTTGAATCTCTGGGGATTGAGTGCAAACCATCTATTGGCTATATCCAACCTGATGAAAATTTTACAGTATTGCTGTATCATGCCAGACTCCAACCTGATCAGCTGATTCTGAACATCTAGATTCATTTTAATATAATTATTAATGTTCACCTGAATTATATATTATTGAAATTAAAATAATTTTTACAAAGTTTGGAAACTAAAGTCAGGTGATAAAAAAAAATTAGGTAGTCATTGTTGCAATTTTAATTGCCATTTTTAGCACTGCCATTAAAGGAGCAGTATTAGTATTAGTATTCATGCCCAAAGTTTTGAAAATGTGTCAGGCGGACAAGAAATCAAAAGATGTGACAGAAGTAGAAGTCCGTGAGTAATCCGCTTGCATCGGCGTATTTGCACGATATCCCGAGCCGAAATTGCTTTAAAACTATACTTCAGTATTATATGGTTAGGTTTGATGTTATATTTCATAAAGCAGCATTTTATTTATTTCAATCGAAAGCGCGTGATTTTGTCATTGTCTATAACAACCAATGAGAATCGTGACACTGCTCCTTTAATATCATCATCAGTACCATTCCAATGGTACTATTCAAACTGGTCTGAAATACCCACGGGAACTGATTAGGACACGGTTTCGCTATATTAGGAATATAATTCACACATATGGTAATTCCGAGTATAAAATAGCCCAGAACGTATTATTCAACACCATTTCACAAGTAGCGGCCGTTTGACTACAACCTAAGGACGAGTAATAGATGGCTGAACAACTCCCCATCCGCCCTCCCGTAGCTCACCCAGTAGGGACTTTAAGATACTACAACGGCAACGTCGACGGCAACGCGGTGATACAATGGACTTAATTACAAAATACAATAACTGCACGTGAAAATGCATGTAGCTGCATTCATTTTACCCGTCGTCTGCAAAAATACGACGTGAAAACGCCGAGTTTTACGTTCCGTAGAGAACGAGATCCTGAACACGTAAATGGCACTGCTATTCTTTCGGCCTAAACGGAACCCTGTGCACATTCTAATTTTCGAAAACGTGGATGAGAAATGCAACAAAAGTCGAATAAAAGAAACGATAATAAACAAATTATCGATAACACCATTTTTCACATCACGTCGTCGCAGCCGTCGGCGTCGTAGTTTCTTAAAGTCCCTAGTAATAGCGGCTCCTGCAGCGGCCCCAGCTCTTGGTGTAGTTCCAGATGTATCCCCAGCTCCGGAAAAGAAGTTACAGTAGAAATTTCATTTTCACAGGCAATTGTAGCTCTACTAGTAATCTTCATTTTGCTTTACTGGGTTGCTCTATTCGGTCGACATTTTGACATTTACAATTGTGACATTTACAATGTGGCCGCTACACTATATTTCCGGTCCTGGCTGTTTTGTTCAGTCGGAATTTATAGTGCTAGCTGGACTTGAGTAGTCTCTGCCGGATAATGTTTTCGGGCCTGGCTGTTTTGTTCAGTCGAACTTTATAGTGGTAGCTGGACTTGAGTAGTCGCTGTCGGAGGATATTTCGGTCCTAGCTGCATGCCTATTAGTTTTGTTCAGTCGAAATGTAGAGTGGTAGCTAGACTTGAGTAGTCGAGTGCTTCCGGAGAATACTTTTGGTCGGGTTACGTTACGTCGCTACCGGAGGATATTTCGGTCCTGGCTGCCTATTAGTTTCGTTCAGTCGAAATTTATAGTGGTAGCTAGACTTGAGTAGTCGCTGTCGGAGGATATTTCGGTCCTGGCTGCCTATTAGTTTTGTTCAGTCGAAATTTAGAGTGGTAACTAGACTTGAGTAGTCGCTGCCGGAGGATATTTTCGGTCCAGTGGATGTTTTGTTCAATAGAAATTAGTGATTTGACACTCCTCCTACCACCTTTTTAAGACAGACTCGAATCTTACTTAAACTGGCCCGGCCTCGACTCCTCCTGATGCCAATGACACGCCTAGTTGTTAGAATATTCGGGGTACTAATCGTAACACCGGAATTAATGGAGAAAACACAACCTTGTCGTATATAGTTATTGGGGAACCGGCCCACAGTAGAAGTCTTTACGCAGATGTTTTTACGACACCAGAAATGCACTCATTCATTTGCAAACTTCACGGGAGAAAATTCCATGGGTTGATATTCTCACCGAACCAGCAACGTTGATCGTTCTCATATTTAAATCCAATAGATTGTTGACTTCGAATAACATAGACACTGGGCATCTGAACACTAGCAGCCGCACCAACCTGCATGCCTTGCATATCGAATAGAAAAGTACACAGGGCCTGGTGAACCGTTTATCGAATGAAATACGGTTTGATTGAAGTATACACCAAATTTTACCGACCCTAGAAGGATCCACACTGTCACTTCTATCCGATATCTTTATCACACACAATTTGTTAAACACCGACTTGTCCGTTAATACCGACTAAATAATATTCGCCGATACCGTCCAATATATTGTATATAGGAACCACTCAAGTATCGTTCTCTGCCGGTTATCTCGAGTATTGTCAAATCCAGCTACTCATTTATTTCAACTGAACAAATCAGCCAAGACCGAAGGACTAGCGAGTACTCAAGTCTAGCTACCGGCCCTACAAATTTCGCCTGAATGGACTATATAGCCAAGAGTAAATTGTATTATCCGGTAACGACTACTTAAGTCTCGCTACCTATCCTAAATCTCAACTGAATGGACTTGCCAAGTCCGAAAATATTATCCGGCACCGACTACTCAAGTCCAGCTACCCGCTTTCAATTTCGACTGAATAGACCAGCCCGGACTGAAAAATATTATCCGGCAGCGACGACTTAAGCTATACCACTGTAAATTGCGAACGTAACCCGACCAAAAGTATTCTCCGGTAGCACTCGACTACTCAAGTCTAGCTACCACTCTAAATTTCGACTGAACAAAACTAATAGGCAGCCAGGACCGAAATATCCTCCGGCAGCGACTACTCAAGTCTAGCTACCACTATAAATTTCGATTTAACAAAACAGCCAGGACCGAAAATATATTCCGGCAGCGGCTACTAAAGTCTAGCTACCACTATAAATTTCGACTGAACAAAACAGCCAGGACCGAAAATATCCTCCGGCAGAGACTACCCAAGTCTAGCTACCACTCTAAATTCTATTTCAAGGTGAGAAGGGGAGAATGGTCGGTAATAATCCCGGGGCACTCTAATGCCCTTTGTGTTCGACTCTTGCAGTCGTGCCGGGGTTGTTACCCCCCATCAGTCTCGCTATAAGTTATTTTCATTGGGATTTTGTATAATCCTCTGGTTCCCTTCGATTTTCGTTTTTGTGTTTTGTGTTAGAGCACTGCTAAGCCGCGCCCTCGATATGATGCGTTTGTGTACATCATCCCAGAATGTGAGATCATGACAGGTTTAGACCCAATGTTGGCGTCATCACAGCAGAGGGTGGCGAATGGAATCCAGTGGGTGTCCGTGTTGGGGACTGATTGTGGGGTGACGATCCCGGAGGAAACCCTCCCCTCTATTCAAGAGGTGTCGCAAGGGTTTTCCAATGCCACTCCATTACAGCTGCGGGTACATGACCCAGACCCCTTTGTGGCAGGAGAGATACATCGTCACGGCAATGTGTGGGCGGATGTAACGTCTTCCCAGGATAACGCACAGGAGGTTATGGGATGGATTTTTCATGGGATCTTTATGCAGAGGTATATGCGCCACTTTAAAGGGAACTTTGGGGTTTGGCATGACTCCGACTTCCCACCACCTCGCATTTTCGAAACAACCCCTCCTGGAAAGAGTTTGCAGATTTTGTGGATAATGAACTAACTAACCGGATAATAACCGGGGCCATCAGAATATGGGGGAAAGCGAAGGCAGTAACACCGCTCCATATATCGTTATGCCCCTCGTGACATGCCTTTATCGCTGCTTCATTATCTACCTAGGCGTCCTCCCTGGTTCCGTGCAAAGAATCGCGAAGTGCTTGTAAGGTGCGCAAGAGAGCAACTGCTTCTTTGATTATAATGTGCTCGGAAAGCAAGCTGACCAAGGTATTATGGCGTGACGGTACAAGCGCCCAGCTAGCAGATACACTAACTGCAAGCACGTACTACAATAGTTTCCCAGTTCTTCCCATTTTTAATCAGTGAACCGTGAATGAAAGATCAGTTTGGATATACTACTATCATCATTGTACATGGTCAAATGATCCATATCTCATTTTCGCTATGGATAATTTTGGTCAATTTCCGGGTAGCCATTTGTTGATAATGGCCCTACAATGGAAGTCAAGCATACACTATACATATATGTATCAGGAGTCCATTATGTATATATGATAAAGCCCGGTGATAGTTTTACAGTACCAATGCAATGTTATTAACCATCCATGCAAGTAAACCCTTCCACTTGGTTAATTAATAAGGCATTTTCTCAAATCCTCATACCAACCTTCTAAAAACCTACTCCGAAATTGGCAAAAAAACCTAACCATTTCCAACCCAAAACATTCGTAGAACGAGTACACCCGAGCTATAAAGGGGGATTTTTTACAGTTTACAAGGGCCGGGTTTTCAAGTGATCATTTGAAGTGGCAGGGTATTCTGAAGTGAGGTTACTCTCTTTTGATTTTACCTGTGTAGAGAATGGACCTCTGCTAGCTGTAAGTTTGAGGGAACCTGTCACACTTATTTAAGCGAAGAAGTCACTCTGGATATTTATCGAAGCCTGAAGTGTGGGCCGACATATCCCTACTGATCTTCTCTTGCTATTTTTTGTACAATTCCGATTACAGAAGTGGAGATGAAGTAGTGACCAACAACGGAGCAAATAGTAAGCACTACGTAACCTGGCTTAGTGGGACAACGCGGTAGCCTCGCTTTCAATCAATTTGGCCGAAATGCGATAATAGCGAATTAGGTGGCTTCTGCTATTTAAACGGACCTTAATCTCTTCTTGAATCATGATTTAATAATGGACTGGAAAAACCCCTACAAATTAAGGGAACGAGGTACACTTACGTTTTAATACCCCGGGGTAGCTAGTGACTTGAGACACCAAAACGATTTAGCTGCAGTAACGTTATCTGAGAGGAAACCTTTTGCAGTATTTAATCTGTAAGCTCTTGTAGTAGCTCGAACTTAGGATCAAAGCATGGTGTCAGACGTTACTAATTGCCTCTACTGGCCGTAAAAGCGCATACGTGTAAGTACAATATACTTATGACAAGATACTTAGGTAAAATAGTCCTAAATCTTATATAATAATACGCTAAGTGTGTGTGTGTGTGTCAGTCAGTGTGTGTGTGTGTAACGCTCTTTTCCAGGGTCCCTCGATCGATTTCCTAATATGGAGGACACGCGCGCGCTCGCGTCCGAAAATGGCGCCAAAAAGTGACGGCCACAGGTATTCCAACGAAGACGACGAATCATGCGAAAAGTTGCTTTCTGACTTGGTCTTGCTTGCATTTGAGGAAAGAATGTTAAAAAGAAATGAGTTTTCTCAAGTTCTACACTTACTTGGGCGAGCGAGCCATCGAGCTTACGGGAATCTGTTTTAGGGAAAACCTGGGGGAGCAAGCCATCGAGTGTTTTAGTTACAGTTTAGGGGAAATCTATCGCCAAGCGAAGCGGCCGAAGTCAAACGACCGAACGAGGTAAGACCAGGTATTCAAACACAGTTAGAAATGTTGTCCGTGGAAAAGGCTGTTATTATTTTTTATCTTACAACTCTATGATGTGTCTAATAGTAAGATATTTTGTCCATGTCTGTTTTCTGTATCCAGTTTCCTGTGTTCTTAGATAGATAAATAAGATGTAAAGCATAAATTGGGTAAGCCCTTAATTCCATAATAATCAAGTTTTTTTAGGAGAATGTCATGGTTTACAGTGTCGAAGGCTTTGCTGAAATCGAGGAAAATTCCACAAGAAAAAATATTATTTTCAAATGCTTTGTTTATTTTGTCAATGATGAAGAGGATAGCATGGAATGTGGAGTGCTTCGAACGAAAGCCAAACTGACAATCCGAGATTAGTTGATATTTTTCAAAGAAAGTAATTAAACGTTTATACGCAAGTTTTTCCATTAAGATACTAAACATAGACAGTAATGAAATTGGCCGATAAGTTGTCATTAGAGTTTTAGATTATTTATTATAAACCGGAATTACTCTTGCAACTTTAAATTCGTTAGGAGCTACACCTAAGGTAAAATATGCATTAAAAATGAATTCCAATGGTTTCGAAATATCTGGTTTCAACATCTTAATTATTGATACAGGTAGACTAAAAGCACCGGTGGCTTTATGTTTAGAAAACTGTTCAATTTCAAGTTGGATTTCTTCAGATGTTCAAGGGAATAAAAAGAAGCTATTGTGAATAGAATGCTTCAGATAGTGAAAGGGTGATTTATTTGTTGATGAAATAGTGTTAACAATATTGTTACCTATACTTGTGAAATAATCAGTCAGATATGACTTTCTGATTCTTCAAATTCAATTTAGAAGGTCAACATTGTTGCTTGGGCAAGCAAACGGGGAAACATGTCGCAGGAGCAAAATGTGCTTCTCGGAATCAAAGTGTTTCGGAAATGTTTCAGATATATTTTTCCTTCTCAGAAGGAAATTTTGCTTCCGCAACGAATGTCTCGCCCTCGTGCAAACGAGGGGACCTTTCCGCAACAATATTTCCTCGTTTCCGTCGAGCTTAAGGATACTAAGGACTGAGCGGAAAAGCTGCGATAAATATACTAATACACGAAGCCCAAGAGATGGCAGGAATTAGCATTACTACAAGAAATATGTTTTTTTCAAAACAGTTTTCCTAAAAAAAACGTCGTTCATACCCTGAAGAACATATTTGGCGTAATTATTTTTTTTAACCCGCGTTAGAAGTGTCCTTCTCACAGTAATTGTTACCTTCTTCCTTGGTTTTACATCCCTTAATGTGAAGTTTGTCCATCTTGTTTAATAATGAATGGACCCGGATACCATACAGCTGACCATACAAGTAAATGTATTGTATTCTCCGCTGCGTAATATTCGGCTGCGACAATCATTAGGTGACATGCATCAGATTCGAAATTTCTCTGGAACATATACTGCTTCTGTCCTCTGAAGAGAGAAGTTAAACTACTGTCAATAAAAACAGTAATGAATAAAGTGCGTTTACTGCTTCTGTCTTCTGTAGAGACAAGTTAAAATATTGTAAAAAAAAAACAATGGTGAAATAAAATGCGCTTCTGGTTGGATTTAGAATTTTGAATGAGACAGTTTTCAACTGATTCACAAGCTTGCGAATAAAAATATTTTCTGACCTTTTCTCCTATCGGAGATGCTTTTTGTCCTCGTTTTAGCAGGTCAGGAGGATACGGAAAGGAAAAAAGCGCCAATGTGTCCAACTATATAGTCATTAATGGTAGATTCATGTGTTAAATCTCAGAGCTTCGACAAAAAGTGAAAATCAGCCGTCGTGATGTCAGTTTCCAATTGGTAATTACGATTGTCGACGTCACTAGATAGTCAGAATAGCTCATTTATTTTTATAGTAACGGCAATGTATCGCCTTTAATTGCCATGTGTAACCGAATTGTTATATTTAATTATCGTTTAATGGTTTCAGTTCAAACTTTTTAATTAATTCGTTGAAGTGTTATATTATAGTGTTAATTATAGACAATTTTGCTCGCAAGTGAGGCTGCGCGCGCACTTTTAAATTAATTGTCACAAGCTAAGAGGCACTAAAAAGATAAAGGCATCACAAGGGCGCGCTTAACCCTTTCACTATCAAGGACGTATATATCCGGCCAACATGAAGCATGTACACCTAAAAAAATAGTGTATCAAATCTAGACAAGCTGGATATACAATGTTGCGATATTATTACAAGGGATGATTGACTTCAAAGCCAGAGCTATAACAGAATCGCTTGACTCAACCACTTTGGAGAAAAACTCATTTGTTTTTGAGATCGTTTTTCGTTTCTTCGATTTTCACGAATTTTGAGGTGCTGAAAATCGGCTCAAAAAGCCCTTCCCGTTCACACTTGAAATCAAAAGCAAATACAAAATCACCACTCGTCGTTACAGTACCTTGTTTAATCTTGCCAACCAGCAGGTTTGTTTGCACAAAATACACAAAGCGATTGTTAAAATTAACACACAAGATATACAATGGTTTAACACGGATTACCATGTCACACATCATTGATAAGCCCGATAATAATTATAATTTTAGAAATGCCAATAAACTTAAGGTGCCAAGGTACAATACATATTTTATGAAAAACTCTATAGCCCACAGAGGCTCCAAAGTTTGGAATTCTCTAACAGCGCACTTATCCGACGACACGCTATCTGTCAAATCGTACGGGAAAATGGCCATGAGGGTTAACACACTTCGCAACCTGGACTTTGGTATACAGTGTATCCCTGATTTTAACGAACATTTTAGATATTATTAGCTATGTCAGTAATTAAATGTAAATTTTATATCATATCATATATATCGTACCTATGCTTCAAGTAGATTTTTAGATTTCTGTATTATCACACAATTTTTATAGCCTTTAATTAATATTAATGTTAAGCATTTTTAGAGTTTTAATAGATACATAATTATGATTTTTTTATTTCTGTTATTTTTATACACGACCCCACAAGCAGTGATGCTAAAACTTTTATCGTGTTTAAATAAAGATTATTGTATTGTATTGTGAACCACGCCATACACGACTTTCATAATGGCCGCCTCCTAATTTGCATAATTTGGAAGATAAATCTGTAGAGGGAAACCAATGCTACCACATGAAAGATCACATTATAACTAGTAATAGTTTTGAGTTTTAGAGCAATGTGGAGAATTTCTGTTGAGCTACGAGCATTTCTAATGCAGAAAAACATGAAAGCGAGGCTAGAAAGGCGTCCGTTGTTTTTCTCATACAAATCTCTCTAATTTCAACTGGCTGTAACTTCATTGCTTTTTAAGCTACAGCACTCAACTTTCACAAGTTCACTAATGTCGACATGCTCTTTCACATGGCAATGTTCATATTTTCTATAAATGTGGATAAACAACCAAAACGGAAAATCACATATGCAAATTAGGAGGCGGCCATTATGAAAGTCGTGTATGTTAACACTGCATTTCACTCGACCACATTTTCCTGCTCCCACCTCCAATTGCATGCTGGGTAATCAACAAAAAATCACAGGGGGGATATCGCGAAGAATGAATGGACACTTTGCTGCTTAATTAGCTAATTAGCATATGCTTTGATCAATGAAGCGCGCGGGAAACTTGAAATATTGGCTCTATTAACAAAACAAAAGATTAAAATTGGTCAACAGCTTTGACTAAAAGCCGATTTTTCACTCTTATGGAGGAAAACAACCTTGGGTTATAGGCTGCCAATGCTTCTTAAAGGATTATATATCATTCCTTCCAAAGCTCGATGCAATACATTCACGGGAAGTTATGTCTATAGGCTCTCATATAAACACGGCTTTCAGGGCAATCAGCGCATGACTTTGATTTTTTTAAATGCATTATTGTATTAGATTTCACTATACAAATTTTATATTGCTATATTTTACTGTAACAACACGCCCCTCATGGAAACCAGCTATAAGTTGACGAGGCTAGCGTGTATAAATAAAGTATCTGATCATCGTCATTCCAATAACTTATTACCCAGCCTGCTTTCGATAATCTTCGTCAAGTACCAAGCTTCCTCAGCTACAGCAGCGCTTTCAACACTCTGAAGTCGTACGGCGGTTACTTAAAGGATGGAAGTCCTGGGCTGCATCTTTCCCTGAAATCATATATTTTCCTGCTGAAGACACTCGTGTTGCCATGTATTTAATGTCTTTAGTTCAGTCGGGTCACACATTTTCTATAGTTCAATTGGTTTTTATAGGATAATACCATGCCTGTAGTGTACCCAATCCTTGTCATTCATATTTTCTTAAAAAAATGTTTTTTAGAGTGTTGTAATAAAAGCCTTGCCTTTGGACCCGCAACAACATTTGCTCGTGACTGTTTTCTTAGGTATTTAATTCTGCAGTTATTCTGCACTGACTACATTACTTACATTCCTATTATAATTCCCACCGCGAGCTTTGTAATCTTGACATAACTGGTCGGCATCCTCCTAACATGCCTTGCTTGATGTGTATGTAGAATATACAACATAAATATTTTCTATGCGGCGGAGCGCAGTGACAGAGCATAGAAATGTATTTTTGTTGGGCATTCGTAATTAGCACCTCGTGCTCTTCCCTAAGGACTTGGAGTTGTTATTTAAGATGATATTTACATATAGTTTTCACTTGACGCCAACCAGTTTACACGCTTGGTTATCCGGGCCAAAATTTTCTAGACATTCCTCTGTAATCCGGGCTTAAATTAACAGCGTTTGTACATGTAAGTTTTTTCTTTTGATGACCCTTAACCTCCAGGGGTCTCGGCGAATTCGCATTGGGTTGGAGTATACGTTTCCAGAATATTTTGTTCCTCAAAGTGAGGTTTTAACATGGTTTGTCGTATCCGGAGATTCGTCATTAGTTTAACATTAATATGTAATGTTTATACGGCAATAAACTTGACATAACTGGTCGGCATCCTCCTAACACGCCTTGCTTGATGTGTATGTAGAATATACAAC
Organism: Actinernus sp. WN-2022; assembly: GCA_030867875.1. Classification (NCBI taxonomy): domain Eukaryota; kingdom Metazoa; phylum Cnidaria; class Anthozoa; order Actiniaria; family Actinernidae; genus Actinernus; species Actinernus sp. WN-2022. The sequence goes on from JAOWCC010001589.1 coordinate 24,812,104, forward strand.
ATAAATATTTTCTATGCGGCGGAGCGCAGTGACAGAGCATAGAATACCCGTTGGTACAAGTTGTTCTCTGTTTGATTGGATTTAGTCAACTCTTGTTTGGTATTTAAGGCTAGCCGGTAGGGCAAGATGCTGTCGTTTTCGATTTTTGGATTTCAACCTCTTAACGAAAATATTAGCGATTGTTACATTATGACGTCACACATTGGATGACGTCACAGACTAGTTTTGTGCATTAACTTAGGATTGAAAAAGGTTTGAGTGAAAAAATTTGATTCTCCTTATTCCCCGATAGCTTGGTGATATTTCTGACAAGGTATCGGTACAATTTAGTACCACACATGTGACAATTATTGATTAGCTTTAATTTACTGAAATCCGGGAGAACTTACCCTTCGACAGCAGGTTTCTGGCAGAATTGATATAATATATTTAAAAAATCATATCTCAGCTAATTTACGTCGTAGCGACAAACGGTTTTCAGTGTTGAAGACGTCTCGAGTATATCTATCAATACCCCTATGTAAAGGAAGTCGATATTTAAGAAATACGACATTTAAGAAAACATCAATATTATGTCATCATCGATTGTGACGTCATCAATTTAAATTTTATCACAAAAAGAATATCAATATTTGCCTTAATTGTCCCAGCCCAGATGCCAATTTTCATGACGAATGACTTAAAGACGGCGAAGATATGCTCAAATGACACATTTTACACCCATCCTAGCCCAAAGTGATTTCTGCCCAACAGTCTAACACTCTTCTGTAAAACTTAGGAATATTCTCCGGTTTGTTACTTTGTCAAAACATTCTCTTACTGCAGCTGTGCCTCTTATTTTCTCAATATATAACCTAGGCAAGATTGTTCATGTTTTTTGTTCGGGTTTTAATAAACCAATGGCCCATTTAAGAACCGGTTAGCTTTTAGGCAGGAGCTGAAATCTGGTAACTTTACCCCTCATCTTTATATTCTCTAATTAAAGTTGAATACTTTATCTTAGGCTTCCTTCCATTCCATATAAAGTCTTTAATTGCACTTTCAACTTGTTTAATAAAAGTAATTTAGATAATGCTAAAAAACGAACCACTTGAACTTTACTGTAGTTGGTCAAGGAACGTGCTCTCCATATCGATAATATAGTTTTAAAATTAGCCGTTGAAAGTTATTTTCATAACAAAAATCATTATTTTAAGAAAAATATATACTTAATATCTTAATACCCTTTTCATAAAAGTTGAACCATTTAATATATCTTTCACTTTGTTCTTCTTTATTAACTATTTCTAACCATCCTGCTTCTGATTTTGTAAAGTTAATCTTTAAAGGCGAGAACAGACTGTACCGTTCTAACTGTAATAGTACTTTATCAAGTGAATTACAGTCCTCTAAGAAAAAGGTTGTATTGTCGGCATATAAAATTAGTTTTATCTGGTTCTGTTGAATCTTTATCCTGTGGACTTAAAAATGCCGTCGTTAGTTAAGGACTTCTTGACCCCATCAAACGATACCTTTAAGTTCGTCCGTCGAACTGTGTGATTCCTGAAGAAAGGTAATTCCGCAATCCCCTTTATGTTTAACAATCCAGTTATTTATCTTTCTTGATTTTTTATACTCCCGCAGGCAGCGAACGTTAAAATTTTGACATATCAATGTTTTTGCATATTCATAAAGTAGAGTTGATATATTATTACCAGTTTAAATTGTTTTTCGATGCAACGAGAGGAAGTCTTATTTTTTGAGCTCCGAATATTGAATCTAAACGTCCTCCATTACTGGAGGCTGTTCCCTTTGTTCAGCTTTAAACAAAGGTTTATTCAGCGGATGTGATGTCATAGACTTAACGCTCGCCTGTAGAACACAACGCCTGAAGGCATATTTTTACTAAAACGTCTTCACGTACATAAGAAGAAAGTTATATTTATCTTTGCGAGGGTGGCTACTTTTTTTATGCACACTATTTCGCACCACGAGGTTGTCGTATTAAGTGTATGACATCACTTCCGCTGAATACTGAGAACGGCTTCCAGTAATGGCGGACATGATTTTATCGGTAAACTCTCCTAAAATTTTGTGGTTTAACATGCCCATTTGGGAATATTTTTTTTACTATTTCGGATATTTATAATACTGATTGACCTATTGACACTGAAAAAGTGGCAAATCGAAATGGTAACTTTTCGTCATAGTGGCACTTTAAGTGATAGAACGCTAAAGTTAAATTGGCTTGATTCAAGTACTCGGGGCCGGAAGTCACGTTTCACTGCTCTCTAGTTTAAAATTCATGAATCTATAATTTTGACGTAATGTTTCATAGGCGTGATCCCTGCAGTATTCATTATACGCTCCGTTAATCCCAGTCAAACACTGTTACATGCGAAAAGTAGAATTATTTTGAATTTATTTCAGAATTTATTCAATATTTAGAAATGGGTCACTTCACTGATCATTTACAAAATCAAACTGGTTCAATATATAATAACTTAGTCACTGTACCTACCCGACGAGGCGGCCGAAAGGCCGCGGAGACGGATCCGGCTCGATTCCCCAGTGCTTGCCAAAATGTAGTGGTTCTTACTTTAGAATAACAATAGGTAAGATATAAGAATGCGTGATCATGATTTCTCCATGCAATTGTGTCAAGTTCACGCTAGCTCAGTTGGTAGCGGCCTTGCAACCCAATGTTCCGGGTTCGATCCCGGTTCCGCGCGCCTGCTTCAGTATTAGTTCACTTTTTCTTTCCTACGGACTTCTTTTCCGGACGTGACATCACCGGAAATGATGCCAAGGGACGTCTGAGTAATTCACTTCCCACTTCCGGCCCCGAGTACTTGAATTGCACCCTCAATGACGCTCGTAGGTTTTTCCTAATTCTCGCTGACGTTTGCGAGAAGTCTTCATCTAAGAAAACATCTTGGAAGCCTGCCTTATCCCTCAGCTTTCTTTGCCGGTTTATCCACACATGATCGCTATCTTGCCGGTTGATAAAACGAGCAATTATTGGTCTTGGGTATCGGGAGGTAGATTCAGCCAAATTGGTGTTGGTATTGTGTGGTGTTGGTATTTTTCCCAGTCGATGAGCCGCATGTTACTTAACCGTATTCCTGTATCCACCAATCGCTTCAACAATATCTAGCATTACTTCACTGCAATATTTTTCATCATCCTCTTTCACATTGTAAACCCTAATATTTTCTCGTCTGGAATAGTCTTCTAACTAGCTTGGTAATTCGAGTTTCTGCCTCCAGTATTCGCCTCTTCATATCAGCATTCTCTTTGAGCGTTTGGCCAAGTAGACTCTTGAGGGCCTCGTTGTTCGTTTTTAATTCATATATTTCTCCTCAAGAGTTCTCTACTGAGGTTTTAAGGCCATTAATTTCGTGTTTCAAATGTAATGTTTATACGGCAATAAACTTGACATAACTGGTCGGCATCCTCCTAACACGCCTTGCTTGATGTGTATGTAGAATATACAACATAAATATTTTCTATGCGGCGGAGCGCAGTGACAGAGCATAGAATACCCGTTGGTACAAGTTGTTCTCTGTTTGATTGGATTTAGTCAACTCTTGTTTGGTATTTAAGGCTAGCCGGTAGGGCAAGATGCTGTCGTTTTCGATTTTTGGATTTCAACCTCTTAACGAAAATATTAGCGATTGTTACATTATGACGTCACACATTGGATGACGTCACAGACTAGTTTTGTGCATTAACTTAGGATTGAAAAAGGTTTGAGTGAAAAAATTTGATTCTCCTTATTCCCCGATAGCTTGGTGATATTTCTGACAAGGTATCGGTACAATTTAGTACCACACATGTGACAATTATTGATTAGCTTTAATTTACTGAAATCCGGGAGAACTTACCCTTCGACAGCAGGTTTCTGGCAGAATTGATATAATATATTTAAAAAATCATATCTCAGCTAATTTACGTCGTAGCGACAAACGGTTTTCAGTGTTGAAGACGTCTCGAGTATATCTATCAATACCCCTATGTAAAGGAAGTCGATATTTAAGAAATACGACATTTAAGAAAACATCAATATTATGTCATCATCGATTGTGACGTCATCAATTTAAATTTTATCACAAAAAGAATATCAATATTTGCCTTAATTGTCCCAGCCCAGATGCCAATTTTCATGACGAATGACTTAAAGACGGCGAAGATATGCTCAAATGACACATTTTACACCCATCCTAGCCCAAAGTGATTTCTGCCCAACAGTCTAACACTCTTCTGTAAAACTTAGGAATATTCTCCGGTTTGTTACTTTGTCAAAACATTCTCTTACTGCAGCTGTGCCTCTTATTTTCTCAATATATAACCTAGGCAAGATTGTTCATGTTTTTTGTTCGGGTTTTAATAAACCAATGGCCCATTTAAGAACCGGTTAGCTTTTAGGCAGGAGCTGAAATCTGGTAACTTTACCCCTCATCTTTATATTCTCTAATTAAAGTTGAATACTTTATCTTAGGCTTCCTTCCATTCCATATAAAGTCTTTAATTGCACTTTCAACTTGTTTAATAAAAGTAATTTAGATAATGCTAAAAAACGAACCACTTGAACTTTACTGTAGTTGGTCAAGGAACGTGCTCTCCATATCGATAATATAGTTTTAAAATTAGCCGTTGAAAGTTATTTTCATAACAAAAATCATTATTTTAAGAAAAATATATACTTAATATCTTAATACCCTTTTCATAAAAGTTGAACCATTTAATATATCTTTCACTTTGTTCTTCTTTATTAACTATTTCTAACCATCCTGCTTCTGATTTTGTAAAGTTAATCTTTAAAGGCGAGAACAGACTGTACCGTTCTAACTGTAATAGTACTTTATCAAGTGAATTACAGTCCTCTAAGAAAAAGGTTGTATTGTCGGCATATAAAATTAGTTTTATCTGGTTCTGTTGAATCTTTATCCTGTGGACTTAAAAATGCCGTCGTTAGTTAAGGACTTCTTGACCCCATCAAACGATACCTTTAAGTTCGTCCGTCGAACTGTGTGATTCCTGAAGAAAGGTAATTCCGCAATCCCCTTTATGTTTAACAATCCAGTTATTTATCTTTCTTGATTTTTTATACTCCCGCAGGCAGCGAACGTTAAAATTTTGACATATCAATGTTTTTGCATATTCATAAAGTAGAGTTGATATATTATTACCAGTTTAAATTGTTTTTCGATGCAACGAGAGGAAGTCTTATTTTTTGAGCTCCGAATATTGAATCTAAACGTCCTCCATTACTGGAGGCTGTTCCCTTTGTTCAGCTTTAAACAAAGGTTTATTCAGCGGATGTGATGTCATAGACTTAACGCTCGCCTGTAGAACACAACGCCTGAAGGCATATTTTTACTAAAACGTCTTCACGTACATAAGAAGAAAGTTATATTTATCTTTGCGAGGGTGGCTACTTTTTTTATGCACACTATTTCGCACCACGAGGTTGTCGTATTAAGTGTATGACATCACTTCCGCTGAATACTGAGAACGGCTTCCAGTAATGGCGGACATGATTTTATCGGTAAACTCTCCTAAAATTTTGTGGTTTAACATGCCCATTTGGGAATATTTTTTTTACTATTTCGGATATTTATAATACTGATTGACCTATTGACACTGAAAAAGTGGCAAATCGAAATGGTAACTTTTCGTCATAGTGGCACTTTAAGTGATAGAACGCTAAAGTTAAATTGGCTTGATTCAAGTACTCGGGGCCGGAAGTCACGTTTCACTGCTCTCTAGTTTAAAATTCATGAATCTATAATTTTGACGTAATGTTTCATAGGCGTGATCCCTGCAGTATTCATTATACGCTCCGTTAATCCCAGTCAAACACTGTTACATGCGAAAAGTAGAATTATTTTGAATTTATTTCAGAATTTATTCAATATTTAGAAATGGGTCACTTCACTGATCATTTACAAAATCAAACTGGTTCAATATATAATAACTTAGTCACTGTACCTACCCGACGAGGCGGCCGAAAGGCCGCGGAGACGGATCCGGCTCGATTCCCCAGTGCTTGCCAAAATGTAGTGGTTCTTACTTTAGAATAACAATAGGTAAGATATAAGAATGCGTGATCATGATTTCTCCATGCAATTGTGTCAAGTTCACGCTAGCTCAGTTGGTAGCGGCCTTGCAACCCAATGTTCCGGGTTCGATCCCGGTTCCGCGCGCCTGCTTCAGTATTAGTTCACTTTTTCTTTCCTACGGACTTCTTTTCCGGACGTGACATCACCGGAAATGATGCCAAGGGACGTCTGAGTAATTCACTTCCCACTTCCGGCCCCGAGTACTTGAATTGCACCCTCAATGACGCTCGTAGGTTTTTCCTAATTCTCGCTGACGTTTGCGAGAAGTCTTCATCTAAGAAAACATCTTGGAAGCCTGCCTTATCCCTCAGCTTTCTTTGCCGGTTTATCCACACATGATCGCTATCTTGCCGGTTGATAAAACGAGCAATTATTGGTCTTGGGTATCGGGAGGTAGATTCAGCCAAATTGGTGTTGGTATTGTGTGGTGTTGGTATTTTTCCCAGTCGATGAGCCGCATGTTACTTAACCGTATTCCTGTATCCACCAATCGCTTCAACAATATCTAGCATTACTTCACTGCAATATTTTTCATCATCCTCTTTCACATTGTAAACCCTAATATTTTCTCGTCTGGAATAGTCTTCTAACTAGCTTGGTAATTCGAGTTTCTGCCTCCAGTATTCGCCTCTTCATATCAGCATTCTCTTTGAGCGTTTGGCCAAGTAGACTCTTGAGGGCCTCGTTGTTCGTTTTTAATTCATATATTTCTCCTCAAGAGTTCTCTACTGAGGTTTTAAGGCCATTAATTTCGTGTTTCAAATCTTGTATTGAGCCATTCGTGTCTAAACGAAAGCCTACCTCTCCAATATTACGGAGCTCAAAAATTCATGACCGCCGTATTGGCGCCCAAGTCCCAGATCTCCCACACGAGTTAGCGTGGTGGCTGGGGTTTAAAGCAGCTTTTAGCTCGCCCTTGTAGTAACCAGATTCTGAGGCCTATGATATTTATTGACGCTGATGGTCTTGTGGCTTTGCCATGATGATGAGTCCTAACAAGGACGAAAGAACTGTAGGTTGTCACTTCACGGGTAATAAGATGTGAGCATGCATGTTGGACGCTAGTTACGTCGTAGCGTGTGTTGGGTAGTGCCATGCAACTTGCTTTTTTTTTTTTCCGGGTTCGGTTAGTTGTTTCGTCTCTAGCCTCGCTTCGCTCAAAATGAAGAAAACATAAAGAGGTCGACTTCTGGCAAGTCTAGTGCGCGTGTTACAAGTACGGGATCCCCATGCAGGAGCTTCGATGAGCATAAAAAGGTAGGCCTTGGATACCTTATAACGCATGAAATATTTTCTCTCGCGCGTGATTGGTTGAATGCATCACGTGACCCGATATTTTCTCGCTGTGAGCGGGAAATTTCAGCGAATACACTCCTGTGAGTGTTTTAACGCGAGTCAAAGAAAATATTTGAAGGATGACAGCAACAATAACCTACATTGTGGCGTCGAAATATCTAAGGGTTATTTACGCCCTCGGGCGGAACCCGGCCGAGGTGAATAAATCACATACCCCGGAGGGTGCCTTAAATTAACTGGCTTATTTTGGGCGAGGTGAAAAATAATTCACATACTTTGTAATTAGAGTGATTTTACTTAACCCGTGAAATAGAGTTTAGCGTAAAAGCGACTATGACCTAATACACTTGTTTTCTTTTGTGTCTAATTGACTATTACATTTTATTAGTTACATTATTTTCATGGGTTGAGTAAAATCACTCTAGTTATTTTGTTTTCATCTCTGTCAATTTTGCCCGGGGATATTATTTCGGCCGGGGGATTATTAAGGGGAATATTAAGGGTTATTAAAGAGAACAATAAAGATCATATGTTTACACTTGTTGACACTTGGGGTGCGTTCGATTGACCGTATTCCGGAATAAGAATACAAAGAATGATCACTACAACTCACGTTTACTGGGATTTGTTAGCCACTGGAATACTAAATGTATGCTGAATATCATAATATGTCAGCAAGTATTTGTAGCTTACAGTGCAAAATATGCCCGAACCAGTGATTTCCAGAGACTATTCCATCTATTCCTATTCCGGAATACGGCCAATCGAACGCACCCTTGGTTTAGTAGTTCATTAGCTTCGCTCTCAGGAACAGTTCTCTTCTCGAATCAGATAATGTCCGCGGACGAAATATCAGGGCATATTTCGACGTCACAATTAGGTTATTGTATTTATATCCTTCATGAATCTGATTTCAGAGTTTCAAAGTTTTTATTTTTCCACTTAAAGTAATTAATTCATATACAAACGCTAAATCAACTTTAGTTTGATGTTAGTTTATTATATGCCCCAACGAAGGGCGTTACTGCTTCTCACCCTGAACAATCTACTACATAAAGGTAACAGATCCAATTGGCTGTTAAACCATTAATCGCTTTTCTCTGAAACTTATTTAAAACGCTTAATGCAAGGACCATTTTATAATCAAGGAGAGAGGTAGGAACTGAACGAATCAGCCATGAAGTAATTGATTTAGATATTTGTGCGAGTTAAAATAAGTGGCACAACTTAACAATTATAACGTATGAGAACGATCAAAGGAATTTTCCAACTCCACCCGTCACCGCAAACGTAAAGTAGTCCATTCCTAAATGTTCGTGAGTCGTTTATTCATAGTTAATAGAGTGGTATGGTTATGAACCCAGCGACCTTCTTTGTTAAAGGTCTTTGTTCGCTTTTCTGAACCGTAACCGTGCACAAAACACAATAAAAGATATTGGCCGGAATATGTTAATCAATCAGCCAATAAAAACGTCTGGGTTCAGTCGTTCAGGGGACGCTAATGAGCTATGAAGGTGCACAATCTTTTGTCTTACCCCCTTCCAACTTAAATTGCAGCGTCTTTGTTAGCTCCTTTGAAGTTTGCCGGGTTTCCTATCCAGTCCACTCTATTAAAGGAGAACTGAAGCCTAAAATCAACTTTAGCTCAATGAGTAGATCTAAACATGAAAAGACTCGTACCAAAATATATTTTACTGTGTTTTTCGTCAAAAGAAAGAAAATCTGCAAATCTTCCTTCCAACCGCCGCTAAGTACAGACGGCTTAATTCCTGTAATCTGTGACGTACAATACGGGGAATAAATTAGTTTTGTCATGTTGTTTTCGACTTTGAACAGATGGACTAACGACTCATAATTGCAGAATTTATATATCTTGAATACAAGTTTGTATAGTCGTTGGATTGATTTAGGGTTCAGTTCTCCTTTAATTATGGTTGATTAGACTAATATTTATGTTGGCAGCTGGTTGCTTATCAGAAGTTATTTCTGGTTTTCACAAGCGATAACCTGGCTGTGTGAGCCGTCGCATGGAATATCATTCCACTGCGACGTGTACACTTGACCTGTTGCAATATACATTTCACCGCAGTTTTCAATTCCATTTGAATTGCTCGGTTCGCCATGTTCCCAGTTGGAGTAGCTGCCAGACAGAGGGGCCCCATCGACCCAGTAGAAGGCACCTGAATGTTTGGGAAAAAAGTATTTGTGTGAGCGTTTGCCGTTTTAGTTTTAAAAATAAATTTGACCTGAAATTTGGAATAAATTATATTTTGTTAGAATCATTAACATTCTTTGCCATAGTTTAGCGGCTAAAATCAATTTAAGGAACTGAAATCAAATATTTAGAGAGATGCAATAGCTACTGAGTCTTTGTTCTTGATGTATAAAGAAATAGTGTTACGATACGAGTATTTTCCTTTTCTCAAAATACTCCATTCTGAAGTGATGGAATTTAGGTAAATCCAACTTGATGAAACAAATATTTACTGTTTCTGTTTTACCCGACTCTCCTCTAACGAGGCCAATCCACAAATATCTGTGCTTCAATGTGTTGTTGGCGAGTTGAAATATGAACGTATTTTCACCGGCTGAGGATATTTTCACCAGGTCACCTCCCAGGTTCTGGCACGTCTTACGAGCATCTTGCCATCTATTGGTTGGACGATCAATGACGATGTAACAAGAGGAATTGTACTCAGTAAAGCCTGTAGGGCATACTACACAGAACAAGAGCAAGAAGAATCATTAAACAACAAAGGGCGTTTACCAATCTTCTCAATCAAGTCCAATTTGATGGAGTAGGACCTGAACAACAAAAGTTGAGGAACGATGGACACCTAGTCAATTGCGTACTGTAAATATCAAACCCTACTCTTGCAGTGTTTCTTTCAGAGCGCCAGTAACACATCGCCCACAATGCCGCGACACATCCGGGACATTTCTAAGAACAACAGCGCTAAATTCAAAAGCTACGCAATGATACGTGAAGCAAATAACAGAGAAAATGGGCCAAAACGCTTCAGTGAGGTTACGATTTCACTCATTTACGCAAAAAATAACCTTCATATGAGTTAGGTACCCATGGGCTTTTGTAGAAGAGATATCAATTAAGTATTTGCACCCAAGATTAAATTATTTGCGTGAATATAAGCATTATCGGTTTTGCCTTCAAATTTGGGATTTTTCGAAGCTGCTTGACTGGAAAATGCGAATGGTTGAATTTGAGGTCGATTTTCTCTTCGAATAATTACTTAATTTCTTAGGTACCCACGGCAAAAGTTACTTCGATATCTTAGTAACTCGTTGCCGCTTTTTCGTCTTATTCTGACGGATGTTAGTATTATCGAAATCAAACTTTCTAGAACACATATTGGAAACTCAAATTCGCTTGCCAAATTTGGATTTTCAGAATTCCCGCGAGGCATCTCTTGACTTCTAGGCTCCTCCCATATAGACAATAGAGCGCACGCCGGCTAATGAAGCATTGAAATTGACGAGTCACACGAGCCTTTGTGATTGTAATTTTAGTTGTCTAAGTGTCTTTTTGCGCTGGAAAAATGACTGCGCTGAAAAACTAACAGAACATCGTAAAACTCGATATCGCATCATAAACAAATGTTCCACCAGATTTTGTAAACCTTCAGTTTTAAAATGAGACCTTTTTCGTGTTTCTGTGTGCACTAGAAGTCAACAGCCAAAATAAAGAATCTAGCTGTGGTCTTCCGACTCTCAACCGGTTAAGTGTGACAGAGAGCGGCACTGTAAGCCGCTTTGATTTCCAACCAAAACATTTGAACACTGACTGACCTGAAAAACTAACAGAACAGTATAAAAGTCGATAGCGCATCATAAACAAATGTCCAAGCGGATTTTGTAAACCTTCAGCTTTAAAATGAGACCCTTTTCGTGTTTCTGTGTGCACTAGAAGTCAACAACCGGCGTTTGAAAAGTGAAAATGAAAACTATCAGAACAGCGTAGAACAGCTCTGGCGCATCATAAACAGATGTCAAAACGGATTTTGAATATATTCAGCTTTAAAATGAGATGTTTCTATGTTTCTATTTGCTGTAGAAGTCAAACTAGTAAAGGACGAAACGAATTGCCTTGTCGTCTTTACTCAGATCTAAGCAGCCGTGTGAAGCCGTCGCCTGTTGAATTCAAAGCAAATCCTATTGGAAAGTGAAAGTGGAACTAAAAAAAACACATAAAGAGCACTGATACTCTAAAACAAAATATTTCTGAAACTGGCAAAAGGATTGTTCGGTCAAATTACTGCCCAGTTATTACTCTCGTAGGCAGTAAACAATTGACTACGCGCCAAATCTTTTCGAAAACTGTTCAGTCACAGAACAGGCTTTTCGCTTAACTCAAGATCTGGCGTAATGAACAGTCGGTTCAATTGAAGAGGACATCTATTGTTAATAATTAGCGCCATCACGTTATTTCTGCCATTGATTGACGGGTGCCTTATCAGCCTTGGGACATTTGAATTCCCATAACGATCAATGAACAACCAATCAGATATCGTTAAAGCGAACTGCTCATGCGTTAGATTATAATTATTCCGCTTTCGATTAATTCTTCAACAGTAAGTACATGTCGCGAAGAACAATAGGATTCTGCCCGATGAATAATGGGAAAAGAACACAAACAATATAGTCTGATAAACTAATTAACTGATGGGTGTTTAAGGTCTTGGAATAGGTTCATTGGGCTGTAGCTGTCCAAACAAATTTTGTTCGCATATTCTAATTACTTTTGCCCGATATAATTTGCTTGTGAAAAGTGTTTTGACATTTACTGTCAATTACTTGTCAGCTTCCCAAGTAACTGCCGTGTCGAACTCAATTCGTAACTTATAAATATTTTTTTGGTAAGTTGAACTAAACATTTAGAAAGTTCGACTGAATTAAATTCGATCAGTCTGAAACCAAGTCGTGCTACTGCCATGCTACAGTCGAGCTCAGTTTAATTTAGTTCGACACGGCAGTGGCGCAACGTTTGAACCGGGTCCTACACTCCCGCCAACTCGCACTTGCAAAACAACTTCTTCATTATTGTGACCGTCAGGAATTTACGTACGTGCTCTAGATTTCCTCGTTTAGTACCGATGCCGAACAAAACTAAAAGAGATTGCCCTTTGCTTGGTCTGCTTCCAAAAAGCGCAAAAAGCATTACACAAAGGAGAAGTGAAATAATTCACTGCCGAACGAAGGGAAGAATTGTCCTCTGCCGATGAAGGTTCCTAGTTCCAACAACAAGAGCAATGGCCGGTGAGTTCGAAGACGAAAATTCCAGCATACTCTCAAGGAAAATAGATCACCATAAGCCTAAATTACAACCGGAAAATGAAGGATTCTTAAAAGTTTTTGACCAGGAGATGCTCAAAAATGCAAGGGAAAGAGCCGCGATATGTAAATCCTACCAGACATTTTGGCATACCAACTTTTACCGCGGCAGCTGTCATGGCATCTTTCACAGCCCCACTTCTAAGCTTGAACCTCGCTTCTGATTGGATACATGAAATAGGCTTATAATTAGGAGGCCGAGTCTGTTAGTCAACCGTGTGAATGGTTTCGAAAACTCTACAGGGCTTTTCTATCCTTGCTATTTTTGAGGAAAAAATATCAACTTTGCGAAGTTTCATAGCCTGCGAAACACGCCCTCAGTGTTATTTCAACGCAAAGGAAGTGATAAAATAATTTGGCAGCGTGAAAATGGAAAAAGGAGACTGGCACAAGAGGGGAGAAGGAGGGCCTGCAGCCACCCTTATACATGAACGGGAAATACTGATTGGTCAATTAGCTGGCGTCGCTGTTATGTGTCACGAAATGTCGCACATTCCTCCTGCTAACTGACTGAAATGGCGGCGACAAGAGAGAAGTGATCAAGCGGTTGAGCGTTAATTCAGGAAAGTATTTAGAAGAACAAAGCAGGCAGTGAATAGTCTACATTTGTACTTTCTAGGCGAGATGTTTTGGCGGTTTTACCAACAGGTAAAAACCTTATTTTCCAACTGTTTGGCGTGGAATTCAAGTCAGACAGGACTTAGCGCCTTCGGCAGTTGTCATTGTCCTATTTGCAAAGCATTGTGAAGGATCAGTTAATCGAAACTAAATACACTGGGACTAAAAACATCTCCCTCTACGATGTAGACGTAGAACTAAAGGAAATTAGGGATATCCCTAAAGTAATTTTCGCTTTAGCCTGCAATGCAGGCGTTTCTAGTGGTTTTCCCCACTTTCATGGACGTTTTCCGCTCCCGAATAAATTTCAGACGAGTAGGAATGGAGCGAGGACGAAAAAGCGACGCCATTCTTCCCTCGTCCAAATATATTGCGTTTTTCCCCCAAATAAAACGCTTTTGCTGATGTTGTTCGAGTGGAAGAGTCAGTCAGGGTCGACCACATGAACTGATGAAGGAAAAACTAAGCGGGGACTGAGCGACTATTATAGAGGCCGTCAGGTCGTGAATAAATCCCACACTGTAGAGACTTGGACAGGAGAAATAAAGGTGAAAACAATGAACTGTGCAATGCTTTGAGTACATATCTTAGATATCTTAGGTACATATCTTAGATACCGACAAAATTACGAGCACACACAGTTCATCTTAATAATCATGTCAATCCATGCGGAAAAGGGGAATAATTCAAATTTCAGTAAGATGGTGGCAGGCGCTTATTTTCTCTCACTTCTCGCTCCGCTCGCATCACAACAAACTCGCTTCGCTCGCAAGACCTACTTCCTGGGATCTCTTCTCAAAGCGCCTGTTCTGCAGGCTAGAAGTTTCATCTCCTTCGGATTTATTGAAATTAATTCAAATTTTCAAAAGTAACAGAAAACGTTCGCTTCTGCAATACAGTGCCAGCAATTGTTATTTTTTTTCGCCGCAGTCTGTTTTTATGAAATTTTATGAACAAAAGACTTTCGAACTTTGCGAACCCCGCTAGATCATAGCTCGGTTTCTCAGATATCCCGATAGAGATGAGGTCTTCCCCAATGTGGATCAGCTTAAAGGTACAGGTATGGTAGTTTCACCACACTTTCCCAAAGCTAGAGTCGATATAGGCTCCTCCGCAGCCATCTCTAAGTATTGGAAAAACCGCGGGAAAATGGTGAATTGTGTTACCTGTGACTCCGGGAGAGAAAGGAGGACTGATTTCTTCGAAAATTAGAGATGCCTGCGGAGGAAGCTATAGTCAATATAAGAAAGAAACTTCTTAGGAGGAGGGGGATCGCTAGCGAATTGTACTCGTAATTCTTAATGAAATCGCTCCGCCCCAGAAAATAGAGGCAGTACATGTCAATGCACTGAATGAAAAGTGTTTTTTTTCATAAATCTAGTCTTTTTAAAAACATAAAATTAAATATGAGACCTCTTTAGCTACTATTACTACTACTGACTACAAAAATACGTGAGTCGGTAATACTCCTATTCTTCGGAAAGTGTTTCAAATTCTTTCCGAATCTCAGTTCATTTCACTGCTAGAAAATTTCAAAACTTACCGCTGTTTTATCTTGTTATTAGTAAATAAGCTGTTTATCCAGAAAGGTTTTCCTAGTTAGAACTGATTTAATTAACGAATTAACAACCGCTGTTAGCTCAATTGAAAATATAACAAAGCACGCGAGTCGGTAATACTCCTTTATTCGGCAAAGTTCTTTCAAAATAGATGGATCGACGCGAGCATTACGGGTTATAAAAACTTACGTACCACGATAATTACGTCAACTTCATAATAATTTTCATTTTCAGGCTATTTGGCAGATATTTCCAAATACGAATTCCACTCGCAACAAGCTATAAAGGTAAGTTTTAAAACTTCCCGCCGTTTTATTTCTTAATTAGTTAATAGCTTGTTTTCACGCGAGTCGGTACCACTTCCTCTATTCGGCAAAGTCTTTTTAAAGTAGGCGGATTTACTGGTTATCAAAACCTTTAAGTATCCACAATAATTACATCATCTACATTTTGGCTTCAGAAAAGAAATACTACCCTTCCAAAATGTGCATGCATGCATGATGCATGAGAATTGGCCCCTGTGCATGCATTGCATGCATCATGCATGCACTGGCTGCATGCATGTACATGCACGCAGGAGGTCATGCATGTGCATACATGCAGGAGGTTGCGTGCACGAAAATTGGCTTCTGTGCATGCATTGCATGCATCATGCATGTACTGGCTGCATGCATGTGCATACATGCAGCAGGGTACATGTATGAGAATTATGGCACATCTTCACTGATGCATGGCATCAGCAGGGTGCATGCATGCACAAAATAGATTCATTAATCACAAGATTTCGCTTCATAATATTGCTTGAAGAAAAATAATTTAGGTACGAACCAACTCACACTCGTTTAGTGGTTACAATAAGAGACACGTTTAATTAAATTCTAGTTAATACACAAACAAATACTAACTACAAATTATTTTGGAAGCTATTTTAACTAACATATTTGAAGTAATTTTGGTTGATAAATTAATTTTAAATCGCTGAGAATGTATCAACACAGTTTTGAAAATGAAACACAAAAAAATGGAGACAAAATGTTTGAACGATATAAAAAATGTATAAATATTTATAGAGCGGCTTTCTCTTAACTGTCCAAAGTAATCGACGATTACTTTGCTTATAACTTGCACACATTCTATGCAGAATTGATGTCATTACTTTGCGTTTGGTTATAGGATAGTCAAGTGAAAACTGCTCTACTAAAGGTTGTTAAAATTAAGAAAGACTAGTTGTAGCTGTCACAAGCTATTCTTACTGCTAAAACACTTGCCACACTGCTGACATTGATATGGCTTCTCACACAAGTGAAATTAATCATTAAGTTTACGAGGACCCATGCGATTAGTTGTTAATAATATAGACTCTGAGGGCAAACATGTTTGACAAAAGAGTGGAATACATTGTAATGTGGATTCTACATGTATCTCATGGGAAAACCGGGTTTAAGTGTCAAACATCAAACAACACGAACAGAAGTAACTTGTTTGACTTAACTTATTACTTGTGCAAGGCCTTTGGCCTCCTGAGTAACAAAGTTCTGCAAGTGTTTATGAAGCAATCAAAAGGTCACAAGTTTGCCCCCAATTAAGAAAAATACCTTCTTCATCAGCTAATCGGATTTTCAGTAAATAATGCTTTTGTATTGATGTGTCCAGTTATGCAAACATAAAATAACCATTAACGATGTAAACAAATCTCTAGCGGCATAATATTCTGGGGCTAACTAGTGAATGAGACCTCAACTTCTATAAATGCAGAGAGGGGGTCACGTATTCCCGTGCAAGCATCCAACGGTGGGCCACTTATAACCATGCAACAGCTAGTTAGTTGATAGAATGCGACCAAGTGCTGAAAAATCGGTAGAATGGAACAGTCTAAATTAAAATAGTGTACCAAGTACTTGTAAATTGGGACATGTTTTGACACAATCACTTCCAGGCCAGGTCTGCAATATAAAGCAGGGTCTCAAATAAATGTCCCTGGCGTTTATTTAAAATCACCCTGCTCAAACATTGTACATATACCTAGCATTAATATTTCAGAAAATGTTGTAAGCATATATTATTCTAAGAAATTATACCTTTCAATTACCTGCATAATTACTTTTTTTAATGATCGCATGTGTACTCAGCCAACCAGCACACTTGTTGCATACTATACATGTATACCTGACAGTCATGTGCTATCTTTGCTTTTCTGGCATACATGTATTCTGAAAACGAAAGAGTACAACAGTACTGTTAGCACTGTGTTCTATTACTTAATTTAAATTATTTTGGGAAATAATGAAATTGTATATATTTGATTTTCAAGGTGTTTGTGGAAGCATTGGAAGCACCCACTATAACAAAGAAATGTTATCTAAAAAAGAAAGTATCTAATGTTATTATTTTGTTAATTAAGAAATTAAAACAAAAGTCTAAATTCTAAGGATTACTCTCTGGTTTTTTAGTCATGAAGTGGCCTGAAGATAAATCTTACCCTAAATAAATATATAATTACTGGCAAACAACCTAAAGACAAATGTAGCAATCAGGCAATATTAAGCATGTCTATTTAGTAGCTTACCAGAAGATAGACTTCTAACAGTTATCACATAATTAGCATATTGCTGCCTGCGAGGACTTCTGGGTAGAGCTGAGACACGAGGTTCACTACAAGTAGTAGTCTATGCCTAAGATTTATATTTATTTACTCGCTTAGAAACGACCTTGTTAACTTCGAAATATACTCAAAGTTCAAGTTTCAAGTTTGTTCAATTTAACTCAATGTATCAGATTAATTACAAGGTATTACAAATAGAAAGAAAAAAAAGGAGAAATAGTTACAATAATACAACTATTTGATAGACTAAACCAAGATAAGATACGAAGAGTACGGGACATCCTAATAGCCTAGAACTAATCTAGAGGATGCCCCTACAAATTCTAATATATATAAATGAATTAAATTAAAAAGTACACATCATTGTGTAAATGATGGTGTTGCCATGGAAACTCTCATGGCCCCACGCACCTTTCACCTTGAACATAAAATTCAAAATTTATATCCTTACTACAAAAAATAAGTTCCTTAAACTATTAACATACAATGCCTACATTGTTCCAAATCTTATTTTGGACCCACACCAAAATAAAATGTGTTTGACAAAATAAAGGAGAAATTAGGGAAGTTTGTCATATTTGTAGTGGAAGCCTGGGGCCAGACTGTTTCCATGGCAACATCATAATTTGCACAATGATGTGTATTTGCCATAGTAGCACATATGTGCAAAGTTTCAATAGTTTTTATCCAATATTTGTAGAGATATTTGTGATTTGTCTCCAAGCTGTGCAAACAATATGACGTCATAGGTCATCTCATTTGCATATTACAAAAACCTGAATATCTCTGAAACGAGACGAGATGTTGACAAACGGAAAATGTCATTATTCCTCATTTCGAAAGCATTTTAACATTAGCTCAACTTAATTTTCACTTCATATGCACTTAAAGATGTTTGAAAATAGACCAATCCAAGGTAATTTCCACCATCTTGTAGGGGGTGCCAACATGGCGCGAAATACAGTGTTTGTAAGGGAATCCCATACCAAATAATTTCCGTAAAATCGAATTTATGAAATATTCTTCAGATACAAACTTAAGATACCAAGTAAAAGATTAACTGATCGAAATTTGAGGGATGTAGCTATGCTGGGAAACGAGCAATCTAGTTTTTAGTTTCCCGTACATTTGTCTATAAAGTTTTAGTGAAAATAACTCCCTGAAAATAACAGTGTATGTACTAATCCAATATTGAAATGGTAGTTTCACACAACCAATGTAAAGGTAAATTTAACCAAAAACTTAATAAAGTAATTTTAACCATTTTTAATGATAACATTTTCTCGACCATTCTATAGACCCATTCGAAAAATGGCGTCCAATTTAACTTACTATTGTTTAGGACTGACTAGCCTCGCTTACACGTTAAAAAGATTTTGTGTGTACTGACTAGCCTCGTGTTCACGTTACCAGGACAATAGCTTTTTAAATTGGACGCCATTTTTCGAATGGGTCTATAATTGGTAGGTTATGGATATAACCATTTTAGTTGGTTGCTACAACAAGGTTCTATATTGCCATTTTTACCAATTTCATTCTTTACCATTTTTAAATTGGTTAGTATGACCAATATGAAATGGTTATAACCATTTAAATTGGTTATTCCAACTAGTTAGTTTTCACAGTGTATATCAAAGTTAGTTAGCCTATAATGTTCCTTGCCTATTTCTTATTCAGTCGGATCATTACTTAGCAGAGAAGAGGAGCTTATTAGGCGCTGGGCGGTTAATATAGCATTTACAGTATAGTAAATAATATAATGATTGTAATTCATTTAAGTCTCTCGGATTGTGAGAACTTAGGAATGAAGGCTTCATGCATGCACTGTATATGCATGCATGCACAATACATGCAACGCATACATGCAAATTTGGGCACATGCATGCCACATACATGCAGCATGCATGCCGCATGCATGCACATTTTGGAAGGGCAACAACTAATCATTCGAAGATCGACGAAGATTGCAGAATCCCTTTTCGAGTTTCTTCAGTGTTGAAAATTCAAAATGAATGAAAATTGCAGCGTTTACCTGCAGCTATCAACACGAATTTTGTCGAAGAAAAGTGAAGCGTGAATTTTAAAATAAAATTGAATTGCATGCCTTTATAAACATTACTGATAGCTTTTTGCATTACTATATTTATTCTCCACGTCCAATACATTACAGTAATAATAATAAGGAAAACATGTATTCATAAAACATAACATTTTAAAAGGTTGGAGGGGAGGGAGGGGGGAGGGGCAAAATCACTAGAGGGGGGAGAATTGACGGGGGGGGGGGGCAAATCGCTGGTACACCGGCTTATTTTAGCCGTCCAGAAATGTTGATCACAAATTGGTAGAAATTGGTAGTTTACCGGACAGTTAAATATATACATTGCCTTTTCGTCCATAATTCTGTATAGAGCCTGAAGAGCTACCATAGGATTTCTTCGCGCAATGTAGGTGAACAATTCACTTCTCTACCCCTGGAAGCTCTACCTATCGCTGCAGCCATTTCCCTTATGTAAAATTTCGCGGCAGGGAATGCGAGCGAAAAAGAAGTACACTTTGCCATTAACTTCTGAAGAGATTTTAAAGGGACACTTGTTTTGTGTTTGAGTACCTGTTCCCTGAGTTGTGCGATTTTTTCTCGTTTGACCGTTGGTATCCTAAAGGCTTGAGCTTGAGAATCGACGATCATTCCCAAGTATGTAATCTGAGACGTTGGATTAAGCACACATTTAGAGAGACCCAGGAAATATCCCAAGTTCACTAGCACCCTGCTAACGATGAATACTACAACCCTGGCGGCTTGGCAGCTATAAACGGGAGTTCTATCAGATAAAGGGCGTGACCAATACCCCTCTGGGGAACATAGTTCTACACTAAGGCGGTCGTCGATGTATAATGAACAGCCAACTCCAAAGTAGTATAGGGGTTGGCGGTTCCAGATCATTTTCATGAAAATGCTCTGAAACAATGCCAACACCACATACTACCCATCAAATGGAATAATTATATGATCTCGTAAAAACAAATCAAACAACTCCCGCGCCAACCAAGAATTACAGTGTAAATTGTGTGGAAGGAAGCATCCCAGGGAGAAGCTACAGTGCTCTACTTGCGGACAAACCACTGCAACAATGATATGTGCAGACCACAGACCAAAGGATCCAGCAGAAAACCAGTGATAGCATTGCATGGACAGTCTCTGATGAGTACCTGACAGACATTGATCTCCGAGAAGTTAGTCTTGTTGAGAACATATAGAACACCGCAGAGATACTATGTGCAACCATGCTACGTACTAAAGTCCTAGCTAGACAGATGAGCAACGGTCAACGTGCTATCCAAACGGGTTTTCGAAGAACAAGACTCCTGGACAGTGCATATGTACCATTAGTTAGGCTTCAGAGAAACAGAGTGAGAGTAATAAATCTCAAGAACAACAAGAACTATAACGAAAATTCCACCATAGCCAAGGGTAAGTGTATATCCCTACTGGGTGGAAGAGCCAATCAGCAGATACAGCTAATCTGAGAAAACAAGCAAAACAAGCAAATAAACATTAACATCGCAGAAACACCTAAAAAAAACAAAAAGAGCCTTGGCGGATTCAAGATTCAAGATTCTTTATTACACACTATATACAAATTATTTAATTACAGTGCATGCATGTAGATATTTTATATAAGAACAAAGGGAAATAGATTATTAAATGTCTTTGAGGAAATGTGTGTAGTTGTCAAAGGAGCATGAAGTGTCAAGTGACAGATCTGACAGGTCCAGGTCACAAATGAATCTTTTCCGATTAATTGCTTTATTATATTATTCTTGATATAATAAAGTCGTTGGAGATTGGGTTGAATGTTTGGTATTATATTGAAATAATCATATTACCTTTGCAGGTGACTCCGTCTCCAGTAAAACCCGGCAAACATTTGCACTTATGTGAACCCTCTGTATTATTGCAAGTGGCGTTCTGTGAGCAGTTGTGAGTTCCAGCTGCACACTCGTCTATGTCTGAAAAAAGTTTTTTTGTTATCGAGCCATTACATGATTCTGTGATCTTTCCTAACCTATTTGCTCTGTTATGGAATACGCAGGAGGGAGGGGGCGTCTCAATTGCTTGGCCAATCAGTATTCCGGGAGAGTCATGTAGGACAATATGACGTCACATAGCAACGCAGTGAACGCTTCTCGTGCCCTTGTTCAGTTCGGCGTGAACGCTATTTAGTTAGGGAGTAAAAGAGGTCAAAATGTGGTATTTAACGTTGCCTAACCCAAACTAGTAGGTTTTATTCACACTTTGTAGATCTTTTTGAGCAACTTAAGTATACGGCTTGTGTATGTTTGGTTCTGCTCATCAATCCTTTTGAGTGATGAAGTTGTAATTTGCTCGTTTGTTTTCCGTTTAAATATAAAGCACAGATAAAGGTAGTGAGGTAAATATTGCTGAAATTCGTTTAAAATTAGTGCAGTCATAGCTAAGAAACACAAAAAGACACCCTGTAAGTTTCGTCGATTTTTCTCCAAGATTTATGTTGAAAATGGAAAACTAAAAGCTATTAAATATTGCAATTTACATAGTTTGAGCTACCTGTGGTGTACTTATTGCCTAAAACTACATATTCGGCTTTAAAACAATATTCAGCCTATTGTTTCTGCCACAACAACATCAGAGTAGTTTAAGAGATACCCTTTTATCCACAAAATTCAAACATTCTAAAAACCTATCCCCAAAAAACTTAAAAAAACCTAACCATTTATTGCTACCGCTGCGAGCGAGCAAGACAGCAGTACTAATTTGTGTAGAGGCGCATTGCCAGAGCAGTGCATTGTGGTCGTGCGCAAGTACACAGAAACGATATGCGCAGATCAAACGAAGTGCATTGTGGTCATGCAAGGAGACAGAAACGAAATGCGCGGTCTTCCGCACGTGGCTTTTATTTTCGTTTGGGCGTGAAGGTTTGTATATTTTTATTGCTTTTATTTTGCATTTCCACGTGAATGTTTCCCTTATTCGTACTTATAATCTGTTGTTATGCAATCAAGATAAGACAAGAATATAATTATTTCAATTACAAGAAGCTAATATGAATTACAATGAAACTTACTTCCGCAAATAGTTAGACTAGTCGATGCGGTGGAAGAAAAAGATGATTATATTATAAATTGATTTAGTTAATTAATTATAGCACCGATCTGACTATGACGTACAAGTATAGAAGAAAAGAAAATCCTAGAGTCCAACAGGGAGTGTAAATAAATTGTGATCGCTTTCGTTTGAAATTTTACCACAATTCCTTCAGTGCTCCTTAGTAGTGTCGTATTTTGATGTGAAGTTTAGTCTAACCCATAAATATATGTTGTAACTTGTTGATCAGTCATGCTAAGTTGACGACTCCACGCGCGCTCACTGGAGTCGTTTAGACGTATAGTTTGGGGCGGGGATAATTACTATTTTCCAAATACTAGCAATATCTCTCCTATTATCAACATGATTAGCAACAAATAATTTTCTTTTATTACCTTCGATAAAGTCAAATCAATATAGTTACGCGAATTGGCATATCTCAATAACAGTTGATTTTCAGAGCTTTTTGCTTAGATGACCTTGGAGGTCGAACAGGCGAATGAAAAGAATAAACAAAGATAAAGGAGTTCATCATAATAACCATGCAGGGCATCCCATTAGCCAAGTTTCTTTCTTTAAATTGTATAGGGGATATTGCAGCGTCTTTTTTAAGCGACATGTGATGTGACTTCTCCTGGTTGTTTGGCTGCCGTCACTCAAACCTGAATGATTCTAATTGGTTAATTTGGTGCTCCAACCATTTAAATGCGGAATAAATGTACATTTGTCTTGTCTAGATTTATATTTTCTCCAATGACAATAGAGATAGGGTACAAAGACACGTTTGATTGATGAACGATAAACAAATTGTTTGATTACAATCTCCTGGAGGGCCGTAGGAAAATGTTTCTTGTACTAAAACTCCAAAATCAACTTGAACTGATGGTCCCGTTTTAATTTTGATGTTTTTAATCACATACAAATAAAGGTTCTTTGCAGTATTGATTACCTTTGCAGCTGATTCCGTCTCCAGTAAAACCAATAAAACATTTGCACTTATATGAACCCTCTGTGTTATTGCAGGTAGCTTTCAATGAACACTTGTGAGTTCCATCCCTACACTCGTCTTTGTCTGTGAAGAAAGTAAATAATTAATATATTAGAAGAAATGATTTTGTAGCCTCACTTTACTCTCTTAGCCGGCTAAGGACTTTGAAGAAACTGTAACGGCGACGTTTAGGACAACGGTAGACATATTACAACAATTGTAGTGACAAAGCACAGGCTTACCATCCTTCACTTTGTACCTCAAATTGGTTTTGCGTTACCTATTGCTACGAATTCAAACATGACTGAGAAACTTTGATATGGAGTTAGATTTTCACCCTGGAATGAAAATTTAGCGATACTCTGCTCTAAATATACTCAAGAAATAAAGATTAGTAGTTATTTGAGTGTTGTGTAGTGTTCAGTTTTTTTTACGGGAAAATTGTTCTAATTTAGCGAGTTTAGCGAAACTGAGAATTTTGGGTATAGAGGTTTTGCACCACCACGTGATGGCAGCCATGTTGGTGGCCAGAACAATGAGATTTGTTCAATCATGTGAAAAATTAAATCTCAAAGGAATAACATTCTATTGTTCTGGCCACCAACATGGCTGCCATCACGTGGTGGTGCAAAACCTCTATAGAGATCAGAGAGAGAGAAATATACAAGGCAGGCAATTCGACGGCAAAATCGCTCGAACAAGACCTGCATGGTTGCTGCAAAACATTTAACCTTTCCTCAAATCGCTCGCCCAAGAGCTCTCAGTATGTAATAGAATGATAAGCTAGCAATGTTGTGACGAAAGTTGGGATGGTTTCCTACAAAAATAACAGCTTACTTTTGTTTCTCATTACAGAATGACTTCATAAGAGATATACCGAGGAAATTATGGAAAACCTAGATAAATTAAAGAAATCCTCGCGGAAGAACTGAAAGTCGACTAAGAAAAAGACTACAGCCGCTCAACTCACCTCCTTTGCATCAGAGCAGGGAGTCAACCGCTACCTAACTTCAGAACAAGTTGGAAAGACGTTTTCTATAATAACTGATCCCGTTTTCAAAGTCGCTAATAAATCATTGAGCGCTAAATTGAAGACAATCAAAGAGAAAGGCAAATGTAAAGTTCAACACCATTCATCAATTCAACCAGAAGATATCAAGAAATGTTATGAAAACGGAATATTTGGAGAAGACTGATACACCTACTTCTCTACGACGAGTAAGTTCTAAATCCAGGAGAAGAAGCATTCAGTTGTTTCAATTGCAAAGCCCAAAGAGAAACTTCGTTTCAACCGGCGAAGTCTGGTTTGAAAAGTCACCGCTTGGTGCTAGGGAGTATGATGTATAAAATTTCGACGGCAGCAAATTTGAGTCAAATTTACACAAACCACAGTGTAACTGAGCAACGACAAAGCTGGAATTCCAGTTCATCGCATAATCCAAGTATCTGGTCACCGAACCGAAACAAGTGTGAAAGTATATTGCGAAAGGCAGACTTTAGAACAACAAAAACAATGCTCTGAAATTCTGGCTGGCCCGATGTCAACAGCTTTGGTTAAACAACCAGTTTACCAGAACTATCTAAACAGGACGCAGATCAATCAATCAATCAATTAACTTTAAGGCACATGTATCAGGAGCCTTTTATGCGATCATTTTTGTGAAAAAATATTACTTATTTTTTAGAATGTTCAAAGTGAATTCTACAGTTTAGTGAAAATATAATTCCAATACATTTTATTTTCAACGAGAAATTACGGCGAAAAGAAATATGGACGGGAAAGCAGGCTGTCAACGGCTTATTAGCACTTTGTGAAGCGTTCTCGTGGAAACCGCGAAAAAAAACATGAACTTTTATAAATAAACACGAAACACGCTCACTCGTCTAGCTCGTCTTGAAGCCGTTGAGTTGCAAATATTCATTTACGTTCCACACAGAAATCATATCTAAAATATAGTTTTATAATATATATATAACTCAATTCGTAATTTGAAGCTAGCTGCCTGGGGAGGGCTTATGTTCGTTTTCTTCCGTGAAGAAACGAAAGTCGACGCTGACGGAAAGCGATCTTGCCTCATAATATAACCAAGATAATCAGTGGGCAGAAGTTGGAGATTCTGCAAAGTCAATTCCAAATTGAAAGAGTGCCCATAAACTTCGTCCCGAAGTTTCGACTGTAACTTCGCCTTCGATAGCCGAAGACGAAGTACAACAGAAACCTAACACGATCTTCCGTAACAGTTATTGTACTGGTTTGGCTGTTTCTCTATACGCTTTCTTCTTGTTTGCCTTCTCTGTGCACTCATGATTTCTGTGAAATACCATGACAATGGTAACGCTAAAATTGAACTTTTCCACTGCGATATTCAAACCGAAGATATCGCACCGAAGAGCTAACTTATCGTGGTCTGCGTAGTCCTTCACAGAAGCGCGCAAAATCGCATGCGGCCTTTTATGAACAACATGGTATCGTGATCCCTGGCCCTATACCTACTGCTCAACATCAAATACTGGAAAAATTATATCCTTAATGACAGATAAGTTAATTGTGCCAACAAACCTCAGTGTGATGCCAGGAAACTTTCAAACCATTTTTTACGGCGTTATAAATGCAAGTTTTGTAGCATGTATTCGAAGCTCCTGTCCCTCTAGATTTTAATAGATCGGATTAAAAATTGGCATATGGCTAGATCAATATGTTCTCAAAAAAGTGTCTCAGTTTTTTTATGCGTTGTTTTGTTCTTGAGATACTTTCATGTTTCGTTCTTCAACCCCTAAAGAAGGTGTTCCGGATCTTTGCAGTTGATTATTTTCGCGATGGAATAAGATATCAGAAAACTGAGAAATCTTTTTTAGACCAAGATCTCTACTTTATGAAGGTCGTTTCAGCGCGGATTTCCGTAAAATTCCCGAGGGACAGGAGTTCCAGGTATAAGGTATGGTCAAATTGGATTAAAATCACACTAAATAAAAGAGTATTCAATAATGAGGAAAATCAATCTGTTTTCTAGATTCTATGTTTATTAAGCTTTCAGAAAATATATACTTTGTAGGGGTTTTCTTGAATTTAACGCGCGCAATTGAAAGTTTTCGGAAGCGCTCTCGGCGGAAGGGCTCCTGATACCTTAAGCCGTATAATGATCAATATAGCACTTGCGATAAAAGCAATAATAACAATGCCACATAATAATTTTAAAAGATCCCTTTATAATAATATGGGGCAATACCTGCATCAATCATAAGGAAAAATCAACAATCACTTGCAGTCTAAGGATTTTTTAAAAGCTGCCAAACTGTCGAGTTTTCTTACATTATTCGAAAGTTCGTTCCAGGCTACTGTGCCTCGGTAAGAGAAAGAACGCTTTAGAAAGTTAGTTTTTGGTTGTGGTAATTGTAGATTGGATTTAGTACCTCTAAGATTGTAGTTATGTACTTCTGAGGTCATTTGAAATGAGTATTGTAGATATGTTCAGTGTATGTTGGCGCTATTTTGTGAAATACCTTGAACATCATTATCCTTATAACTGCATTTTTTTGTCTTTCATCTAAATTTGGCCATTTCAGCTGCTTCAGTAAGTCATATGACCTAACTGAGTAGTCAGCCCTTGTAACAATGCGAGCCGCTCTATTTTGAAGCCTTTGCAATTGATCAGCCCGTGTTTTGCAACAGTTGTCCCATATGATACTGCAATAATCAAAATAAGGTTGCACAAGTGAGCGATAAATTGACTTGAGTGTATCTTGGTCATCCGTTGAATGTCTTGCTTTATATAGCATTCGCAGGCCATTGGATACTTTTGATGATATGTGCTTGATTTGATCATCCCAATGTATCAATTCGTCTATGTGTACTCCTAGAAGTTTTGTGGAGGCTTTATGTTCAATAGTCATGTTGTTGATATATAGTTCAATATTTTTAGAATTTGTAAGATTTTGTCTGGATCCTACTGTCATGTAGCTCGTTTTTGTAGTATTACAACTTAATTTGTTCGTTTTCAGCCAGTTTTCTACAGCAGCCAGTTCTTCATTTAACATGTTTATGTATTCTTCCTTAGATAATGTCCCATTTACGTAACACCTTTGGCTCCTGTTACTTAAGTATGACTCGAACAATTGCAAAGTTTTACCGTTGACACCTTAGCAACTTATTTAGGTAACAAAATATTATGGCCTATGGTATCAAAGGCTTTCTTTAGATCTATGAAAACATTGCCGTTCAAATTGCCATTGTCCATATTTTTAAGCCAGAGATCTGTTGCAGCTAGTAGAGCTGTGCAGGTTGAATACACAGCCCTAAAGCCAGATTGAAACTTCGTTAAAAGGTTGTTTCGTTTGAAAAAAGCGAAGAGTTGTGAGTGGAATATTCTTTCGGCAACTTTTGAAATAGCTGGTAGAATTGAAATAGGTTTATAGTTATCCGGTATTTTTTTTTAATGTGACTTATAAATTGGAGAGACTTTGGCCTTTTTCCAGTCATCAGGAAATATACCTGTCTCAAACGTTTGGTTTATAATAGCAGAAATAGAGTCCGAAATATATGGGCTCGCCAGCTTTAAAAGTTTACTAGAAATTTTGTCTAACCCACAACTTTTTGAGGCATTAAGGCCTGATATAACTTCATGTACGTATTCATGCGATACTGGATTCAATTCGAAATCGAAATCAACTTTTAACACGTAAAAAGATTTGAGCCAGAATAATTGAATTATTTTCGTATTTTAAGTTAAGGATCCTTTATTTATCTTGACTGTTGTATTCCTTTCTCTATTTATTAGAAAAAAATATTAAATAGGGGTTTGCATATTAAAATACTTTTTCGTTCATGTCCTCCATTTACGTTCAAATTGGTCAATGACAAATTTCAAGAGCAGCATACTCAGTTTGCATATTAAAAGAGTTAGAGACTTCTAGTTCATGTTTTGTTGGCGAATAACTGCACTTGCTGACTGTATAATGAACTCGGCATTTGAAATACATTTGTACAGGAGGCCTCGTGCAGTATTTAAAATGTCTCGTTCATTATACAGTCAGCAAGTGCAGTTATTCGCCAACAAAACACTCACATCAGTCTCTAGCCCCTAATTATAACGAATGTATGGGACTTTTGAGAAAAAACCTGAAACATTACTAAAATTGTAAATAAAGAAGAAGGAAGGGAAGGGTAAAAAATCGCAAAATAGATAAAAACACATCAATCACGAAGAGGAACAACTTCACAAGCATGCAAGAAAATTGGCGGTTGTTGTAAAATATCTTTTTGAATTCCTTTCATCCTCCAAGCGCGTGCGCTTTGGAGACATTAGCTAGCGTTAAAATCGTACATAACTATATGGGAGTGGAGAGAATTTGCAGAACCCAAAAATGTAATACTTTTTCAACTTTTTTTCAGACAAAGACGAGTGTAGGGATGGAACTCACAAGTGCTCACTGAAAGCTACCTGTGCAACCACAGAGGGTTCACATAAGTGCAAATGGTTGAAGGGTTTTACTGGAGACGGTGTCACCTGCAAAGGTAATTAGATCATTTAATTTAACCACAGACAACCCAAGCTAATAACATTGATAAGGTATGTATGGGAATATTACTAAAATGGTGTAAAAAAAGTCATGTAATATGATTGGCTAATTTGTATCGTCAATGTCGTTGTAGACAGCAAGCGGTGCGCGCGCTGCTTTCGAACCGCTTTGCTTAGGGCCGTAGAGGTTTGTGAATTCAGATTGTGTAAACGTCTGATCCAAAAGCGAGGATTGTACAAGCACTTTATCAAAGGGAAAAGTTAATCGGTGAGTTGAACTTCCTTGTGTGGTGCCATTTGTCAAAATTCGAGCTTTCTCTCCAGTGGAGAAAAAATATTTTCGTCGAATTTGTGATTGATTTTGGGACTGGTTCGATCGACGTAGAACTAGAAGGAGAACTGAGAAATGGTCTTGAATCAAAGAAAACAGTCTTCTAATTCGTGATTAGAATCACTTATTCAGGATATTTACATAACGTTGTTAAGTAGAATCAAAATTTTCTTGTAGCTTAGATACTTTTGTAGAATATGGGCAAGCTTAAGTTTACGTTGTGGACTTTTTGACTGGAAGGTAGTTTGTAGACACTCGTTAAAGCTAAAAGTGTTTTGTTGTGGTAGAATACACCTCGTGGATCAACAGCTATTATGACCATGTTATGACGAAAATCATTGTAAATATTAGGACAAACACACAAAACACTAACTTCAATTTGATAAATTACATCGATCCAGAAATTGTTTTCACTATGTGACCGATATCTCAAAAGTGGCTTTGTTTTTTTCTATACGTACCTCCAAAAGTTTGATATTTAGCAAGAATTACATATCATGCTACAAACAAAGGACTAACTTTTAAACGAGAACGAACTTTTTAAAAGTGGAGGCAAGATTTTGTATAAGAGTTACCCGAGAACATTTAATTTGTGCCAAATTTTAGCCAAATTGCCGGTGTGTGTCGGAAAACATAAAATGTGCGCCATGTCCGACAAATTTTCGTTATCAGTTAGAGATGAAAACGCACATTCCACTATGTTGACAGTAACTGTTTTTCATTTATCGCGGAATCCAAAGAACCATTTCTTACCATTGTTTTACAAAAGCAAGATATCAAATATGTCATTTTTACATATACATGTACTGATACCTTAATAATAAAGAGCAGGAAGTTTAACAACTAACCCTTGCACATGATTCCTTCGCCATGGTAACCAGCCTGACATTTTTTACACTTTCCTTTATCCTAGGGAAAAAAAATAAACAAAATTATATAAATTCAACACAAATTAAGTAATACTTACTTTCTATAGTCAAAATATCGGAAAATCTAGTTACCTATCATTTTAACTCTAAAAATCATAATCGATATAGTCTATATTGAAATCACAGGTAATAATTCCAATACATAATAAAGCTTGAAAAAGACGTAAACTTATTGACCCAAATTGCATTCACTTTTCATCATGGTTGTTTTCTAAATATTAGGTTTAATCGAATAATGTCAAATATATTTGGAAAGAAACTCGCGGATATGGGAAGAGTCGCAACGACTCTGGGTATGATGGGGGAGTTTTCCAAGGCGGTGTTTCGCCGCGAGGTCTCAGAAGAAACACCGCTTGGTACTCGAGCATGAGTTCACGTTAGCAATCAATATCCGATATTAAGGCGCGTTTAATACCCGGTTGACGAAATATAATTCTGGGCCCTTCAAAACCTCGATTAACATTAACGTAATCGATGATTATGTTCTGTAGCTTAAAGCACGATAAGCGATAACCAATGATTAAACTCAGATATAGTCACTATTCAATACCAGGCTCTACTGACTTGATCGAGTGCCCGGACTGACAGCTTCAGGCTTCCGTACGATGAAGTATCGAGTATATCCACGAGTTCTCCATTGGAAGGCTATGTATACCTCCCTGTTAAAGATCGAGTTTACTCGTTTTACCTTTTAATTAAGGGTCTGGAATGGGATGTACATTTTCCGTGAAGGTGTAAAAGGGGAGCTGGCAGCGATTATATATGTTACAGTGAAGTGAACGTAATCATAAATATCATTCCACTTCGGATATTGGATGAAGTGTCAAATTCAGGATTTAGACTAACACGTTGTATGTGAAACGGCTATTTTGGAGTTTGGGACTAAGTACGAATTTGTAGGCCTCATGCAGCCTCCCCCCTACGAACTAACGGACTTACCTTCACGGATCTCACTTGCTGAGTGATGGAGGCCATAAATGATCCTGCAGGGCGAAGTTTTCTAAGAGCAGTCGATATGCTGTCGTCAAGCGAGTTTTCTTCCAAGCCACACTCGTTGAGCTCACAGATTTCGTTGAAATCGTTGTCCAACTAAATAAATATTAAGGAAAGCCAGATATGCTAAGAAGTCGAGAGAAAACGTCAGCCGCATAGGTTATTAAGTAAGACAACTATAATTTCAGGGAAAAAAGGGTTTTCGAAAGAGAAAATGTGATGATTAAAATGTCTCAGCCAAAAAAAACAAGCACAGCAGTAATAATGGCGAGGATGATGACAATGATCAATGATGAAGATGGTAACCATATGATTAATACCACAAGTCGATCGCCTGGCATATAATATATCATATATCGAAAATAATGTATTATTGCTTTGGCTTCAGGGAACTGTGACATTATCAAAGTGGCCATATTTTGAATATGTTCTAAACTTTGCTCAAAACGAACTGTGTATAAGTCAATCAATTATTATGAATGTCAACTTCTTTAACAGTTTAATATATATTTCTGGCCTTTGCACTATTATATTGAGCGTCTATTTACAACAATCGAATCTCGGTTAACAACTCTCTATTTAATTAATTAATAATTCCCGCTTCTAAGAACCTCAACCTTTGAATGGGAAATGGCTTATGGTGGCTTTTGAATAAACCTTGTAAACCAAGCAAATCATAATGTCTGTGGCTAAAATAAACCGACTCTTTGGTCAAAACATAAGCTCAGCATAGCAATCTAACCTATAACAATAGCTTTGTGTTTAGCTTCTTACCTTGAAGTTATACGAGGCGCACCGAGGGTCTTCCTTACAAGCTTCTTCGCATTCGTCTGTGTTAACGGACATGTTCTTGTAGATGTGGCTGTCCACTATGGATCGACATGCTAAGGAGGACTAAAAAAATCAAGAGCCGTCAAAATAATGACAATGGACAGAGGAACAAACTGATAATTTCTTTACATGAATATAGCGGTCATGATCCTTAATTGTTCCTCTTTTGCTCAGGCCGTATCTCACACACATTAATTGCATGTTCTGCATGTCACTCGCGTCATTTATCACTATATTTCAGTTAATCAGACTCAGTACTAGCCTTTCACGTACACGATTACACACATTTGGAGTTAGTTCTAGATACTATATCTTTGGTATTAGTACATGGTGGCTCGCGGAAGTCGTTAAACGGGCTGCAAGACGCCTACGAGTGAATATTCGTTTGCACAACCACACAATGGTAAAGCCTCGAGCTTAGCGATACCGCGAAAAATATTGAATTAATTAATTCTCCCGTCTTGCCGGTAAATGTCTCTCAAACGAGTTAAAAGCTATAAAGCTGACATCATGGAGCTCCATGGTCTTGTTAAGCCCGCTTCATATAAATAGGTAAGAGTTAAATACCGAGAACCGAGGTATTAAGTCATGTAGGCCGAGGGATCTATATGACTTAATTCGAGGTATACGTATTTAACTGACTTCATATCATTGTTATTCGATGACCTTTATTTCACTAACATTCCAGTGAATTTCAATATAAAGACCTGATTAGGTATACAAGAGCCTATTATTTAAGTATTTACATCATATAAATATCTCCTTATCGAAATCTTGAATATCTAATGACCAATAAATTGAAATTCACTGGGATCTTAGTGAAATAAAGGTTATAGAATAACAATAGAAAATGTGTCAAAAATCAAATAAGTAGTTACAAACCCTACTCCATTTGTGGTAGGTATCATACATATGCCATCATATGTATTTCTTTCTAGGTTCATTGAGCTTCCCTTTCATCCTCTTTGATCACCTTTCTTAAATTGTCATACGTATTAGAAACGAAATCTTCAAACAAAGCGATTTTTCTGCCTTATTTAATTGTTTATCTATTTAGAAGGAAAGCCAAAATTGAAAGGCGTTTTTGCATTTTGTTAATTCCATTCATTGCAAGAAAATATTCTACGTAGTTAATTAAGTGTGCTAATTTAATACGAAATAGTGCATGGAGAATATTTTCTTTTACTGATCAATTTGACTTAATTGTCGCCTTCACTAATTTTTTTCCGTATACATCCCATTACTTTGTGAACAAAGACGTATGTCATATAGGTAGCTAAACATTGTCAGTGGATCTACGAATCAGCCGTAAAATTCAGAGTGACTCAAATATCGAAAAAAAATAAAAGCTTTATACTTTGTAAAGAGAGGAATGTTCTACAAGGAAGTCCACAAAAATATAGAATAAAATATATAAACGTGTGAAATGTACATCTTATTCAAAGCCTTTTGCTCTAAACACTGTCTTAGGATAATGGCTTCAATACCAATCATATAACATTGCCAATTCTTCTTTCAGAATAGAAGTGCGTTGTTAAACTTCATTCTTGATTATCTGTTCTATAATCTTAATTGATTCAGATTACGATGTTAATTTTGTTGCCAGAGGTTGGCATCTTTAGAAGGTAATATGATATTTACAAAATAAAACATTTATCTTAAGTAATGGTCCAGATAAGAACTGTAGTGTCTACGGCAAGGAATGTTAAAAGGTGTTAATTTTCTATTATTCTTTCTCGTAATTTCATTGGTTGATACTTATAAATTCAATAGAAACCCATCGAAATAATGCATTTTCATTCGATATTTTTTTGCGGTTTGAATTTATTTTTGATCAAACTAAGTATAGTTTAATTTCGAAGAATATCGTATGTGGGGAAAGTTCTCAAATTTGCGATTGAAAAATCCTTTGTTTTCTCTATATTCGATTGGCTGGATGGTGGCTTCTCTGCGTTTTCACAGAAAAAAGAGCCAATAGCATAAAAAATACTTTATTTTCGAGATGTAGTTTGGACTGTAGATACCTCCTAAAGCACTTAAGGCATATTCAAGCAAAATCGTATGTGGGGGAGCCTCATTGCCGCAGAACAATGGATTCCACTACAGTTCTTATCTGGACCATTACTTAATCATAATAATCTCTAGCTCCATTCAAATTATCGTCGTTAGAAGTCAGTAAAATGATATTTACAAATAAAACACTTATTTTTCCTGAAAGTGTTTGCTGCAAGCTGCAAAGTTTAGGATTCCATCCTAATGATGGAAATAATATATGATGACTTATCCAGCCACATGATTTATGGCTTAATTGAGTCATCTTTATTTGAATAAAATAATTATAACACAGTGTTGACCAGATCGAACAATAGTCCAGTTTCGTATTCGAGAATTACCGCTGAATGCAATGACTACAGACGCATGTACGCAGGGTTAGCCTCATTCTGAAGTTAAACATTCATAAATACCAGCGAGAAGGTGCGAAACGCGAAACTATAACAATACGCAGAGTTGTGAATAGCCCACCTTCTCGCTGGTATTTATGAATGTTTAACTTCAGAATGAGGCTAACCCTGCGTACATGCGTCTGTATTCATTGCATTCAGCGGTATTTTTCGAATACGAAACTGGACTATATATTGTAAATGCAATG
Organism: Actinernus sp. WN-2022; assembly: GCA_030867875.1. Taxonomy (NCBI): domain Eukaryota; kingdom Metazoa; phylum Cnidaria; class Anthozoa; order Actiniaria; family Actinernidae; genus Actinernus; species Actinernus sp. WN-2022. The sequence goes on from JAOWCC010001589.1 coordinate 24,846,992, forward strand.
ATGCCTTGAATAATTAATATATTTCATTGAGGAATTAGCAACATGGAGTCATGTCACGTTCATGCATAGAAATGGTAATTCATCAAGCGCGTTCATTTCTATTATATTAAGACCCGTTAAACGTGGAAATATTCTCCAAACGCATTCCTAAAATAATATGAAACAAAACGTTTAAAGAGGCCAATTCAAAGATATAAACATGGTTCAATTGCAGAATAGCTGTTTAAGCATATTAAATACAACGAGCATTTGGGACAATAATAACTTCGATATCGCGAAACATCAAAAATCACTCAGAAAAATTGAACCAGCTATCTTCCTTCAAATTTCAATAGTGAATTAGATTATGCATTTAAAGGCTTGAGGTTCTAATTTATGTTGTTCTTTGAAACTGAGCCCTTTCAACTTTCACTGGTTTGGCCATCTTCAGATGTCAAATGACGGAAATATTATCTATAAGAAGCTGTTGATTAAAGTTTTGCTTACAAGCTGCAATGGCAAAGTTTTAAAAGCGGATTTTCATAATTTTAAGTTTGTTGGCATAGATGCACATATTGAAAGTTTCCCCTTTTACGTTCTGATGAAGGGACAGTTAACGCTCGAAACTGCATCTGCAACTCTATTAATTCCCACGGCAGTTTTCATACCGTATGAAAGTTTTAGTTGTGAAAATCAGTGGTTAATCGATTCGCTGACGCAGACTTACACTACTCGAGATCTGAGTTTTTATGTAAGCTAGTCACCCACTGTGCTTTCTAAGAGATATGAATGTGATATATGTGAACTTATAAAAACGAAGATATATCTGAGAAACCATGTTAAAGAGTAGCCTATAATTTCCGCTCAAGTCAACTTATTGAAAGCCTCAAAATTTTTCTTTCAGTTACAGTTCAAATTCTTACTTGTTCCTTAAAGGTGGACAGGAATTAAGAATTACGCGGCTGCACTAACAGAACATAGGGACTTTGTAGGAGTTGATTCTTCAAAAGTATTAAAATCTGCGAGCCCTAGCGCGGTATATAGTTAGACAGCGAAGCTATTACCATGATGCACAAAAAACTACTCAGAAATTTGTCTAACAGACTGTGCTATAATATGGACTATAAAGGCATGAGGATTCAAGGGTTTTCATGGATATACATCTATCGATAAAGCATACGCGGTTTGAGGTTTGTTTTAATCCAAGTAACATTATTAGCATTAAGACTCCAAGCACGTAGGAAAAATAAAAGCTGGTAAAGAAGTCATGACTTTCATCGATCTTCATCTTCTTGTCCCAAATTGAGCATGTTTTCCCTTATAAAAACATTTATGCCTTCCCCCTTCCTTCAAAACATAATACCCAAGGTGCTGCATTCACTAAGTTTTGGGCAAGATACTATAACTCACATACACACATGATTTGGAGAAATATAGCTATGAGTCAAAGCCCATAGCCGCTTTTAATAAAATTTTCCATTTCAATAATAATTAGTTACTTATTTACTAATTATTGATCTAATCCAATTTTTGCCCAGTAAAGATGAAGGCAAGGAAAACGGAACATGATAATAAATCTACTCTCTCAATGAGAAATCAAAGAGAATAACTGAAAACAACCACGTACCTATAAAGGGTGGTAAATTATAATGACACGTGTAACCCCAAGGAGACTACAATAGGGCATTGTGTATGAAATACCAAGCATTTAATGATTACAATCAGAACGAGGAAGACACAAAATTTATATTCGCAAGCAAATATTTTATTTCTACATCCAGATTACAGCGGGACAAAATATGGGGTTTAGCAATGTTCTTCGAGTAGACGGCTACTAATACTACTAGAGCAGTAGCCTGTTCCAGGCTCTTGAATAGTGGGAAAGGGGTTGGAAAGCGAGCGAAAGAAAAACTCAGGCCAAGAAAAGAAGAGGGGGACTGGGGGAGAGAATTGGGAAAGCGGAAAAGGAGAGTCTGTGGAACTTCTCTGAACGACATCGTTCCTCCCACTTCAGGCGGTGTGCATCACGATCTGGCACAGTATCATGGGTAAATTTATGGAAGACCTCATTGTTGTCATAACTCGATATCAATTGAACATGTCAGCTGCCAAAAGAAAGTATCTCTAACGAGATTTTGACGTAAATGTACCTTTGTATTAAATACCCGGTATTTCTTGCAAATATTTGACCAGGAAAGCAACAGAGAAAGGGGGAAACTGCATAAATTTTACTGTGATACAGTTTTAATTTTTGGTCGCGCTGTCGACATCATTATCACGCCATTTTCGAACAGAGCGCTCGCGTCAGTAGCCGAGTCCCCGGCAGAATATACAAAATGACGGTACAACTTGAGCAAGGACTATCTTTTCATCGGCTTTTACTACGAAAACCACTTGGGGGTACGTAGACCCAGATTTCAATGAAGAAGGCTTAAATTAACTACATATCCATACAGAATGAGTACAGCGAATTTGAAGTAGAAATGATCTCTTCTATAAGCTAGTACTGGGCAATGCAACGCGCCAACTGTCAGAATATGTTGCCATCCCCGCGTGACAGGACCTGTCAAAATTGACCAATCAGAGGGTATACCAGGAGCGGGTATACTGGAACGATGTCATACAAAGAAGTTCCACAGGCTCTCCTTTTCCGCTTTCTTTCCCCCAGTCCCACCTCTTCTTTTTATGCCTGCGTTTTTCTTTCGTTCCCTTTTCCACTATCTGAGAGACTGGAACAGGCTACTAGAGCAGATTTCATATGAGTGGGACAAACTACTGTACGGCATGCCATGACACTGAAATGGTTTCCATATTGTTTTAATCCTTCTGATCCAATCAAATTACAGCACGGTTACAGTACGGCTACGGCAAGGCTACGGACATGCCGCAAAATGTCCTCCTCATATGAAATCTGCTCTATAGATGGTATATTATAGTCATTTTCAAAATACATTGTCACATGCATTTATCACTATTTAAAGAAGGCACGGAGGCAGGCATATTTGGTTTTGTAATTGGTACCGACCTATATCTGTTTCGATGAAACACGGTTATAACCGATACCGAGTAATTGTAGATGACTTTAATCTAGAGCTTAGCTTCTGTAGAAAGCTCGATAGCATAAACAGACAGTGATAACAAATGAATTGTCCCGCAACACAGCTTTCTTCACTTCTCAACAGCCATCTTTACATGAGGTCCCATCCGCGAGGCGGACAGAGGTATATATTGTAACATATTTTCCTTTTTTTACAAACTGAACTAAATAATAAAAATGATCTGACTGGGATTGTCTTCAAATAATAAATAAATCAGTCTAATGCGTCTCTTATGTTTCATAGTCCTTCAAGTATGTAGGAGTTTCAACTAGTCTTCCTGAACTTCTTCGTTGTTCCTTTTCTTCTCCCTTGGATTCACTTGGGACTTTCTCTTTGGGTTCACTTTGAACTTTTTCTTTGATTTCACTTGGGACTCCTTCTTTAGGTTCGCTTGGCAGAGGCTCGGACGGTGTATCTGGTTCGCTGTCGACAGCTAGGTTAGTGCAGTGGCCGTTAACTTGAGGTGTCTGCCGTTTCTCTGTATAGCCTTTGTCCTGTTTCTGTCTCAACTTCATGGTACCTTGGCCTATATTCGTTCTTTCCAATGTCTGTTGCTTTACTCTCTGCGTATTCCTACGTTGGGGCTCGACTCTCACAGTGTATGCTGCGCTGTTGACAGGGGAATGAGTTCCTTCTCGTTGTAGTACTTCGTTTGTCTTTCCTTGACGCGATTTCTCTGTACTTTCATGGTTCTCGTTGTGCTTGGGCTGAAGTAGGAAGTAGTATATTTGTTCTGCGGGTCGTCGGCCTCTCTGTTGAGCTCGTCGCCATGACTTGTGTAGGCGTGTTTCTGAAGTCCAATAGGGACAGGTAGGTCTCACTTGGAGACATCTTGGCTCATTTCATGAGACGTTTTGTTCTTTTACTGCACTTTCCGCTATCCCATTACTCTGGTTGGAGATTAGGTGATGTATTTAAATCCCCTCCGAAGGTTAAAATTCGTCTGACGAAAACTGTGGCCCATTATCAGAGACTACGACATCTGATATGTCGTACCTGGCAAAGTATGCTTTCACTTTATGAATGACTGCATTTGACTTTGTGTTCTCAAGCGGTCTACCTCAAGGAAGTTCGAGTGGTAGCCTACTGTAACAAGGTAACTTTGTTGATCAAATTCAAAGAGGTTTTTGCCAACCTTAGACCAAGGGCGGTCTGGCACGTCATGTGTTATTAGTGTTTATTTGTACTGCTTCACACAAGTAGAAAGACATACCTCGCATCTCTGTATATGGTCTTTGATATGGGCATACATCCCTGGCCAATGGAGACTGAATCGCGCTCTTCTGAGGCATCCCTCTATTCCTATATGGAAGGAATGTACTCGCTCTAGCATGACTGCTCTCAGCATTTGAGGAATGACTGCTCTTTCTTCCCTGTTGATTATCCCCTCTTGTATGTGTAATAAATGAGTCTAACCAGGTAATTCACGGTAACACTAGGCCACTGAAGCCGTTTAATCTCTAGAATCAACCTTACAACTTGTTCGCTACAACAGACTCTCTGAACAACAAAACCCCGTGGAATATAATGAGGTGACGTCATCGTCAGTTGCGTTACAGTCACTATTATCGTCACATATAGATAATTCGGCACGACAGTGGAAATTAAATACGGTAGGAGGGTAGAAGGAAAGGTGTTTAGTCTTCTTTCTTAGTTTCAGGCCATCCTTCACATATCACCGTCTCTAGCTTCTCCAGTATCTTATCGCTATTGGTGTGCTTGGCTATGTTTTCCAGGAGGGGTTCAGCAACGTATCCATATTCACACATGTTGATGCTTTCTAACTCATCTGTGAATGTGGTGATGTGCTCATGAGTCAGGTAAGCCCTGCTCAGGGTGTCTGCAAGATACCTAAGTTTCCCCTTTTGGTAGACCAGTGTCACATCATAGCCATGTAACTTCAGCCGCATTTTTTGTAGGCTCTTTGGAGCTTGATGCAGACGTTCTTTGTAATGGACTCAAGCGGCTTGTGGACCAACTGAACTGTAACGGGTCTGCCGTAGGTGTATTGGTAGAACTTCTGTATGCCATACACAACTGCTAACAAATCCATTTATATTTGTGCGCATCTTGTTTCTGTCCTTGTTAAAGGTCTGCCAGCGAATGGGATGGGTTGGCCTTGCTGCTTTATAACCGCGCCCAGGCTATTCGCAGATGCGTCACACTCTACGTCAACTCTTCTTTGGGTCATATTAGCGCAGAACTGTGGCTTGTGTAAGAAGTTATTTGATTTTCTCAAATGCCTGCTGGTGGACATCTAGCCAGCACCATTCTGGTTCTTTAAGTGTCACAAGCTTCACTGAGTTTAAGTAAGAACTTACTCAAGTAATTTATGGTTATATTATTCTGCTTGTATCAGACCCTTTTATCTTTCTGTCATGGTCAGCTATTGCTTCCTCCGCTGTATCTCCCCCACCATAGATCGGGATATCATCGTAAACAGAGATGACATCGGAAGGTCATCATCTGCTTCGTGTTGACGCCGCTGGAACTCTTCAGGTGCGCTGCTTAACCCGAACGGCATCCTCACCCATCTATATCTGCCTGATGGGGTATTCGATGTAGTCAAGTAAGCACTTTCATCATCTAGTTGCTCCTGCCAGGATCCACACTTAATTGAGGTCAACCATGCTGATTACCTTTGCTTTGCTTAGGCTGGGTAGTATCTCTTCTATAGTTTTCATTGGGGAGTGGCTCTTCTTCAGTGCGTTGTTTAGACTTTGTGGATCAATGCAGACCCGAATGTTGCCATTCCGTTTATTTGCAGTGACTAGACTGGTTACCAACTGTTTAGGTTTGTACTTTGGCTCAATAATACTCAGTTTACTCAATTCTCTAACTCAGCCTTGAGTTTCCCTTTCAAGAGTTTCCCAACAGTCAGGAACCTTTATCGGTGGGTGCACCACAGGCCATACTGCATGGACTATATCCATGTAGTACTGGCCTGACATGTACCCTATTCCTTTAAATACCTCTGGGTAGCATTCGGGACGGGATTCCTTAGTCACTGCCACACCGTCTCTATATGCATATTGTTGGGGTGCTGTATTCTCCTTTATATTCTGAAACTGAACTTTGATTAGGCTCATCTGCTGGACAGCCTTGCTGTCTAGAATGCGAGTGCTTGTATCAGCAAGGACGACAAAGTTTACTAGGTATCAACGATTGTCAGTCTTGGGATTAAACATCTTCACTTTACAGTTTCCAACTGGTTTGACAATTGTGTTCGGTTGTACATGGAAAAAAACTGGTCCGTCGCAGTTAAATGTGTACAACATTCAACCTGTTGTAAGGCCTTTGTTGTGATAACATTGCATCACTGTTGCACCCGAGTCTAACTGAAACTTGACCTCTTGACCGTTAATGTGCATAGTGGCAAATATATTTCTCTTATACTTGTCCTAGATTGAGTTGACTGCTTCTGGAAGCGTTCTGAATGCACTAAATTCCGCATAGTCATCATCATTGCCAAATGCATGAACTTGTTTTGTTCTCGGTGGTTTGTCTCTGGGGGACTTTTTGTATTGTGCAGCCAAATGGTTTGCTCCAACGAAAGCAGCATTTATGCAAATTAGATCTGCTTACGTTATTTTGCTTAGATTTCTGGTGATGATTACAGCGGATACATGTCTTGCCACAGGCTGGACATTTTTCCTTTATCATTTCATGATTTCTTCCGCAGAACAAACAGTTATTTACATACCTTGTTTCTTTACCACCATTTGCCTTTTCTCTTTTGCTGGGAAATCACTTTGATTGGATTTTACTTACTGAATCAGTGCTTTCTAATAACTTATTCTTTTCTTTTGACAGTTCTGCAGCCTTACAGACATCTATACATTTATCGTATGGTAAATCGGCTGTTCTTAGAAGCTAGCTCTCTCTTAAACTTGTGTATCTAATTCCACAGACTATGCGGTCTCTGAGAAGAGAACTTGATAAATTTCCAAAGTTGCAGGTTCTTTCTCGAATTCTCAGTTCTGTGACATAATATTTATCGAGGTGTTCTCCGGGCTCCTCGCTACTTGCGAATAATTTGTACCTATATATCGTTAGTTTCATTCTTCCTTTGGTCACAATACTCTTCAAACGAAGACACTTCTGTCCCTCTCGGTGGTTTCGAACTTCGTTGTTTCGTAGATATCCCGGCTTTGTGGGCCTATCAGGTAAAGAAAAAGCTTGACTTTTTTAGGTTCATCTTTTTCACCAGTTGTTAAGTCGAGGTACAGGCTGATTTCATCCTTCCATTTCTTCCACTGATGCGAATGATTTCTGCTCTCGAAGTCGAGCTTTCCAAGGGGATTTAATTGATTCATTTCGTTTCCTGGATCGATATTGACTTGCTAAATATGTTGATCTGCGGTAACTCTCACTTCTGACACCATGTAGAAAGCTCGATGGCCGAAATAGACAGAGATAACCAACGGATTGTGCCGCAACACAACTCGCCTTACTTCTCAGCCGCCATCTTTACATGAGGTTCCGCCCGCGAGGCGGACACCGGTATTAATACTGTAACAACTTCCATCGCTGAATGTATCTCGATTGCCGTAAAGCAGAGGTTAACAGTGATCTGTTAGTAGTGTCGTATCTCTTAGTATTATTATTTAGAGCCCTACTTGATAACAGAACCTTACGCGAAATAAATACTCTTTTATGTTTTCCCTCTGAGTTATATCATACAGAACTTAAGATGATTGATATACTAGTCTAAGGACAACTTATCTATTATTTTTAGTGCTGCATTGAATGGGTTAGTTTACTGGGCATCAACTATAAACAAACAAAGCACACACACCAAATATTTGGATTAAAATGGCTGAAGGCAAAAACCCAAAGCCGCTTTTAATAAATAACCAAATTATCATTCGATAAATATTTACAATCTGGTAAGTGATTTTGGCCCAGTAAAGGTGAGGGCCACAAAAACGCCAAAGCATCATAAGTATAATTATGATGCCGCCCCCAACGACTTCACTCGATGAAAATCTGAAGTGAATGACCGACCGACAGCGAGGACACGTGGCAACACTTCTAAAGTGGGAGCGCAATGCATTTTGGCTCCCCAGCTCCATCACACATGCCTTGTATTGTTACATAACAATGTTACACGTGACTTTCTCAATTAAACACTACAATACTACAAACCAGCGGAAAAACATAAGAATTCTATTCGCAAGCAAATATTTCATATTTTGAGTTCGCTTTCAGTTTTCAAAAAATGTTTCATTGATAGATATCACATCATATATTCCCCTACAATTTGGAGCTATAGTTTAATATATATATATATATATATATATATATATATATATATATATATATATATATATTTATTTCTTCTACTCAACCTCTTTGCGATCAAATGTCATCCCATACCGAATTCCAAATTGTAGAAGTTGCAATATTTTGGTTCAGTATGGAAAAACGTAAGTTAAGGAGCATATTGTAGACAAGACGCCATTTTTTCAAATTAACCGTTTACCGTACTAAACGAAATTCGCCCAGCAAAAGTAAAATGCATAATTCCTGACTGAAATGTCAAAAATATAAACAATATATTATACGAATTCCTACCTCAGCATGATCGAGCTTGCTTGGACAGGTATTCAATTCTTGGTCCTTGATTGTATATCGGTTATGTGCCGTTACACTTCTCGCAAGGAACGAAACGGTAACAACGAAGTTTAACATTGTTGTGAATAGAAGGTTTACAGGAAGTTCCACTTGTTTTCTCCTCTTCTTCCACTCCTATTCTTCAGTTGTGGAGCAGAAGTGAAGTATACTCAAGATGTTCACATCTGTTATACCGCTATGACAACAGTTCGCCTTCAAGGAACCGGATAGGATCGGATCGAAACGCAAACATCTTAGCTTTGTCAACAAAACCGTTTTCTTAATGCTGAATAATGCCTATAATTGGCATTTAACTCCGAAAGACCCAAGTATCTTATTGCAGACAGTTTGGAATATTAAGACACACAGTTTAAAGAAACTGTCGTAAAAAAGAAGATATGACAATATTATATGATGATTTATAATTAACTTTGAAGTTATGCCGTAAAATTTAGCTGAGAACAATGACTTTAAATTGTAGTTATATGATATCAAAACAAAATAGCTATCACCTGTACAGCATAGTTAACACAGGCTGCAACATTTTGTATAATAATTAGTTTGGATCAGCAAACTGAATCGCTCATGAAGCAACACAAATTATTACTAATAAAAAATAGGAAATATTCTCAGCCCCTTACTCATTGTCTTTTACTATTGATATCTTTAGATGAGAACAAATGGAATTTACAAAGAATTTTTTTTTGTTGCGTTATTAACTTTCTTGCCTAATTACGTTTGTCTCAGTACCAGCTATATATAGTGCCGTATATGAGCACCCTGGGGATACATGGGTGTAAACATAGACCTTATTCATAACTGCGTATTCCCGTTTCAATAGTTTATTCTCAAAGGGTATGTCGACATTAGTGATCTTGTGACAGTTGATTGATGCATGCAGCCTAAAAAGCGATGAAGTTTTGTTGTAGCTATTTTAAATTAGAGAGATTTGTATTCATGAGAAAAACAACAGAGCCCTCTCTAGCCTCGCTTTCAAGTATTTTCAACATTTGAAATACATATAACTCAACAGCAATTCTCCACATTGCTCTAAAACTGAACACCATGTCTAATTTAGATGTGATCGTCTACAGATTAATCTACCAAATTATGCAAATTAGGAGACGGCCATTATGAATGAGATCTATGAACATTGTAAACTTATTTTCACCATAGTCATGTCGTTCTTCATGAAACTTCGCATATGAGCCGAGACAATTAGGCGAATTTTGTTATTGATCGTTTTGCATTGACGTCACACAAAAAATTGCCTCAAGAAAAAACTTATATTAGTAAAATAGTTTTAATGCTGTGTATAGAGCAGATAAAAATATAGAAATGACCGAAATTTTGGAGTATTCGTAACCGAGCTGTCGGACAAATAATATTCGAACAATTTAGTGTAATTAGTATGCGGCGGCCATGTTGGTGCACCAAGATGGCGGCCAAAAACGCACTTTAACCCTTTGAGCCCCGTGGGCTTTTAACTGATTTTTGGCTCATTCTAGACTGCAAAAAACCCTCCCCCCCTAAGAAAGCTGTAGTCACTGTTACCATGGAATTTTCATCTGACCAACAATACTGGGGGCTCAAAGTTTTTTGTCGGCCATTTTGGATACGTTGACGTCGCATTGCTATGGAGCTGGAGGGAAGTTTGTTTGGGGGAAAACAGAATTTAAGGCTTTTTAAAGCCTTTTTCACCATTTATAGAGTGCTGGAGGACATCATTAAGTCTGATGAGAGCTTCAATCAGCACTTTCTCAAAGAACCGAGTTTGTGCCAGTTTATTGTGACAGAGAAAGAGCCTTATTTCCCACTCGTGAATAGGCCAGGACGTCTTCCGTCACTTTAGCGTGGGCTTTATAAATGGGAGTCTGGAGCCACCTATCATAGCTTTTTTGGAATATTGGACAACATTTACTTGCCATTGATTCCAATATGAAAGTATTAGGTCGAAATGGCTTTAGACTTAGTATATATATAATGAAGATGGGGGAAGGGCCATGTCGCTGTTTGGTAGGATTTCCCGGCATGCTTTGCGGTCATTATGGATGAATTTAGTTTGCTGTAAAGTGCTTGTGGACAGAATGGCTTGGTTCTGGGCCAGTTTAGGTGTTGGGGGACAGAAAGTGAGGTTAGTGCAAACATGAAACTCTAAATTTTATGTGAAATATGCATTTTTGTGAGAAAATTTAGAATCTGAGGGGAAATTTTTTTTTCTGTAACTGTCATTTTAGTCCCTTTTTCTGAAGTGAAATAATGTCAACTATACTTAACTTATGCAAAGAAATGGGGATTTAGATGAAATTATTCATTTTTAATATGCCTAATGCAGTTCAATAGGATCATTGGTCTATACATTAAGGTGTGTGGGAATCTCAGGGCATTGCTATTTGAACTTAGTCAGATTTATACCCTCAAAGCAAGTAACCAGTAATAGTGCCATATGGCACTCTTGGGGCTTAAAGAGTTAAAGGTTTATCAAGTCTAAAATTTGAAATTGGCCGAAATATATGGATTTCCTTGACATTTAGGAAATACGTCACATGCAAAGGATCTATTGAAAATTTGTTAAAAATATTTTTTTCTGACGTCAGAATCGATGATTTCATAATTGCAGCTGCAATCTAGTACGAGCGCTTTTCGCGCCAGGTCTGGCTAACCATAGTACCTTATGTTAGAATATTACGCTGTATATGTCAGCTTTGCTGTAGTCCTGGGACTTTTCACTCTTATCGGGTTTTTTTAGCTGTATAGGTCCTTCCTTCGGATCCGGCGTAATTTTTGCAGGATTTTCGTTCACGGTATTTGCTTATATACTTGCTATCATGGATTATTACCGTAGGGCTTAGTTATATCCGATTATTCCTGCTATTATCATCTATTTTTAAGCTGGTTTGGCCAGCATAACTATATTTCTCGTCAAGGCACTAACACGTAAAGTTCAGATCTGCTGGGTTTTTGGCTTTTTGCCACACGTAATGACGTGTGACCCGATAACCAAGCTTTAATTTCTGTTAGCTCGCCACTACATTCTTAATTGTAATAGCGCAGTGCGGGTGGGTAGTGAAGAGTCACCGAAGCCCGTATTGTTTGCTATGCCATACTGACGAGTTCTAGCTAATAAGAACGAAACAGCTGTCTATGGCTGCAATCTAGTCCGAGCGCTTTTCGTGTCAGGTCTGGCTAACCGTAGTGTTTTGTGTTAGAATATTACGCTGTATATACCAGCTTTGCTGTAGTTCTCGAACTTTTCACTTTTATCGTTTATCTTTTGGCTGTATAGGTCCTCACTTCGGATCCGGCGTAATTTTTTGCAGGATTTTAGTTCACGGTATTTGCTTATATACTTTCTATATTCGATCACGTCAGTGCATAACCATTTTACAAAGTTCGACATTTACGAAATTCGGTTTCTCGAAACAACACGTACGTTCAGTAAATTATACGTGTCCCCTGAACCAGAATTACAGTTAAAACAGATAAATAGAGATTACTTAATGGGAAGTGCTGGCGTATGGTGTTTACGCACGAGTTTATGTTCACAAAACGAACGAGCGAGGTACGAGATTTTTCTCCAATATCAAACAGGTTTTATATAGGTCTTGTCATTGAACACGTACATTTGTAGCTTTCAATTTTTTGTTTTGTATTTCGTATCCGACAAGGGCACCCAACAAGTACTTTTTGAAATTCGTTTGAAACCAGTTGTCTACAGCTTATTTAGCCATTTTAAGGCTCCTACTATGTCTTTTGACGTATTCTAGAAAGCTATTAGCTGTTCGAATTTTCTAGGTGGAAATCGCGTCAACCGAAAATACTATGGCAAAATATTCCCGGCCTACGAATTTGTTAGTAGTCTAGAACATAAGAAGAATTTTCTAGCCCAAGTAACTTCATGTTGCAAAGTTTTGTGGAGGTACGAATTTTTTAGGGATTCTTTTTTCCTGTTCTGACTATTGATCAGACGAATTGGGACGTACGAATATTTTAGGGGAAACCTTTTAGTCTCCCTTTTCTTCTATAATTTTCTAGGGATTGAAAACAAATTTTCTAGCCAGTATTTCAGAAAACAATTTTCTAGGGACAACTTACTCTCCCGAACAGCTTTTTAACCGAAAACTTCGTTGGGTGCTCTTGATCTGACTCAACGTAGACTAAAATTTATGCTCGATACAATCAAAATGGAAAGAAAATCTTACTTTCTAAAGTGACATCAGCCTTGAAATAGTTTTCAACATCAATATGAAACAAATAAAGTTTACAAGTCTACATCGTCAATAGATTAGTATACTGCTTTTGTCCAAGTTGTTTGCTACGAGTTTTCAGACATCTCCACGGCTTGTATAGGTTTTCTCTGCTCACAGAATATTTACGATTTTTCAAATGTCGATGGTCTATGGAAGTTGAAATCACTCCACGAAGGATTGAAAGCTCGTAATCTTTGTCGTATTTTCTTTTGACACTAAGAATGATTTCACATAGATTATCTCAATATCTGTTGAGTTCTTTCGGTAGAATTTCGCTTCTTCTTTGTCGCTTTAACTTTAACGTCTGTTTCTCTAAGTTTTTGCTCTTGCGATTTTGTTTTCTTGGTCGATAATATACTCCTCAATTGACTTGGAAGTTTTAACATCGTTAGTTGGCTGTTTACAGATCAATATTACATATTTTTTTTAAGTCAAAACTCCAACTTTCGTAGTGAATGAAAGTGGCGCCTCCGATCTCAAGTCCAGTTTGAAAATCCCGATATGTTTTGGCAGGTATTTTCTGATTGGACGAAACGCTTTTCGCAGGTGTGAAAAATTCGTTTCGCGATTCTGATTGGCTAAGGAAAATCGTGAAGTGGGTTTTCGCATGAATAATTCCATTCGTAAATCTCAGTATGTATGTGATAAATGGTATTACCCGTTGGTAACCGAATTTCTCGATGCTTCTTTCAGTTAAGCAAACTATTTATTAAATATTAGGCTCTCATGTTTAGAGAAATTCTATCGTTTTGCAGCCTTACTATGAAGATATTGGAGATTATCCAAAATATGACGTCATGTTGGAGACGTCACAGAAATCAGTGTTGCTGTATTTCTCACAACTGAAATGAGTTTGAGGGATAATTCTGTTTCCAGTAATTCCTATACAACTTTGAGTTACAAATGTATGCCTGACAACGTATTGCTATGTTCTAGAAGCAAAATATTAAAATATTAAAACCTTCTTCGACATTTCAAAGCAAAAAAAAGCCCCGAAGATTTTACGAGAAACAGTGCAGAAGTAGAAATAGAGTAATTAATTAGCTTAACTTTGCCGCCTATTGTTAATAAAAATATACAATTTTATCAGAAAGGATTTCACATCGAGTTTCAATCGAGTTTTACCATATTTGTCACAGTGATATGCAGTAATTAGAAGTCATTCCCCGTTTGTAGGCAAACATCCAAGATGGCAGACGAGAGAAGCGAATTAGCTTGAGACATCGCTTTAAGAAAATTGCATTTTGCGTTGACTTCTAAAATTGCGTTGAGTACAATGTAGTTCCGTAATGGATAAAATATGACTGAATATTTTGTCTAATGGAACTATCACGCCTTTTGTAGATGCCATCGACGTGGAAGGTGGACATGCAAATTGTTCCAGGTGAGAATAAGGTACCTGAAACACAGTCGATTTGTACCTTTATTGGGAAAAGATAGAACAATTCAGAGATCATGGAGTCTGAAGGTAGGCTTGAACATTTTGTCTCGGGAACCATCTATAATTCATCAGAATAGGTCCAAATCAGAGTAAAGTATTAGGGGAAATCATCTCTCATACTTTGTTTCAGGAACCATCAGTTTGGTAGCATGTCTATTTTTAGCTCCAAATCTACTCGTGATTGACTAGTTGCTTATGTTGGTAGTGATGTCACCTACATGTAGATCATATAGCTACTGAAATAAAATGACGGCGATCGGGATCCGTGCTCTCCATACTCTCGGCCATACTTTGTGGACTTAGTAAACATATATATCCAGTTCGTGTTTATAAATCACCTTTCTAGCTTTCCTCAGAATCTGTCTGACTCAAGTTCCCAGGACAATAGGGAATACAGGAACCAAACTGGCGCCCGCTAGCCGAAAACTGCAAGGACAACGAAAGATTAAGAAAACTGATCGTTTCCCGTGGTGTCGACAGGGACAGGGACATGAAGCGATTGGTCTCTTGTAATCTGTATGACGTAAAATAACCTGTTGCGCTATTTCGTGACAGAGTAGGAGATTGTCTCCCGGCAGAAAAACGTGTATTCTGGAGGTATTCACAAATACTCGTGATTGTATATATGAAACTGTATGGCAGTATCTAGCACCAATTTCTCCCTTGTGAAGCTATTTTAAAATAGTTATATATAACTGGCGCTATATAAATGAATACCACTTTTATTACATGTTTTACATCACCTCTGTACGCTTGACAAAATTATTTTATCAGTCTTTTTAACGTAGTGACATAACTAAACTCAAGCATGTTAAAGTGCAATTTATATATATATGAATCTTTGAAAGGTTTTGAGTACTTCTGCGAAGAAATTTTTGGCTTACAGAGAATACTCTATGTTCTAGGCTTGTTTGAAATGGTGAAAATGTGACCTTTCCTGACCCATGACCGCGTAAGAAAAAGCCTGGGTCGATTATTGATCTTACGTCATCCAACTCATTCGACTTTGCAATAATTAGAATAAATATTTAGCATTTTGTCTAAAATAACTGTTTTCTTTACTAACAACTCACAGACTGTGTATATTCTCTATATATGGATGTTGTTGTGATGGAAAGGCGCCATGGAGAATAATGCATTAATGAGGTGACGTAAGATCAAGAATCGACCCTGGCTTTTTCTTGCGCGGTCATGGGTCAGGAAAGGTCAAATTTTCACCATTTCAAACAAGCCTAGAACATAGACTATTCTCTGCAAGCCAAAAATTTCTTCGCAGAAGTACTCAAAACCTTTCAACGATTCATATGTATAAAAATTGCAAAAGCGGTTAGTTGCACTTTAAGGCCTGGTTCAGGGGTCAAATGTCGGGCAAAAACTGTTTTCCATATTTCAGCACAGCCGAGTATGGTAAGTACGCCAAGTTTCTTACGATATAATAATAGGTATCGCCATTCTTGACTACCTTAAGTCGTTTGTGTGTAGTAAAACATGTCACGTGGTCTGTCACGTGAGTTAGAACACGAAATCAGTAAATCAAAAACATCTAGGATGATGAGTAGATATGTTTAGTGAAGGTTGAAACCTTTTACCTAAATCAGCTTAGAAAAGATGACTACAATGTTTCGTTAACGAATAATAGTCCAGTCATTTTACGAAAAAAATGTGGTCAACCTGGAACAAATTCCCACAGAAGAAATCTCAACGGTTTTAGACTCTGACATTATTCCTTTATAACATATCAAAAGTCCCCAAGAATCTCTTTATGGCAACGTGTCGAAAAACGGGATTTATTTGGAGCATTTGAGTATCGGCTTTTCGACTGCATGGAAACGAGGCTGGCCAAAGGTCTTTGGAATATCGACTTTATAATGCCGCTTTAAATACATAAAATTCATAATAATGGAACCAAATAGCTTCTCTTTATTTTATTTTTCTGTAAATGCAATATTACCTAGAACATTCAAGGCTTTTTTGCCCGGAATACACTGTCAGGGTTCCCACTGTCCTTGAAAAGTCAGGAAGATCTAAAAAACATTCAAGGTCAGGGAAAAGTCAGGGAATTTTATTTCACCAGGAGAGTGGGAACCCTGACTGTGCAAATGGAGCCGGACCTTACGCATAACCGTAATTGTCGCCTTTACTCGCAGAACGTAACGAGGGTAAGTTCTTAGCCTAAAAAGTTCAAATTGATACTTATAGAAAAAACAAACAAATAAGTACCGTTAATAGAGTAAAGAAAAATATTGCCGTGCCTAAAGAAAAAACACAGACGACACCGTGCAGAAACTTTTGATGATTAGCTGTCAAGTGAAAAGATCGAAGCTGCGACGCCCTGGCGCCATCGGATGTTTCACACGAAGTTCTTATTTCAGTCATGCTACAGGTTGGTGTTTATTCTCGAAGAACAGTTCCTTGAAATATTTAATTTAATCCTTGCTGCTTTTCTATTTCGGTAAGTAACTCCTGAATAGCTAAAATACTTTTGGATATGTGTCAATAATGTCCGAGCATGGATGGGCCATCACCGTCTTCTTATTAATGACAGTAAGACAGAGTTCATCATCATCGGCTCTCGTCATCAGTAGTCCAAGTTGTCTATTGATGAGCTGAGGGTTGGAGAAGTGAACGTCTCGGCTCCGGTGAATACCGTACGCAACCTTGGTGCTTGGTTCGACGAGCACATGTCCATGAAAACGCATGTTGGTAAGGTTTGCAGCAAGGCCTTCCGTAGCTTGTATCACATCAGACAGATAAGAAAGTACTTATCAGAGGATTCCACGAAAATCTTGGTGCACGCATTTGTGGCATCCCACATCGATTACTGCAATTCCCTATTGTACGGGATTCCAAAATACCTAAATTTGATCACATTACTCCAACACTGATGAAATTTCACTGGTTATCTGTAAGAGAACGTGTGACTTTCAAGATCCTTTTGATCGTTTACAAGGCTCTTCGTGGGCTCAGCTCCACAATACATCTCTGAACCCCTAAGTCGCAAAAACGATGATCGATGATCGATGATCGATGATCGCAGGATATCCTTGTTGTACCTACCGGAAGACATTTGGTATTCGTGCTTTTGCTAGGACCGGCCCCATCCTATGGAACTCCCTCCCACAGCAGATCTGCAGCGCATCTAGTATAGATTATTGTTTTAAGAATGCTTATATTACATAGTGTCGCTTCCATAGCTGCTTTAACTATTGGTTTTGATTTATATATTTTTACAAGTTTTACCTTCTGCAGTAGTATTAGTATAGTAATTTATTACTTTATTTTATCAGTATTTTATAGTTATTTTATTATAGTATTTACCATTTAATTTTTTTAGTATTGACAATCATATATATATATTAGCGATTTTAACAGCGCTTTAGAATATTTATAGTTTTAGCGCTATATAAATACTATAATTATTATTTATTATTATATTATTTCTGAAGTCTAAATCCTATTCTACTCTGGAAGTTTACTGGAATTTTCGTATCTGATCATGTAGCGACGAAATTATCCGCGTGCCGAATAATTTAAATAAGCTCAACATTTTAGACATTCTAATCCCACTTTACTCCTTGAGAATCTTCTACTTAAGGCTAGTTTAGCTTTCCCCCAAATGGTGTTATTTATAGACAAAAAAAGATCTAGAAAATGGACGAGCAGTGTAACCCTTGCGCAATTTACAAACAAAGTGTGCATTACGACGGAATTGCCCATAAAGGCAGTAAAGGTGTAAACCGGGCTAGTCAAGAGAGAGGAGACACAATCCTTACTGCACCGGGCGACATGGTACACACGGATTGCCGGCATAATTATTGCCGCCCGAGTATTATTTTTTCTCCGATCAAGCCAGACAGTAAGAAAAGAATAATCGGAAGCCCACAAGACCAAGAAACAAACGACGCTTTTCTGAAAGTAGTGCGGTATTTACAGGAAAACGACGATGAACAAATGAGAGTTTCCGATCTAGTGGAAATAATGCGGGAGTATCTAGGCGAATCAGCCAGAAGTGCGTATAAGCAACCGATATGAAAGCCAAGATTGAAGAGTATTTCGACGTAGCGACAGCGGGGGAGAATGCACTCGTAGCGCTGTATGGGGGAAGCAAGGAGAGAGCCTAGACAGTCTCCGCCAGTTACCGCCGATACTATGAGAAAGTGGCTACTATAGAGGTCGTCAGGTGCAACCGCAGAACCTGCCCCCAACGTCGTCAGTAGCTAGATACCACAGCTTCAGATTGTTCCTGCAGGTGAAGCAATGGCAGGGCCGGGATGAAAGGACTGGGGTTGGAAGATGAGCAGCGGTCAAGTGCTTCCCGTGACGACTGTCTTACAGGCTGCACCAGAGCGACTGATTGCTCCACCGCGAGGTGCACCTGCCGTAAGCATGGCCTCGACTGCTCCCCGGCATGCGGCCAGTGCCGAGGCACCGGATGCACGAATAACAGCATTCTCGACGACAGCGACGAAGATGATAACTAACTATAGCAGCCGCCCCGGTACTATTAATTAGAGTTCGATTTAATTCTCAAGTTTTCGCTATGACAAGAAATTGAGAACTACAATAGAGAAGAGAACACTTCATGAAAGCGTTTTTATGAGTTATTTGGCACTTCTTGATCTAGACTGATCTATTCTGCTCTACTTTCTGTAGGCTCGAATGATCGGGAATAACGAGAAAAGCATACCGGACTGCCATAGTGAAGGCATATCATGCATGCTAAGAATAGTGACGTATTTCCCCAGTTTCCTGTCGTTGTTGTGACAATTTCTAAATGAAAACTATTTACCATTATGCTCTCTATCACCTTTTATTGTTTTTATGCGAAATTAATAAGATTTCGGTGGAATAAATGCGAGTAAAAGGGCACTTCCGGTTTTAGCCTCGTTTTCATGTTGCAGGAGAGAGCTCGTCAGCGTTTTCTTAAATTTCGGGATGTTGCCGTGCTCGGATTTTTGGGGACTTATAGTATGTTCATTTAGACATTCATTCTGAAAGGTTTTCGAAGAGAAAGCTTCTGTGGGAATTTGTTCCAGGTCCATCCGCAAAATGACTGGCCTATAATTAAGGCGAACATATGCAAAATAGGTCACATGACTTTTTATACCCTTAATATCTCCTTATCTTTACATGATAGTCATGGTTTCTAAGCGTGGTCTGAACTGATACTTCGGGAGGAGTAATGTTTTAGCAGAGTTATTTTATATTCATATGTTATCGTCGCAGCCGCATTTCACTTAAACTATCGTTTTATATAATTATAACGTCATCGATCACGTACGACAACCATCCACTTAACACATTTAAGGAAGTTGATATTAGTATTGTGCTGTTATGAGATTTTGGTTAAACTGTTATTTCTCTCAGAAAATATTTTTTAACGTAAATCTATTTTCTGTTAAATGAACCAGGCCTTAACATACTTGAGAGTACAACATCGTGTTGAATAAACAATGTTTTCTGGTCTTCACAACTGTAGGTTACCTAAAGAACGAAATCTAAAAGAAATCTGAAACATTTTTGTGATAGTGATAAAGACACAGAAGAATTGTGAAAGGAAGTTTAATTTGCTTAGTGGTTATCATCTTGTCGAGCCTTGTCGAGACTCTCTGTCTCTACCAAGTCCTAACTCTATAGTTAATCTCTTTGTTGTCATCGTATTCTTGGTGTCCAGTGCGTAATGTTGTTTCATCCCAGGCGATACCAACTGCAACGAGTAAATACACTGACTTAGTCTTCATCTTATATTATTGTCATTACTGCAACTCTAAAATCAAAGGATGCTCAAGAAAACTCAAATAGTTTGAGTCACAAAGAGTGTCATTGGAATTCCGCTTTTCCCCAACCCACCCACGACATGCAGTGTACAATATACTTCTTTAAGTATATACCAACTCAACAACCTCCTAATAACGCACAATTTCATTGGTTCGCAAACAGTATATATTATAGGTAAATTCATTGTCTGACGAGGGAATGCCATTGCCCGGTTTTTCAAGTGAAATTTAACGTGGAATTCCCGAGTCGGGAAATGAATTTTCTTTGAATCCCATTGCATCTAGTGAGTCTGAAAGTTGCTGAAATTCCCGCCACGCGCCAGGAACCCATAGCGCGGTAAACTAACGACCGAATATAGGAATCAAGCTAAAATTAGACTGAGACTCACACGATGTTCAACAAAAGGTGCAGTCGTTGCTTACAAAATTTTGGTTTTCCGAAATCAAAACTGCATTTTTATGCATGAAAACACCTGTATTTTATTTAGGAACACTTAATTTCGATCTAATCTTTACCAAGAAAGCGAAAAGGCATTAACTGGAGACAAAATTGTGAATGTTTGTGAAAGATTTAGAAAACCGGCGGCCTGTAAGTTGAAACCAGTTGTCGATAAGTGAAAATCTAAAACCTGACAAACCAAAGAGCTGCTGCACAAGTATACGCATAAACTTGTACGTATTAAGCCAGTGTTCCTTACTTTATAAGCAAATTCAGTACCAAATGTTAATGCTCAATTTCTGCCTCACAATAAATAAGCCTGTTTTTACACTTTTGAATGTTTAATACTTGTGTTCAGTCCACTCGTTTCCAAAATTTTCCTTGTACCACGATTTTAGTTCTGTAGCCGTGGTTTTCGTCCTGTTTTTACTGTTTCTGTCATGTAGCTTCTCTGTGTGAATATGACATGAATTAAATTAGCAAATCCATGAAGCTCCAGTTTTTCCGTTCAAAATCACACATTTTTGCTGCAGTTGTTTTTGTCGATTCCTCGGATTAGCTAGAGTCGCTCTTGTTCAGTCGAGGGCCAAAACATATCATTTCTCGTGAAAAACGGAATAAAAGATATATAATTTTCACGTTCTTTGACTACTGTTAACTTTGTGAATATTCTGGTTTGTAATTTTAACATGATTTGTGTCTCTGTTCGCGATAATAAAATAAACAAAATATTTACGCGCAGGCTTCCTGTACATCGTTGAATACAGCTTTTCAAATCGTTGGATTCCACAAAATATTAAACGCCTCGTTAGCCAATCAGCGCGCGAGCTTGAGTCGTGCTATGGGATTCAAAACAATAGCTACCTCCGAAACATGGGCTGTTCATCCAGCAACAGAATGGCCGCTGAAAACTCGCGTTTTGCGATAATTTCAGAGGAATATATTCGAGAAATTGAAAAACAAGCAGTACCAGATAATACAAAAAATATATATATACGGGTTGAAGGTGTTTCAAGGTAAGAAAACATTACAGGCCACGAAAAACACGACTTAAAAGATAAAAAGCTAAAACATTAGCTTGTTTTTGTCTGAAGTTGCAACTGTTTTTTGCACTTTTAACAGAAATAATTTTGTATTTTTAGAGTGGTTTTCACAGCAAGATGAATTTTCAACAAGATTTGTAGACATGGAAGTAGACGAGCTGAACAAATGTCTGAGAAAGTTTTACTTGTCGGCGACAAAGAAGGACCATAGTTACAATAACAAGGCAACGCTTACCTCGATACGGGCGGCCATTGAGCGATATCTCCGAAATGACAACAATAAGCCGTTCTCGATTATCATCAGCCCAGAGCCGTTTACAGAAGCGAATAAAGTCTTGAATTCCTTCTTGAAGAATTTAAGCAAGTCTGGACAAATTCGTCCTACGCAACACAAGCCACCATTGACGAAGGAAGTGATAACATAGTTGTACCACAGGCAGCCCATCCGCGCGTGGGCTCCCTGTGGCAGTGTGAATCATGTGACGTCATCGTGTTTTCATCAGTTTTCTGTAAAATGACCGAAACAGTTCGCTAAATGGCTCTAAAAATCGTCTATTTGGTCGAATGACCCCCAAATACCTTGAAAATCGTAGTGAAATAAACTATATACACTTCATGATGTGGTCTAATGTGCTTTTTGGTAGCTGAAGCGAGCACTTCAAAACATCGAGAAACAAACGCCTGAAACCCCCTCATATCGCTCCAAAAAGCACATTAGACCACATCAAAGTGTATATAGTTTATTTCACTACGAGTGTCAGGGTATTTAGGGATCATTCGACCAAATATTAGGACTTTTTCGAGCCATTTAGCGAACTGTTTCGGTCATTTTACAGAAAACCGATGAAAACACGATGTCATCACATGATTGACACTGCCACAGGGAGCCCACGCGCCGATGGGCTGCGTGTGGTTGTACAACGCAGGCGAGCTTGTCGACTGCACGTTCATTGATCCGGCGAAGCTACAACAAACAGCGTGGTTCTTCGTTACATTTTGTTTTGGCCGCCGTGGACGAGAAAACCAGAGACAGCTCAGTCCTTCATCGTTCAAGGTTAATTTAACTCCAGATTCAGGTCATGAATATTTTGAAATCAACCGCAATAGTCCTGGAGGCGTCCTCGCAACCAAAAATCACCAGGGTGGTTTAGACGGCACCGACGACCCGTCGAATGGGAAAATGTTTGCAAACAAAGGCTCCCTTCGCTGTCCAGTGGCTGTCCTGAAGAAGTTTCTCTCACATTTGAATCCTAAATGTCCAGCACTGTTCCAGAAACCTTTGACTGGCACGAAGTTTAGCCCTTCGCAAACTGAAGTTTGCATGGTACAGCTCTGTCCATCTCGGCCACAACATGCTCGATAACACGATGAAAAACATGTGTCTCCGAGCTGAAATCAACCCTGCCTATACAAACCACTCCGTCAGATCAACCACAGTGAGTGTTTTGTCTGCGACGAACTTAAAGAACCGCCATATCCGTGCTGTCACAGGGCACAAAAGTGACACAAGCCTCGAGTCGTACAAGGACCGCCCGACCATCGAACAGTTCGCAGAAATGTCAACAGCCCTGACCTATTTCGTGAACTCCGCCGATCGCCAAATAGCTCCTCGACATTACAGCGAGTGTTCAGAGCCTTCCTCAGCCATCTACTGCACCTCAACAGCTACCTTTGCCCTCCAGTTCTGGCCATGTAAACGGATCCCTAAACTAGTAGAATGAAGAGTAAAACATTTATCGAGGAAACTGAAAATTACAGCAAAACTTTCCGGATTAAATATTCTTCACGCACTGACAGAAATTGTAGAGCTGCGAAAGCACGTGTTGTTATGTAAATTAACTAGCAGCTCGTTTAGGTGCGCGTGCGCGTTCGCTTGTACTTTTCGATAAAATAAAAATTCCGGTCGAAAATATTATTCTAGCTGTCGCTTTATTTGTTTGTTTTTTAGGTTGCCTCGTTGGTATATACTAAAACAGTTATTCACCTCGCCGAAGCGGCTCGGTAAATATCCACCACTATTCACCTCCACTTTGGTAAGTAACTGTTAAATATCGTAATGGCAATAACGACCTTGGATTGGTCTATTCTACGGTACGTTTACTGAAGAAACACGTCGACAGAAACTTTGATTTTGAAAAACTACACAGCGCGTGATTTCAGTGCATTCCGGACCGCAAAAAATATAAATACTCTCAGGAGCCCATAACTAGGAGCGTCCATATCTCCTATATAGTTGTCACAGCGTTTTTACAAGTTGGTAGATTACACCGTGGCGGAACAAAAGATGCCTCATTAGCTACTTTTGTTATACTAAACAACATGGATGCTACGCTTTTGTGATTTGATTCCATTAGGAATAATTGCAACTCAACAATAGCGGGAAACCAATCTAAAAACAACCTAACTTGTAAAAACGCTGTGACATAGACTTAGTATGTGGGATGGACGCTCCTAGTTATGGGCTCCTGATATTCTTCATGATGTTAAAGGATTTTTTTCTAATCTGCACCTTTGCATACTGCGTTATTATTAGTCGATTGTATATATGTTTCGTTATTCATTATTTTCTTATAGCTTAGGGTACTACTATACCTTTTGTCGTTCATGTCCACCCCCTCCCCCCCCCCCCCCCCCCCCTCCCCTTCAGTTTCTTCCACCAACACAACTACGGACCACAACCATTGACTTTTTAAGAAGGTCGAGCGTTTCCTATGTCTATGGGTCTATGGTTATGATATTATAATCTTAAGCCGCTAGCGCTGTGGAAACTGAGTGAAATCACCTAACGGCCAAAAATAGCTACAATACTCATTATATCATCATAA
This sequence comes from Actinernus sp. WN-2022, assembly GCA_030867875.1. Classification (NCBI taxonomy): domain Eukaryota; kingdom Metazoa; phylum Cnidaria; class Anthozoa; order Actiniaria; family Actinernidae; genus Actinernus; species Actinernus sp. WN-2022. Next base: position 24,871,460 of record JAOWCC010001589.1, read on the forward strand.
CAGTTTCGGAAAGCCTATCGATATATTATTCTACTATCAAATTGCAGTCATTCTCATACTTATTCTCTTCGGTTTCGGCTACAGCCTACATTTGAGTCTCTAATCGTTGTTGGTTCATTTCCGGTATGACATCATTTCATGTCCGACCATATCCGTTGTCCCGCGGGGGTCTGGTGCGAGCACATGGTTTATCAAAATGGCGGCGCCCACATCTCGCTGCTTCATTTCCCGAACACCGTAAAGAAAAGACATAAATTGCTGCCAATATTTGACTTCACGAGCATGTACACATTTATAGAGTACTCCAGCCTCAATGCAGAGACGTGGACAAGTTCCTTTCTCCGATTTTATTACGTCATATCATTGTTTTTGCTGTTGGTTGTTTCATCGTTGGCGATACACTCGACGGAGGATTGCTCCTGGATTGTGGATATAGTCGACACAGACAATACAACTGATGTACGCCGACGTATTTTGCCGGGTGAAAGCTATTTTCTACGGTTACGAGTAAGCTGTGATTCAAAGGTGAGCACATCTATTGACCCTGTAAGTGTAAGTAGTCAAGTAGATGATACATTTTAATGTTTTTTTATTAGAAATGTATTGAATATTGTCATTGTTGAGTGAAAGTTCTTGAGATTTTAAAGATGAATTATAATGGAAATCCTTTATCGGGGTTTCAATTGTTAGGGTAAATTGAGGGAAAATCGTGGAACTTCAAATTGATATATGTTTGCTAATTCAACACATTGACTTATATGTACGTAAGTAAAAATGCAGGACTGACAAATCGACTGACAAATCAAAGGCCAGTTTTCCTATATTTGACATTTGTCCCTGGTATTCTCACTCTCTTTCTGTGTTCACCATGCATCTATTCTAATCGATTTTTTGAAAGCCCTGGAAATCATTGCTCGAACCTAGCAGTACTCTACAAGCCCAGGTCTGTTGGGCTCGTAAATCGCGAGAGACACTCAGCCGTTTTGCCATTCACTATCACAGTTCAAAAAAAGTTAGTTTCGAGCGCTGATTAAATGTCAGTGAATTGTATATTCACGTTGTCTAGATCTAATAGTTTCAAATGTTCTTTTAGTTCTTTTATTTGATCAGATATCAACTTAGATGAGTAGATAGGCTATGGCTATATTTCTTTGTGGGATTCCAAAATAAAGTGGGAGAGGACAAGGAAATGGCAACTGAGGAAACTCAACTCAACATATACTATATTTAGTTATTATTAAACTGGTACTTATTAAATTGGTATTTTTCATTACAAGAAAATATGTGATGTTCATATTTTATAGTTTACCAGTTATTTCTGTTAATTGCCGCCTGATTTATGTTTATTATTTTGAGTTTAATAAACATAAATTATATAAGTTATTTTCTTAATAATAAATTAGCAGCTTGTTCTAAGAGGCCGAATATATACCCATTTTATTACTTTCATTCATTCACACCTTGTTAATTTATTAGATATGGACATTTCAATTGATATGGAAATCTCTTGAAGAAAGAACGTTACCTAATGATTTGAGATGGAAACATCAAACAGGCCAAGTAAAGGGTTATTATAATTGGGCACTCTGAACCGAATTCTACTATAAATATAGTTGGAATGATCAACTGACAAGTCGACTAAGGTATGCAAACCGCCGTTGGGAGCGAGTAGCAGATGACGTTTCTGGTACTAGCCCTTTATCAGAGCTACAATCATGGACTCTTTTATTTTTTTTGTGCGTTTATGTCATTTTTGCATACTTTACTTACGTCTTTTAATCCCCCCCCCCGAAAAAAAAAGAAAAAAACATTGATACGAGAAGGAGGGGGTAGAAGTGAATAATTTTGGATTCAGTTTCAGGGAAGTGTATTAGGCGAATTTTTTTCGAGTCTCAACGAATTTTGTCCAAGATTCTAGTCTTTTTGCTCTGACGAAGAGTAACACTCCAAAAGTCAGCTGCTACTCGCTCCCCACTGCGGTTAGCATATACCTTAATCAACTTTTAGTTGATCATACCAGTGTCTATCTTCCCTGCCGACGTAGATCAACAATAGCTTTTACAGGAACTAGTCACCATCATACAAATATATAGTTGTTTATCTATGTTGTAAATATTGACATATTTTTCTAACATTTGTTGAAATCATTACCTGAAGGTAAATTCAGAGGTAGCCAGATCACTGGTTCTTACCGGAGTCACACCTATAGTCCAGGTAGAGAGCAATGTGTTAGTAGCAGGTAGCACAGATTATAGAGTGGAGTCATACAACCACATCCTGAGGACAGCACTGGTGGAGATGGGAACACAGAGGCAATGTGAATGCTATGGACTCACAAACATAAAGCCAGGCACTCAACATAGGTACAAATGTAATACGTTTAACCTTATACACTGCAGTCAGTCACCATTCTGCCAATTCTGCCAATTTAATTTCTAATTTAACTCTGCAATATTACATTGTCTTTGATAATATTCAGGATAAATGTATTCCCAAGCTACTTGAGCGATAATGAAACATTAATATATTTCCTAAATAATCAGAGCAGGCTAATACATCATTCAACAATGTCCAGTAACTGTTAATAAACATGACTTGAAATTACATTATTCAGCAACGTAGGATAACTGCATGAGCTTTTGCCCATCGGGAAATTAAGAACATGTTCCAGATAACGCTATATAATGATTTGTGATATTTAAGCCATGATTTTTTATGTACTTACTATTTTTGCTAACAGCACTATGTGTGTTTTGTTTTAATTTTTGTTTTGTATAATTGCCTTTTTTGCAATGAAATGTTTTATTTGTTTGAAACGTTTTGATTAAAACAATTCTCTTCAATTAATCCCCAATTGTTCTTATTCCTACAGCACGAGTCACTGTCTTTGTGACAATGTGCGTCCCACGTGTTTTGGAGATCACAACTTGGGTTCCTCTGAATGCTGTCAGGCAGAGAACTGTTCATCTGCCATGTTATGCAACCCAGCGTGGTTGGCTCCCCTACCCTCCCACCCTGGGAGCATTAGTCTCTTGGTAGACCTGATAGATACTGGAATAGGATGGCAAATAAGAACACAACGGTAAGATATTACGAGAACAGTACGTGTCTCACAAAACCTACTGAAGCTATGACAGGATTTACTAATTATGTTCATCATAACAAAGAGGAAGAAGGACAAGAAAATCCTTGAGATTAACATTTAACAAATAAAAGATGGTTCTCCTTGTTATATAACAAAATAATGCACGCTCGAGGTCTTGAAAAACTGCGGATGCACGAGCGGAACGCGAGTGCATTTAGCAGCTTTTCAAGACCTCGAAAGTGCATTATTTTGTTATATAACAAGGAGAACCATCTTTTATTTGTTTTATAATATAAACTTCAATGTAGACGAAAGAAATAAAGCTATCTTTAGAACCCGCGTAAACATCTAACCTGGAAAAGCAAACTGACGACAGCGAAAACCCCATTTTAATGTACTTGACTTGTTTACAACTTTTTTCGTCGCTGATTGGTTCAATTGTGACAGCTTGACATTGACGATCTGAAAGCTCGTTTCTTATTGGATGAAGTAATCTGCTAAGAATAGAACGTGTCAATCGATAAAAGTGAAAGACAGAAACTGCAAGAGCCGGCAAATGAAATGGTTTGTAATATTGTCATCTGGTCAAAACTGTTGCAGGAAACGAAGTGCTTTCGTTTTACAATTTCTGGTCAGCACAGGAGAGGTTTATCTGCACATTGTGATAGTGCAAGGCGTTGAAAATGCCTGATGGAAAAGCATTCATAGAGAAAGCGTTAGCGAATTAGCGGCAGTAGAGTTGGACACGTGAGTTGAGGATTGCCGACTATTTTCTACAACAACTGCATAGTTGACACTGATTACTGATTCTGTGGTCGGAAGAAGGATATTTTCTTTATCCCAAGGAACAGTGTTGTAACTGCTGCTCTGATGGCCGTGTTGCGTAGCTTTCGAGGCTCTCTTCGTTGGCATGGCCGCTATACACATGAATGATACTCTACTCTTGAAATTCTGCCAGTTCTGGGTTCTCTGCAAGTTTTATCGCCCGTTTTTCATTCAGGGACATTCAGGAACCTCTCAAACGAATTTCTACATGGAACCAGAGAAATCCCATTGTATTCTTCGCAATTCACTGTTCAGGTTTCAGCATAAAGCAGGCTTATTACAGGTATCGTCGAGTTATTGGTGAGTCATGACTCATATCTTGTTGTTGTGTTGTCACTTTTCTCTCACCAGGCTGTTAGAAAAACCACATTTTTCTTAATTACAATCATTTTTTATATCAAGCTCTCAATGAATAACACTGTATTAGAATGTGGGCATTGCTTTTCTCAACTTCAAACGTTTTAGCATCCCATTTTGTGGTCGCTTTAGAGTACGAAGCCGATGCTAAATTCTCTCGCCGATCACTTTCTTTTAGTTTTGGGAAGCGACTTTTATTTTCCTATTCTTCAGCACACCTTAACAACTCAAAGTCGGACATGCTTTCTTCCCAGTCTATGAAATTATCGCCGTTAGCTATGTAAACTCGCGAAAAACAATCACCGATACGTTTTGTTTTGATTGGATTCTCGGCGTGCTTGATTTTTTCTTGAGCGTGCATTTATAACAAAATCAAGCACGCTGAGCATCCAATCAAATCGCACGTTCTTAGGATGATCCCATAATTTATATTATAAACATAAATGAGTCAGATTAGTAAGTAGCTGAAACTGAATACAAAATTTCAATATGCATTTATATTAAAGCTGTCATGTTGCGATATTGTACACGCTTGGTTGTAACTGTTAGATTGGTCGAATTTAGTTGGCTTCAGGGAGTCCCAAATGTTATTTTTAATACGAGGTCGAAAGTTTATTCAATGTTGGTTCTAAAGCCTGGGTATCACTAGCGACATTAACACAAGCAACATACGTTCAGAATGAGCAAGCAACATACCCAGAGACAGCGGTATATAATGGGCTTGTTCTACTCACAGGTGTGAGGTGTGAACAAGCTAATCATCAATGTATTACTGAGTAAGATATGTTGCTTGTGATTATGTCACTAGTGTGAGATGTTAACAAGCTAATATTATCAAATAAATGTATTACTGAGTCAGCATATGTTTCTTGTGATTACGTCACTAGTGTGAGATGTGAACAAGCTAATAATCAATGTATACTGAGTCAGCTCATGTTGCTTGTCGTTATGCCACTAGTAAGAACCAGGCTTTACAGTGCTACTCGGCACACAGTTGGTTTATAGCAGAGCTCCCACGTGGGCCCAAGGCCCGCACGAGCGATGCACCACATATGTAGGATGAGACCAGAAATTGAACGACTTCCGGTTTCCTTCGCGCTCGAACCCCGCCGCTCGGCGCGCGGAACCCGACGCGGACGCGCGAAAACGCGCGACGTGCCTTAAAATATGCTCTACATGCGCGCACTGCTAAAACCATGAGGCCGAGATTGAAACCTTGACCCAAGTAGAATTGGAAGGCCTTTCCAAACTGTCACTTGACCAGATCATGAATCATAAAAAGACTGGATTGGGCACGCGCTGACGTGATGGCCGCAACCAAGTGGAAAATCGTGACGTCACATGTAAACAAACATTTTCGTAATTTCTCGGCGCGCGCGATTTCGCGAGTATCTTGGAAAATAAACATCGAAGAGAAAAAGATTAAGCCCTGAAGGATGGAGATCGGAGAAAACTTTGAGGGGTGCTTAAACGGCTTGTTTTCGGAGCAGAAAACGCAGCTAAAGGAGAATGAATTTAATACGAAGTTGCCGATAAGCTGTCGTTCTAGCAATTCCGAAAGTGAGAGTGAAATATTAGTGTTTAGAGTGCAGAAAGGTCTATCATACTAAATGTTGGTTCATGATAAGACACGTAGGAAGCTATATGGAGCTATTAATATCAAACCGCGAAAAAAGCAAAAATTGTCATAACATCAAACGAAATGCCATAAGTGAAAACACGAGTATTCTCTCTATTCATTCTATCGCGTGATTCACTGTGTACGAACTCGTTTGAAAGGTCCTTGTTGATGAAGTTGATAAAAGCCGAAGGGGAATAACGACGACATTCGTTATAACCATAACTCCCACAAACCGTAGGGTCTAATCATGCAAAGTCGGGACTTGGCTAAATCACCGAGAATTGGAATTTAGCGTGTCGTTTTTGTGGATGGAGGAAAACCGGAGAACGCAAAGAAAAATCCTCGGAGCAAGGACAATCGATACCAACAAATTAATAATAATAATAATAAAGACTTTATTTATGGAGGGTAACACATAATAATGCAGAAAACTAATAAACTTGTGGCCCTAAAAAACTAACCCAGTACAACCACATGCATATGATTGCATTCCTCCAAAAGGCCTATAATTGGATTAGAAAAGTGGGAGGTTTTCTATAAGTTTCCCACCCACAGTCACACCCCTTCCCCATACTATTTTCCCAGCACATTCAGTGATTTTTAGATTGTGTCCAAAATCTAAGATTTTTCGGGGAAAAATGTCTATTGTTGAGGCCTTTCATTTTGTTCTGAAACCCAAACGGGTATATTTAATAAGTATCCCAAAGGAGAAAGCTTGGTAACATGTTTTTGCTGGGTTTATTCAGTTTGTGAAGGCAATAATATGTTATACTGTTAGTACACTTTGTATTATGACCTGGGTACAGTATATTAAATTAGATGATAATACTTGTGGTTTGTACAAATCATAACTTATATTCCATTCTAGCTAGCTGCATGGATGATATATGCTATTTAAATCTGTATATCTGAAGTGAACTAAGATACACATGAACAGTGAAAACAATAAAACAATTTTTATTGAACTCTCAGACTTACTGTACATAAAATTTTAGTTCATGTACTGTACAACATAGTAACCTTGACAATAAACCTATCAACATTATCTTATAGTCAGATGTAATATAACTGAAAATAAATTATTAGAAATGAAGATTTGGGACTCAGTTAGAATTAGCATAGCTCTGAACCATCAAGTTTCACTGAAAATTATCACTCTAGCTCAGACTATTAAACATGCCTAATTTACATAGCAGAAACCTTGCTTATCGACTCTTCTGACATGGTGCAGGACTCGATTGACAGTAATGCTTGCCCACTTGCCCAGGACAACTAAAAAGTTGAACCGGGCAGGTAATTTTTGCACCTGGACAACCAGATCTCAAGGCAACCAGCCTAAAATCTAATGTTGAGCACTGTGCTGGCCATGTTGATTAACTGACTCCCAGGAGGATAAAAAATATTTGTTTTTGCTAGTCTAAAGTTGTTGTGAAACTGCACAATACTTCAGGGCATTAACCAACAAAGATATTTTTTAATAATTGTGCAGTATTTTTTTCCAAAAATAAAACCTTGTTCACATGCTAACTTAGTACTCTGGGAGACTGCTTGCACTATTGGTTACGAAGTATGTATACAGTGTTACTGTAAATACAACCCTTGTATTATAGCTTAATTTTTGGGGATTTTTTTCATGAGGAGTAAATCTCGAAATTTTAATGCCATCTCTATGGGGGATTATGAAATGTATTGAGAACTTTTATAATTTCTCATCTCGCCCCTCTTCCCCCATAAATAATGAATGGTCCATATAAAGTTTTGAATCATGGAGTCATGATATGAAAAAACAAACATTCAAGTACCCTGTAAAATCTGCATACATGTACTGATGTAGACTACTTATTTTAACACATGCATGTACATGTAATATGGAACATAAGGAAGAGTTATGAATGTTTGGCAATTAAGTTCCACTGGTTATTATAAGTAAACCATCATTTGATATAGAACTGTGAATACATAACAATAGTTGTAGATAGAAGGCTAATTTCAGATGAAGGAACATTGTGAATAGTAAACTGAATTTCAATGGCAGACCACAAGGAGGTAATCTCGATCTGCAGTAGATTCACTGGGGCATCCCTGGTGCCTTAGCTTAACGTTCTCTCAACCATCTTGACATATGTCTAAGTGGATAAAATTAAGTAACATTTACATTTTGTTCCGCATAACAACCTTGACATAAGCTACACCACTATCCTCAAAAGTCACCAAGTTGGTACATAATTTGCAGCTTCAAATTACAACCCTAACTCGTAAAACTATGTCTAAGCCACAATTTGATGCAAATACAATCAAGTAAAGGAGAATTTGAACAACGACAATGTGAAAAACTAACAAATATTTGTGTCCCAAAATACACAACATTCTTCCAAATTTGGCCCTAAAAAGGCCAGTTTTGGGGATGCGATTTTCTCCAAAACAGAATAAAATGAAAGTAAACAACAATAAGATGGGCTTACCTTGAAGTTTCTCGTGTGGCTTAGGCGGGTTGGAATTGTCGTAAAACAACGAAAAAAGAAAATATTGTTACTTAGAAGTGAGAAGAGCACTAAAACACGACCAAAAGAACAGAAGTAAAGGCAAAGAAACAGCGAAAAACCTTTACCTACGCCACTCTTTACGTCACGATTTTCCACTATGATTGAGCCATGTTGAAGTAGAGTATCAGCCAATCAGCAAACCGGAAACACCCCACGTGACCTGTAGTTTCCTATCCAGTCTTTTTATGATCCATGACCAGATCATTCTGCGACTGCCTGATTTTTGCGTTGAATATCTTGGAGATCGGACATTGGCAGCTCAAACATTTTCACAAAGAATCTCAAAACCAAAGTTTTTTTCAAGGATGTTGACGTAAATTTATGCTACGTTTAACCTCACTGTATTTCCGGCTAATATTTTATAATGAAAGCCTTAGAAAAGTGAGAAAATGCAGACCATTATCTGGGATTTGATGAAAGGTTTTCAATTTTAGTTTGCGCGTGTTGCTGACGCAATCTGAGCACGTCATTTCGAACAACGTCAGCGCGCGCTCAAAGTTTCGATATCCATTTTTCCGTTTTCTTCTCATTTCTTCTGAACTTAATTTTGTTTTTGTTTGTTTTCTTCATGTAATGTATCGTTATTTAAAGAGTCGTAACTTCAGTTCTTATAATTGGGAGTTCCGCTTTCAGGCTTGCCTAAATATATATATTGAATACTAATATATCTATGTAACCGTCGCACATGTGGGTGGGGTTTCCTCTTTTTCTGTAAAATCGTTGGAAAAGTGTGTTTAGGGGTTACAATACAATACAATACAATAACTTTTATTTAAACACGATAAAAGATTAAAGCGTTGCCGCTTGTGGGGTCGTGTATAATACTAAAATAAACTAGTTAACTATATTCACATTTTACATTAAGTTATTAATCATCTATTTTAAAACTAATAATTCAGTAATATTTATAATAATCGTTCTTGTGAGGGTAAATGACACTATTAATACAGCTCTTTCGTCGTTTACAGAGCTTCTTTAATTCTTTGTCGGCAGTCATATGCCAAGAGGTGAAAACTCTCTTCTGAAATCAAAATTAAACTTTTATTAAGTTCTTCAAACGGAACACTGGTTTTATTGATCCAAGGTTTCCCTTGTTCTTTCTCTAGCACGATATTCAATGTGGATGGTTTCCATAGCAACAATGGCGGCTCGATAGGAAATATACTTGGAGACGAGATAGATTACCTTCCATCTGATATAGAGGCAGCTCCTTTGTACTGTACTCCACGACTATCTCCTGGTTGTGTGATTGGGGGATTGAAAGACTCTAATGTGGTCCTGTACTCGAGTTCTGAGTTTGCTCAGACAGCAGTTTTTACGGTGAGCATCATTTACACAGGGGGGAAGGGTTAGTGGGAGAACGGTCCTCTACCTTGTCTGTCTCGTTCTCATTCTCTTCCATCTATTTGTTATTAAACATAAAAGACCAATGGCTGATCCTGGTAAGTTTACAATCAATTCAGTTGTCAACTCAAACTGTTATGCATCTTGATTCATTCTCAGATTATTCCTAAGCACTGAAGACTTTAAAACAAAACACTGACTTCAGTCATTTTGTGAGCCACTACTAATTTTCAATGTCCATTTATTTACACTATAAATTCCAGTATTCCTAATCTTGCCAGAGAAAGAAGTATATTTTGTTTATGAAAAATACATATATCTGAGTTATCGTCTAAGTGTCTGTAATGCACAGGGAGTTCTAACTTAATACACATATATGCTGTCCCTTTTAACAGAGAAGCTTCAGAAACAGAACGAATCTGAATTGATTGTGTGACCACCCCTAATCTCGGGCTAGACTCCGCGCGGGCAGAGGAACTCGGACTCAGATCTCGCACGGTAACTAGTTAGAAAATAGCAAGGGTGGAAACTAAAGTCACGTGATAATTTGAGTAAGAAATAACAGGGTCCTGTTTCAACAATTTGATTTTTTTTGCTACCAACATCTTTTCCTTTTCGAAAGAGGGGTGCTAACCAATGTTTTGGTGACATTATTCATTTCAAAACACTAAAACAAGAGTACAATATTTTTCGACAAATCGCTCGATGTTCACCGCGCGATACATGGAACGGAAGAAATTTTGCACAATCGACTAGTGATGTCAGTAAGGTTGGATTACCAGCATTTCGATAATTCCCTGGGAGAAGTGACCAAAGCGAAACTGTATTTACTGTATTTTCGGAAGCCGAATTCCAATTATTATACTGTTGTGTAAAGACTGATCATCTGTGCCTCTGCTAGTGGAATCTCTGGGTGATTTTGGGAAAGTTAAATGTGATTTTCAAGTCTTCAAGAGTCCAGTTGACTGGCGACGAGGAAATTTTGAATCAATGAAGGAAAACGGAACTGAAAATTCACATTCATCTTGCTCATACAAAAAATACAAGGTTAAGCCTAAACAGGAAATTCCGGTATAAAAGGGCCATGGCCAGGACACTGCCACCTTCAGTTTGTCACTCGGCCTTTGTCTCTACGATGTCCCGTTTATCTCACAATTACGGAACTGCGTCTACGTATAATGCTAGCACTTACGCTAGTGTCGCTAGTGTAAACCAAGCTTAATATTTTACCAGTCATGTATTGATCATTAGCGGCGCTTGTTATTATCTCACTATTACGGCACTGCGTCTGCGTATATTGCTTACGCTTATGCTTATGTCGCTAGTGTAGACCAGGCTTAACATTTTACCAGTCATGTATTGATCATTAACGACGGTTGTTATTATCTCACTATCACGGCACTGCGTCTGCGTATATTGCTTACGCTTATGCTTATGTCGCTAGTGTAGACCAGGCTTAACATTTTACCAGTAATGTATTGATCATTAACGACGCTTGTTCTTGTCTCACTTTCACGGCACTGCGTCTGCGTATATTGCTTACGCTTATGCTTATGTCGCTAGTGTAGACCAGGCTTAACATTTTACCAGTAATGTATTTATCATTAACGGCGCTTGTTCTTATCTCACTATTACGGCACTGCGTCTGCGTATATTGCTTACGCTTATGCTTATGTCGCTAGTGTAAACCAGGCTTAATCTTTTACCAGTCATGTATTGATCATTAACGGCGCTTGTTCTTATCTCACTATTACGGCACTGCGTCTGCGTATATTGCTTACGCTTATGCTTATGTCGCTAGTGTAAACCAGGCTTAATCTTTTACCAGTCATGTATTGATCATTAACGGCGCTTGTTCTTATCTCACTATTACGGCACTGCGTCTGCGTATATTGCTTACGCTTATGCTTATGTCGCTAGTGTAGACCAGGCTTAACACTTTACCAGAAATGTATTGATCATTAGCGGCGCTTGTTCTTATCTGTCTATTACGGCACTGCGTCTGCGTATATTGCTTACGGTTACGCTTATGTCGCTAGTGTAAACCAGGCTTAATTCATCTGAACAGAATTGTTGCTGAGTGATTCTCCAATTCAAGTAAACATGTGCTAACAGTTTGGATGATTTCAGGTTCAGGATTTAGGAGCCGGACACCCTGTGTGCGCTACACATTACTCGTCGACTGGTGTTGTCAAGGGAGCACTGTCTCTACTGGATAGAATCATCATTAACACTCCAGTAAGTCACTTATCACTATCGGAGAATAGTACTTCTTTATCTTGCAATAGTAATGTTGTATTTACAAAGTTACTCATATTTGGGCTCATGGGTCTTGCGCAGCATGTGATGGGAGTTATTGGGAGCGCTCTTTTTTCGGCTAGTACTGGATGTACATGTAAGATCTCATGCAATGGTAACTGTCTCTACTGGATAGAATCATCATCAACGGTCCAGTAAGTCACTTATCACTATCGGAGAATAGTCATCACATTGTTATCAGTACTTCTTTATCTTGCAATAATAATATTGTATTTACCAATAATCACGGGTCTTGCGCAGCATGTGATGGGAGTTATTGGGGGCGCTCTGTTTTCGGTTAGTACTGGATGTAAGATCTCATCCAATGGTAAATGGTTAATCCAGCGGTTAACTTAACATAACGTTGCAAATCCTACGAATCAGCCATTTCATGGGGTCTTATATGAAGTACAGAAGTTAGTTTCTGTAACTTATATGAAGTTAGTTTCTGTAACGCAAGTGTTAGGATCTATTTACCGGAAGCGAAAGGCTCTGGGTTTATTATATGATCGTTTACTTAGCACAAATATACCGAAATACATTTTCCCGCCACTGTAACCAAGTTGTTTTGGATACTTACTATTTAAGAGTGGATGTCAGGAAAAATCAAACATATCGCGGCAAGGGTCGGAAATTCGTTTTCTTTCATATTTCAAAGTCAGATAGGCTGAGGTATAACCAAAAGCACTGTGCACTTTTTTAGGGAAAATATCTTTTTATTTCCTGGAAAAATGCAATTAACTAAATTCAGTCGAAATGACTGTTCGAGACGCCAAATTCTGACACGAGTTTCACGGTCTCGCGTACCAAAACAAACAGTCATCTAGTCTTAAAAACACTCAAATCGTGTTCTACGATATCTAAACATTTAGTATTATACCTTTGAGAAATATTGTATTATTCTTTATATGAAAAATAATTTTATTCAGAAGGCATACATTTCACGTTGATAAAAGTATCTCGTAAATAAAATTAATTTTCACCTTGTGCTAAACCTTTGAATGGATCAAGCTTCAGTTTTTTTGAATTATCGAAAGATTATCTCTCGATTACTGTAAAGATTTCTTTGGGCAAATAATTGTGCGCGACGCTAGAGCTGTTCAAAGTCTGTTGAAAAACGTACATATTTGACCTTGTGAGGTCAACTGTCTATCGCATTTATGCCTATTTCACGCTTCTTAGCAAATTAGAAGTTCAGAAAATACGCTAAAAAGGCCATTTAAAAAAGTTATAACCTTATTTGTTGTAGAAATCAGATCAGGAGACTGTATCTGTGTGATTCTTTTGTCGTTCTCTTCAGTTGCCTATTTATACTAAAAGCTGTCAACGGTTGAATTGGAACAACAATCTTTGTCTGACTTTGGACGTATTTCAACATCACAACAACCAATTCACAGGTTGCTACATGTTCTTCGATTTGGAGTGCACTCTCGTTGTAGTTTTGAGACCTTTGAACTGCCACAATACGATCAACGTGTCGGCGTTTCTTCCCGATCTCAAGTTGCACACTCTTAAAACAATAGCAATTATGCTAATTACTTAGCGTGTTCTGCTTTCGTGGAGGAGGGGCTTTACGTCAATCATCAGAAAATTCAGATATGTTCGACTTAGGATGTCTAATAGAAAAGGAGCCTGATAATCGTTTTTAAAATATATTGTTGATAAAATTCTGGTTGCTGTGAATTCCGGGTAAATATTAATTATATCGCGAAATGCCGCAGAAACAAAGCATGCACCAGAGGGTGGGAGTTGGGTGGTCCCATACTTCTCTGGTTCTATCAGACTATCGATTGATCACTCTAGGTATTCATTTAATCGTTCGTTGTTCTAAAGTGCTATAAAATGGGCACTAACAAATCAAACATAGTTTTCATTCTTTGGGCGTTTATAAAAATTGATGTCGTAACATGCCTAACGTCATAATCATAATCATCATAATGGATTAATCAGTGGCATATCCACGATTTAACGTCCTTATCCGAGAAGATGTGAAGGTCTAACCATTTGCAGCTCGTGAACGAAATTGTTTCACAAAGGCAGCACCTTCTACTCAGTTATTTTAAGACCCTGAGTGTTGGTCCGGCCGGGGTTTGAACCCGCGACCTCCCGCTAGACAGACCGGAGCTTACTAACTGAGCTAACAAGGAGGCGTCATTACCAGGTAGCAAGCTGATCTACATGTTTGTTGTTATATGATAAAACCAGCAAACGAGGGACATATTTTACTGAAAAAATCCTAACGAGTACTGTGCGTATAACGTGAGCTATCCACTTTCAGGGGTGAACCTCGAACCCGAATTACGAGTGAGTCTCCCAATAATTGTCCCTAATTTGGTTTCCGTTTATTCTTTTAAACAGACACAGCCACATAAGAGGTTCTGGATTGAGGGGGGGGGGGGGTACAAATGTTTGAGGGGGGGATGTACAAATGTCAGTTAACATTTAGGCCAATACGCCCTTTGCAGGACTGGTCACGTGACCTTTTTTAGCCTGTCAATCAAAAGAAAATTGGCGCTAGAACGACATGAATCCCAGAAATGGAAAGAGCAAGCCAAAATTAATAAAAAGCCCAAGTTTTAGGTTCTATAATTTAGCTTAATTTAACAGGCGCCACCACAGCTCCCCTGATTGTTGTGAAATCCACAACAATTTTGACCATGAGATGACGAAAAACATGGTCAATCAGAAGACACACCACCGTAAACTATCGTAATCTCTTTACAACAACAAACGAGAAATAGTCAAGCGGCAGAGCCTTGAAAATGTGGGAAATTTTGGTGGAAATTGTTCTTTCGCGAGCGATAACACAATCCGTTGTATGTCCTCTTATTTCCAATGGTAATAAGCCAATCAGAAAGCGAGAAACTGAGCAGTTGTAAAATTAACAAATTGACGATAGTTTATCGTGGTGTGTCCTCTTATTTACCATGTTCTGCATCATCGCATGCTCGATATGTTGAAGATTTCACGTATGAGACAAGGAGACTTGCGGGAGAAAAGTGATCGCGCGAGCGACCAGGTAACCACCCTCTTATTTCCAATGGCAATCAGCCAATCAGAAAATTAAACGAGAAGCTGCGCAGTTGTTGTAAAATATCTATTCACCGAAATTTATGTTACATTTTCATTCTCCCCTTCCCCGCCCTCCTCAATATCCAACTAAACATCGCCCTCCATTCTCAATACACAAATACGTATCTCTGCTCATTCACGGCGGGATGCCGGTATATTATTGAACTATAAAACATCACCAAAAGAAGACTTACATGTTCAGTGAGGTTAAATTATATAAATCTTAAACAATGAGAAACCAAACAGAGCTTACCAGCGTTACCAGCTAGGGGCCCCGAAAAATCTTGTCTTAGGAGCGTCAGAAAGATTGGGATATCTACAATTCATCCAGAATCAACAAGTCTTCGATCGATATATTACCTGCTTCATAAATTGTGCACCCCCTCTAACGGTATACTGCTTTGAATGATCCGGCCCCCTTTCGCATGGTTGAAATAAATAATGACCTGTCTCTAATGGCAAAAAAAAAAGAAACCATGTACGACACATTAAAGCAATCACAAAAGTTGCTATTTAGCCCAGCATATATGATGTTAAGCACCGTTTTATAAACGGCCCAAGAAATTTGAAAACCATGTTTGATTTGTTAATGCCTATTTTTTTTAGCACCACAGATTAAAATAAATACCTAAATTGCTCAATTGATAGTCTGGCCAGAATAACCGAGGAAGCGAGGAACCACCCCGCGCACTCGGGTGAATGCTCTGACTAAGTCCATCCCAATAAAATGTTTCGTTTACAAACGCCCACCGACCCATTTATACATATGTATACCTTTTTTTTGGGGGGGGGGGGGGGGGGGGGAGGGAAAAATACAGGTTAAAATGAAACCGACCCAGTTTTTTAGAAAAGGTAAATTAAAAAAAGATTGAATATTATTTTTTAACTATACTTTTCTTGCCTTTCTCGTGAAAATTGTCAATCTACAACTAGTAGAGGAAAAAGTAGTCGATGAATACATGAACATCTACGCTAGTCTTCAAGCCGAATTGGTTCCAGATCTCCCTAACGTTTTTTTTTTATTAAAATTATTATTTTTTAGCGACAGACCCACTATCACGGGCCGGAGGACGAAACATTTTATTGAGATGGCCTAACAGGATTCTATTTCTGTGTAACATCCTAACTGGAACTCATATATCTGAATATTGCTTCAAATATTGTTTAAATAAAAAAAGATATATCTGCATGTTCTGATTATTTTCTTTTTTAACTTGATTTAGCCCTGCGCAAGCAAAACACACTAAGTAATTAGCATAATTGTCATTGTTTTAATATTGTGCAACTTGGAAGAACCACCGGCACGTTGATCGTATTGTAGACATTTAAACGTCTCAAAACTTTAACGAGAGCGCAATCCAAATCGAAGAACATTTAACACACGACTTAATAACCTGTGAATTGGATATTCAGTGTGATGTTGAAATACGTCGTCGCGTCGAAAGTCAGACAAAGATTGTATAAATAGGCAACTGAAGAGAACGACAAAACAATCACACATAAACAGTCTCCGGATCTGATTTCTACAACAAATAAGGTTAGGACTTTTTTTTAATGGCCTTTCTAGTGTATTTTCTGAACCTCTGATTTGTTTAGAAGCGTGAAATAGGCATAAATGCGCTGGACCCGTAGATAGACAGTTGACCTCTCAAGGTCAAATATGTACTGACGTTTTTCAACAGATTTTGAACAGCTCTAGCGTCACGCACAATTATTTGCCCAAAGAAATCTGTACAGTAATCGAGAGATAATCTTTCGATAATTCGAAAAACCTGAAGCTTGATCCATTCAAAGGTTTATCACATGGTGAACATTAATTATATTTACGAGGTACTTTTATCAACGTGAAATGTATGCCTTTTGAATAAAATTATTGTTCATATAAAGAATAATACAATATTTCTCAAAGGTATAATACTAAATGTTTAGATATCGTAGAACACGATTTGAGTGTTTTTAGGACTAGATGACTGTTTGTCTTGGTACGCGAGACCGTGAAACTCGTGTCAGAATTTGGCGTCTCGAACAGTCATTTCGATTGAATTTAGTTAATTGCATTTTTCTTAGAAATAAAAAGATATTTTCCTTAAAAAAGTGCACAGTGCTTTTGGTTATACCTTAGCCTATCTGACTTTGAAATATGAAAGAAATCGAATTTCCGAACGTTGCCGCGAAATTGTAAATTTGTCTGGTTTTTTCTGACATCCGCTCTTAAGGTCTCGATAAAGGTTAAAAATGGAAAAGTTTCGAAAATGCGTTTTTTCGCCAATTCTAAATCTAAAAGCCCTAATCTAACATCACAGAAAAACTCAAACTCAAAAAAATTATTTAAAGCCTTGAAAATGCGACGTTCTGATTTCCCGCTAAAAAAGGCGCGAAAAATGATTGACAGCTGCTGTCATTCACTGGGCATGTTATTTCATTCTCGCTATTCTGTGATCTTCTGCGCTACTTTTCGTTCGTAAAGATTTCCTACGTTTATAATGCAATGCCCAAAAGTGTAAAAGTAGATCTTTCTTGGTGCCGTATTCAAAAAAGGAGAAGAAGAAAAAACACAGCACAATTTAGTTTGTAATAATTTAGTTTGTGAGTAAATTTGGAAGCGGGTGTAAAGTTCTTAGGACAAACAATGGCTGGAGGGCCGGGATTATACTCTAGTTCCAAGAAGTTAGAATCATCGAAGACTGAAAGTCCACAAAAATGAAGCAATAAAGTTTGGTTATCTTCGATCGGCCAAAAATTTAAAGAGAATTCAATGCAGAAAGCTACGGCTTGGCGGTTTTGTTTCAGCGCGATGAAAAATTTTAGAATGACATAAATCTACCGTGTACATGGTGTGGATCGAGCTGCGCTTCAGTGGTTTCCCTGCATGATATTAATTGTTTGCTTACTGTGGTTCCATTTTTCTGTACTCCTAAAAGAGCGTTTCTTCTTGAAATTAAGCTGGAATCGACACTATAGCTAACTATAGTTTCTGTAGAAGTATCGAGCATCGGTGAACTGTATTAGCTTTCTCTGTTCTGCGGTTCGTCTGAACTTTGTAATCGGCCGAGACTGAACACAACATGAATCGCTCTGATTGGCTAATGTTAATGAGATTACCCTTGGTGGCGGAACTTCTTAGTCAACCGTGAAATGAATCGAAAACCTTTATCGGGCTGTTTCTCGGCTCTTTTTTTCGGCCAAAAACAGAACTTTGTTGAAGTCCAGCCTTTTAGCATTTTGTCCAATTTTCCTAAATTTTTCACGAGTCGTAGAAAACAGCTGTTTCTCAAATATGGTGTCGGGGAATTTTGAAATTATTTTTCGTTCAGGTTTTATGACCTGGTTTGTATCAAAATGGGATGAAAAACTACTTTTTCAACTTTGAAAAGGGATAAAATCTGTAATACGCAATATATCAAAAATGCCCGACACAGTCTTTTGAATCCCAACTAAACTGACTCAAATAGCTAATTAAGAAAAACATTGTTTCAAAGCCTGAAGGGCTGAACTCCTTCTGGCGGACGGAGTCATTTCGCGTAGAAATATATACAACATCTACGCTTTTAACTTTTGTTCAAAACGGATTAAATATATACTTTCTTCAATTCAAGACCTTTAAAACGGTATATAGTACGTCTATGTGGCTTTAATTTCGACGTTGCAAGAGCGTTTTTCCGAAATGACACGTCGAACCTTTATCGAGACCTTAACAGTTATTCACTTCAGCCTCAGGTAAAATATTCACCAATAGTCACTGAGACTGAAGTGAATAATTGTTTTTGAATAATTTCATCATTTCATATCAGAGCAATTAAAACTAGACAATAATAGTCTGACTTCCGACCATTTTTGCACAATCGCGTGCCGTTGTGTTATTTGCTTTGATGGGACATGCGTTAACTGTCTTGAATTGCACCAAATGGGTGAAATTGTATAAGGTCAGTTTAAGGTGTAAGATTACGAGCCTTCAAGTGTAGACTGCACGACTCGCCTGAATTTCAAGCTGTTATGATCGTAAGATTAACGTAGATTTTGAATTTAAATACATATTTTTTTCTGGGCGTGTTTCTCAAGGAAGCACGCGTGGCATGTCGTAAGTTCACGAAGAAGCATAGGCAGCCCAAGTTTGGTTACACCTTGATTGTGTTGTAGGAGTATGGGTTCCTTTTCACATGAAAAATTGTGGAGAAATAAATGAAAGTTTTGCAATAAACATGATTGAGAGGATTTAACATTGTCATCCGTGACTCACTCAAGGAGAGTACCTTTGGTTGTTCAGTATTAGCTTCCTGTGCGTAATTATAACCATTGTTTATCACTCTCTAGTAGTACTAGAATGGTGAGAGTACCTTTGGTTGTTCAGTAGTAGCTTCCTGTGCGTAATTAACCATTGTTTATCGCTTTCTAGTAGTACTAGTATAGTGAGAGTACCTTTGGTTGTTCAGTAGTAGCTTCCTGTGCGTAATTATAACCATTGTTTATCACTCTCTAGTAGTACTAGCATGGTGAGAGTACCTTTGATTGTTCAGTAGTAGCTTCCTGTGCGTAATTATAACCATTGTTTATCGCTCTCTAGTAGTACTAGTATAGTGAGAGTACCTTTGGTTGTTCAGTAGTAGCTTCATGTGCGTAATTATAACCATTGTTTATCACTCTCTAGTAGTACTAGAATGGTGAGAGTACCTTTGGTTGTTCAGTAGTAGCTTCCTGTGCGTAATTAACTATTGTTTATCGCTTTCTAGTAGTACTAGTATAGTGAGAGTACCTTTGGTTGTTCAGTAGTAGCTTCCTGTGCGTAATTATAACCATTGTTTATCACTCTCTAGTAGTACTAGCATGGTGAGAGTACCTTTGATTGTTCAGTAGTAGCTTCCTGTGCGTAATTATAACCATTGTTTATCGCTCTCTAGTAGTACTAGTATAGTGAGAGTACCTTTGGTTGTTCAGTATCAGTAGTAGCTTCATGTGCGTAATTATAACCATTGTTTATCACTCTCTAGTAGTGCTAGCATGGTGAGAGTACCTTTGGTTGTTCAGTAGTAGCTTCCTGTGCGTAATTAACCATTGTTTATCACTCTCTAGTAGTACTAGAATGGTGAGAGTACCTTTCGTTGTTCAGTAGTAGCTTCCTGTGCGTAATTATAACCATTGTTTATCACTCTCTAGTAGTACTAGAATGGTGAGAGTACCTTTGATTCAGTTCAGTAGTAGTTTCCTGTGCGTAATTATAACCATTGTTTATCACTCTCTAGTAGTCCTAGAATGGTGAGAGTACCTTTGATTGTTCAGTAGTAGCTTCCTGTGCGTAATTATAACCATTGTTTATCGCTCTCTAGTAGTACTAGTATAGTGAGAGTACCTTTGGTTGTTCAGTAGTAGCTTCCTGTGCGTAATTATAACCATTGTTTATCACTCTCTAGTAGTACTAGCATGGTGAGAGTACCTTTGGTTGTTCAGTAGTAGCTTCCTGTGCGTAATTAACCATTCTTTATCACTCTCTAGTAGTACTAGAATGGTGAGAGTACCTTTGGTTGTTCAGTAGTAGCTTCCTGTGCGTAATTATAACCATTGTTTATTACTCTCTAGTAGTACTAGAATGGTGAGAGTACCTTTGATTGTTCAGTAGTAGCTTCCTGTGCGTAATTATAACCATTGTTTATCACTCTCTAGTAGTACTAGCATGGTGAGAGTACCTTTGATTGTTCAGTAGTAGCTTCCTGTGCGTAATTAACCATTGTTTATCGCTCTCTAGTAGTACTAGTATAGTGAGAGTACCTTTGGTTATTCAGTAGTAGCTTAGCCTGCTTGCAGGCGGTGGAGGGTGTTTTTTCCCCGGGAGGGTGACTCCCATATAAAAGGGGTAGGGATGCTTTTCGGACATTTTCTATTTGACCCCTAAGAGGTACTAAAATGGGCATGGCTCAAGCTTATTTTGACCCCTAAAAGATAATAAATATGTAAATTGATAACAGCTTTTTTGTTCAATTGACACCCGACCCCTAAAAGGTACCGCTTTACATTGAAATGTCTGTGTTTGATGGTGGATACCCTAAGTGGTACCAAACTCCTGATTTTGACCCCTAAAAGGTACGACGAGCATCCATGTACCCCTCACATAAGGGAGCCCCCCCCCCCCCCCCCCCCCCCCCCTCTGGGGTTTTTTCACGCAGCAAACGGATCATCGAAGCGGCCGCCGTATTGGCCGAGCGCGATTGAGACCTGGGATCGAATGACAAATGGAGGGGGGTGGGGTAGAACAAGCAGATCTGAAAGACCGCCTGCACGAACACCCCTGGTTTCTGAGTACAAAAGTTAAATCCCGTCCACGGGGTATATGATTGGCTGAAACGGTGTCAATCAAAGCTTATCGCGGCAAGTGTTGAAAGCAAGAACTGAAAGGAATAATTGTAGCCTGCGAAGCGGCGTAACTAGAATAAGAGTTGTGTAGTGACCTTGCAGTTGATAAAATATGGCGATTAATACAAAAGGCTTTGTCTTTTTTGAAGACTAAGGTAAAGTACACTGGTTGCAGAGGTTTTCTAGAGAGAACAGCCACGGAGAAAGAGCCGCGAAGGCGGCGATCGGCGAACTGCGAGAGGTTTGTTGTCGAGTTCTCTTTTCGCAAGTTCGTAAACCGTAAATATAGCTTCCTCCTGCTCCGTTTTCAAAGTTATCTCCTTCGCCTTAACCCCGATTCAAGAGGTTTTCTAGAGAGAACATAGCTGCTCGCTTCTTTCTCCGCGGCTGGGTAAAGGTACTTTGAAAACAGAGCAGGAGGAAGCTAGTATACAGAGCCTTTATTTTGTCTTAGAATTTAACAACCTGACCTGCGAATGGTACCCCTGCGAATTGTGACCTGTACTTTAAACCTGCCGTTCTGGCTGTGCTTTCGACAGGCTTTGTTTACGGTAAAGAGAACTTGACAACGAACCGTGATTTAATTCGCCACTGAAAAGTATTGTTGTCGACCAAATTGCAGAGATGCAATCCGGCTATTGACTTCACGGCCGTTGAAGAAGGAAATAATCAGAAATCCGCCTCAATACATTTATGCAACGGTCGTCCATTTCTTTCGGCAAACATTCACTAAGATGGACTTCGAGTTGTCAGAGAAAGACGATCACAACATTTACCTGTGTACTTTGCACTCGTAGTTTGTTTGTCCACGAGTTGTCTCCATCGGAGTTTTCATTGAAGTTTAGAGATTTTTTCCATCCTGTATTTATCTTTATGCGAGCTTAATTCTTTTAAGAAAGAAAGCAGCCGCTTGTATAGCACCTGACTGCGGCCTGGACGGCTTTGTGAAGCAGCTTGTATTGTATGTATTTCGGAGGATTTGAAAACTCTTTGAGAGACTGATGGGGCGAACGCAACAAGCTATAAAAACCGAACTGTCTACATATATATATAAAGTGGTACTGTCGCAGTCCTTTCCATGGAGAACTTTGAACAAAAATAGCTGGTTTTATTGCAATTTCCGTATCTGAGTTTTACTAACAGTTTGTTTTGAATATTGCACGCATTTCAATCAAACCAAATCAAAATTGGCAGGCTGTCACACGTCGACTCCTATTGGTCAATTAAGAATGAGTTACAAGTTAACGGAAATCATGTGCGTGGTGGGCGGATACTCAGAAACCAGGGGTGTTCGTGCAGGCGGTCTTTCAGATCTGCTTCGTCTTCCCCACCCCCCTCCCCCCTCCATTTGTCATTCGATCCCAGGTCTCAATCACGCTCGGCCAATATGGCGGCCGCTTCGATGATCCGTTTGCTGCGTGAAAAAACACCCTCCACCGCCTGCAAGCAGGCTAGTGGTAGCTTCCTGTGCGTAATTATTACCATTGTTTATCACTCTCTAGTAGTACTAGAATGGTGAGAGTACCTTTTATTGTTCAGTAGTAGCTTCCTGTGCGTAATTATAACCATTGTTTATCACTCTCTAGTAGTACTAGCATGGTGAGAGTACCTTTGGTTGTTCAGTAGTAGCTTCCTGTGCGTATTTAACCATTGTTTATCGCTCTCTATTAGTAATAGTATAATGAGAGTACCTTTGGTTAATGTCCAGTAGTAGCTTCCTGTGCATGATTAACCATTGTTTATAATCGCTCTCTAGTAGTACTAGTATGGTGAGAGATGAACTGGATCGCTATTTTTATTTTTAGTAACACTTTAAAGTTTATACACGTGTAGTTAACATTTGATGGCGTTATAATGTCAAAAACAGTTGTCAACATTTTAGTTTGGAATTCAGCACTTTTTACTTGAGAGGGTTCAACGATTACCTATTCCCACCTATCTATTGATATTAGACTGTGACATTAAATTATATATTACTCAGTAAACTACTTTCTTTTCAGGTTGGTTTGAAGGAAGTACGAGGTGATTTTAGCGGAGCTGTCTCGCGATTAGGTATAACTTTGATGGACAAAAACGATTAACACACGGGGGCCCAGTTGTACGAAGCCCAATTAAGCTAATCCAGGATTAAGGAGATATAATTTAGATTGAATTACTTACTCGTGAACTATGGATTAGGTATAACTTTGATGGACAACAAACGATTAACACACCGGGGCCCAGTTGTACGAAGCCCAATTAAGCTAATCCAGGATTAAGGAGATATAATTTAGATTGAATTACTTACTCGTGAACTATGGATTAGGTATAACTTTGATGGACAACAAACGATTAACACACCGGGGCCCAGTTGTACGAAGCCCAATTAAGCTAATCCAGGATAAAGGGGATACAATTTAGATTGAATTACTTACTCGTGAACTATGGATTAGGTATAACTTTGATGGACAAAAACGATTAACACACCGGGGCCCAGTTGTACGAAGCCCAATTAAGCTAATCCAGGATTAAGGGGATATAATTTACATTGAATTACTTACTCGTGAACTATGGATTAGGTATAACTTTGATGGACAAAAACGATTAACACACGGGGGCCCAGTTGTACGAAGCCCAATTAAGCTAATCCAGGATTAAGGAGATATCATTTAGATTGAATTACTTACTCGTGAACTATGGATTTTAGATCATAAAAACGTGTTGCTCGGGAAGAAATGCATTACTACCACTTTTGTTTCTGTGATCCTAGATTTAAAAAGAAAACCTTGTTACGAAGTTTAAAGCAAAATATAGGATTAGCACTAATCGGCGCGAGCTACGAACAACCCTGATGCCCAGGAGCTAATAATATTAATACTATGATAGCATTTATATAACGTTATGTTATCATATAGTTAAATGCTAACGTGATTATGTGTAATTATCATAGGGCGATCTTCGTTTACATATTTGCCTCATTAACATAAACAATACTTCAAGTTTCACCCGAACCAAGTTCACAGATCGAAAGAGAATGTCACACTTAGTAATTACTGAACATGTGAGATTAATATGTTGAATAGTTTTTGAGAAAACGACGTTTGAAAAGTGCAAAATTTACAAAGAATGTATTGTGTGCGGCCAGATCTTAAAATATGACGATTGAATGACCATTGCCTGTAGCCTTTTCTTGTTTTTTTGCGTGTTTTTTCGTGTTGTTTTGCTGTTGTGGAGTATCAGTTCTATCTGAGAAACACGAAAACACAAGAAAAGGCAATTGCTTTATGAAAGACAGGCTTTATTGAACCGATCTCTGTTCCCTATAACAGTCAGACCATTGCATAAATGCTGTCCAATTTGAATAACCATTGTTAAAAATAATTAGTCTCGCATTCACGTAAAAAAAACGCTTTTGTGTGGCAACGTGAAAATGAGGCTAAAGTCTCTACGTTTTAGTTGCGGCCGCGTAGTGCTAATGGCACTACAAGGGCGGAAATAAACAATATGTCACGACAAAAGTCATTCAATTGTCATTATTATCAATATACAAGGCCGATTAATATCCAGATAACATTCTAATTCGATAGACTTTAGTAACAAATTTTATTCCCCGAATTTCAATAGTACAAGTGTGCAATGAATTCAAAGATTATATTTAACTGTGGCTTCAACTACGAATCCACTGGTCGGTGACTGGATTAATTAAAAATAGCTTTAAGATAGCTGAAAAATCTCTGAAAATAATTAACTTCTGCATAAGTTATAACAGGTCAGTCGTACTTTTTAACTTGTGGATGCTCGCAAGCGCAGAACACGAGTTATTAGGGTTAGTAGGTCCGAGCTAATTTATTCATCGTTTTATGGTGTGTACTTCGTTTTTTCTGTGTACATCGGGGACTCTCCGTTGGCTTTCCGAATAGTCTTGGATTTTCCGAAGATATATTGACGGAGTTTATGGCATGAGTCCAAGTTTGCGATTCATCGGAAAGACTTTTCGAAAGGATTTGGCCGTGTTGTTAAAGGTAATTATTGTTCCGAAATGCCATATAATTAATTTATCGCTACAACTATATAGTTAAAAACAGGCATTTGGTCGCGTGTAGTATTAACGAGAGAAGTCCGGAAATGAATAAGCGCGTTAGCTAAGCCAGAATTTAATGTCTTGAATGTACTGTATTGGGAGTTTTGGGAACGTTTTGGATGCAACAGAGATAGAGGTGGTAATGTACAACTATTTTCGCGACAAAGCTCCCCGAGTCTCATGGCACGTTCATAATACATCCCTAGGCTCAGAGATAGAACGTGCTGCACCCTTTACTCGTCAGGGTGAAATATAAGCCATCGATATCGCCCCTGCTCACTGTGGAATGAAAGCCAAGTTTTTGGAAAGTGAGGAAAGCAAAGCTAAACAAAGCCATACAATAGCAAAACAAAAGCTAAATATGAATGGCAAAGCTTAGTAATATACAGAATAACAATAATGTGATCAGTTCGAGAAATGATACGATAAATATCACTGAAATGTCAAATAGTTTGAATTTGATGGTCGAACGCGAACAGCTGAGCACTGTATTGTTATCTAGTAAAGGCTTGAATACTGATCAATCTAGGAGTATGAGGCACAAATCAAGATTGTCTGCAGTTAGAAATCGTGATAGAGAACCTTCAAGAATACCAGTGAGAAAAATAATAAGCCTGCATGTTTAAACAAAACGTGTTTTCTTTGATCTTCCAGCCAGTTGACTTCCGGGTCATGCACTATTTATATTTGATAAAACGTTTACAAGATACATTTGGCTAGCGTTAGATTCCCAAAAACTCAATTCTGCGCCGATGTGGAACGGATAAAAACTCGTTTTAACCTCTTCGATAAGTGATTTCAAAATTTTGTGGCATTTTGATTTAAAGTGCATATAAGCCCTGGGTAATTATATTTCTTACGAAGAAACTAGAGGCCATAGACACCGGATTCCGGAATAAATAGTATTTGATTTGATTTATTTGTCATGGTGTATTGGCCGTTCAAAGTTGCCCAAAAACGTGTCTTGGGTTGCCTGTGGACAAAAATCAAGCGCACGAGAGCGTTTCACAACAACAACAACAACTTTATTTTACCCTATTACTTACATATAGTATTTAGAAGAAGAAAAAAGAAATTGGAATATTTAAAGGGTACTGGCACCCTGAAATAACTAGAAAGCTAAAAATGCCAGGGAGCCAGTTTACATGGCTGAATTAAATTACTAGGTCGGAGAAATAAAAAACACACACATAGATACACACAGAAAATTCTACCAATTTAGTCTAATATTTTATACCATAAATATTATAGATACATATATTTGGGAGGAGGAAACCAGTCTTGTTATCTTAAAAATCAGTAGTTGCTATTAATATTTAAAATGTTTGAACTAAGCTAATATTTGCTTAGAAATTCGTTCTTTAGTTTTTGCTTAAACTGTCGAATTGAGGAAGACTTAATATGTTCTTCAATTGAATTCCAAACTTTTGGTCCTTGAAATCTGATATTAAATAATCCATAATTGGTTCTAGCTTTAGGAAGATAATAAGACTGTTTTGCTGCAAATCGTGTATTATAACTGTGGACACTTTTGACTGAAGTGAAAAAAGTATTGAAAACAGAGGGTAGAAGTTGATTGTGAAACTTGAACATAAAAACTGCAATATGGAAGGCAATGAGATCAGTTAGCTTTATAATATTCAATATTTTAAATAAAGGACTTGAATGCTCGTCAAACTTTGAAAATGTCATAATTCGCACAGCCTTTTTCTGTAGTACAATAAGAGGCTGGACAGTTGTTGGGTATGTATTACCCCAAGCTATCATACCATATATCAATAATGGGTATATTAGAGCATAATAGAGTTTGGCAAGGATTGATATGTCAACATAGTACCGAAGTTTAGATAAAATGCCAACACTTCTCTTTAGTTTTTTTGAAATACAATCAATTTGAGATTTCCAGCTAAGGTTAGAATCAATAAAGATACCAAGATATTTGATACAATTATCTTGTCGCAAAGGTGTATTACTTATAATTAAATTAACATTTAATATTACCTTCCTTTGGGGAGGATGAAATATAACAAAATTTGATTTATCTATATTTAGTGAAAGCTTGTTTGCACATAACCAAACATGAATATTTATTAATTCATTATTTATGTTGGATTCCAATGTAGAAAGGTTCTTATGCCTATAAAATAGATTGGCATCATCTGCAAATAGGTGAAAGTCAAAGAGATCAGAACAAAGATGGAAATCATTTATGTAGAGTAGAAAGAGAACTGGACCTAGTACAGATCCCTGAGGGATACCACAGGAGATTGTTGCTGAACCAGAGGTTGTATTATTTACTGTAACAGTTTGTTGTCGGTTACTGAGGTATGAAATAAACCAATTTTGAGCAATTCCTCTGATTCCATAATGTTCCAATTTCTTGATCAAAATTGCATGATTTACAGTATCGAATGCTTTACTAAAGTCTAAAAATATTCCACAAGAAAAGTCCCGCTCATCGATTGCTCTTTGGATTTTATCAATGATGCTAAGAACAGCATGATCAGTTGAATGTTTAGCCCGAAAGCCAAACTGTTTCTCAAAAAAATATTTTTTTCTTTCTCTAGGAAGTCCAGTAATCTGCTACACATTAACTTCTCTAAGAGCTTATTAAAGATAGAAAGGAGAGAGATTGGACGATAGTTACATAAACAATATTGTGAGTCTTTTTTGTATACTGGTATTACATTTGCCAATTTTAAGTTGCTGGGGACTATGCCAGTTGAAAAGGAAGCATTAAATAATGTTTCCAAGGGTTTAGAAATCACTACGCTGAGAATTTTCAAGACAGAAACTGGCACTGGGTCTAGTTTGACGTCATCAACAGAACACGCTCGATGCGCCATTGCAGGAAAGGCCTTGTCAAATAAAGCTCTCCGAAACGTTCAGCGCGATATTATCATCTTTCTTGGTTAGCTATTCAATTATTTTGAAAATAAGCCAATGCTTCAAACCCGCGAAGAGACGAGTTCCGTTGATGACGTCACGTTTTAGTTTCGTCCCAGTCCCCGAACGTGCGCGGAAATTATTCTAAATTTGGAAGTTTAGTCACTATAAAAATAATGAAAACATTTTTATTTAAAAATTCGGAATAAGGTCTAAGCTTTAAAAAAAAGCATAACTGGCCAGGGCTTATATGCACTTTAATGATCAATTTTGATTTAGCTACACTAAATAATAACTTTGTCACGCAATCGTTGTTCAGACTGGAAATTCCGGAACTACTTAGATGCATGCGTCAACACAATTAGTCATTATCAAGCGAAGGTTCTAGACGTAATCAAGCTATGAATAGGTCGTTTATTCCACACACAATAGTAATTTAACTCGTGGATGCACGCATGTGCAGAACAAGTTATTGGGTTTGGGTGGATACCAGATAATTTATTCGTCGTTTTTTTTCTGCGACTCAACGACTCTCCGTTCACTTTCCGAATGACCGTCCAAGGTTTCGAAAAGATTTCGTCATGCTGGAGAAGATGTATTGACGGTGCCCATCTAATGCCAGACACTTCAAACCTGGACAGACATGGTAGTGGGTCCCTGTTGTTCACTTAGTGGTAATGACGTAACAATGACGTCATCGGTCACGTGATTTTAAGTACATACCCATATCTCCCTCATTTCTAAAGCCAGACACTTCAAACCTGGACAGACATGGTAGTGGTTCCCTATCGATCACTCAGTGGTGATGACGTAATGATAACTTCATCGGTTACGTGATTTTAAGTACATCCCCATATATCTCTCATTTATAATGCCAGACACTTGAAACCTGGACAGACATGGTAGTGGTTCCCTATCGATCACTCAGTGGTGATGACGTAATGATAACTTCATCGGTTACGTGATTTTAAGTACATCCCCATATATCTCTCATTTATAATGCCAGACACTTCAAACCTGGACAGACATGGTAGCGAATCCCTATCATTCACTTAGTAGTGATGACGTATCGATGACGTCATCGGTCACTTGGTTTTAAGTACATGCCAATATCTCCTTAATGACGTAATGATGACGTCATCGTTCACGTGATTTGAAGTACATGCCCATATCTCTCTCATATATAATGCCGGATAGTTCAAGCTTGGACAGACATGGTAGTGGGTTCCCACAAATTACTTAGTGGTGAATCACTTAGTAGTGATGACGTAACGATGACGTCATAGGTCACGTGATTTGAAGTACATGCTCATGCCTCCCTCATTTCTAATGCCAGTTGGCTCAAACCTGGACAGACATGGTACTGGGTTTCTATCAATCACTTAGTGCCGATGACGTAACGATGACGTTATTGATTACGTGTTTTAAGTACATTCCCATTTCTCCTTCATTTCTAATGCCAGACAGTTCAAACAAGGGCAGGCATGGTATTGGGTTCTATCAAATTACTTAGTGGTGATGACGTAACGATGACGTCATTGATTACGTGATTTGAGTACATGCCCATGTCTCCTTCATTTCTAATGCCAGACAGTTCAAACTTGGACAAGTATGGTATTTTTTTTCCACGATTCACTTAGTGGTGATGACGTCATTGGTCACGTGATTTTTAGTATATACCAAAATAGCTCACTGACCATCCACGAGTTTCTCTTAGGGGCCTATGTTTCCACATTTTGAACAGCTTTTCTGCTACGAGAAAATACGTTAGTAACATCCAGCTCTTACCAAATTGGAGAGAAATGTGGGTCGATACGTTTCAGATTTGAGTTTTAGGCCTCAGAAGAGAACTTTATGAAACAGAAACTTGATTACCTAACGGATCGAAATTTCCGAGTTTTCATTGCCTGACGCAACTGACCTTACTCGACCAATCCATATCGCTGATGCATACATACCCATGGAATTTAATAGTATAGATAATTAAGATAGCTGACTCGGTAAAGAAAAAGTACTGTGATGTCTGTTTAGAATATGTGTCAAATAAGTTTTGGTAAAGGCACGAACATTTATAGGCTTTGTTATTACTAATAAAGACACATTGAAATATTTCCTTGATATAAAATATCTGAAAACTGAAAACGAATTCTTAACATTCGATTTCAGTCTGATGTAAATGACGTTATCACTCATTTGAATCTAAAGGAACCATGGTCATTAAAATATCCCCTAAACTGGCGCTATTATTCAATATGAAAGTTTTCTCTTTCATAACTTACTATTAGGTTTTGAGAAAGCGTCGAAAAAGTAACTAACTTATTTCTTTAACTCTCTGTGTATGTTCCAGGTACTGTGCCTACCATATTAGCGCATTGCATCAGTCACGTCATAGGAACTGTCCAAGCCATACCCCAGACCCCTGTGTTACTAGCTTTTGGTGAAGAACCTCACCAGAACAAAGTGTTCATAGGATACTTACGGCCAGGTATTAGAGTGGCATTCTGATACTGTATGTATGAATGTGAATACAATAAGGCCATCATCACTGGTCTTATCTATCACTCTACTCTTCTATATAATTATAGAGTTCGTCTAACTATTCGAAAATATTATTGCCAATCCTGCCTTCTTGTGATAAATGTCATGGTAATGAATTTCAAGTATACTGCGTCTGGCATCGTATAATGCACTTGAGTGAACATTATGTACCATAAATACCTAGGTACCTAATTATTATTCATCACTCATTACAGGTGAAGCTGTTAATTTTTCTGAACTGCAAGACGAAAGCAGTCGAGATGCCTGTCAGTTCTTAATAGCAGGCATTACTGGATATGGTTTGTATGATATACATGTATATGTAATTTGAAACATGACCCTAGTTCCTCCTTCCTAACTCCCTCATTTTCGCATCCCTAAACATCCAAACTGAAAGATGAAAGCTCACTTTCACTCTCCCATCCTCTCATCCCTATACATCGGAACTGCAAGATTCAAACATTACTGCAGATGGTTTGTGATATCTTAATTTCAAAAATCACGTCACCCCCCCCCCCCCCCCCCTACTCTCTCTCTCTCTCTCTCTCTCTCTCTCTCACCTCGGCCGCCGCCTTCCTCGCTCGCTATCCTACCTTCTCATCCCTACCAGGCGATCTCGGAAAGCACGCAATGCATGATTTCCGTGACCGAAAAAAAATCAATCCCTAACATGACTGCACGCGTACAAGCATGAAAATCTGGCGGCCATTATGAAAGTCGAGAGGGATGTTCGACTTTAGATGCCTTTTTAGAGTTATTTCTTGAAGTAGAAAGTGACGTTGCTTTAAAATGAAAGACAGGTGTAAAGATATAATTCTAGAGTAGGTACATATACACTCTGACATGGCAAAATCGACGAATTCTCCCGAGTGTTGTGATTTGGCTCAGGCTCAGATGGTACAACATTCAACAGCATTTTGCAACCTAATCGGAATTATTTTTGACCAAATAACCGGACATATTCTTCATTGAGGTTTGAACAGTAATCAACTTCATGTCTTCTTTTATTACTTTTGTTGATTTTATTTGTTAAAGTGCGATATGTACCGACCCGTATGTATGTCTTGCTGGGAACTTTAATTTGTTATGTTGGCGCGAGTATAATGGAGTCTGCACACACCCAGTTATATTATCCTCCATATCCACTGAACTACATCAAATTGCCGGCTCCATGATTTTTAAATACCTGGCCCTTGCTTAGCTAGATGCAAACATTGACAGGCCGTACTCGTGTGCTGTCGGCCCTAACAAAGAGTAGTATATGTGGAGTTAAAATGATACCACTTTTTTTGTGAACGTAGTGGAGGCCTTCGTTCAGACCTCAGGCCTCCCCTACGTTAACAAAAAAGTGGCATCGATTTTCCTCCACGTATACTACTGGAAGCATAATTGGTTGAAATGCTGTCTTACAGCGATAACATTCTTTGATCTACTTATCCATTTTTTGATTTCTTAGACCGTGAACAAGGAGAAAAATAAGGCTTGAAATGTTGTCATTTTTCCATTCGTTGCCAACATCATTGCATTTCGATATCCATATTAGAGAAAGCCGCACATGTATGGTATGTCGACACCGATTGTGTGTTGCTTCGCCCCGCGACATAGAAGATGGTCACCCTAGAAGAACTACGTACTCAAGCGAAGCAATTCGGGTTGCGAGGTACTTCTAGGTTCGACAAAACCAAGCTCGCCCAGACAATAGCTGAGGCTCGCGCTCTCGAATGGGAGAATAGAATCGAACGAGCCGATCGAACAGGTAGGTTTCCAGCTCTTCGAGGCGATCCTGAAAATCCCCATAAAAGAGCTCAACGCGCGCGGGAAACCAAACAGTTGAATGAGGAGATCACAGCAAGTCTAAGGGCAAAAGCTGACGAAGAGAGGTCTATAGAAAACCCTCGAAGCCGCTTGCCCCACAAACGCCGAGCCTTCCGACGGTTCCTGCAAGAGCCTCGTAGTGAGCCACTTCCACGGAGTCCAGCTCGAGAGGCCGATGCTATTCTCGATGAGAGAGATGGAATGCTCGAGGGAGTGGAGATAGGCCGCCGTACTATCCAGTGGCGCTTCTTCCAAGGTGTGGCAGGAGATTTGACCCCTAGGATCATGGAAAAGTTAGTTGCAAAGGTAACCACCAGCTTCTACCTGCGCTACGGCTACACCTATCGCATTCGCAATGTCAACGACGGACGTGTGATGCTATTCTCCAAGACTGTCCCCAGTTCTCCATGGTTGAATGTCCTAGGCAATGCAGAGGAGTGGATCAATAGCAAGGAGACAGCTCGATTGAATCCCGACAACATCAATCGACCAAATACCCAATGGGCCTTCGTGCGTTGGATCTACGTGGATGTCAAAGTCGTGATCGATCGTCAGCCTCTGTTGGGAACGGGTCCACTGCCCCAATGGCTTCGCCAGAAAAAAGGAATGATTGCCCTTGATCGATATGGCGACAACTTATGTCTTTGGCGCTGCCTTGCCATGTATGAAGGAGCAAGAGTAGATAGGTGTTGCGTCACAGCTCGAAGACTTGCCCAGGACTTCTATCGCCTGACAGCACCCACACAAGACGTTCCCAGAACTTCCATAGACCAGCTGGAGGAAGTCGAGTTGCACTTTAGAATCGGCATTCGGGTGTATGAACCCACGGAGGATGGCGCTTGGCATCTGATGCGACATGCAGCTCACTACAAGCATACGATGACGATTGGGATATACGACGGACATGCCTTCTACATCAAGAACATCGACAAGATAGGGAGTGTCTACGTATGCAACGATTGTAAGCAACGGTTCACAAATGCCTCGAACCTTCAACGCCACGCAGATCGTTGTAGTCGTGGCGAAACGAAGATTGTTTGCCCTGGAAAAGTAATTACAGTACCTCAGACGGCATACGAAAAAGCCTTCTGGCCAGAGAGCGATTCTAACAAAGCCAGCAAAGCCGCTCTACGCTGGTTGAAACGCGAAGCCGAAGGGATTGGGCAACACATCCATCACGCAGCTTGTGGACATGGTGGAGAGCATTGGCTCGAAGGAGCAGCGGTTGATGGCTACGAACCTCTTTCGAAAACCATTTTCCAATTCCATGGATGCTACTTCCACGGCTGCCCAAAATGCTTCCCTCAAGAGAGATGTCTGTATCGTAAGACCTGCAAAAGAACGGAGAGTCTACGTGAGGCAGGTTACGTAGTAGTGGAGGCTTGGGGTTGCTCTACGAAGAAGACGAACGAACCGGTTCCAACGCCAACGCAAACCGCCTACCCACACGCCATAGTGTACGACTTTGAAGCCTACCTCGATAGAACGAAAGGTCGACAACCAACGGACCGATTGAGCATCGAAAACGTTCACGTTCCTATATCAGTATCAATTGCCGACACGTACGATCGAACACCAACCCATCTCTGTCGACGTGATCCAAAAGAACTCATAGCTGCCTTCATTGAAGAACTCCAGCGAAGAGCGCAGAACATCCAAGAAGTCGTTGCGGAACGGTTCTGCTCCAAGACACCTGAATTCTCCTTCGACACACTATCGAAGGAACAACGGATGAGAATCGACGAATGGGTCAACCAAGTTCCTGTTCTAGGCTTCAACTCTGGCAGGTACGATTTGAATTTGATCAGAAACTATTTCGTAGAATCTATTGCCGATACATGCAAGAAAGTCAGAGTAGCAAAGAAAGCCAATTCCACTATGTTTCTCTTGACTCCCGATTTCCGTTTCCTCGATGTGATAAACTACCTTGGACCTGGAATTTCCTATGAACGTTGGATCGCTGCCTATGGATGTGAATCGCAAAAGAGTTTCTTCCCATATGAGTGGTTCGACTCTCCCGACAAGTTGGATCACGTTGGATTACCAGATTATCGAGAGTGGGGTTCAAAGTTGAAAAGAGAACACCTACTATCTAGATCAGAGTTTGAAGATTGCGAGTGCACCTTTCACGACAAAGGAATGGAGACCTTCGCAGATTGGCTACGATACTACAACGACCTAGACGTAGTCCCATTCCTAGAGGCACTCGAAAAGATGCGAGATTTCTACCACGAGAAGGGAGTAGACATGCTGAAAGACGCAGTGTCCATCCCAGGAGTCTCGCTACAGTTCCTGCTTCGAGGTAGTGTAGAACGGGGAGCCGAGATGTACGCTCCAGGTGAGGAAGCCTACCACATGCTGAAAGGCGCTGTCGTGGGAGGTCCAAGCATAGTGTTCACTAGACGCCACGAAGCGGGAGTGACTAGGATTCGCAGTCATCAGGGAGGAACTAAAATTTGTCGTAAGATTCTTGGATACGATGCCAATGCCCTATATCTTTCTACTATGGCCCTAGAAATGCCTTGTGGAAAAGAAGAGGTCGTTCACTATGATGAGCCAGATCTAGCCGTTGAAGACTTCGTCGAATGTCTACGAAACGATGCATGGTTTGGCTACGCGGAGGTAGACATCGAGATACCAAAAGAATTGTGGACGAAATTTGAGGAGATGCCCCCCTTCTTCTACAACAAGAAAATCCCCAAGGAAGCAATTCCTCCACAAATGTTGGCCTACCTCGTAAGGACGGGTAGAAAGCTCAGCGAGGAAAAGAAGCTAGTTGGGAGTCTCTCTGGAAAGAGGTTGCTACTCTACGAACCCC
The DNA here is from genome assembly GCA_030867875.1 of Actinernus sp. WN-2022. Taxonomy (NCBI): domain Eukaryota; kingdom Metazoa; phylum Cnidaria; class Anthozoa; order Actiniaria; family Actinernidae; genus Actinernus; species Actinernus sp. WN-2022. The sequence continues at coordinate 24,907,064 of JAOWCC010001589.1, forward strand.
TACTACGTTGGTATCTCGATCATGGCGCGATCGTAACTGCTGTCTACCGTACGATAGACTACTTACCCGAAGAAATCTTCGAATGGTTCGTTACCCAAGTCACTGAAGCGCGAAGAACAGGAGATGCAGACAAAAGTAAAACTTTGCTGGCAGACGTGTTTAAGCTACTCGGCAATAGCGCCTACGGAAAGATGATCGAAGATTTGGAGCGACAAACTAATGTCGCCTATACCAAGGATGAGAAAGTTGTGGACAAAGCATTGCGAAGTGTTTGGTTCGAAGATCTGGAAGAGGTTGGTGAGGCATACGAACTCGAGAGTAGAAAGGCCCAGATCCGAATCAAACGCCCTTTCCAAGTAGGTATCGCGGTATATCAGCTTGCCAAACTTCGCATGCTCGAGTTCTACTACGACTTCCTTGATAAGTACGTCGATCGCAAGGATTTCGAATACATACAGATGGATACGGACAGCGCGTACGTTGCCATCTCTGGAAACAGCCTCGACGAAGTTGTAAGATCAGACCTACGAGAGGATTTCGCAGCCCACAGAAAGGAATGGCTAGCTTGGGACAAATGGAGCAGTCGTACGCCAGGACTCTTCAAACTCGAATTCGAAGGTCAACGCGCTATTGCCCTATGTTCTAAAGCTTGGTATGTCGATGTGGGTGGCAGCAGGAAATATTCCACCAAAGGTATGTCTAGACGGCACAACGACGTTTCGTGGGCTCGATTCGAAGCAGCACTCCAGGGTAGTATTGACATGGCGGAAAACCGAGGCTTCCGTCTAGTGTCGGAAGGTATGGCAACCTACGAACAGCAGAAACTTGGGCTATCGGCTTACTACGACAAAAGACGCGTTCTTCCTGATGGAATCCACACCGAGCCAATAGAGTATGCTGTCTAGTGCTTGGATACGAACAGAACATCTTTCGGTGGTAGTTCCGTATCCCTAGGAACGACTTGTAGCTCTTCACGAACGAATCCACGTTTGGGTGCGTCCTTCTCCCCTTCTCGCTTCGCAAGGTAGTACAGCACAGGCTGTCCCGAAGATACTACACTTCGCGAAATGGTGTATATCTGTAAACTCCACACAGGATCAGTAGCTCTACGTTTTTCACCTCCTTCCAATTCTCCTGGGGCGTAGAGATATCGAACTAAGACGTCGAATGGTAGGCGCTCTTCTCTCAAGCCAACAGTGCGTGAATATGTAGGAGTCTTTAGATCTACTTGTTGCGTCACTACAGAATTTGAAGGCTCCTTTCCTGTAAGTCGAGTCACCTCACCATTCAGGGCTTTGATAACCATCGGTAAACGAACTACCCATTCTCTACTACGCGCCTCTGAGCCTTCCGAAGTAAGTACCATCTCTTGTGCATATTGGTATCCAAACAATCTCTCAGCTAGCGTTCTATTCGCTCGTTCGACGAAGCCTTGCGCTCTATGATTACCAGCCTCGCTCGTTGAACTTTCGTACCATGTAGTTCTAGCGTTTCAGACATACGTCCCATGAATTCTCTACCAGGATCTACTTGCAACGTCTTTGGCCATTCGAGTGGACTACGTTTGTAGATTCGTTCGAATGCCGCAGAAACTTCACCACTATCTTTCGAAGCTAAAGGTTCGGCTTCTTTGTATCGAGAAGCCACATCGATTACCACCAATGCGTACTTGTATAGCTTCCGTCCACGCCCAGGTCGATCGTGTGGTAAGAATATCAAATCAGCTTGGTGGACTTCGTTAGGTTTCGATACGGTCCAATGTGGTCGTGGTACATATCGTGGTGGTGGTAAATAAATTTGCCATAGTGCTTGCTTCTCTAACCAACTCTTAGCCGTGTCTTCCGATACCTTTGCTGCCGCCGATAGTTTACCAATTGCGGAGTAACCTTTCCAATATCCTTCAGGGCCATAGAAGATAGCATCCATTACGTATAGCGTTAACAACGAGGCTTTAATATGTATAGTCCTTATCGTTAAAAAAATGAAAAAAAAGAATAAAGACCCCATCGGTCCTTATTCCTTTTTTTTTTTTTTTTTTTTTCTACATCTCCCTATTCGTATACGTCCTCGAGGGTGGCCCGAGTCTTCGTTGGAAGCGGTTGTGTTACGACTAGGACGGCGGCGTCGAGTAGGTATGATATTCCCAATCCACTTGTGCAGACGCTACTAGCGTCGCAAACGCCATCGTGTATGGAACCTGGCAATATCATATTACTTATGTTTCCAATGTTGACTTGGTTTGAATTCGCGTCTACGAGAGCCTTCGTAAGAAGTGCGGCTTCCTACGTAGAACGGCCGACTCTTGTCGAAGAATAGACAATTAGGCACGCCCGTCTGCACGTTGCATTTCATGCGCAGCCTAGCAATGGGATTGCTCAATGCGCGTCCGGCGTTCTTGGAGGCTTCCATGGAGATAGTTCGTTGAACCAGTGTATGGATCTTAGTGTTGGAGACAACGAGAGCCTCCTTCGGCTGGTGCCGTACTGCGACGCATATGCGTGCACAAATCTTTCCACTTGTGAGGCATGCCTCAACCTCGTTTTCAAACGCCCGAGTCCAACTCTTGGATCACTTTGAAGAGCGTACTCAATTTGTCTGGACTTGGAAGTTCGGGGTTTCCATCCTTGTCGGTCTTCAAGGTGATTCCATCCATTTGAGTCAATACTGGGACCTCCACTTTTGAACTTGTAGGCAGGGATTGCGATCCGCGCTTCTTGTACTTATCCTTTTGTCCCCGATGCGAGGTTCAATCGGGCAAGGTCTCCTTGCTCATGTGGACATATTTGACCAACATGTTTTTCGTCTTTGAAGCGAAAGATTGCTGGACGTTGTCCTTCCCCAAGATCGAAGTAGACTGGGATGTATTTACATCCGTTTGGACCACTTCGAGGATTGTCCCAGTCAAACACAATCGTTCCCTTCTTTCCCTGTTCGAAGGCTTCGAGGATGTCTTCTGCGTTGAACACAGAGGATTTGTTTGCCGTCGCCGCGTTAGCTGCCGCAGTATTAGCTGCCGTAGCGTTATCTGCCGTGGTATTGGCATCGTTGGTTGAGGGGGCATCGTTGGTTGAGGGGGCATCGTTGGTTGCATTGGAAACTTGGCTAGCCATCGTCTTTGATATATATACATGTGGCTTTATCTAATAGGGTTGTTGGATTCGTTTTTTTTTACAACCTCGTTGTGGTGGTCTTCTTTCAGCTTTTCCTCGGAATTAGTCTTGTGATTTTTAAAGCAACCGACTAGCAACGTATCCTATAGCAAACGTCCCACCACCTACGATTGCCAATTCCGTAGTTCTCTGCGAACTCGAAGGTCCATAGTAGTCGGAAAAGTGAGGCTTCTTCATGTCCTGTGGACGTATGCGGTGCAGCCCCACGTGTACTGTATTGTATAGCACAAGGGCGCGGTCCGTATTGGTTAGATCCTCGTCAGCGTAGTATTTCGTACGTTCCCGCTCTTTAACCCACTTGGATAGTTCTTCTTGGTGTTTTTCGTAAGTAGCCATGTCATCCTTGTATTTCTCAAGGGCTCTATCGTGCCTTTTGATCTCTATATTAGTCTCCTCTGGGTCCCTTCCAGAAATATATCGGTCGAGGTATTTAGCACCAAGGCTTGCCGCCGCAAAGGCGATCGCTGCGATGATCGTTACCATCGTTTACAAATCGGTGGGTATGATCTTTTGGTCTTCGAGATACTTTTTGGCGGCAATACTGCCAGCCAATACAGCCGTCCACTTCACGTAATTTAAGACGCTCGATGAAGGGTCGCCAAGCATGGACTCCTTTGTCGCCTTTTTTAAGAACCAACCAATACCAGTTGCTATTCCAGTCAATGTGGCGGCGTGAAATACTGCTTCTACCACTTTGCCTTTTTCTGCCATCGAACGTATCTGTATTGTCGATATGTTCAAATGTTATTTTCCATGGAAGGCAACTTTTTGCTTCTAGCTTCGTGTATTTCTTCGGAATGAGTGTGGGGTGTCGTAGCGTTGCGGTCCTTGTACTGATAGTACAGCCCAACTAACGCGATGCCTATTCCAATTGCTGATAGTGTAGTGTTGGCAGACACTTTATCGTACCAGCTTCCGTCATCCCGAACTTCAGGTGCACTCTCACGACTTAATGCCTCTCTAGCGCGGCGATTACTTTCCGCCAGTGCTTTTCCAGCGGCAATGCGCTTTGGATCTTTGGTCTTTTTTTCAGGCGCAGTCTTCGGCGGATCTGCAGTTATCCGATCTTGTTGTTCCTCCATCGTTCATGTCAGTAGACTTTGAGTCTTTAATAGGTTGACTGCTTGGCGTACTAGATGGAACTACGTGGTCAGCTACATGGAACAAGGCACTAGCTAGAGCCACAAAGCGACCTGCTTTAAGAGACAACAAGGCGGCCACAGCAGATATCTCGTTGCGAACTAGGTGGTCTTCTTGTAGATCTAGGAGAAGTGCTTGTTCGCTGTCTAGTCGGACTACGTACCCAACTGCACGAGTTGCTAGTCGCAGTGCTCCGTCTACTAGACAACCTGTTATTTGCTTTGCTACTACGGCCTGGTACCTACTATGTAAACGTATAACGTCTTTATCAGGCAGTTTAGATATATCTCCTAGAGAAAAGTCCCGACCTAGATATTCTTTTGTTGTGCCCATTGCGGCTAGAATCGAGAGCGCCTCCCTACGATCTTTAACATCCTCTGATTTGGATGGATGTTCCAGTACGACCGGCGGACAAACGACGGCGCACTCACCTAACAGTTCTTTGATTCCTTCATCCATGGTTGAAGTATGCTTTGGGTGCGGGAATCTCTAATACTACCTCGAAAGGATGACGGAGACAGAAACATGTGCGAGCAAACTTGTGGGCCTTGAGCTCCGAGGTCAACATTTTCCTCTCATCCACCTTCAACCCACCACCGTAGTCCTCAAATAGTGCTTTGGCATCAAGAGCTGACGCCGTATGAAAGGCCACGACCACCGCCACGTTTTCTCGAAAAGGTTTGCATATGCTTGTCAACTGTTGAGTTAACACCCAAATAGAAATGCCTATATGACGAGCGGAAAAGGCCATCTCCACGAGCTTATCGGTTCTCAGCTTTACATCCTTCGATGCAGCGCAATCGTCGAGTATCAAAAGAGTATTGGTACCTGCCCAAAAGGTGGAACAAACTCGTAGCGCGGCATTGATGGCATCTTGTGAGGGGCACATCACGAAGAAGTGAGGATCTAGATGGGCGAATCCACGATAGGTAGTGTTGTGGGCATACGTGGGGCATATGAGTACTACGTAGTCAAACTTACCACGAAATGCTCCACGAAGTTGCTCTACGAGAAGGGCCGTTTTTCCACAATTCGTTGGTCCCACTATGAGAGCGTTGAATGGAATTTCAGTTACTAAAGCGTCCATGCTAGTACGATACGTTTTCCAGTGCTCCGTTCAATATCGTGATCTGAGCATCGGCAAGTACGAAGATGTGCATGTTCACGATTCCACTGCCTCCAGTCCTATGGATGCGGATCTGGAGGTTCTTTCCACTGCCGGTTTGATTCAAGCCATTGCCATGGACAACTGGATCATTTACTGTGCGACAATCAACCAGGATGGCGAATTTATTATTGTAGAACTTGATCGGGGTCATAGACGTTTTGCCAGCGCCGAACCATCCATTAGCGGCCTCCCACAAGTCTGATGGTAGCATGCCTCCAGGAAAGATCCTGTTTGGTCTTCCATTGATATCGATCTCGACCTTCGTGATTCCTGGATAGTCAAACGCCTCGCTGTTTCGTGTGCCGTGGGTATGTTGTGCCACGAAGAGGAGGAGCAGTCCAGTAAAGGACAACCTTGGAACGTCGACTTGCTGGGATATCAGAGTGTCGGACGCTTTGTTGATAGGTACGGTTTTGAAGTGAACAGCGTGCCTGAACAGGAAGACGGCGCCACTGACATATTCGTCTTTCGCTTGCTTGGCGATAATTTCACTCTCAACAACTTCGTACTCTAGCTGGATGTTGCTTAGCTTGTATGTACCTATCTTGGTAGTGTCTGATCCTACCACCACATCCGTAGCAGGTGATAGAGTCAACTCGAGAGAAATGGTGTTGCGAAGAGCGAAGGGATAAAGAGCTCCATGTTGCGTCAGGATGTCCACATCTAGTGGGATTCGGTATTTCGAACCATACACAGTTAGGAGCAAGTTTTCTCCAGTATCCGAAGTGCCTTTGTCACCAGCATTCGAGCGTAGCTTGTTCGTGTTCTCTGTTTGAATACCTTGTCCCACGCGCGCATCTCGCTCTATAGTTGGCAAATAGAGATCGGAATATGTCTGTAGAAGATCTGGTCGTTCAATGTCTTCTATCGTTTCAGCTCCTATTTTGAGAACTCTACGTGAGACCAGACAACGCCCGACATTATCCACCACTCGATTGTTAGCATGTCCACCAGACAACGTAAGGTCAGCCACGAGCGCGAGACTACCTGGAACAAGGACGATGTTTTCCCCTAGTATTGGTATTTTCACATAGAGAGTCTCTCCTGGCTTGGCTTCCGATGGAGTGAAGGTGATTCTATCTACGTTGTGTAGAGCTTTCAATCCCTGAGGTTCTCTGTGCGATTTCGCAGGAACTAACGTCGCCGGAATCATATTGAATATTTAGACATACATAGTTATTGTTCAACATGGCTGAGAATGCAGACTTCGATCCTTTGACTGAGGAAGGTCAAGCCGACATAGAAAAGCTTTCTGCCAAAGAATGGCACGAGCTTGGTCCAGGTAAGAATGAAGACCGAAGTACTTGGTGGGATAGAGTTAAGGTCAGAATAGGAGAAAGATCCAAAAGCTTTCGGGATAAGCTTTGGAGTGGACGGCACAAATGGGGGTACAGTCCACATGAGTACATCAAATTGGTGAATCTAGGTGATGAGGGTGCAGTACCAAGCAGCAATACCGCGGAAACATCGTTCACTGATGTGAAATACATATTAACTGAAAAAATCGGTCAACGCGACGAGGCCTGGGAACGCATCCACGCCAAGTATCCAAATGTAGACACTACCAAGTTCACTACTACCTTGGATATGTACGACAATGTCGTGGTGCGACTGCACAAAACTAATGCCAAATTCCACAAGCTGTACGACACCAAAGGTAATGTTAATGGGAAATTGCCTAAAACGATCACAGACGCTCTAGGGCCTCCCGCAGATATGCTTGTTAGCGAAGGAGAAGCCGATATCGACCAATTTAAGATAGAAAGAGCTAAGGAAATGAAAAACGTGAAATCATCCAAGCAGGGGTCGACAGAACATACGGCAGCAAAGGAAGAAGTGATGAAAATAGACGACCAAATACAGGAGATTGAGTCAAATATTGAAAGAATCGAAGAGCGTATGTCCATGCGAGACCGCGTGAAGGTCATTTTCAAAAAGTATGGCGTTGGAGTGCTTGGAATTGCGATTGCGACAGGCACCGTGATTGGCGTCGTGGCTTCCATGCTATCTAAGGGGCTTGCTAATGTTGCCAGTGGGGTCGGCAATGCGTTGAAAGGTCTAGGAAAGAAGCTAGGGCAGATTCTACCTGGAATGGTTGGGACAATTGCTAGCTTTTTGTTTCGCACGGCTGGCGAGGTATTAGGATTCTTAGCGAAGAACATCTGGATGTTGATCGTAGCTGTGGTGGTGATCGTAATAGAGCGATTTAAGTCAGCGAAATAGCATCCATGAGGCTCCCGCCGCAGTGGCAACCATCAGCCCCAAATTGATCTCGTGCTTTGTCACAACGGCATCGGTACTACGAGGTTGCGTTACTTGTGAGATAGGCGGCTTCACCGCAACGACATCTTGATGCGGTAGATCTTTCTTTCGTGAACTACGAGGTTGCGTTACTTGTGGGATAGGCGGCTTCACCGCAACGACATCTTGATGCGGTAGATCTTTCTTTCGTGAACTACCTTCCATACGTGGTGGTTTCGGGGGCTTTTCTTTATGGTTGATATGGTCATTTATTCCAAAGTTGATGTTAGATGTGGATGCTTCTTGTAGTTCGTTGTTATAACCTGGTACGCTCTCATCGTTAATAATCATACGGCTGGGTATTAACAAACAGTCCTTGGCAACTGCCAGGTCGAGACGAACGCGTGTTAGTTGCAGAGCTTTTTGATATCGTAAAAGGCTCTTGACCTTCGTTTCCACAATGACCTCTTCCAACTTTACACCACAATCGGCCTGAACATTGAGGGATAAGGTCGTTGTCCCTATGATCGAATTGCGTAAAGAAGCCTGGGATCCTAGAACGCAATATACGTAGACCATTGCAGATAAGTTGATTCGGGCTAGTCCGGCCTTTGTCAATCCGTGACTCGTTTGTAGAACGAACCAATTGCGTTGATTCTTTATCACATCGTTACGAAAGAACTGCAAGTGGTGTTGATCCTTTACCATATGGTTGCGAAAGAACTGCAATTTAAGGTCGTGGTTCGTATCGGAAAACTCGCCTAAGCCCGTTGGCCACTTTGCAGTGAATTTGGTGTCGCGTCCCCACGTATCTTCAGCATTCACCAGCTTTCCACCCTTGTCGTATCTGTAGGCGTCCCCTAAGCCTCCATTAGCCCCTCGACGAAAGTTAAAATCGCCTTTATCGACTTCAAACTCTATCCTAAGCCTGTCGTATACGACGGAACTCCATGGAACGTTGTTGTTCTTATCGAAAACCGAATCTCTAGGAAGTGGGACACCTAATTCGAAAAGTAATCGCCTGATCGTATAGTACACATGGAAGCGGTAAAAGCTCCTAACATTGTCAATGATTGGTGCATCATCTGAAAGATGGTCGTCGAACGACACTCCACACCCTGCTGTCGCGCACCAAAGGACAAAGCATAGCTGTTGTTGCCAATGCCTCATTGGTTGAGCATCGAACCATATCTGTGCTTGCTTTGCAGTGTAGAAAACTTGGTCCAGCTCTTGAAAGATATCTCGCGGCGTCATCGTGAAGGACTGATCCTTTGCTACGTAGATCTTGAGCTTTCGTAAGATAGGGACTATGTCTTTTGGGTCGTCCCCCCATGGAACGGCTGGAACTGGATACTTTGCTTTTGTCTTTCTGAAGGGAGATGGGAAATCCCCATCCCTAACTATACCCTGCAATGCGTTATCGATGCGTTTTTGAATGGCAGCGGGTAGCTTGGAGACATTATCGCCGTAAACGACATAGCCAGAATCCCCATCTCGAAACCAAATACTCGTCGAATATTTGCCTGGACCGTTTATTTCCGTAGAGGTATAGAACTGGCGAAAATCTGCATGCGGGTATTTTTTCTTGAACTTCGCTAATAGATCGGCATTCAATGTTGCGACCTTTCTACTTTCCGCGTCTTCTCTATCTGTCCGAGCTTGATTCTCTCTCCTAGCTTGATTCTCAGCCTTTGACCGTATATTAGCATTCGGCGTTGGGACCTCCTCCTCTTCGTCTTTCCCTTCGTAATGGTAACTGAAAGGAACTACGGACCTTCTCATATTGAAGCTATACGCATATAAAGTTATACCTTCAATATAAAATGGTGATTTTAAATGTCGCCACCACCTCGACCAATCATACGGTCTACTTCGACGATCCAATTCTTATCAATAATATTTCGCTAGTTGAGGTCACTTTTGAGAATAGCTGGTGGAACCTAGAAACGGAGGCTACGTTCGAGTGGGATACCGGAGGTGTAGGGTTCCCATACAAAATCTATCCGGGGTCTCATAATATACGTACACTCAAGCCCTTCTTCAATGAAGCTACGTCGAATAAAGTCGTAAGCTTTATAAATAGAGGTAGTAAGAGGGATTGGATCCTAAAGGTTCAGAAAACAATCAAGCTCAGTAAGAATCTCTGCGAACTATTGGGTATCGAAGGAAATGAAGATGTGGGGGGAAACGTATCGCTAAAAATTGGACACTACGATCTGGTGATCAAAGATATCAACACAATGTATGTATACTGCGATGTGGTAGATTCCAATTTCTCGCTACTAGAGGGAAAGCGCTCGAATGTACTGGCTAACTTTAAAGTACGAGGCAGCTGGTTTGATGTAAATACGTATTCTACAACGCCCCCACTACCTGTCCGAGCTCTAGGTACAACACGAAACAGCCTTCGTCTGACGATTCGTGATGAGAAAGGCAACGTGGTAGACTTCCGTGGTCGACCCATACGATACGTATTGAAGATTGAGTAAGCCATACGTATAATATGCGATGGCAAGCGATTCGATTCAAACAATTCCAACGGCGCCGATCTATCCCAATCTACGTTCATCTGAAACCGTTTTGTCTGGAGATAGCTTTCGGCTACAAAAAGTATGTGACACACTTGCTGAACTCGAACGGCAGGCAAAGCACTACGAAGTCGTTCGTAAGAAATATGCCCGAGCGCGTGGTATTGTTCACGGGGTTGCTGTGGCCACAGGTAGCTTGAGTGGTGCATTATCCGCTATGGCGTTGGGCTTGACGTTTACGGGGATCGGGATACCTGTGGGTATTTCATTAGGAAGCCTCGGGTTCGTTTGTGCCGTCATTTCGGCCTCGATGTCTATCGCAAGTAAGAAACTTGGCATTCGCGTCTCGAAGCACGAAAAGACCGTTATGTTGGCAAAGGCTAAGGCCAATTCCGTGGAAGTCAAAGTCTCAAAGGCTCTAGCCGATGGTAATATTTCAGAAGCCGAGTTCGGAAGTGTTATCGATGAAAGATCGAAATACGAATCACTCAAGCTCGAAATACGACAAAAAAATAGGCAAGAAAGAGGGTCAAAAAACGTAGAAGAACTTCGCTCGGAGATCCGAAAGGAAATGAGAGCAAAACTTGGCAGTCTAGTAGGATAAGAATCAACATCTCCTATGAAAGAAACCATAACGGAGTCTATTTTAACTTCACTAAGAAAATCGTATAAATTACTGCGCTAAGAACAGATTCTCTTAGTTCGTATAAATTACCGTGTTGTTTTGCAGTTCGTATGCAAATTTCGAACCAACGCGTGAACGGCGCTAATTAACATACGACAGGTGCTTAAGACATAAGTAGAGTATTTTATCATCAAAAATAGTGTCTAGCACACATGGTCTCAAGGTTCTGCGCTAGGTATATGAGTGAAAAGGTGGAGCTGCTCATATACCTGGGGTTCGAATCCTACGGACCATGTGTGGTAGATCGGCTTGTGTGATGGAAAAAGCTCCACCACATCACACAAGTCGTAGCGCGTCTGTCATGTGGCAGAAGTAGGAATAATGTCAATCCTGGGTCGGGTGCATGGGTGAAGCTCAAGGGATCTTAAATGGGACCCACGGGTGCCGGTTGTGTCTCAACCAGTTAGGACAGGATCCAAACAACAGTAGAACAAATACAGTAGAATGAATACAGTAGAACAAATACCGTCAAAGCCGGGCCCGGCAAATAAATAAAAACCTCTCTAGGAACGAAAAGATGGCAAAGGAAGGAAAAAGGTGAAAGGTTCCTAGAGAGGTTCTGGTGATACCAGTTTTGGTATTTGGTTTTTTTCACTATCGAATCTTTTTCTTCTCATGGTCTTAAACTAAATTCTTAAATGAGTATATATTGGCGGATGTCCTCGTCACGAATCAGCTGTTTTGGTTAGAACTCTCCCAAAATATTATCAATTAAACATAAACAGTACGAAGTCATATCACACGATGGCCGAGATAGTAACTTGCGTTTGGTTGATGCGTGGTAAGGACACGAAGTGCGTGAGGAAACCTTCCAAAGTGTCAGAATATTGTGCTCAACACAACTATCAGATACAAAGAGGAGCCATCCCATTCGGTCCATGTTCTAAATGCGGTAGTGGTTGTAGAACTAGTTACGGACTTTGTACAACGTGTGGTGCACGACGCCAACGTGAACTTAGTGGAGAGAAACGCAGAATCAAGAATCGCTTCTCGAAAGTACTGGCAGAATTGAAGGACCGTAAGACTCATAAAAACATAGAGGGCTCGCTAAAAGATTTCGCATATCCATGTCGTAAATGCGATCGTGATTGTCGAACTAGCTACAGACTTTGTACAACGTGTAGTGCACCACTACGACGTGAACTTAGTAAAAGAAAATCGCTTCTCGAAAGTACTGGCAGAATTGAAGTACCGTAAGACTCATGGAGACGTAGAGGGCTCGCTAAGGACTTTCGAATGGCAGTAAAAAAAAAAAAAAAAGGAAAAAAAAATGAAGAGACGAACTGACAGTTTCTCTTCATTCTTTTTTCTTTTTTTTTGCCTCGTTCATGGTCTACGAAGAGTTTACCGAGGGGACCCATCTTAATCGTGAATCGCTTATTTTTGCCTCGAAGAGTCATTTGCACATTTTACCGAGGGGACCCATCTTAATCGTGAATCGCTTATTTTTTGCCTCGAAGAGTCATTTGCACATTTTACCGAGGGGACCCATCTTAATCGTGAATCGCTTATTTTTGCCTCGAAGAGTCATTTGCACATCTTACCACCTCCCACCACTACGACTATACGAACAGAGATCGCTTCAGGAAAGTCTAGCGTAGGAAAGACGACACGACATGGTGTAGTACGAAGAAAAACGCCACATAAGCAAAACGCAAAACTCACGCAGACAACGTGGGACAAGGCGTCGCCATCCTTAGTCGAATTAGGAATGGACAGGAAGCACCACCCGCACAAATCGGTGTCGACATACCATACATGTGCGGCTTTCTCTAATATGGATATCGAAATGCAATGATGTTGGCAACGAATGGAAAAATGACAACATTTCAAGCCTTATTTTTCTCCTTGTTCACGGTCTAAGAAATCAAAAAATGGATAAGTAGATCAAAGAATGTTATCGCTGTAAGACAGCATTTCAACCAATTATGCTTCCAGTAGTATACGTGGAGGAAAATCGATGCCACTTTTTTGTTAACGTAGGGGAGGCCTGAGGTCTGAACGAAGGCCTCCACTACGTTCACAAAAAAAGTGGTATCATTTTAACTCCACATATACTACTCAAAGTCTTGGGGCTTATCTGGGACATGATGACAATGACACACTAAGTACGTGTTTCAAGGGTGTGTATGAACAGATCGAAAGCCTTGATGCAGTCAAACCCCCAAATCAGAAAGAGCACATCAAGATATATAAGAGAAGAAGCAAAGAAAGATTGACACTGGTCAACAGTTCTGCAAAGTCCAGATATCCAATCTGTGATGCTTAATTGATGTTTTAAGAAGCTTCACTAGTGGCATGCCTTCCATCTATCATACTTTACTCGACACACCTTCCTCACTTACTGGCTGCCAATTTGAATGCAGTACTCAACTACTTCGTGGCTCTTAATTTGTTGTAATGTTTGGTACAAGGTATGTCACTCCATCAATTAAGCAGATTATTGTCTGTTGTTTCCTCAGCTTGAGGCTGAGGAAACCATGTTTTTCAATCAAACAAACAACAGAAGCACGCAGGGGTGTATGGGATTGATTCTTTTCTTCGAAACGCGATTCGCAATTTCATTGGCTAACGAGATCACCTGGTATACATCCCATCTGCAAAATGAAAGCAGTCGAGATGCCTGTCAGGTCTTAACAGCAAGCATTACTGCAGATGGTTTGTGTTATCTTAATTTCAGGAACCACCGCACTTCCCCACCTCGGCTTGCTCCCCCCCCCCCCCCCCCCCCCCACTCACCCCACCTTCTCATCCCTGTACATCCGAACTGCAAGACATAGCTCACTCTGACGCTCCCATCCTGTCATCCCTATACATCCGAACTGCAAGATGAAAGCAGTTGAGATGCCTATCAGTTCTTTACAGTAAGCATTACTGAAGATGGTTGGTGATATCTCTGAAAAACACCTCACTCCCCCGTACTCCCCACCTTATCGTCCGTTGATGAGATAATAATGGAATTTGCTGACATTTCTTATACTTACCCCTGGAAATTTCCTATTTCCAATCACCAATTGTTATGTATTTCGTATTCAATTTCAGTTAATTCCTGGTGTGGTGTTGTAAGTGGTAGTATAAGTACTGTTACCAACGGTTCTGTAGTAATTCTTGTCAAGCTTTCTCTCCGTTATTACTTGCTGAGATTCCAAGGTAAGACGATGTGTTTACGTACAGTAAGTATGTGTCCTTTAAACGCACCTCTGTTATAATGCCGCACCAGTGACAAGATGGACAATTGTTGTTGCTCTTGTTTTTTTAGAATCTGAAACGTCACGTCAATGGAGCTTGGTGTTCAGTTTCCCAGAGAACATTCAGAGAGGTTCTAGTAAGTATTCATTCTAAGGATGACTACATCTTACATGTACATGTACCTAAACAAATGAACATCATTTTTAAACGTAGTTTAGAATATGAGGTTAGTTTGAAAGCTATTCGAATAAACAATTTTATCAAAAACATTTCCATTTCATAACAACAGGCAAGATGGGGAAACGTTGTCGAGAGAATATAAACTGAACGACTAAATAAAATAGCCTGCTTTTGCTAACATTTTAATTAAAATGAAATTAAACTGTTTGAAGTTCAGTTGAAAAGTAAAACAAGCGTCCATATCTCTATTGTAAGCTATTGTAGCCGCTCACCACGCGCCACAAATATTCCATCAGGTTTATCATGGTTTATCATCTTAGTATTGATTGGGGGATGGGGTACGTCCATTTCTTGATAAATTGGCAAAAATGCAGAAAGTACGTTCTTATTTGTGACCTTGTGAATAAGTGTACTAAAACCTTTTGAGCTGAATTTTAAATCAAAATTATTAATTAAATTAAATTTTATTCACACTTTTTCGGGATTACAATTACAATGTACATGAAGAGTTAAGTAAGATTACTAGAAGAAAATAAATAAAGAGCGTATTTCGACAAGTAGAAGTGTACAGAGGACAAACTAGCAGAGCTTTCGAGTTGGCCTCTGCATTTTAATAGGAACTTTTTGGATTATGTGAAACTTTATCTTATGCAATATAAAGAAAAAGAAAGAAGAAGAAAGGCAAGATGCAGCAGTCGGTAAAGTTAGAGAAGGCATGTCTAGACCTGTCTATAAATAACAAAATGTTTTTGTATTCTTTCTTGAAGGTCCAAAACCAAGTTGTTTTATTTGAGATGGTATTTCTTACCATACTTTTGTAACAAAACAACGAAAAGAGAATAAACCATAGTTAGTTCTAATGTTTGATCTATATAAATTATTACCTGAGGAATATCAAGTGTTGTAACTGTGTATCTGGGAGACTGGCACAAGAACATCTTGCAAGATTAGGGGAACATCATGTTTATTATAGATACTTTTTTGAGCTAGAAGAGCAGTTCTCAGTTTGACTATATGACCGAGTTTCAGTATGTATAGCATATTGTAATAAGGCCTAGAGCTTTCCAGACTCGGAACAAAGAAAATGCTTCTAATACATTTATTTTGATTAGTTGAGAGCTTAGTTAATCGGGTGGTATTGGTGTTTCCCCAGCTAATTACTCCATACCTTAGATAATGCTATATCCAAATGTAGTATAGTTGTTTCAACATTTTCAGGTCAGGGTAGTGACGTAGCTTGGTAATTATGCCAATATTATTTTGCAATCCTGTTACTAACATGTTTTATTTGAGGTTCCCAGTTAAATTTTTCATCAATAAAGACTCCAAGATATTTAATGTATGACCTGATATTTATGTCTTAAGTTAAGGTAAACTTTTACCAGTTCTCTTTAGTGGTGAAATGTAAAAGATTCGATAATTCCCTAATATGTTTACACTCTACTGACGTAATCATTCTTATATCAAACAGCTGATAGCGATGCCGAATGGCTCGAGGTACACTCCCATTCTGAACAGTCCTCAGAGTCCGTAATGCCGTTGCTCCTGTCTGGAATATCAAACAGCCCTATAGTGTGTGACAGTCTTTTCTTCTGGGGAAACACACTTCTGCACACGTGAGTTTAGAGTTGTCCTCAATATCAGGCAGACAGGATTACTTCATTTGCTATTACCTTCTTGACTTAAGTCGGTTAATTGGTTCACTAAATTATATGTGGCAGAGATCGGAACAAACAAAACTCTAAACATTCTGGTAAGTTAATGTGCTGATCATGATAGAATAGAAACTAATCAGAAGTTATTCATCAGTAGATAAGAGTTATAGAAACAGATGGGCTTCAACAAGACAACATTTGATACTTGTTAAAAAAAGGATGGAAAACCCTGGGTTTTTTTTTATTTAAGTCGTGATGGTAGGAGTATATTTCAAATTATGATGTCATTTCACACTCTCAGTAAGTCTTTCTTGCTTTTTGTATTTTAGTAATGATGGCGGAAGTATATTTCAAAGGCTGATGTCATTTCCGGGTAGTTCTAACATCGCAGTGTTTACATCATCACCGGTGGATGGTACATACGCCTTTCTTACCGACTCCAGTGAGGTACAGATGTTCCTTTACTCTTTACTCTGTTGCCATTCTCGTCATCATGCATCATGCTTATCGTCTGACATTATGGTTACAATTACCTACCAAGAGTATCTATACACCTCAGTTAGTTTAAATGTCTAATCGAAATACTAAAATATAAGAAATACCCTATGGCTCTTGTCCAATGGGCAAATGGACCAACATGTTTACTTGCCTAGCCATTGTAGTTGCCCTGATTTTAATAAAGTAATTTATGCCATGACTCGAACGGTCCTTCGAGATTAACATACTAAGCGTGATCGTGTTGTAAGTGCCGCGGCAAGCTCTGTTTGGTGAATGAAGACAAACACGTGACAACCCTGATTGGATTAATTTACCACGAGTGTGGCTTTTATTTAAATGTCTCAGAAATCACTAATCCATTTACAGAGAGAAGTGTTTATCATTCATCAAAGGTGGGACGAATAACCACGCCACAAGTCACATCTTGTGACAAGCCCACCAGAAGCCACGGGCACGCACAGCACCGAGAGGAAACTGCTCATATTAAATCAGTGACAAGAAGCACAAGGAATCAGCCCCTGTCTGTAATTTCTCGTATTTCTGCCCCAGAAATCTGAAAGAACCTTCCAAAATATTAACAGAAAAGCCCCCGTAAGAATATGAGACTTGGAATCGAGTACAGGAAGCAAGCGAAACTAGCCCCTCCCTGTGTATAATTTCGCCGAATTCCCACTCGTGAAACACACGGCCTTTGTCGGGTAGCGGGTACTTGTAAGAAATAAGTGAAACTAGGCCATGTCTACAATTTCACGTAGGAAGAAGTACTAGGAATCAGCCCCTGTCTGTAATTTCTCGTATTTCTGCCCCAGAAATTTGCGAGCATCTGAAAGAACCTTCCACAATATTAACGGTAAATCCCCCTTAACAATATGAGACTTGGAGTAAGCGAAAGTAGCCCCTGTTTAAAATTAAACCGACTTAATTCACTCTCGTGAAACACACGACCTTTGCCGGCTGGTGGGTACTTTTTGTAGCCCATGTATACAATTTCACGAATTTTAGTCCCCGAAGTGGTTAGTCATTCGGGATGCCGTTCGACTAGTTATTTGAAGACTTGTTACGTAATAAATTGACGTATCCGAAAAGAATAATATGAAGAGAAATACAATTTCTCGTATTCCCACATCCGATCCAAGAACGGGAAAATGAAATCATGCATAGAACTAATTACATCAGTGTTAATTTAACAGATTTGAAGATAAATTGGTCAAACTGGCCCATGTCTACAATGTTACCTATTTCCGCCCCATAAAACCATGTCCGACCAATTTTCGACCATTAAAATGTATTGCAAGCTCCATAATTGCCATATATGAGAGATTCGGGACGAAGATTGACTTTGGATGTGTATATACATGTATGATTTCCAGCGACCTTAATTAAACCACGGATCTGAGCGTCGGTAAAAAAAAACGTTCTCTACTGCAGGCTTGCATTCCTACTGCAAAACTTTATAAGCCCGAAAAATAAATACATTGATGTAATGTAGAGAAAGGAGAAGTGTGAAAATTCTAGAACCATTGGGAAAACCGAATAATGTCCCGGCTGGTTCCGTACCGTGAAGGGAAAAGACTCCGAATCATGTATGCACAGTCCTTAGCGTAGACCCGTGGTTAATTGGTCGTCATTCTCCTAGGGTTCGAAACCGTGCAAACGAACTCAACAAGTTGTGACATGCTTCATCGATCACGAAAACAAAAGAAATGTTGGCAGATGTTGGGCAACAAGTTTGACATATTGTACAACATGGTGTACAAACGAACGCAACATGCTGTGCCCAACAATGTTGGGCGATGTTGTGCCAACATGTTGCGTTCGTTTGCACGAGGCTTTACATTTTAATCTATATAAAGACAGATGTCGTTTGCCTTGAAGATGGATTTTACAACGCAGTCGCCAGGCGGGCAAGTACGGCTAAAATGGTGGTTGCTTCAGTTTATCAGGCAAAAGGATCATTCGAGCCCTGATATCGTAATTGAAATATTGGGACATAGCCAGCTAACTTAATTTTCCTTAAATAACAAGAACAATTGGATACTCAGCCGGGATTCCTTGAGAATCCTTGAAAGCGAGATCATAATAATAATAATAATAATAATACACTTTATTTGCACCACTAATTATAATTTTACAAAACTAAAAGAAAATATATCTTATAAATTACCATATACATACATTACAAAGGAAAGACAATGAAAGAGAGTGCAGGGGAGCTGGAGTAACCTAGGTGTTCGAAGCCAACTCCCCATTAAATAAATTTCACATAAATAATGATACTACAAAGAAAAAAAGTATAATGAGCCATCGTTCGCTCTCGTACCTCAACAACTCCTCCCAAAATTGCCAGATGTCACAGATGGTGATGTCATACTTATTATGCTCTGAGTATTTCTGGTCTGTTTTTTTTTCTAGTTATGGGTTGGTCAGATGGGATCAACAAGACTAGTAATGATTGAATCCAATACTGATCTATGGCCTGTAAGACCTGTTTCAGTACCTGACTCCCCTGCGAACTGGACCGTGATAACCATGTTTTACGATTCTATTGGGAAACTACAGCAGGTAAGCGGAATGCGCATGTGTCAAGTATTTCGATTGAATGACGCATTTGCTTGGAATAGCAATTGTAACAATTCAAATGAGCTTTCAACAATGTTGTTCCATTCAGATCACATAATATCCTAGGCTTTAAAGGGATTAGACACTGAACTTTGTGCATTCGAATTGAGAAACTCAGCTCCAAAGTGTAGTCCAGTGTATAAGGGATAAACTAGCCGGTCGACCTAAGAAGAAAGCAGTACATGATAGCACCAATACTTAAACTGAAAATATCCACTGACCCGCTCAACCTCGTTCCCAGGGTCTTCTCGGTCAGATCCAAGATGGCGGCTACTCCGAGAGAAGACCCTGGTAAACGCTGAATCACGTGATCAAAAATCTCCAGAAATCCTGGAGATTTTAATCACGTGATGTGAGCATCCAATTTGGTGGCCAAGCTCTATATGGAAATGTTAACACGTGCCTACAAACCATAGGTATCCCAATCCGGAGTGAGCGAGATGCAATTAACGGTATTTCCACGCGGCGTACGATGTAGTGAAAACAGGTCTGCTAAACGGCTCGAAATGGAGTTTACTTGGATAAAGAAACAGTGCAAGGGTATCACGATGCTACCAGGATGTATCTAAGCTAGAAGAGAATCCTAAAAAGCCGTTCATTTTCCGTTAGCGTTGAAGCGAAGCAATCGATAGCACATGCTCGGGTTAAACGGCTTCTCCTGGCTTTCCCACTGATGAAACTTACCAGAAAACTACCCAGTAATACACTTCATCTATTGCTCTACCAACACAACGTGTTTTAAGGTTATATAAAATCGTTTTATGATAAAATTTGAGAAAATTAAACTATATACGAATTATCTCCGTGGTCTCAGCCCGTTTGGCAAATAAAAAGCATTGTTAGGCAACCTTTGCGTCAAAACCGAAGAGCCAATCAGAATTTGTCGTAGTTCGGCCTTTACCAGGGTCTTCTCTCGGAGTAGCCGCCATCTTGGATCTGACCGAGAAGACTCTGGTCACGAGGTTGTGACCCGCTTTGATATTTTTTGCTATCTATTGTACGTGTTGAATCCTGATACTTCTTGTCGATGCAAGTGATTTTACGTATAGCATGTCTGGTCAGGCGTACATGTATCGCATACCTGGTCAGGCGTACATGTATAGCATGTCTGGTCAGGCGTACATGTATAGCATACCTGGTCAGGCGTACATGTATAGCATACCTGGTCAGGCGTACATGTATAGCATGGCTGGTCAGTCGTACATGTATAACATACCTGGTCAGTCGTACCGGTATAGCGTGCCTGGTCAGTCATACATGTATAGCATGCCTGGTCAGTCGTACGTGTATAGCATACCTGGTCAGTCGTACATGTATAGCATGCCTGGTCAGTCGTACATGTATAGCATGCCTGGTCAGTCGTACATGTATAGTGTGCCTGGTCAGGCCGCGTGTGAGTTACAATTATTCAGTTCAATAACGATATGAGAGATTCACTATTTTTCAACACTATTTTTGGGGCATTTTGTGGACCCGGTGTTTCAGTGTACAATACAACAATCAACATGTACAATACAACATGCAACGTGTACAATACAACATGCAACGTGTGCAATACAACATGCAAAGTGTGCAATACAACATGCAACGTGTACAAAACAACATGCAACGTGTGCAATACAACATGCAAAGTGTGTAATACAACATACAACGTCTGCAATACAACATGCAACGTGTACAAAACAACGTGCAACGTGTACAATACAATATGCAACGTGTACAATACAACATGAAACGTACAATACGATATGCAATGTGTATAACATGCAACGTGTATAATACAACATGCAACGAGCAAGAGACAATATTTGTTGACATGTTGGTGGATGATATCGCAAAATCATAGGGTAATCGCAAATCATAGGGTAAAACACATAAATCTTAATATTATCCCCGCTACTTTGGTATACTTGAATTATATTGCCAGCAACTAAACAGCGTGGTTTTTCTCTTTCAGTTAATTAACAGTCGAGGGTCATCGCGTTCCTGCGTAATTCGTGTTCACATACCTGTTGAGGACATCGTAGAATTTCACAATTTCCACGAAAAGAGACTCGATCATCTGAACTCCAAAATAGCGCAGCGAAACAATAATAAATTATGCCCAGGAACTCAAGAATCATCTGTACACTTAGCACTTGCACCGGTGAACGCCGTGCCAAGAACCTGTCCATTTACACACATTGAGATAGCAGCGCCTGATGGCTCGGTCGTAAGCCGCAGTCTAAAGTTCAACGTTGATCCGCAGCCACTCCTTGACGCTCGGCTCATTTACACAAAGGCTGAAATATTGGAACACTTCTCCGCTGTACAGGACACATTTAGTAGACTCAGCGACAATATTGCCCCAGGGGATGCTGTTATTGGGAATGTGCTACCAAGGGAGATCTCCCTAGGGCGCTCTGAAGTATACAGCTTTGATTTGTACTTGTACCTAAACGATGATCAGCCTGTCGGTGAGTCTCGCTTTTCTCTGGTCGTATTTGGATATTTAATAAACTTACAACCCGGTATAGAGCGATAATGGTTAGTGAATTCTAAAGCAAATCTCAGTTGTGTCTTTTAAAGGTAGGCAAGAATCCTAAAAAAATATACTGCTTGAAAACTCTTACATAGTAGAGGTCATCTTTCGGACAGTAATACCAATATACTGCTGTACTCTCTCAGTCTGTTATGATGTTGACAGGAAACAGTCCAATATAAATCCATGACATAAATACACTACAATAATCACGTGAAGTAATTTGGGTTATGTACAAAAGGTAATATTTCTAGGTACACGGGCACACGCCTGGACAATGGACCATCTTCAGATATCCCTTCATGTGTCAGACTCTTCTATCATCAACATGACGTCACGCAGGACTGAGCTTGTCTCCTACGGCGCCGTTAAATATCAGGTAGATGTGAATATCATGAAATTCTACCCCGGCATTTCACTTTATCTAAGAATTATGTAAAGTGGAGAAAACAAAGAAAGTGGTGTCAAAAAGATGAAAGAATTTTCATTACGTCGCTATGATTAGTTACGAATGTTTATGTTTACACTATTATTTAGTGTATAATTATTACAACATTCCGTCAAATATTTTTTCAGTTTAATCATCGTTTTAATTAAAATGGTTTATTATGGGACAAGAGGAACAGAAATTCTGATATGATGCTAGAAGAAATAACACAATATCAGTTGAGTGGAATAGTTTTTCTATCATTACTGTAGCAAAATTATTTGCTAAACTTCATTAAAACCAGTATTTCTCAAAGGGCAGATGTTCGATTTCTACACGCTGTATTAGCATTTTACATCCACTAAAGTAATATTTCAGTCTACCCATGCTATACTACTCACATATTGCTCGTTCAGTAACGAAACGTCGATCCATAGCTGACGGATTATATTCAGGTGCGGTGCTGTGGTAAAATTGTTGGTGGGGAAGAGACGTTCACTGCCGTAAAGATGGTGGGGCAAATGCCCAATTCTGATATTTTGAGGGAACGATTTTTTTTCTCAAAAGCTGAATGCCGGCAATAACTCGTATAAGGACTATTAAGATCTTGTTCTCGTGTTTTGAAAGAGGGGCGAACGCAATTTGAGCACTTTGAAAAACACCCCGAGTGCGAATCAATCCCATATTTCACGAGAAAACCGTATGATTCCTTGTTAACCATATACTCAACTGATTTACCTGAATCTTCGGAAATACTGGAAATATCAAAGCACCATGTGTGTAAGTAATGCTACAGTATCTGAAATATTAATCGGTTTAGTGCTGTAAAATTAAGTTTCTGAATTAGACGCGTTTTGCGTGGTCTGTTTAAAGCATTGGGAACGTTTCGGAAAGAAAAAACAATTATTTGCAAAGCATGTCTGTAAACAACTTTAGGTACATCGATTTTATTCTGGAGCTTTTATTTGTGATTTATAGATGGTCTAATAATACAGTAACAAAATGTTCTCACATCTGATTGGCTCAGAGGAGTACAATTTCTTTGAAACACCAGTGCATAATTTTGAAACACTTATCTCTGTTTGGTCAAAAAGACAAAGACAAGCGAGAATAGACATTGAAATTAGGGCAATTCTAAGGAAAGAGATTCATTTTTTTTAGTCTCCGATCATAAACGGCAGATGTTTAGTAAAATTCACAACTGAATGACATTTTTCGACTTCGGTACTTGTCCAATAAAAAGAAAAAAGCAATACAAAGTACCTTACATTGTCGTTTTCTGTGGAGATCCCGTTAAGACCGCTAAAAGAAGATTATAGCGGAGACTGGTAAAAATGAAGGCAGAGAAGAATATCAGCCATCACATACAAGCAGCCTACGAGCCTACTAACATATCTTGCCTGCTGTTTAAAGAAATAAGACTCATTTAGTAGCCACAAGAGATACTTTAAAACTGTTTTCTTTTACACAAAAAGTGCTCAAGGAAAATGGGGAACAACTTACTACTTCAAAAACACAGAGTAGTTGATACTCACCCGAGTTCTGGCTTCAAAACTAGTCAGCAAGCTGAAGAAAACTGTCATTTTAAAAGACGAGCGCTTACTGAACGGATTCGATGTTGAAAAGATTATCGACTATTCAATTCAGTCGCAAAAGGACTACAATAAAACTCCAATGAAACGGGCGAAGAAGTCTAATCAACTTTCCATGGCGACTTTCCGATTTCCAAGAGATTCGACTTCTAAGTCTACTAAGTCTTGGGCTATCTTTTCAAGCCATAATGAGCAGTGAATGCCAACCACAACATGTTTCACAATTGTCGAGTTTCCTTCAACCTTGTTCCGAGTCAAATATGTCTTGTTTTGATGTTCACCCTCAACCACAAACATTGATCGAGTTCTTTAAATAATAATAACCTTTATTTAACCACGGTAGTACAAATTCAGCTGAGCTGCTTTTCAAGTAGCCGTGAAAGCTAAAAACTAACCTACTTACATCAATAATAAAACTATTTTTATATATAATTTTCGATGAAATACCAGTGTATATTTCTTTCTAAAAAGTGATATCTTCACACGTGAAGATATCACTTTTGAAAATATGACTCGCTTTCAAAGATTTCTAGCCTTTTTAGTAAGAGATTGAAACTATTATTTCATCAATAATTATATATTAAACAGAACATTACATGGCCGCTTGGGGATACGGATTTTATCTTCTCGTGTTGGTGAGTATCTTACTCGTTCGCTGCGCTCCGACTCGTAAGATATTTCATCAACACTCGAAGATAAAATCCATATTTCCGCGCGACCATGTAATATCCTCTATGTATTTTATAAAGAAGTTAAACATTTATTACTACTTAAAATATTGTAATAATAAAGATAATATTATGATTTTAAAGTTACGGATGCGATGTTTAAAAACAATCATTAAGGGCAGTCTTGAAGGAGGGTAAGGAGGGCGATTTTTTTACGCCACTAGCCAGTTGATTCCACAGTTGCACTCCGCTGTAGCTAAAGCTCTTTTTAGATACGATTTGGGCGTGGCATGAAATAGTTATTTTCACCGCTTACGCTCCTTAGGCCGTAGGTAGTAGTTTGGGAATGCTTCGTAAACATGACTGTCTGTCAGATAACTGGTACACATTCCGTGATGAACATTGTACACCATGGTAGAAATATGTTTTTTTCGTCTCGTTTGTAAGTCGTCACAATTAAGCTCTCGACGAAGAGAGTGAGACCGTATGCCATATGAAGACTTCATAGTAACCCTAGCAGCTCTGTTCTGCAGTTTTTGTAACTTGCTTGACAGAGTTGTACCGACGTTATCCCATACAGGACTACAGTAATCAAAATGGCACTGTACTTAAGGAATTTATAGACCGTGTATATAAGAGTATCGACATTGACGTAAGGTCTCACCCTCTTAAAAATTTCTATGCCAGACGACACTTTTTGACAGATTTTGTCTGTGTGCTTAGACCAGGAGAGTCTGTTGTCGACTTCGACTCCCAGATATTTCGAGTTAGGCACCCTTTTTAGTTGTGAATCCCCAATTTTAACGGCTGGCATCGAATTAGGATCCATTTGTGATAATCATGAATTCGCTTTTCGCCGTATTTAGATTTAACTTGTCTGCAATAAACCAGTCGTTCATTTTATATTGAGGTCATCGTTAATCTTGGATTCGATTTCTGCAGCGTCTCTCCCGGGTACACACAGACTAGTGTCATCGGCATACAACTCTTCTTTCGAGGAGGTATCGCCAATCACACAGACCTGTCGTCTTTTATAAAGATAAGATTCGAACCAGCTGACGACTTGGTTATTAAAACCATATAAGGCTAGCTTTTTCAAGAGAATTTCGTGATCTACTGTGTCGAATGCTTTCCTTTATGTCAAGAAAGACAACACAATTAGCGAGGCCTTTGTCCATGTTAATAAACCAATCATTGGTTACGTCTTCAAGTTCAAGTTCAAGTTTATTCTGCACTCTGTACTATTTACAATGACTACAGTTACAATTACATTAACAATACATTTAAATGAAAATAAAGAAATGTACATATTCTATATTGAGATCGTGCGCAGTGACCAAAGTAGCGTAGCTTCCAAGTTGGACACTGCCTACGTTTAAAGATACTAGATTCATTTAGGCACAGCTGAATATTCATATATTCATATTTGTTTTTTTAAAAGAGTAGTTGTATATTTGTTTTTATATATACTAACAGAGCAAGCACATTTCAGTTCAAAGTCGATTTTTCCCCAGATTTTCGATGAGATGTACTTAAATGTATGCATTCCGTAGTTTGTTCGTGTTTTTGGTCTATTAAAATTTAGATTAGCGGCAAATCTTGTATTATAGGAGTGATTTTTTTTTGGCAAGTATAATGTAATTAGAAAAGACGGATGGCATTTGTGTTTTCTCATTAATAATTTTGTAAGTGAATGCTGCAATTCTTAATTTGAAGATATTATCAAGTTTTAGAAGTCTAAGGATATTAAAATATGGCGTTGCATTTTCTCTGCTATGAGCAAAAAAGATGTTTCGTAAGCATTTATTTTGGCAGGTGCGTATTTTTGATAACTTGGTTGTATAAGTGTTACCCCAGCTCATGAGGCCATAGTTTAAATATGGGTATACGAGTGTATAGTAGAGTTGCTTCAATGCATTTTGATCAAGGTAATACCGGAGTTTATTTATAATTCCAGTATTTTTAGCGATTTTACTATTTACATGTTTAATTTGTTGCTCCCAGTTAATGTGTTCATCTATACAAATTCCTAAGTATTTTATATAGCTTTTTTGCTCAATATTAGTGATGTTAATTTCAGTGGTTTTTTTCTTTGTTGAGGCTATAATCATGAAGTTAGTTTTTTTCATATTAACAGATAGTTTATTTATTTCACAATAACGGAGAATTAATTTGAACTCTTGATTCATTACAGTTTCAAGGTCGTTTATATCATTACTCCACCGTCTAGAAGAGCTGTGACGGTGGAGTGCAACGAGCGAAATGAGATACTGTTAAACCTGGTCGTAGACAATTCTTTCTAGAACTTTTGATACAACGGATAAAACAGAAATTGGCCTGTAATTGTTGCAGTCTGATTTACAATGTACTGCCAGATAGAAATATCGGTGTTACGCGGGCCCTTTTCCAAATCGTCTAGGAAGATACCAGTTTCAAACGATAAATTGAATAAAAATATCAAGGATGGAGACAAGACTGGTGCTGCCATTTTTAAAGGGATACTCGAGTGAAAAACACATTTGGGCTCAAAAGCATCTTTCAGTTTTACTTTGTTCAGAAAATTATTACAATTTGATAAAACTTTTTCAGAGTTGAGAACGAGACCCTCAAAGATGGCCCCGCGAAGACCTGGGCGCCGCCATTTTGTTGACATTAATTCCTATGACGTTTTTTACGTCACTTCGTCCTACCGGAGTCTTGCGGCTAACTTGTAGCGACTGGTTTTCTTGTTTTACTTTCCCTTATTCGAAAAGATTTATGGATATGAAATGCCAAATTACAATCACTTGCTCGAAGATCCGTGGTGTACATAATTGCTTATAATCAAAAATAACTGGGTCAAATTAAACAAGCCGATATCAATATTGTCATAATCTACCTTTAGTCTTGTGTTTAAGGCTGAAAAGTTCCATACAATAAATACACACAGCGACATTTTACATCGTAGCACATCACCGGCATACCACTCGGTAGTCGGTTGTTAATTTGTTTCGAGCTATAATCTTTCATCGATCATGTTGTTCGTCTGATATTCTCGCCTTCCAAATGCAAATGCTTTTCTTCGTCCTCCCAGTCTTATCTCACAATATCGTCTTCGTCACACTTTTGTTCTAGTACGAAATGGCTCTGCCATATTGATGAAAATCTACTCTAATTCCGAACGTGTGAAAATTCTACAAAGAAAAGAAGTCGCTACAAGTTAGCCGCAAGACTCCGGTGGGACGAAGTGACGTAAAAAACGTCACTTCCGTAAATGCAAACAAGATGGCGGCCCCCTGGTCTTCGTGGGTCCAACTTTGAGGGGCACGTTCTTAACTCTGAAAAAGTTTTATCAAATTTTAATACATTTTCTGAACAAAGTACATCTGAAAGATGCTTTTGAGCCCAAATGTGTTTTTCACTTGGGTATCCCTTTAAGATTTTCGGGGGAATTTTATCCAGACCAGGTGCTTTGGAACCGCTAAGTTTTTGCATTAATCTAGTCACGTAGACAATTCTGTGTCTTTCTAACTATCAACTTGCATGCTGCTAGCTAATGAAACCCTCTTCATTTGAGCAAAGTGTGAAATTTATTATGGTCTGTTGTTTATGTGTGGGCCAAAGAAACCTCGCACACTCGTCACCTCATGAATATTAAATATACAAAGTTACTGTAAGTTTGTTACTGTATTATTAAAAATACATTATATGGTCTTCTCGTGCAATTCGGGATAAATTCGATGCGGGTCGTGTAATTTTGATACTCTATGAAAGCTCACTTGTTCGAATTGATCCCGAATTACACTCGAGTCCATATGATTTCCTATACTAAATAAATATGAATTTTACAATGATGAACATTGTATTTAGGTGACTTTACAGGATATGGGTGTGAGATTCCCCCAGTACTTTCCCGGTGAAGGACTCATACCAACCTCACTGCATATAAAGGTAGCTTTGGTATATACATGCAATACTTTTACATATGTTTATGCTGTACATGTAGTTTCGACAGTTTACAATAAACACTTAATGACTGGTCCCGAGGGAGTTTTGTTTCCCCTCGATCCTCTATGTTCCCCTCGACTCCGTTTCCCGAAGGGACAGTCATTAAGTGATTTGTTATATAGACATAAGTTTTACTACCTGATACGAGCGAGGTACGGTCGTCTTCTCTTCGGGAAGCTGCTTTTCAACACAAAACGCTGCCAGCATTACTACGGCATTTTTAGTATCGTTTTGTCTTTCTTGCATCCTTTTTTAGCTACCAATTTCTCTCTCTCGCGCTTAATGAAGATGTAAATTGTATCTTTGGAGCTGGTTCTATTTTGAATGCTTTCTTTCGACGAAAAATGGTCAGCTTTTGATGAAGATCTAGGCATTTTGGTAAACAAATATTTCCCGCCTTTAACTAGCCAGTGGCGCGTGCGACACATCACACCATCTTCTGTCACGATGTGATCACGTGGCGGGAAACAATTGATGAATTGTTGCCCGCGCGGGAAACATTGAAATTTGATGACTGCCACGTGACCCTGAATCAGCCAATGAGAGCGTGCATTGTATCTGAAAAACTTATGGCTTTGTAACAATAAACACTTAATGACTGGTCGCGAGGGAAAAAGTGAGTTTTATTTCCCCGAGTTCGTCGATGTTCGAGTATCGAGGGGAAACAAAACTCACTGATTTCCGAGGGGCCAGTCATTTAGTGATTTGTTATATAGAAATACAATTATAAAATTCCTCTTCCCGGAGTTTTGGTACACAAATATTTATTTTCCCGCCAATGGCGGGCGCGACACATCACACCATCTTATACCACGATGTCATCACGTGGCGGGATACATTGGATTTTGATGACTGCCACGTAACCGCGATTCAACCAATGACAGCGTGCATTGTATGTTGGATATGTAGCAATTGATTTTGTTATCCGTTTGTAGGTGTGGAACTCAGCGCTATCCTGCAGTACATTGTCCTCTGAAGGCGAAATACAATTTCAGGTGAACGACTTGGTTTGTGGGATTCGTTTATCAACGGGATTTAAAAGAAATGATTATTGAATCATCTCTCTTTTTCATGGATGAAAGTTTGATTGAGAATACAATGACATAAGGTTTTGATTCCAGGTCGAAGCGGACCTTTGCGCAAGTGAAAAGTAATAACTAGTTAATAGTTAGCCGGTATGTTTACCTGTTACAGGGTTCGTACATGATGACGGTTCTTCTTGGTTGCCCTGCTAACCGTAAAGTAGTTTTTGATGGTGAGATGTCCACACAAGCTACAGGAGAGAACCATTACTGCTTAGAAGATGATCAGGTGTCGTGTTTCTTGTATGAAGTAGGTACGGTGTTATGATCACCATACACTATGTACTAGTGTCCTGAGGGGAGTTCGCTTCAGGTGCTGCCTATCATTGTGTTTTCGTGATTGTCATGATGGATGAAGAATGATATTCTCTGATCATGAAAGAATTGAAGAAATTGAAAACAGCAAAACACACAATTGAATGATTGACCTTTTGCGGAGAATTGCGCATTGTGGAATTATATGTTGTATGGTTAAAACATAGAGGTTATTGACCAAGCTTGTTCAGTCCAGATGGGGCGATATTGGTCGAGTTCATTTTTGTGTGTGTACGGGACCGAAGGGCGAAGTCCATACACAAAGGATAAAAACGAGACGAATATCATCCCAATCGAACCCAATAAGCTTGGTCAATAAATGTGTTATTACTCGGGCCGGGCCTTCGGCCGAGGCACGAGTCAGAAAATGCAAGCCGTTTATTATTATATATATTTGTTTTGTGTGTGTGTCGCTGTTTGGCGCCAGTAACCAATCAGATTACACAGGAGCCATTGTTCGATTCCCAACACCTGACAGGATAAACCAATCAGATCCGACACCCGCCAGATCTTGGTTGTGGAGCTCGGCAAAGCCAGCAACGTAGCGAAGGTTTGGGTTCATTCTGAACTATTATTTTGCTGAAACCAAAGGTTTCTTCGAATGAAATATCAAGATATTCAGTTATTCTAGGGCTGACAGGACTTTTAGGGGCTTTCGATGGAAAATTCTCACATTTACGAAAGGGATATGGCGATCCAAATATCGCACAGTAAGCTACTAGACAAGCTAGTCTATGATCTAGCCGGCCGGAGGAGTGATGGTTTTGGTCCAATAATCCACGGAAACTGAAAGAAAATGCCTGTACTGCTGCATCTAAGTGCCATACGATTGCGGTGTTGCGTTGTTGATATTGTTGAAATGCTCTTCATTACCATCACATACTGTGAGGAGGTCAAATGGGGGATTGATTGTTTGCAATGTTGGCTATAATTGTTTACTGCGCAGTCCTCTCCTGAAAATGAAATACTCTTGAGATTATACAACTGGGAATCTTGACTAAACCAGTCAACCAATGCCGAACTTTACTAAGACTTCAATTCAAGAGTCGCAAAAGCTGGAAGTGAACAGTGATTGACCCTGCTTTGAACGCGAACGGAAATCAGAACTGGTGAGGTTGCAATTATGTGTTTACATGTATATATGCGCACACAAATCTTGCTTGTTCCCTACTTTTAAACTTTTATTAAGTGTAATGGTGACTGTAATTCGAACTGGAAATGAAATCGTCCGTAAGTTGAATTGTATGTGACTTTATAGAGACCAAGAAGAAAAAGTTAAAATCGATCGTCAAAACAATAACAGAACTCGGTAGATACAGACTAACAGAGAGGCATTCGAATTTACTACGAATTATACCCATAAACAGAACTGGATATGACTTACATCCCTTACATGGCTAGATTGCAGAATACCCTACCACTTCGAAAAATCACTTGAAAAGCCCTTACAAATTGTGCAAAATTATCCATTTATATAGCTCAGGTGTATTAAGACTCGTTCTATGAATGATTTGGAGTTGAAAATGGGTAAGATTTATTTGAATTTCAGGGTTAGGTTTTTAGAGGGTTTGTATGAGAATTTGAGAAAATGCATTATTAATGAACCAAGTGGTGAGGTATTCTGCAATCATTCCCAAACCGAGAATACCGAATTAAAATTGAATTGGATGTGAAACTGTCAAAAGAAGAGCAGGATTTGTTGTGTAAAGCCATACTGGAGAGTACAATTATATACGTTATGGCTCTATCAATTCCAAACCTGCCCCCCCCCTGGATATTTGTGGGGCATCAGAACGTTGCAAATGCCCTACTGTGGGGTCAAATGCTCCACGGTGGGGCTTAGGTACGGGTGCAAATCTCTTATCAAATTTGCTATTTTGACTCTCTTTCTACAATTAATGAATTCCCCACCCTGCCAACTTTTGTTTGCTCCAAAATGTCTCGCCCCTGGGACAAAAACTCAGTCAAATACCCCACTTACAATGTATGCCCCCCACCCTTGGGAAATGGGCAGGTTTGGAATTGGTAGAGCTATACACAGATACTGGAACTGATTAGAACAATCATAAATAGAATTGGGTTTGGAGATTTATTTACCAAGCAAACACTGTTGCCCTGAAAAATATGTCGAAAAAGTCAACTTGAAATACTGAAGAAAGAAGACAAATGTAGGAGTCACTGTCAAAAGAAGAACAAAGAAAATTGAATTAGAGCTGACTCGAAAAATGGGATGACCATCATCAGAAAATTGTATAATACTAAAAATAGAATAATTTAGGTTTTGAAATTGGGACAATGGGATTTCCTGTGCATTTCTCTCTTGGGGCATATTACTGATCCTCCAAGCCTAACCCAATCCATCCAATCTACTTTTATAGTATTCCAGAAGTATTTATGTTTTTATATTTATATGCATTCACTTGTATACTGATATTATTATTACAGTCACGAACAGACAATATTTAGCTTAATATTTTAATTGATATTAATCTAAATCATGTTCTACATTTGTTTCGAATTTTTAATTACAAAGAGGGCCACGCATTTCTTAACCTAGCCCCTAAAAACGACTGTGGGGGAGGCTATGCATTTCTGTGTGTGTACTAGTTGGTATAAAGTTAATTTTATTTTCCAAGTGGTCTACATGCATGAAATCAATGCACACAATATTTTATTAAACATTAGGGACTGGTCAAAGGGGGAGGGGGTGGGGTGGAGATAAAAAGGGGGAGGGGGTGGGGTGGAGATAAAAAAGTCTAAAATCGTAAAACCTTCCCTGGACAATTAGTATGAAATATTTTGACTCTTTCTCCCTTATAACCAATCCTTTTTCAGTTGCCCATTATTTATGACCCTCCAGTTTTGGGGATTCAAAAAAATACGATCCTCCCCTTTCACAACTCCTTCCCCTGATAATTTCTGACCAGTCCCTTCAGCGACCACCGTTATGCAACCTGGTTTTAATTTTTAGTAACACTTTGTAATTAGAAGCTCCTGTAAGTGACCGTGACCACCTTTGGAGGTTGAGAATTGGAAGAAGGTGGAAAATAGCATTTACAAACAGGTTTTGCTAATAACACTACCAATCTCGTACAAGTGCCTTTAAATATTTGTTTGCCATCTAGTACAGCCACATTATTGCATTCCTGCAAAAGGTCCATTCCATTATATATCAATTATCACAAGCATCAGAAGTTAATCAATTATCCGGTCCCCTAGCTCAAACCAATTGTATGACACAAAAATATACTAGAACTCCATGTATTAACCTATTTATAGGTGGCCCGAGTTAAGGCCAATCAGGGCCTCTTGTTATAAATGGCTTTGTGCTTTTTGTACCAAAAATGCCATTGCAGTGTTTTTTTTCCGGGACCTACAGTAGCATTATCTCTGATTGGTCAGCTGAATGATATGTGATACCTGATTGGCCAAGTGTGACTGGATAGAAACCCTTTCAAAGTTAGCGGTAGATTTGGTGTACCTGAAAGTGAAATTCAGTTACAGGAATTCATGTCCTCTTCACTCGAAAATAGCAAAGAAATTATAAAAACTCTTCAAATCATAAAATGTAAAATTGGTGATTGTGCATGCACTGACTCGTCATCATCGTTGTTCAGGACAGTTAGGCGCCAAGTTTTGTGAACATTTTCGACACTTTGCTAGTTTTGGTTCGGTGTTGACTTGAATGCTGGACGAACAGTTCTCAAATTTTGCCGACTTTCCTTGCGTGCTGAACAGAAAGGACTACCCTCCTTTCTTTATATTTCTTGTGAAGCCTTAGTTCCTGAAATGTTTATAAAATTATGCTTCGCCGGAATGAAGTCAGTGACATACTCACATAGCTTGGCCCGCGTCACGTGCGTTTCTTCAAATTATTTTTGAAGAACCGACGAAGTAGCAGGTTCAGCTAATACAATTTCAGGTATGTTTTCCAGTATTCTTAGCTTGTTTGATTACGGAACCTCGTTTCCAGATGCATGAGTTTAAGTTGTCCTTTGTTTTGTCTTTGGTGTTTTTCGGCTGGTGTTCAGAGAAATGAATTCATGAAGTTTGCCGTTGCTTTTTGCTGGAGGTGCTTGCAATGCTTTTTTTTAAATATATATTTAGGGTTTTGTTATGTTATGTTATCTTCTGACATTACTGTTTCCATAGCCTGTCTCAGTTAGAAACGCGTATTTTTCGCTACTTTGCTACAGGTTTCGTAATAGAAAAACTCTTAATCAATAAGCTCGATGTTGTAGCAGTCTGGCTGATCATGAGCGATCCAGACTGCAGGATTCCGACCGCCCATGGGCC
Organism: Actinernus sp. WN-2022; assembly: GCA_030867875.1. Classification (NCBI taxonomy): domain Eukaryota; kingdom Metazoa; phylum Cnidaria; class Anthozoa; order Actiniaria; family Actinernidae; genus Actinernus; species Actinernus sp. WN-2022. The sequence goes on from JAOWCC010001589.1 coordinate 24,941,025, forward strand.
AATAAGATTGCTCAATTATGGATCGGCGTGCCATATCATAATTAAAATTAATGTATTATTTGTCGCTCATAAAAAAATATAACATTATTTTTAAACCATGTCTTAAAAAACTTTTCTTCAGCTTTCCGACCCATGTTTAATATCATTGATTTGACTACCGGTCACGTGACCCCATTTGAAGGACAATACACGTTGAAAGTTATCGGAGGAGGCCTGTATCTAGATGATGTCCGTGATTATACCACAGCAGAGCAGGAGGAATACAATTTCAGAACTGCAGGGTAGGTATGCTGGAACATATGCATGGTATTCAAATGTTACATTAAATAATGGTATCTCTTTACAGCTTTTAAATAACAGACTTCAAGTTAACTGAACATGCAGTGACTATTACTGCTCTCTTTCTTGATTCCCCAACTGTTAAAGGAAACGTTTACTCAAACGTTTTGCAGTACGCTTCCTTTCTTATATGTAACAGTCGGACTGGCTTTCGTAAAAGCTGTGTGAACTCAGTCGAGTGCTACCTTGACTGACGGAAATAAAAAACCTGTTGTGAAAATCTATTTGCAGAATATAAAGGAAAAGGTAGATATTTATCGATGTATTCTTGAGTACACAAATCAAGTACGACATCTTACACTCGTTCTCAATAACACGTGCAGGTTCGAAATTGAATTTCCAACGGAAAACGTCAATTTGGTTGATGTCACTCAACTATATTTCTATGGCAACACTGGTCTGCATGCTTGCGCTTCGGTCAGCAATTCTCCAAGACGGACACGATCGCGAGGGATGTTTGAAATTTGCTGAAGGAGATGAAGCAGAATCTCAATACTACGAAAACGTCGCCATACAACTCCCAGATGTGGAGGAAACATAAATAGTGTAGGAGGTCAACGAAATCGTAAGGCGACATAGGTAGAGAAATGGCGGAAACTAAGCCGAAAAACGATTGTTTTTTTGCTTGAATTCCTCACCGAAATGTCAGTCGAGAGTGGAGAGCATGTCCTGAGAGTTTCAATTTTTCTTTTTGCCCTGTCGAATGTTGTATCCATGCCCGGAGCTCGTCGAGGTAGAGCTCGAGGGTATTGCTCGATAAAACCTCTTATAAGGAGCATATCTGCAACTGGATGAATAAAAATAACTATAATTATTTTTCCAAGACCTTTGAAAGCTATATAAACAATCAGATTTCTTATACACAAACCGCTCGCTCACACACAAAGTTTATGCGATTTCCCTATTTTGATCTTATACACAAACCGCTCGCTCACACATAAAGTTTATGCGATTTCCCTATTTTGATATTATATACACAAACCTCTCGCTCACACATAAAGTTTATGTGATTTCCCTATTTTGATCTTATACACAAACCGCTCGCTCACACATAAAGTTTATGTGATTTCCCTATTTTGCAAATCCTTGGCTCTAAGCATGATAGCGACTTTGGGAACTGAGACTTTGCCATGTTTACAAAATGTTAGTTACCCGAACGGTTCACTTCAAACTCCATGGAAACCGTTTGATTGACATCCACCAGAAACGACTTCGAAGTCAGGAGTTTCGTTTCGAACCTGCACGTGTTTTTGAGAACGAGTGTAATATACACAACGAATTTTAACTCTTGGGTAATTTCATTGTTAGGGAAATGGTATATAACAGAGTCTAAATTGTGATTCGAATTTAAAGTGTATATAAGGTCAAAACTTTTATCATTAATATCGATTCTGTATGCCATTAGCCGAATAGTAACACGAGTTGGGAGGACCATGTCGACGAATTATGAACTAAGGTTTGCAGGAAACTTGGCCTACTAAACCGAACCAAACGGTTTATTCCTTTAAAGGCCTGTATCGTCTTTTTTAATACGGTTGTATTACCATTTTTTGATTACTGCGATATTGTTTGGGGCGACAGAGGAAATGGCATGTTAATAAAATATCTGCAAGATATTACAGAACAATGCAGCTCGCTCTATATTACCGCCCCTCTATATTACCGACCCTGTCTTCAGCCACTAGCGCACTTGAAACTTTAAATTGGAGACCATTGTCAGCTCGTCAATCCCAGCATCTTGGGATTTTTATGTATAAGTGTATGAATAACGTAATTCACTACGATTTTAAGCTAGTGAGGAATAAGGATGTTCATGATTATAATACGAGGTCCAAACAAGATGTTAGGCGGCCATTATTTCGCCGGAATTGAGGTCAGTGGACGACTACCTCTTATGCAGCGAACGATTGGAACTCTCTTAATTTATCTATACGAGAATCTAGTAACTTAGCAACTTTTAAACGTAGACTACTTGATTTATATTAATTGTTTCCCTTGTTTTTATTTTGAAATTAGTTATCGTGAATTCGTGTATATATTTTATGGTTTTAATTTTTTAATAGGACCCTTCCGAAAACAACCTTTCCTGTGAAAAGATTGATATTATTATTATTGTTCAAATATAACAGACATGTTTACAAAAGGTCATTTATCTCTACTAATAATATGTTTTGGTATAATAAATGACGACCGATTTTACGTCACCAGCTTGAATATATTATAAAAATAAACCTCTATATAACTCATGGATGGCACACTCAAATCAAGAAATATTCTACTATTCAACTATTCACTTGATGCAGAATCGATATTAATGATAAAAATTGTTGACTTTATACACACTTTAAGTAGCAAGAATGGTTCATTCATTTCACTTGTCCCTTTCTAAAGGCTTCGTTCTTGTCCCCTACTGGTTCTAATGTGTCCCTCCCAAGACAAAGTGCTGCTGCTCTGAGTTCCAAGTCTGGAAATGTTTGGATATTATATTTATTTTTATATCAGGTCCAGTCAGCATCTCTTGTGTGGGAAGAACTGTTTGGAAATAGTGTTTCTTTTTATTTCAGGTCCGCATCTCTTGTGTGGGCAGCTGAGGAGAAAACTCTCGCTACTGTTCCTGTCTTCAACATATCAACCAACGCTATCCAGTAAGTAACATCGCCAGAAAAGTTGAATCAAACGGGGCGAGACTTAATATGATAATATTTATTTCTTGAGTATATTTAGAGCATAGTATCGCTAAAGGTTAGTTCCAGGAGTGAAAATCAAACTCCATATCAAAGTTTCTCAGTAATCTTTCAATTCGTAGCCACATGGGACCCAAAACCATGCCATTTTGAGGTGTTAGTCCTTTTCCTGTCTTTTCTGGCTTCATACAGGCAAACAATGAAGAATGCCTGTTACACAATTTACAAAATGGACGCGGTTCAGGCAACGAAGGAGATAAAATGCTTTGTTTTTCTCGACTCTGCCGCTAGTTATGACACTCTGGTGGCAAGTGTTTTTAACCTTGATTATTACCCAAACTCGATTTGTAAAAACGAGCCGAGTTTATGTTGAAAGGTGCCGAAATTTAACAAATTTACGAAGACATACTGGATCGTTGGATTTGGAGATGAACGAAGAAGGTGAGTATTCGAATAGTAATATAACTCAAAATGAATCGTAATATATTTAGGCTGTTGAGTGTCTTATTCTATACGGAGACCAACGACCTGGGTAGATTTAGCGTACTCAAAGATATTGCAATACGAAAATTCTAACTAATTATTAACTAACTTGCGGCCGTTTCTTTAGATGGTTGTGTGGAACTCAAAGCCCTTGTGGGAATATCAACCCCAAGTTCCCAAGTGACGCAGAGTTCTTCTTCAAACTCGAGTTTTCAAACAAGTAAGAACTACTCTGTGTATATTGACATTTGTCCTATGTTGCTTTGCCCTAGAGCTAATGTCAAATTTGTAATTTTACTTCTTGGAAAACTATCGAGACAACCCCTACAAATGATTGTTTGAACTGATAAAACTTGTTTTTGTTTTCTTCCTTTTCCTCCTTTTAGATACATAGATACTTTTATTTTAACTGGGTGCATGATCCCTCCAATAAAATTACAAACAATATTGTCCAGTCATCAAAAAGAGCCTTAAAAGAGATACACAACCATCACAACAAGCTCTACGTATTGAAATATGAGTTTCAGGTTGACTATGAAGTTCAAAACAAACAAAAAATAACTAAAGTTCCGTTCTTGAAAATATTAGAGTCGTTATCCATACATTCCTCCCACCCTTCTCCTCTAACTATTCGCTGCGGAGTTCCTCAGCGAAGTCTGTTAGGCCCTTATTCAACATCTTTGTGAATGACGTGAACCAAACTGTCAAAAACTCATCCCTACGCCTCTATATACGCTGATGACACCACTCAGTACGCCTCTGATCTGTGCCCGGCTGTGCTTGAGTATTCCCTTAATCAGGATATTCATACGCTGTCCTGTTGGTTCAATGAAAACTTCCTACAAATTAATGGTACCAAAACGCAAGCAATGAGACTGGAGAAATCGAATTACAGTTATGATCTCAGGATTGTTAACAGTACCATAAAAATTGTAATGGTCATAATGTAGTACAGGATTCTTATAATAGATTATTTGCACTCAATCCCCAGAGATTCAAATGACAAAGGGCATGGCGGCCATGTTGGTGCCCCAACAAAAGAAGCTAATGAGGAATCTATTGTCAACTGTACACCAACATGACGTCACCTACAAAGGGTCCATAGTCTTTTTCTTATACTATTTCTCGCATCTGGAATCAGTTACTGTTACCTTCTTTATCGCAATTTCGGAACCACATTAAACAGTCTGACCTAGTTGGCTGCCAGTGCAACAACTGCATATAATTTATTGTCATTAATGACTTATTAACTCATTCTTAACATATTTTCGTCACAATTATAATATTTTTTTTAATATATTACTTATATAGAGTTTTTATAAAATTAACTTATTAATTATTACATAGTATTTACTGTATATATATTTATATTTCTGTTATATTGTATATTATTATTATTATTATTATTATTAGCTTTGTATTTTCAGTTCTCGAGCACTTTTAACATGAGCCCCCGGCTCGGGTGAATGGGCAACCACTCCCTGTGTAATCGACTTTAAATAAATTATTGTATTTTATTGTATTCTCCTCCCTCTCAATATTTCTACAGGGACGTCGATATTGGTTCCTCTAACTGTGACTACACCTTACGCTTTGTAATACGCGTTCACGGTCTTCCTCCAGGATCTTTACACCCTTCCTCTATTATTGTTCTTGTGAGTATGTAAAGAGACTGTAAAGTCAGGAGCTGCTACCCATGACCTTATCACGAGAGAGGCGTGTGAGATTCGTTTTGTGTCATTCCGTACTGATACAGTGCTTTCAGTCTAGGTTGAGACACATTGTAATCCAGTTATTTAATTGTTCTGTTCAGCTCCATAAAGTGTAATTATTTGATACTCAATTTGATAATATGTTTTACTTTTCCTCTGTTTTCCTCTTTTTACTAAGTTTTATTTTTTCTTCGTTTCTCCTTTAGTCCTGTATTGGGATAATGACAACAGTAATACTGATGCTATTCGCCTTGAAAAGAAAAGACCAAAAGCTTTGGCGGAGCATTAAATTGTGGTTCAATAATAGTTGGATCCTCTGTCGTGAAAACCTCGGTCGAAAAGTAAGAACGTTTAGACAAAGAACAGTAGTCCCCGACACGGGAATAGGACTGGAGCACATGGAGCACGAGACACTCAACTCCAAGACAGATTCGACAGAAAGAGAGCGGCAAGGCAAAGGTATACATAATTTGCTTTCTCTTGCATGCGCAAAAGCTGCTCGGTTTTGTAGCGCTGTTGCAGTTGTTCTCTTGTGATGGGATTTGTATGTAAGGTCGGCCCAACGTTTCCATCTTTCATCATTTGTTTGCATATTGCATTTAGGGTTTGATTGACTTGAAAACACTGACAGAGCTCCTCTTTCGTCATCTGCTCTAACGAGGCAGTGAACTCTGTCTGGCTTGAAAACCATTCTGTAGTTTGTCAAAATGAAACAATGTCAGCTTATTAAACTAAAAATACATTCGGTAGAAACTATTTGAATGTTGCATTACTCGCAAAACTTGTCATACTTTCCTAATTTTGCATGCATTCTTACCATTAAAAATCCTCATCCCATATTTTGTTGCTTTCTTCGTCTTTCCTGGAATTGAATTGTCTAATAAATTATTCAAAACTCATCGGAAACCTCGGCAAAACGCGAGGCAGCCGCCATTGTTTTGATTTGGAAAACCGGCGTTTTTCTCTACCATGGGCTATCACAAATAGACCTACAGTAAGGTAGCCAATCAGAATGCAGGATTTGTAATAGTGCACTAGTTGGTTTATACAAAACAAAATAGTGCACGCTCGAGGTCTTAAAAAGTTATGACTGGTCTCACGAGCGGAACGCAAGGGCATTCAACAGCTTTTCAAGACCTGGAAAGTGCATTCCTTCTTATAGGACACAGGACACCATCTTAACGTTTTATAAAATATAATTCGATGCAGGTGTAAAGAAACTTATTTCATTCAAAAGAGCTTTGAAGAAGAGGAAAACGTATGGACAGAATGAAAATGTAAACTTTGAATAATTGCTAATACACGCCTTTCATAAGTTTTACTTCCGGTTACGAAAACGAGGCTCCAGGTGGTTTGAAATCCAAGATGGCGGACAACTGCATAGTCTCAGCTAGAAAGTACCTCCGAAAATACTCCCAAAAGTATGTTATTCAGTAAATCATACCTGTGTTTGGTTTTACAATCACTGTATTTACGTCCATGTGTAGTCTTCATTATTTTAGTATATTGTTTAGCGCACAGAAAAGTACTTTTCTACTTGATCAAGTCATCAGTCATTTCCGAACAATGTACACCCGACAGGTTGCAAATCTAAAAAACGTTTGCAGCTTACGGGGATCGATATTAATTATTTCAGGGGCATCTTTCCGTCGAAGATATCTAAGCTAACTTAAAGGAGTCGGAAATATCTTCTGCCTAAAGTAAATTAGTATTGTGGCCTAAAATTGAGGCAAAGTGATTTATGAGGTGCAAAGCAAATTTTAGTTTATTTCTGATAGGCTGTTTAATAAGCTCATGTCATGATATCTAATCTCTTCAGTCTCTTTTGCTATTTAATACAGCAAGTGAAGTGCTATCGATGGGAAATGTAACTACTGTTCACCTAACAGAAAACAAACATTGGAAAAAGCTGGAGTCAACTGATAAGATGCAGGCAACGAGTATATCGAAACAGCAGCCATTATACTGGATAACCATCCAGACATAGTTCCAGTTAGAATATGGTTTATCCGTTCATAGTTCCCCAAAGCCGTTTTCACTTAAATTTTGTACAGAACTTTTACATTAATAAAGAATGATAGCACGTTTTCCTTCCCCTATCCCTACCATTATATGGTAAATTCTATTTTTTCATACCCATTTTTCACCACATTGTATACAATTCATACCCTACCCTTCAATGTATATTCTCTGGCTTTGTATCACTTACATTATTGTGTAACAGCATACGGTATTGATTTTATTATTCATATACCATTAAAATAAGTTTATTTGTAGTTAGAATATATCTAGCAGAGGCTTTTGGACACTGCTTGGGCTTTTTGAATGGAATTCAAATTTCTAACACTACCATTTTGTACAGAATATTCTTTTGTGCAATTATTGATAATTTGATAATTATATATAATGAAAAGCTTAGCACAAACGGATTGTAATTAGTAGTGGTTCCTATTCCCCTATCCCTGCATGCTCTGTGTGGTATATTAGCTCACCCTATCTAGGGTTTAGCCAGTCAAATAAGGGGAGATGGGGCAGGGGTGCCAATGCCCTCCTTTTCCCAAGCAACTTCTCCCACTCCCTTCACTCTCATATCATCAGGCCACCACATTGTTATATCAGTTATTGTTTATTTAGCAGCTCTCACTCGAATAGATATGCATTCACTACTCATAATTTTCCTTTCTGATTTCTGATTTTGCTTCACCTTACCCCAAACCTTCTGGGCTAAAACCCTGCTATCCATACACACATTATCACTCATCTTATGATTCCCCCAATTTCATGTGGACTAATTTTAATATCACCTTCAACCACCACTTAGTTAACACCTATTTTACCAATTAATAGTTTTAATATGTTTGTTACAATTTATTTAGTACTTAATGTTTTCATATTTTTATTGACCTGAATTGCTTGTATAGCCACTGTTTATAAGTGGTATTCCCTTCCCATATTACTGCTAGCCTCAATTAAACATTTATTTCAGTAAATGATATTTCTCCCTTCTCTCAAACATTATAAAAATCATACTTGACCTGAAATATTTTAGAATATGAGAATCCTGTGTAGAAACAAATATTATTTTTTATTTCCTTGAAGAAGAAAAACGAGCAGGTTTTTCAATAGCGGTCGGTTGAATCTGTATTTTCATCGTTTGACTGATGCCCATTGATTGAATATCATCAACAGTCTTTTCTTCATTCTGGTAGCTGTAGCTAGCATTGTTTCCAAGAGCCAGAATTATGCTTGAAGACTTCTCTTCTCTTAAGGTTATCGTATACCTTCAGGGTACTGTTCCGGATAAAATTAAGTAGCGTCTCGAATATTCGTCGTATTTAGATAAATTATACCTCATTTTAAAGCTTATAAAATTGGCTACAACGATATACCTAAGGTTTGTAATTTTGATAAAAGTGCGATTTTTAAATAAACTTCTTTTCCGAACAAGCGAGTTGGTTTCGAAAAGCTCCAACTCCACGGCAATTTAATGAATTTAAGATCGGTTTGCTTTTCTGGACTCCCACAGTCCTTGTTTACGAAATTATGTCGGCGATTGTGGAAATTCGAAGCCGTTCTGAAGATATTTTGGTCTTCGTGAAACTGCTAACGCACAATCCAAGTATAGTTGCGAGAATCGCTCTCAGCGCCTCCCTTTTGAAAATCGGCAACACCATCTTTTAGCTGATATAATTGCGAACAATCTGTGAAAATTTGAAGAAATTCGCACAAATTCGCGTCGAGTTGGAGCTTTTTTCAAACTATGTTTAGAACGAAAATAGAAAGTCAAGAAAACGCTCTGAAAAGTTTTAGCCGGCCGGCGAGACTGATTCTGGTGCCCCGCCTCTTTCACAGCAATCAAACACCTTCTATAAAAAGCAGCCAATGATGTTCAACCAGTGACTGGGAAATGTCACAGTCAAAACTGGCTTCCCACCAGCAGCATGAAAGCAACACAATCAAAGGTCTTCGCGCTCAGTTGAATTTCGCGTTTTCAATCACTCTTCATTCACCGATATCACACGGCGGCCATCTTGTTTAGACGTCACGTTTTTTTACACGGGAACGAGGCCACACGTGTCAGATGTGAGTTTTTGAACATGGCGGCGGCGAAAGCGAAGGAATTATATCACAAGAATATCAACAAATTACCTCCTATTACTGGCAGCCTTATTGAAAATTTTGCCGCAGATAAATTACCTACCTATCTATTATTTGTTTCATGAATCTTACATTCATGACATTGAAGGTACGTGTTTTCAACTGTTCTAAGCGGTTTGTTGATGTTTAAGCTTATAACTTTAAAATAAGCATATGTCTCATCGTAATCCTTTGAATTGTGAAGTATTGGTTATTGCCAACGGTGCATGTTTGAAAGAATAATTTCCCAAAGATTTGCATTATATTTTTATTACACTGATTATTTCAATTACCTGTAACTATGACTGGGTCATTTTTGTTTACAATGAGTGGCTCAACCTCGTCGACAGTTTCTGATATTAAAATCAAAGATAATACAACGAACTGAGATTTGTCATATTATATTTGTGTAAATTATTCTACATTTCTACTAGCTATAGGTTGCAATTACTATGACTACTATGTCTAGCTCATTGTTTACAATGAGTAGTGATCCTTGTAGGTAGTTTTCTCTGCTTATGAGACGTGGTCCAGGCGGAAAAACTTGGCACTGCATATTTTGATAATACTGTCTTTCCTGTAACAGTTTTCTTGAGGTCTGAGGGCGAATATGATGCGAGCAAACCTTGGTGCTGCTTCAAATCTGAAACGGCGTATTTATATTTAAGGTGAGAAAATGTCTGACTTGCAAAGATTCTAAGAAGCAAAATACAAGATTTACATTGAAATATTTCCCGACATCTCTTCGAACTTTTAGAATCCATTGCTTTTTAATTACTTTTTCTGTAGGAAACTGGTGGAAAATAATTCCAGGATAGTTTTTCCTGCGATTGTTAGTGCACTTTGGAACACAACAGTGATCTCTGTTTGGGATTTTAATAACCGCGGGAAAAGTGACACGTGTGGCCTCGTTCCCGTGTAAAAAAACGTGACGTAAAAACAAGATGGCCGCCGTGTGATATCGGTGAATTATGGGCAAAACCAAGAATAAACCGGTCAAACGCCAGAATAAGGCAATTGAAACGGCAAAGGATAAACCAGCTAAAGACAAGAAGAAGGCAAAACCAAAGCACAATGAAAGCAGACCAAACGGACGCGGGAAGACGAAAGAAAAGCACGAGGACAGATAAATTACCCGAAGAATCAGCTCGCGAATATATGCTCCGGAAAATGTCAGAGATTGGGCATGTTGTTGTAGAAATACTTAAGAGGAATCAAGTGGCCTATAAATGTACAACAAAATAGTTTACTAGCCACTGGTAATAAGAATATATAATTTCGAACATTTCTTTGATTTGTTCCTCTTTCTTGAACTCCAAGGACCAGATACTTGTTTTGAAGAAGACATCTACGGATAATTTTAGCGAATACGCTTCAAATTTACGATGACATATTTATGTGAGAAACGATTCGATACAACGCTGACAACAAGCCACAGTGCAGAGCGAACTCCGAACTGAACAGTAAACTACTCCCGCGCTTAGCTACGGTTTAATGCTCATGACGATTGATGTGGTGTATGAGCTGTCAATCAAAATATGTAACGCAATCTTCGGTAAAATGTTTCTTTTTGATATTTCTCCGTCTAGATAAAAGAAAATTCAACCATTTTTTTTTCTGTTGGATACTTAACACTCTAAACTTTGTTTTTACGTGAAAATTTTTTTTTTGAAAAATTCGGCGCTGAAGCTATACGATAACCTTAAGTACATTGACACCAAGGGGACATATTTTTCCGGGAATGCCTGTGCCTAATACGACGCCTGATGCCCGCATACTTCAAATATCACTTTTCTGGATACTTGGTGAAGCAGATTCATTGTTTGATTCATGTTTCTGGGGATAGGGTTCTTTGTATTTCAGGGTATTGTTTTGCTTTAGAAGACAATAGTTTTCTTTGTGTTACATATGTGATGATCTGTAACACCAAGAAACCCCCACTTCCCTCAAAGTTATACGTTAACTGAACAACCATAAGTTAGTCATATTTCAAGCAACCGTATCAGCCATACTCTTTCTCAGTTTTGGGTCGGCTTACACTACAAATCACGTCTCAAGAGTTATTCCAGTACATAGTGTACACAGCAATGCAGTATTTTATACTGCGTGTGCTTTTTGTGGTACTGATCTGTGGAGATTTTCAACAAAAGTTAATAGTTTAAAAGTTTCATCCGTGCTCTTTCGGTATTTTGCCCAAACCGTGGACGTTTTTTCATGCAAATCATCAGTTAATATACGGTAGACTATACATGAACATAAATACAGTGATTCTGAAGCCAAATTCAGGTACGATCTACTAAATAACACTCTTTTCGAGTCCTTTTCGGAGGTACTTTCTAGCCGAGACTGAGTAGTTGTCCGCCATCTTGGATTTCAAACCACCTGGAGCCTCGTCTTCGTTACCGGAAGTAAAACTTATGAAAGGCGTGTATTGGATAAAGTTTTAAAATATTGATGCTGAAAAAAAATTTTTTTGCTTATTGCCTAAATTGTGATCACGTGTTTTCTCGCCCCAAATTGAGACAATGGACAACTCGTGGATACTAATGTTAATTGTATTTTCGCAGGAGTTCATTACATTATACTAGCTGTATGCGGTTCCAGAAAATATCGATACCCTCCCTTGGAGTTCCATTCCAGTGGTGTTTGAAAAAAATACACCTTTGAATTTCCATGTTGTTTTTGGCTTTGCATTATAATTCCCGGCTCACATGTTCATGATTCCCCTTTGGTGCCGGTTTCGGTCGAATTTATGCTAGTATCTGAGTATCCGTCCGCGCATTGACTGTTGATGTCACCCATTGTGCGAGTCATGGCGAAAAATGGCTACTTATGGCGACGTTGTTATGTGTGAATTCAATTAGTTCAAAAGAAGCCGCCTAATTATAGGCCATTATCCTTTGTTTCAATTGCGTTCTACACGGCAGAAATTCGACGTTTGAACGGGGCTTTAGGCGGATGCGACGTTGACATAGATATAAACAGTGCAGCCAATAACAAAGACGAAACCGGCGATGGCGATGTCGGAGCGAAAATGTTAGGCATGTCAATTCGGGAAGAAGTCGGAGAAATATCGATTGAACAATGAGACATCAGAAACGAAGACATTATAATAGTTATAATATCGATTTACTAAAACCTTAGTTAGTAGGTATGTGAGTGAGTGAGGGAGTGAGTGACATGATTTCTCCCATCTCAATAACTCGTGAATTACTACGCAATATCCACGAGTTGAAAATAGATCAAGATGTGCTCAAAGGATGGTCTCGTAATTTATATGATAAAGAAGTATATTGTGTACTACATGTCGTGGGTGGGTTGGGGAAAAGCGGAATTCCAATGACACTCTTTGTGTCTCAAACTATTTGAGTTTTCTTGAGCATCCTTTGATTTTTGAGTTGCAGCAGTGACAATAATATATGATGAAGACTAAGTGAGTGTATTTACTTGTTGCAGTTGGTATCGCCTGGGATGAAACAACATTACGCGCTAGACACCAAGGACACGGTGACAGCAAAGAGATAGACTAGAGTTGGTAGATAAAGAGCGAAGGCTCGACAAGATGATAACCACTAAGCAAAACTTCCTTTCACATTTCTTCTGTGTCTTCACTATCACAAAAATATTTCAGATTTCTTTTAGATTTCGTTCTTTAGGTAACCTACAGTTGTGAAGACTAGCAAACATTGTTTATTCAACACGATGTTGTACTGTATTTTGTAAGTACAAATCACTTTATTTATGTCAAACTACGTTAAAAAGACTGTTAAAAATAATTTAGTCAAGCGTACAGAGGTGATGTAAAACATGTAATTAAAGTGGTTTTCATTTATATAGCGCCAGTTATATATAAATATATTAAAATAGCTTCACAAGGGAGAAATTGGTGCTAGATACTGCCACGACTAGTTGTGAATACCGCCAGAACACACGTTTTGCTGCCGGGAGACAATCTAGTATTCTTTCACGAAATAGCACAACAGATTATTTTACGTCATAAAGATTAGATGAAACCAATGGCTTCATGTCCCTGTCCCTGTCCGCACAACGGGAGACGATCAGATTTCGTTGTCCTCGCACTTTCCGGCTAGCGGGCGCCAGTTTGGTTCCTTCTCCTTCGCTGCTTTCTGAGAGGTATCACTGTTGTTCTGGGAACTTGAGTCAGACTCAGATTCTGAGGAAAGCTAGAAAGGGGATTCGTAAACACGAACTTGATATACGTTTGCTCAGTCCACAAAGTATGGCCGAGAGTATGGAGAACACGGATCCCGATCGCCGTCATTTTATTTCAGTAGCTATATGATCTCATGTAGGTGACGTCACTACCAACATTTAAGAAATAGAAAACGCTTACCGTGTTTACATAGCCTGATGCAAACACGAGGGGAAGTTTGGGAGATTGCTCAAGTTGTTGTGTAAACCCGAGACCGAAGACCCAAGACCGATGCAAGATCGACCGCAAAACGATTTTTAAAATATTTTCGTAAATGTCAAACGAGAAATTATCCATACATTGTAAAATGTTAATCATTCGCTTGTGAAGTTGGCCGTGTTTGCTCTGCGTGCGAATCTGTACAGGTCCGCAAATGATCCCGGCCCACAAATGATCCCAGGCCCGCAAATGCTCCCGCTCCGCAAATGCTCCCCAATGGGGACCGCAAATGATCCCGTGAAAAAGCATGGAATAGCATGGAGTTTTACCACTGGATAGCGGATCTGTGCAGGTCCGCAAATGATCCCTAAAATGGACCGCAAGTGATCCCGGCTCGCAAATGATCCCCATTGGGGACCACATATCATACTGCGAAAAAAACGTAGAATGGCATGCAATCTGGTCGTTGGATTCAATGTTTTAGAAATCAAAATATCCGCATAAAGTTAGTTTTCTTTTTCATACAAACGGTACCTTCTACGGTGGCTCGATAGAACAATATATTTTATTTTTCAAATCCTGCATGGTTAATTCATTAATTTTCAGATTATTTTTTGTTAATAATCCCGAGTTTTTATCTTTTTTTCTGAATCGGGAGTATACTGACTCAACGTTAAAATTAAAGAAATAAAAGTTAAGAATAAATAACCCATAGTAGGTTGGCTTGTTTGGCCCATTCAAAAATAGTTTTTTTAAACCCAAGTCATTTTTTCAAACACAAAACATTTTTTTGGGGGGGAAAACGAAAATTGTTTGCTTTGGAAAAATACGCCTTCTGGCTGGTATTTTGTCTGAGTGGATTAATGGGATCCCTGTGGTTTGCAATGGCTTGTGACTGGTCATCAACTGCCAACCAGAAGGCCTACAGTCTTGGGACTATATTACTTGTAAACCCGACCTAATCTTAGCCTTATTTATTTTCCTTGCGGCAGTGGTTAACTCGAAAGCTTAAGCTTCTTAAACCACGGCACACCTTCATCTACATTATTATGTTTAAAAACTGAAAACTAGCAAAATTCGCCCAGCTGGGCCCAAAAATTCGCAAAAATAGGCCCAAGATGGCGACCACTCTTGATGACAAGGGGGAAGATAGTTCAAAAACTTGCATGCATCAGGTGATAGGAAATTTAAATCACAATGAGTTTTCTTATTCTAAAATGTTTGACGTTTGTGTAATTTCAAATGGTAAAACCGGGCAAAATGTAGTCGGAGTATTAATTTAAATTATCGAATATCGTGTATTTTTTTTAACTCACTCCGGCAAGTATACTTTATTCATATTGATCCAACAAAATAACTGGCACTTCGCTTCCTAGCCGTTCATCTTACAGGTTTAATTTGGATTCGCTTCCCGATGTTGCAGAGAAGAGAGACCTACAGCAGCAAGAGCCTTCTTCAGTTTTTACCAGTGGAATGAACTCATTGTGCTTCGTCAAACGGGGTTTCCTCCACGCCAAATCAGGCAAAGTGCTTTTCAAATCCAAGCACTAGAAAACTCTCTTAAAGAATCAAACCCATGCTTTGATATTTGCTCAAGCTCTTCACGAGCAAATGTATACCGAATATGTGGCCGCACTGTTGGATCGAATCTGGTACCAGTGAGCTGTGATGTCACAAGCCATTACAAACCACAGGGATCCCATTGACCCACTAAGACAAAATACCAGCCAGAAGGCCAAGGGACTAGGCTGCTAGCTGCCGTGCGAGATTAGATTTAGTGCTTCTGAGTTCTGTAGCTTCTCGCTTGTGTATTTATTTTCAGTCACATTTTCTTGCTAGCATCCCGCTCTGACTTTGTGTACTTGATTATTAGAACTTTGTACATCGTCTGAATGGTTCTAGTACATGTAAGTTTATTACAATTGTTGTTCTAAAGAATCTGAACTAAATATTTAAACTTATAAGAAAAATAAAACATTAACTGAAATTGTGTATTTTGTTGCGTAATTCATCGAGATTTCTGGCTCAATCTTGTAAAGATTCTATCCAGTTTAGCTATTTTTCTCCTTAGGTTCTTCTGAACAACCTTCCTTTAGAAAACTAGTTACATGTGTTTTTAAGTTAGGGTAATTTTCAGTTATTTTCACCATTTTTTGCAGAAAAAAGCAAAAACTACAATGTGTGACGTCATTCCATGTTTACATAGCCTCATGCAAAGACGGCTTTCGACCAATCAGAGCGCGCGTTTTTGGGTTATTTTATAAAAGCAACTAGTCAATCACTAGTAGATTTGGAGCTAAAAATAGACATGCTACCAAACTGATGGTTCCTGAAATATAGTATGGGAGATGGTTTCCTCTAATAATTTTCCTCTGATTTGGACCCATTCTGATGAATTCTAGTTGGTTCCCAAGAAAAAATGTTCAAGACTACCTTCAGACTCCAAGATCTCTGAATTGTTCTATGTTTCCCCGATAAAGGTACAAATCAACTGTGCTTTTGGTACCTTATTCTCATCTGCAGCAATTTGTCCAGCTTCCACGTCGATGGTATCTACAAAAGGCATATATGATTGTGCAATTTTAAGTAGTTCCATAAGCCAACAAATTCAGTCATATTTTATCCATCACGGAACTACATTGTACTCGACACAATTTTTAAAAGTCAAAAATCATGAAGAAGTCAACGCAAATTGCAATTTTCTCAAAGCGATGTCTCAAGCTAATTCGCTTCTCTCGTCTGCCAACTTGGATGTTTGCCTACAAACTTAAGGGAAAAATGATGAATTCTGGAACATTTTCATTGATGACTTCTTCTGTCTACATACATACTATGAATAATGGTAAGGGACTCATTAATGCGAAGAACAATGTTCAAGAATGCTAATAATAATGCTAAAGAATGTTACGAACAATAACAGTACGATATGCTTGATTCGTTAAACTTCTTTATTATGCAGATTTCAATCAATTCTTGTAATTGATTAGTTAGATTACAGTCAGATTCAGTTCGGTAGTTTAGTAGATTCTACCGCAGGGAAACGTAGAACACTGTAGTGAATCAAGTCGGAAAAGCGAACACTTCGTAAGTATAATATCTCATACATGTGTACAATCTCCAGTTTTAGTTTAAGCTATTATTAAGCTGTTTTAGTTGTTATTGTTAGTGCAGAGAATCATTTACAGAGAATTAAATGCATTTCGAAGTTACTTATGTCCTGTATAAGCGCCCGAACGCCGATGCGCGGCGAGCGTCATTTAGTGGATCAAATCTACATCCACATCGCTACATCCACATACAATATTTTATTAGCACCTCTCTTCTGGGACTGCGCGAGGGGAGGGAGGCAGCTGCCCCTTGCCCCCCTCCCTACGCCACTGATACATAGTTAACCAGACAGATGCAACCGCCGACATAGAAGCTACTATTCATAAATGGAAACAGCTTCAACAAACAAGGTTTCAGTTTTTATCCTAGTCTTTTATAGTGTAAGTTGATGTTGAAGAATCGACCGCGCAGCCTCTAGTTTTGAGTCCAAATGTATGAAAGTTCGAATTAACTGAGTTTATTGCATGAAGGCGCTTTACGAAATCCAGATCGGACATATCGGACCACGGATCAGGTTATAATGGTCGCCTTTGTTCTCAAATGCGGACCAATTTTTAGCCGACCTTCCCCGAAGGCTCGGCTATAGGATGAGAGCAAAAATTGGCTGATATCCGGTTTCCCTCGCGCCCGAACCCCGATGCGCGGCGAGCGTCATTTAGTGGATCAAATCTACATCCACATCGCTGTCTAAAACAGAGGCAAATCCATGGGTTATTAAATAGCATATATGTTACTTAAATCATGTATTTCACTGCCGAAAAGCAACGCCAGAATGGATCAACAATTGCACTTATCGTGTTCGCAGAAGGACCATTGAAAAGAACAACCACTGACCGGAAGTTCGTATAACTTCAAATGCAAATAAATATATATGCACATACCCCACCACTATTCTACAAATTAGGCACCCTGACTCTTGATGATTTACATAAATTACATTCAAGCCTATTCATGTATGACATATATCATATAACAAAAAACAACACTTTCACTAAAATGCTTATTCCACTTTCAGATATTCATCACCATCAAACTCGCCAAACTATTAAACAAACTTATTTTATTAACTTTGCTTCATCACATACCATGGTATCGAGATCTGGGAGAAACTCCCTCTAGAACTGAAAGATCTAAAAAGAAAACTCTTTAAGATGAGATTTAAGGCCATAGATTAAAGGCTACCATTGAAAATAGATTGTCAATAAGTGTTACAAAGATCCATAAAAAAAGAACACCTTCATCGTATGTTACTCCGTAATATATAATTAGTCTAACCTTATTTAATGTTATAATTATTTCCTGTCTCCTTTTGTCCGCCGAGTGTTCCTGACTTGACAGCCTACAGGGTATTTTTCAGGTCCACCTCTCTCTTATCTTCCTTTATCTTAGAATAATGTCATAAATTGTAATAGAGGTAATCGGCTAACTCTGTTGCCACCCAATTCAGATCATGTGATCTAAACACACACAACACAACTCTGGAGAATGACTCTTTGATAATAATTCCCCCAGAGTAGCATCTGTTTACATCACATGATCTGAATTGGGTGGCAACAGCGTTAGCCGATTCACTCTTTTCACCTGGTGGCCATCTTGGATTCAAAGCGAGGCAATCCTTTGTTTTTGCCAGGTTAGCCTCGTAGTGAGGGATAGTCAAAACGAGGCTAACCTGGCAAAAACAAAGGATTACCTCGCTTTGAATCCAAGTTGGCCACCAGGTGAAAAGAGTGAATTATCTCTATTGCTGTTTTTCACTCAATCCCCAGATATTCAAATGACAAAGGGCATGGCGGCCATGTTGGTGCACCTAACGAAAGAAGCTAACGAAGAATCTATTGTTAAAGGTACACCAACATGGCGGCTATGACGTCATGTGCAAATTAGCAATTAGACTACCATCTAAGAGTAATAAATGTTGTTGTTGTTAGCAATGCAAGATAACCAGTCATAAAATTATCTTATAATGATCCGGTGAGAGAATTGAAAATTGGAACTAGTTCTTTTGGAAACCCTAGCTACCTGTGCGCTTTGTTTACGTATTGAGAATAATCAGGATTCATTACCCGGAGCGTCCATAGCGTTTTGACAGACCGGGTTATTTTTAGAATGTGTTTCCTGCAAGTTTGGTTCCGCTAGCCAATCACAAGCGTTTGCGTAATTGTAATTCAAATGATTAAATATGTTGCAGCCATGTTGGTTGGCCAAACGAGAGAAGCTAACGAGGCATGTTTTGTTGACAACGTTCCGCTATGGAAGCAAACAACGAGATGTGAAATCTAAAAATAACCCGGTCTGTCAAATCGCGGCACTTCTCGCGGCTCGCTTCGTTCGGATCGGTTTCAGAACTCGCTCCGCTCGTATTGGCAGAACTCGCTCTGCTCGTATCGGAAAAGCGCCTGTTCTGCAGGCTATTTGAAATCTATTTTTAGTTTCACAACACGTAATGTAAGTTATTTTTATCTCGTTCTGGTAGACTACCCTCGTTAGTGACTCATTGTTTATATCCCCTGGGTACTCACAACATCGTTATAAGCCACTCCCTATTGACAGAAGGCTACGGTCATTCAACTTTTACAACGTTAGTAAGGTAATAAATTCATAGCCCACATTTTTCGCCAACTTCCGCCCAAGGGAATTTGATAAAATCTGCACAGTGTATGTGTGTAATGAGTTTTAATAGTTTCCAATTCTTTGAGAAAAATCGTTCGTCTTGACCATACTTAATAGAGTGGAATGGTTAGGAAACCCAGCGACCTTCTTTGTTATAGGTCTTTGTTAGCTTTTTTCAACCTTGAACGTGCACGAAACACAATAGAAATTCCAATGTGTTAATCATTCAGCCAATAGAAACGTGTGAGTTCAGTCGTTCAGGGAACGCTAATGGACTATAACCGTGCACAATCTTTTGTCTTACCCCTTCCAACCTAATTCGCAGCGCCTTTGTTAGCCCCTTTGAAGTTTGCCGGGTTTTCTAACCATTCCACTCTATTAACAATGTCTTGACTTCGAGTAATGTCTCAAAATGTGAAAAAGTGGTGTTGACTTTCAATTCATCACAATACGTCATTAGTGTTCTCTTACCGTGACAAGCTGAGACAAGTGGCCTCGCTTTGATGCCTTTACGAATAAGGTCAATGATCTGAACATTTGAGATAGAAATGGAAACGGCAATATTGCTCTGGATACACATTACTATTCGTTGATGTATTCGTTTATGGGCTTTCAGCCCACATGGAGTGAAGCTCATTATATTTCCTGCAGAAAATGGAACAAATGACATACTAGGATACGATTTCTTAATAATTAATCATTCGGGCATTCCCAGACCCCTATAAATATTGTGCTGAAAATCAGCACAGAACAAAACATATAATAAGGATTATTATACATTTTACTCACATCTCGATTCTGATTGGCTCAGAACACGCAACGAATTCTCCATAGCTAGCTATAGCACTAAGTGCGCATCTGCTAGCAGCTAATTTGTTAGCAGATAATACTTAGCGCTCGATGGTAAGCAAATAGGACAATTTTACGCTAGAAAGCAGGGCACTTATTTCGTTATTTTGAGCCATTTTAGCGCTCAGCTATGTTTCTAGTCATTCATTTCTCCTAAACTCGTAAAATAAATGCACTTTTTAGCTCGAATATGAAAGAAAACATCTTGAATCAGAAATCGAAACGTAAACAAACCAATTTATGCGGCGTTTCATTTAGCTTCGTTTACGATAGCTTTCTCTTTTGCCTTCGGCTTCGGCTGATAACACAGACCTCTGTCTTGATAATTTTCACTATAACGCTCAACCTCATCCAATAATTGCTTATTATTCCATTTTATAATATAGATACGATAGTACGCGCGCTCTGATTGGCTAAGAAGCCATGTTTTATCAGAGTATATAACATGGTTAGCCGTGTTATATAGTTTTCAACTGGCGGTTTCCTTTCATCGCGCGCGTAAATCTATATTATAAAACAGATAAAGAAGCCTTAAATCCATGTTTTATACTATCATAAAACACTCTGGTCATTTGAGAACACTTTAGAAATGTTGATAGCACGCGCCTTCGGCTTGTGCTTTAACATTTCTCTCATGTTCTCAAATGCCCATCGTGTTTTATGATAGTATAAAACATGGCTAAGGCTTCTTTATTTGTTAACTAAAGTAATTTAGAGCAGTTTTCTAGAGGTTTCTCCCATTATTGTCAATAATGTTGAGGATCTATTTTATGATCTTTTAGTTCACGACCTTGAACAGGTTTGATCACGATATATATGCAGGATTTTCTCATTTCCATAACATGATGAATATCACATTTCAGTAAAACAATTTTTTACTCCTGAAGACGAGGGATTCTTATCATCTAGACACATATAAAAACAATGACCTTTTCATTTTTGTTTTCATTTAAAATTTGTAGCAGCGGTCTTAAATTCGTCAGTTTTGACTGTCTATAGTATAATGGCTGGCGTCATGTGGAGACGATGGTAGAGGCTAATCATTGGTATTCTCGATAAAAAGTATTGTAATAAAATATGCTTATTTTCCATCTCATAAGAATTAGCTACCGTTGTTTGCAGGGAGATATTCCCCCCTGACTGTTTGTTGCTTCATTGTCGCTACTCAGTCCAGAGTAATTCTTAAAGACTCAGATATATGATAAAGATTCTTGTGATAAAGTAAATTACCCTTCCTTTTCTTCACAATTCAAGTTACTCAAAAAAGTGGACTGTTGTAGTCAATGTGCATATAATTGCCGATACAAGTGTCTCATACTCTATTTTAAAGTATGTTTTCAATATCTTTAACATATGTTGTTAATAATTATGTTTCTCTTTTGTTGACGGAGAACTCCTTTAAATACTCGAAATAATTATTTTAGGGTCTCTACTACAGGGAGTCTGATATAGAGTTGATTCGCCGAAAGAACAAACTTTCTAGAAAAAAAACACTTATTTACATAAGATATTTGCATTTCCTCTGACTTGGGAGAAAACTGTTTACATAGCGGTGTTAGGGTGTGAACATTTTGCGTATGCTCTAGTTCTGCTCGGCCAGTGAAGAATAGGAACATCCTCTGTTCACAATAATGTTGAACTATAAGCTCTTCGTTCCTGCTATTTTTCTGTTCATAACAAGTGTAATGGCATCTATCATGGACCACAATTTGGCACGAGATACGTGTTCAACCAAGCTCGATTGTGTTCAGGTAAGAATTCGTATAGTACGTTCTACATTGTTCGCAAACAAACTGTACGACTCTTTCCTTCGAGTGAGTTTTGTTTTGGTACTGTAACTTAAAGGTTAATACAAGAAAAAAAACAGCGTCAATGCTATCTCGTAGTACGGTCCTGTCACAGCGACCCGACCCAATATAATTTCCTACGGACAGCCGATTGTCTGAATATAATTCCTTGCGTTCATGCGAAGGTTTGAACAAACTTTGACATGGTTTGTGCGTACCTTTCGCAATCGGTATTGCTATTGTTATACTAACTATATAAACGTTGGCAACGTTATTTTATCCATCCACGTATCAGTCAGAGCAGCTATACATACCACGGTTGAAATGCCTTCGAAATGAGTGACATGCAGCGAACAGTTCGAAAGAGAAGGCAGAAGTGAAGCTGTTGTAAATTCACTATTTAGAAGCAGTATTCGATAACTTCAAGGGATATTTGGACACAAAATAGAATAATTGTCTTCTGCCTACAGAAACAAATCTAGGTTGGAGTCGCGAAGAGATTCTAACACAAGAAAATTGGAGGTACTTACGGACGCCCAAAAACTTAAGAAAAAAGGAAAGAACAAGCAGTTTTCTATTCCATCTCCGAGTTTCAGTACAAATTAAGTTGAATAACAGAAGACCTCGAAGCGAACGAAGTAAGGTTCGCACTGAAAAAGGCGAAGCGAGCCGGAAAGTTCATCGAGAGGCGCCAGAAGTTGACGAAGATGGCGAACAAGAGTGAAGCAGATTGACTCGCAGTAGACGCTAATGGGAGCGTGTGAAACTTTTACGAAAGGATACAAAGTACTTGATTAGAGCCAAATTCAACTCTTACATCGAAAAACTAACTAAGACTTCAACCGTTTCCAATAATAACAACAAGATTTGGTCTTTCTTCAAGGCAAAGTCTAACAAAGGATCAATTCCCGATACTGTCGAACTTGGAGATACTAAATATGATACTCCACTCGGGAAGGCTGAAGCGTTTAACATCTTTTTCGCCTCCACATTCAGACAGCCCAATCTGGCCACCGCTATCCCAGCCGTCGAGCCCTTCACTACAGCTACTTTATCCAATGTTGTGCTATCCTTATCTGATGTGTTGAGAAATCTGGTCACCTTAGACGTATCCAAGGCCGTTGGCCCAGACGGTATCCCTTCACGTCTGCTCAGGGAATGTGCAATTCAGATCGCTCCATCACTTACAAGGCTATTCAATCTGTCCTTGTTCTGTGGAAAGTTTCCAGCTGACTGGAAGGAAGCAAATGTAACACCGATCTTCAAGAAAGACTCAAAAAAACTTGTTAGTAATTATAGACCTATATCTTTACTTCCCATCATAAGTAAGGTCTTTGAAAAATGCGTTCTAAAAAACACGCTACCGTACTTCTTGCAGGTTATCTCGGATTCCCAGTTTGGGTTCTTAGAGGGGAGGTCTTGTATTTCTCAACTACTTACCGTCTTTCACGAAATAGGTGCCTTATTAGACAAAAATATTGAGACGGATATTCTATATCTAGATTTCGCTAAGGCTTTTGATTCGATCAATCACATAAAGCTATTAACTAAGTTGAGGTTATACGGGGTAGCTGGTGCACTGTGGGATTGGTTCGCTGATTACCTCAGCAATCGCAGGCAACGTGTTGTCATCGAAGGGTCCAGTTCCAGCTGGACGCCTGTGGTTTCTGGGGTCCCACAGGGTCCGATACTTTTCCTTTTATATGTAAATGATCTTCCCAGTGTAACCTCGGCTAGTACTAGGTCAGTCATGTTCGCTGACGATACCAAATGTTATCGCTCTCAGAAATCTCAGCAAGACCATTTGGCTCTCCAGTATGACCTAAACGGTTTGGTCAGCTGGAGTGTCAAATGGGACTTAGCTTTCAATTCCAGTAAATGCGAGGTTCTTAAAATCTCTAGAAGACGCAATCCACTGGTGCGTCTCTATAACATCGACCACGATGCCTTAAAAGAGAGTAGCTCTCAAAAAGATTTAGGTATTATCATTTCAAATGATCTGCGCTGGCACAACCAAGTAGTGTCGGTGGTAGCTAAGTCAAATAAGGTTTTGGGTTTCCTGAGACGTAATACCCCTAACTCTTTAGGGGTAACGCTGCGTCGTACCCTTTATCTTACGCTAGTGCGTTCCATTCTGTGTTACGGTAGTCAGGTTTGGGCCCCGCAGTCAAGCTCTAGAGATATCCAACTTCTCGAACGTATTCAGCGCCGCGCAACCAAATTCATGTTAAAAGTAGACTTACCCTATAAAGATAGGCTACTTAAACTTAATCTACTGCCACTTTCATACTGGCTAGAATATCTAGACCTCATATATTTGTTTAAGTGTCGCCTTAAGCTTAACAATACTGATCTATCTAGTTATGTAACTCCATGCTCGCTTTCATCAAGATCTACAAGAAGCACTACTGGTTCAGATTACAAGCTTAACCCATGCAAAACATCTACTTATAGGGATTCTTTCTTTAATCGCATAGTTATTCTATGGAACTCGCTGCCTTTAAATATTAAGTCCTGTAGTTCAATTTCGTCTTTCAAAACATTGCTACGAGCTCACTATCTTGCGCTTTTGCTTTCCACTTTTGACCCTGATCGCATTAGAACCTATAAAACTATCTGTTCTAAATGCCGATCTACTAACATATCTACTATTTGTTGCCGCTAACTTTTTTCTGCGCTTATTTACTTGTACTTGGCCGGCCGACCAAATGTACAAATGTACACTATTATTATATATTTTTTTGCATCATATATTTTACATTTCATGCTTAATACATTATTCATAGTTCTATCTGTAATGTATTGTCAGTGTATTTGTATTTGTCTCAGGCTGAGCTTGTTTGGACCTAGAGTCTGTTTCTCAGCCTGAGTTAAGCTATTAAATAAAAAATAAAAAATAAATGAGATCGCCAACCTAGGAGGATGTTTCATTCTACGGCGTCTAAGAGGATATTGGTCCAATATTCCATTAAACTGAGAGCCGATTCAACAGCATCCAGATATATAATTAATTAATTAATTATAACGTACTTCGTATCGCTTTTCAAAAAAATATTTGTAGAGCAGTTGTTTTATCAGCGAAAGTAAAGTATGTAGCTCTTTATCTGTCAGTCTTCTGAGAAAAACAGTTACACTGACGAAGACGGTTGTTCGCATAGCCTGTGCAGTACTTGGGTGGATGCATGTAAAAACTTAGTGGAAACATAATTGACTACCGAATCCAGCCATTACTATGAAAGAGCCAGCAAGTTTAGAGAATTACTTAGCATAAAACTAGTTATATTTCTGTATAAAACAACCATATCGTTATCAATATACCATCCAGTAAAATAAAACAGATGTTTACAGGCAGAGGCAACTGCTATTTATTCATAAATCTGATAGGCCCACATTATTACTAAGATATCTGAAAGAGGTAAGAATAGACATAGATACCACTGAGGAATTTAATATATTTTAAAACGACGATTTATGAAGTCGAACGAGACATATGCTTTAGGTAATCGAAAACTATCGTATACTAGCTAGGTTCGGGAAAATATGTAAAGAGTGCCTTTCATCGTTAGGGCCATAACGAGACTGTATAGTGTACACAATTTGAGGTCGGGGAAGCATCGGCCATTCTTAAAGGACTGGACAATATCCCTCCAAGGAAAGACAGACAGACAGACAGACATATTTTATTTGGTGTTTTGTACATGCAAGTACTTCGACATGGGTCCAATAAATTTCAGTTAAATTAGGTCCTGTATATCTCTGTTAGTTGGGAACAGGCATCATTGCGTTAGAGCTTCAGCTCTGATGTTGAAGCAGTTATAAATGAATTTTGCTGAAAGACTAGAAATTCTACTGTCAGGGTTCATGATTGTGCATAATAGGCTATTTTCAGATCGGTGTGCCCTATTTATATTACATTTATTCTTTAGTGAAGCATATAATTCCTTCCTTAGGTTTTCATATTTCTTGCACTTCAAGACAAAGTGGGTTTCATCCTCAATCTCCGAGAGGCAGAAATGGCATAATCTTTCCTCGATTGGTTTGTATGGTCTTGCATACCTTCCTTTTTCGATCTCTAGTTTGTGGTTGCTTATTCTTAGCCTTGTTAGTGCTATTCTGTGCTTCACATTGTCTACTTCCTTCAAGTAATTTTCTAATTCGTAAGATTTCTTGAATATTCTGTATGTTCTTAACTTATTTCGCTGATTTGAATTACTTCTCGAGTCATTATGGATCTCGCTGTACCAGTTTTGGCATTCAACGTCTCGTATCCTTTGTTTTAGTTTGCTAGCGAGTGCTGTGTAATTGGTTATATTATTCTGGTCTAGCCACAGATTGCCAAAGCCGAGGTGACATATTATGCTTCTTATCTTTTGGCACCAGACCATGGGCTTGAGTAAGAGTCTGGAGTCAGCATAAGCCTCGGTTGCCAATTTTGTATTATCCACATTTACCAGTTTTAGCCAATATTTAATACTTCGGAATATCGCTTCGCCTTTAAGTGGGAGTCTGCCTAGTTCAGCACGACAAGCATTATTCGTAGCATTCCTATTTACTCCTAGGAGCCATTTGCAAAACTTAACATGAACTGACTCTATCGGATCTCTGTCAATAGGACCCTTACAGTCAACTCCCCAGATTTCGCTTCCATATAGGAGGATTGGCTGAATAAGAGAGTCAAATAATTTCAGTGTGAGCTTTAGGTCAGTTCTAAAGTGGTCACCCATTTCTTTGCGGAGTTTAAAAAGGGCTTTTAGTGCTATCTTTTTCAGTTCTTGTTTGGCTAGTGTGAAGTTACCGTACGCACTGAACGTTAAACCAAGGTATTTAAATGCTCGAACATTTTCCAGGGTTTCGCCGTCGTAATTAAAAACATAGTTGTTCATTCTCTTTCCTGTATTGTTGAAGACCATGGTTTTTGTTTTTTCGATATTTACTTCTAAATTGTATTGGTTGCAATATTCCTTGATTCTATGTAGATATTTCTGTAGACCTTCAGCGGTCTTTGATAGTACAACCAAGTCATCTGCATATATAAGGCAACTTATTGTTTTATTTTGGATTTCGACTGGTTCTGCCAAGTCGCCCTGATTAAGAAATTCAGGCAGGTCACTAAGGAATAGGTTAAATAGCGTTGGACTTAGCATACACCCCTGCCTAACCCCTTTATAACATCTAAATTCCTCTGATATCGTATCGCCAATTTTCACTGCTGAGGAGTCATTTGAGTACATTGATTTTATGATAGAATATACTTTCCCTCCTATTCCGGCCCTTTTTAACTTCGTAAGTAATTTGTCTCTTGGCACGCTGTCGAATGCTTTTTTAAAGTCTACAAAACAGCTAAATAAGAAATTTCTATTTTTTTGTGGCTTAGTCTTAACGTATTTGTCTATGAGAGTTTTTAGGATGAAAATACTATCCGCTGTTCCAAGGTGTTTCCTAAATCCTCCTTGTACTTCTTTGAGTATTCCTTTGTCGACTAGGTAATCATACAGCCTATTATTAAGTATAGAGGTGAAAAGTTTGCCGAGTGAGGATAACAGGCTTATGCCTCTGTAGTTATCAGTTTTGTCCTTATCGCCTTTTTTGTAAATTGGAACAATAAAGCCGGTACACCAATCTCGAGGGTATTCCCCTGATGATAGAATAATATTAAAAAGCGATTTCAGTAGTGGTTTTAGTTGCTTTTTACCGTTTTTTATTACTTCGTTTAGGATATTGTCTTTGCCCGGTGATTTGTTGTATTTTAATTTATTGATAGCATTTTCGATTTCGTCGTCAGTAAATTCAGAGTCTAACAGTTCACTTTCCCTGCTGGTAGTATCCTCACAGCTATCTTGTTGGGGATTATCTAGACAACTCGATTCGTTATTGGGTTTGTTCAACTCCTTGAAATATTCATAAAATTCTCGAGGTTCTATTGGACACGATTGTTTTTGCTGTTTCTTTTTTATGTTAAACAATTTATGTATTTGTTTCCAAGCTGTTTTCGGGTTTTTATAATCGATCTCCATTATTCTTTTTCTCAGGTTTTCATGCTTTTTTCTCCTACATAACTTTCTAAAATTCTTTTTTTTAGTGAAGAGATGATTTCTTAGTTGTTCGCATTTTGGAGCATTACACACTTGGCGTCCTAAAGATTTTAGATTTTCTTTTTCAGTTGTGCATTCCAAGTCAAACCAGTCTTTGTTTGCATCATAATTTCCTTTCGTTTGATTTTGGTAGCGTAAACCAGCTTCTTCACTCAGTTCAACTATGGCTTGGGTGAAATTTCGTGTTAGTTTATTTACATCCCAATGCTCTCCGTTTAGTTGGAGTATCCTGGAAAAAGCTGATTGATATTGAACAGAATTTAGGAGCTCTGGGATTTTTGTAGCTGCGCCCTCGTTCCATATGATTTTCCTGAAATGTTTTATAGTATCGTAAGAGAGTGGGTTGTTATTCGTTGTGTGTACTTTAAGGCCATATGATAGATGACAATGGTCAGAAATATGTGGTAATAAATCGTTTACCTTAAAATATCGTATGCCTGGCATGATTGACTGGTGGGCTATAGCATAGTCCACCAGACTACTGCCATTATATTGATAGCACGTTTTTCTGCCTTTCGTATCGCCTATTGTTCTGCCGTTCAGGATTTTGAGGTGGTTTTCTGTACATACGTCTATTAGTAATTTGCCTCTATTGTCGCATGTAGGATCTTGTGAATATCTCCAATCCATATTATCAATTTCATAGTCCTCAGGTAAGTTTAGGAATCTGTCATCATCAAACATAACGGATTCTTGTAAATTACCGGTGCGGGCATTGAGATCGCCTTGTAATAAGACTTCACCTTTTCTGGAGAACTCTAGTATTTCATTTTCGAGATCTGTAATGTAATCTTGATCATTTGAAATATTCGAATTTTCAGGGCTGAAATAAATAGTACCGATATAAATATCTTTAGTTCGATGAAAAAACAAGGAAAGGCCGACTAAAATTACATGGGGGGGGGGGGGGGGGGGTGGAAATCTGAGCAATCCAAGGACATGTACGTTAAAGAACAATTAGAAGGTTGGAAGTCTAGGGTTATAGTTCTGAAACGCTATTGACGTTATGTGTAATATTGAAGTACTATTTCAAACACGAATTGTAGTGTTTCATCAGGGGATCCAAATAATGAGAAAACAATTGAAACCCGAGAGGCGTAGCCTCGAGGTACACTTTTTCTTTCTATGTCGTTTCTTTACTTCTTCACTCCTTACTTGTATAGTTTATCAGTATGTAAGTAATTAGTGGTTCATGAATATGATGATTAAGAATAGTTTCATCACTGGGGTCGAAAATCAGTGGAAATACTAGTCATTTTGAACGGGTGTTTCATTGGGTTTCCAAACTCATCCACCTGACCAAATGCAGTCATCTAATTGACTAAAAAGTCATGAATCATTAATGAGTTTGAGAAGAATGAATAAACGTTGTTTTATGCTGTATTTAGTAACCAGCGGGATTAGGAAAATGGTTTTTATTCGGACGAGCTGGCGAAGGAGAATGAAATTCTCATTTTCTGTGTCCTTTATCAAACGTTATCCAATGAAAGAGCTGGGTGAACGGCGACAGCATTGTAATATATTATGGCTATCAATAATATAATGAGGGGTAAAGACGTGATATCTATACAAAACGATAATCGGACTGAGCTTAGCACCAAATTGAAGTAGTAATACTTAATCATATACATTAAATTTTTTATCAATTCTGATTGGCTAAGAGCAGTGCAGTTCAAGTATATTTGACAAACATACTCGTGCGAATTAATCTCAAATTGAACCCGGAACCGTATATTACCTGTACTAATTGTGTAAAGATGTAATAAGCATTAAAAGCACCAAATAGGACAACCGAAAACTATCAACAGTCGGCATTAGGTTAACCTTTTTCTACATCGAAGAGCGCTTTTAGGTATATATACGAGACTAATCCCCTGAATAGACAAAACGTTTTTCACACTTAAAAACTAGTGAAATGAGAGGCTTGATGAACAGGAGTTAAAAACATTACGAGACAACGCCGTCCTGCTGAATCGGGAACTTTTTTCACACTTAAAATGATTGGTGTGGATGAACGCCGCCCTACTTAACACCGCGTTTTAGCTTCGTCCCAATGTATTAATAATTTCAGACAGTACTGTACAAGGCCATATTTTATTAACTGATTTCATTGATTTTTGAGAGACAACTTAATAGGGAAATCAAATAGAACAAATAAATGGTACCGTTACTAGGCAACGTACCATTTCATTTTCCAACCGCAATTTCTGGTCTCGGTGTAATATCTGCCTCGTATCGAGGCGCTTCAGGTAGAAAGGAGAAATATGGAGCGCAAGGAAGCACGGGAAGGGCGAAGAAGTGGAACGCCTGGCAGATAATGATTCAACATGGCGGATTTTAATTTATGAAAAAAAAATCAAAATGAAGTAAACTTTGTTATCAAAAGCGAAAGATTAGTTTATTCGGCAGTCTTTGTCAACCAGTTTCCATGCTTTCATCATTCTTGTATCGAGAATCGGATTTTTTATGGGTTGCCTGAGCTTTGTTCTATCGCTCGTGTTACTATTAATGATTTCATATTTAAGCTAGGCGAGTGATTTTCAAGTTTTTCTTTCTTCTCCCAACATATCGCGAGTGTTTATATAAGAGAACAAAGACATGGATGTTATATTTCTATATGATGGATCGGATTAAACACTAAACTCGAATTGAATCAACTGTATAAGTTTTAATGGCCGCCCTGCTGCTCAACGATTTACACACATGTTCTCACACTGCCGCGCATGCGTAAGTAATAGTATACCGCTGACATACAGACACAACAATCCCTCCTCTTTTTGCTAAACGTAATCCTAGCAAATGTAAAGTTTACGGTTCCATAAGTATAACTAAAATTCAAAAACAAGTTCTGTTTTTTTTCCTGGCAAGTCTTTGCGCCACAAAGTTCTGTCCAATAAACTCAGTTGTTATGGACCATGTACAACTACTTGTGAGACATCTCGAAGTCTTTGAATCTTGCTGGTAGTCTCGTCGTCCTTGTCGGCCTAACAACAGTATCTCTGCTAACTTCACCTGTAGAAATTCTTGTCTCATCCACCTTTTCTTGAGAAAGTTTCTCTTGGTTAGCAGTCTCTAGTGGGGTACAGGTGGGTCGGAAATATTCATCACCTGTAGTACAATCACTTAAAACATAAGGTTCTGTAGCTGGTTTGTTATTAGTCACAGTCTCTCTTTCTAGAAATTTCTTGATGTGAGTTGTGTTTCGCTTGTACATCACACCACTTGGTGACTCAATTACAACACTGTTTCCTGTCTTTGATACTACCTGGTATGGTTTTGGCTCAAAAGTTGGTGTCAACTTGTTTGTCGGCTTCTGCTTGAGTAGCACTGTGTCACCTGGTTTCACATCGCTCTCACATGCTTAGCGCTTCCCATCAGCATACAGTTTACCTCTCTCCTTTGCTTCACTGTCATGATCGCGTACTTCTTGGTCATCCACTGGGTGTTCCTCGATTCCTGGTAATCGAGTGCGAAGCTTTCGGTGAAATAACAGTTCTGCTGGGCTTACTCCTGTTGTGCTGTGAGGTGTAGTTCTGTACATCATTAAATAGGACGCTAGTTCTTCCTTCCAATCCTTCCTCTCTATCTGTGCAATCTTGATCCTCTTTAGCAAAGAACGATTTTGCCTCTCTACTTCGCCATTGGCCTGAGGCCAAAGAGGTGTGGTTCTCCTTTGCTTGATGCCTTCTCCTGTCAGGAAGTTCTTAAACTCTTCACTGATAAACTGTGGTCCATTGTCAGTTGTGATGCTCACTGGTAGTCCATGTATTAGGAACATCTTCTTAAGGCTTGCAATGACTTTATCAGTTGTTGTCGATTTCAAAACATCTACTTCAATATATCTACTGTAGTAGTCTACCACTACAAAAAAGATGGTCTCCTGATGGTAACGAGGGAGTCATCAGGTCTGCTGCAACATGTTGCCAAGGTCCTGTTGGAAGTTCTGTTGTCTTAACAGGTTCTGGGGGTTGTGGCATTCCAACTAATTGGCATGAACGACATGTTTAACAAAACTGTTCAGCTTCCTTATCAATCCCCGGCCACCATACTTTGGCTCTTAACCTACGTTTCATACACACGATGCCTGGATGGCCCTCGTGAGCTAGATGTAAGACTGTTTCTCGCAAACTAGAGGGTACCACCATCCTTGTCCCTCGCAGCACTAGCTTGCCAATGACAGACAACTCATTTCTGACTAGGAGATACCTCTTGTTTTGGAGATCCTGCCACTGACCATTCTTAGCACATTTCCTCACATTAGTCAGTTCTTCATTTGTTGCAGATGCTTGTTCTATGTCACGAGTTGACATAGCTCTTGGAGTTGCATTTTGTGCAACGAACCTCACATAAGCTTCCGTTTCAAACTTCTGACTTTCCTCTTGCACATTAACTCTGGTAAGTCGTGACAATGGGTCTGCAATATTTTGCTTCCCTGGAATGTACCTTACAGTGAATCGGTACGGTTGGAGCCTCAGCACCCAACGGCTAATTCTTGCACTGGGGTTGGATTTCTTAGAGTAGATAACCTCTAAAGGTTTGTGGTCAGTTAACAGTTCAAAGTCCGCCCATACAAATACATATGGAATCTCTCACAGGCCCACACTATGCCTAAGGCTTCTTTTCCTGTCTGTGAGTAACGCCTTTCGACGTCTGTCAGACTTCTGCTAGCAAAACAAATAACTCTCCTCTCCCCATTCTGTTCCTGTGTCAAGATGGCCCCAAGTCCCACTGGGCTGGCATCAGTTATGACGCATGTCTTCGCATCCAAGTCAAAATAACCCAGTGTCTCTGCATTTCAGTGTTAACCTGCATTTCAGCTTATTGAATGATTGTTCCTGTTCTTTATCCCATACAAATGGTACATCTCTCCTTGTCAGTTTCCTCAATGGCTCTGACACAGTTGCAAGGTCTGGGATAAATCTAGCACAAAAATTGACAAGACCGAGAAAACTACGGGTCTCAGACGCTGACTCTGGTCTCCGTGCTTCCGTAATTGCTTCTATTTTGGTTTGTGTTGGCCCAATACCACGTGCTGATAGCAAATGACCCATAAACTCTAGCTCTGACATGTAGAGTTTACACTTTTCTTTGTTTAGTGTCAAACCCTTTTCTTGGATCCTTTGGAGGACTTTCTCGAGTCGCCTATCGTGTACTTCTTTTGTAGAAGCATGCACAATTATGTCATCATGGATGTTTCTCATACCTTCACATCCTTCTAACGCTTGCTGAATTACTCGCTGGTACATTTCTGGTGCACAGCTTACTCCAAACATCAGACGTTTATATCGGTACAACCCTTTGTGAGTTGTAAACGTTGTAATTGGCCTTGATTCCTCACTCAGTTCAACCTGGTGAAATGCCCACTTAATATCCAGCTTACTGAATATTGTGCTCTGGTTTAGGTCATGGAGTATTTCATCCACTGTTGGGATGGGGTATCGTTCCCTGACGATAGCACTATTTGCTTGTCTCATGTCTACACAGAGGCGTATATCACCATTCGCTTTAGGTACAACCACAACAGGTGAAATCCAGGGTGTCGGTCCTTCTGCCTTCTCAATCACATCCAATTCCTCAAGTTCATTGAGTTTGTTCTCAAGTTTGTCCCTTAGGCTAAAAGGAACACGACGCATAGGCTGTGCCACAGGTTTCACATTGTGGTCAATGGGTATATCTAACTGAAAGTTCTTCAGCTTTCCTAATCCCTCAAAACAGCCTTTGTATTTTGAGAATACATTATCTCCACTGACCCCTTCTTCAACAGTGTTCACACTTATTCCACCACCAAGTTTTAAGACATTTAGCTGTGTAGCTGTCTGCTTGCCTAGTAAAGCTTGACCTTTGCCCTCTATTACAGTAAACTCTGCCTCGACTGATACAGGTCCTATAGTTACTGTTGCAACAAAACATCCAGCTACCTCTAATGGTTCACTACTTCCATAATGATACAACTGTTTGTTCGATTTTGTGGAGGTACATCTCACTTTGTTTTGCTTTAACCCCTCCCACAGTTCACGGTCAATAACATTACAGCTTGCTCCTGAGTCAATAATCATTTTCACATTTGACACGCCCCCAATATCTACTAGTATCTTGGGTTGTTTATCATTTCCAATGGTAAAAGCATAGTCATCATCGAAATTATCCTGGGTATCAATCATGTGTACATTTGACCGTCCTTTCCCTCTTCGGTCATTAGAATGTTGTTGGCTTTGAATCTCCTTAGTTTTACAACATCTTGAAAAGTGCCCAGTCTTATGACATTTATGACATTCTTTACCCTTAGCAGGACACCGTTCATCATGTTGTGTGTGCCCAGTTTGATCACATCTATAACATTTCTTACTCACGGTTTGAGGTTTTCCAGCCCTATGTTGCTGATGGCTAGGTCTTCGGTTGTCTTTTTGTTGCACCCTATTGACATCCGTTTTTTCAAAAGGATTTTCCATATTTTCTGCTTGCCGTTCACTAGCTTCCCTAGCTCTTGCCATAGACTGTAACTGATTCAAGGTTAGATCTCTGCCCTTTTCCAAGAGTTTCCTTCGCAGATTGCTTGACAAACATTTCTCAATTACTTGATCCCGTATTTGTTCATCAATGTTAGCGCCAAACTCACAATAATCTGCTCTTTGCCGAAGTCTTGTAATAAATTGATCAATACTCTCCGTAGATAATTGACTCATACTTCTGAACAAATGCCTTTCATATGGGACATTGACTTGTGGCGTGAAATACTGGTCTAACTGTTCCATCGCTACGCTAAATACAGTTTCGCCCTCACCTGGTTGTTGAGCTAGTGTAAAAGTGAAATATACATCTTGCATTTCCAAACCCCCGCAATGAAGTAACAGTGCTTTCTTCTGGTTTGCATTGGTGACTCCTTTTCCTGCAATAAAAAGCTCAAAGGCGCGTCTCCATTTCTTCCAACGTACACCGACTGTTGTAGGATCGCCGTGACAATCAAATGATTGAATTCCCCCTAAATCTGTGTTTATCGCGGTAGCCATAACATTCAGGGTTCACAAATATCTAATATCCTCGTCGCCAGTTGTTATATTTCTATATGATGGATCGGATTAAACACTAAACTCGAATTGAATCAACTGTATAAGTTTTAATGGCCGCCCTGCTGCTCAACGATTTACACACGTGTTCTCACACTGCCGCGCATGCGTAAGTAATAGTATACCGCTGACATACAGACACAACAATGGAGAGCGTGTTATATTGCTTTTATGAAATAACGAACATGAAAGACACGAGATAAATCTTACGCACGCACTATCAGAAGATCAATTCTCCTAACAGTAACAGTCGTCAGAAATCGACCGACGGTGAGTTTGCACAGCACGGGAAATCCCCCAAGGAAGAACTGAGCGAAACGAACTTACGAAGGCATGATGCTCTATGTCTATATGTGTGGCTCTATTTTGAGAATATCTGCTTCAACATTCCCCGAAAAGAATAACTCGGAATTCAAAAAAAATTTGACGGAAATTTAAGCCATAAAGCGTAAGGCTTGAGTACTGCAGCCCTTCGTTATTAGACATTAACAAAACTTACACTGAATAGTAAACTTGAATCTGCCAATCACTATGCGCTAAAAACACTTCTGAATCTTGCATGGTAATAATGTTGAATATAACCAGGTCTTAACAGTAGGTAGGTTAAATTCGTTGGAATACAGAAGATATGAACAAGCACTTATTCTACTTTTTAAATGTTTAAAGGAAAATGGTCCTAGATATATTGCTAACTTTTTTCAAGCTCGTCAATCTAAATACAGTTTAACCCTTTGGCGACGGACCCTGCAAATATCGGTCCTATGTGACCGATAACTGGAAAAAATATTGCATCACATATAGACATGCTGGAAAGACGATGTTGCGATATTATTTGAATGGATGAATGACTTCAAAGTCAGAGCTATAACAGGGATCGCTTGACTCTTTCACTATGGAGAAAAGCTCATTTGTTTTGGCGTTCGTTTTTGTTTCTTCGATTTTCACGAATTTTAAGGAGCTGAAAATCGGCTCAAAACATCCTTCCCATTCGCACTTGAAATCAAGAGCAAACACAAAATCAGCACTCAGTCGTTACAGTACCTTCTTTAATCTTTCGAACCACCAGGTTTGTTTGCACAAAACAAAGAAAAGATTTAAAAAAACAAATTATCGACTAGTTTTCGAATTACAGCTCCGTAGCAAATACGTTACTATTTTGATTAAAATGATGGCATATTTAAGACATTACTTATGATTCCATCAACCGAAATCGAATAAAGCAAATGGAATGAAATTGTCATGGGAAGTAGTCCAATATGAGGGTCTGAATGGGGTTACACTCGTTCTCAATAACACGTGCAGGTTCGAAATTGAATTTCCAACGGAAAACGTCAATTTGGTTGATGTCACTCAACTATATTTCTATGGCAACACTGGTCTGCATGCTTCGGTCAGCAATTCTCCAAGACGGACACGATCGCGAGGGATGTTTGAAATTTGCTGAAGGAGATGAAGCAGAATCTCAATACTACGAAAACGTCGCCATACAACTCCCAGATGTGGAGGAAACATAAATAGTGTAGGAGGTCAACGAAATCGTAAGGCGACATAGGTAGAGAAATGGCGGATACTAAGCCGAAAAACGATTGTTTTTTGCTTGAATTTCTCACCGAAATGTCAGTCGAGAGTGGAGAGCATTGCCCTGTCGAATGTTGTATCCATGCCTGGAGCTCGTCGAGGTAGAGCTCGAGGGTATTGCTCGATAAAACCTGTTATAAGGAGCATATCTGCAACTGGATGAATAAAAATAACTATAATTATTTTTCCAAGACCTTTGAAAGCTATATAAACAATCAGATTTCTTATACACAAACCGCTCGCTCACACACAAAGTTTATGCGATTTCCCTATTTTGATCTTATACACAAACCGCTCGCTCACACATAAAGTTTATGCGATTTCCCTATTTTGATCTTATACGCAAACCGCTCGCTCACACATAAAGTTTATGCGATTTCCCTATTTTGATCTTATACACAAACCGCTCGCTCACACATAAAGTTTATGCGATTTCCCTATCAGTTTGATCTTATACACAAACCGCTCGCTCACACATAAAGTTTATGTGAATTTCCCTATTTTGATCTTATACACAAACCGCTCGCTCACACATAAAGTTTATGCGATTTCCCTATTTTGATCTTATACACAAACCGCTCGCTCACACATAAAGTTTATGTGATTTCCCTATTTTGCAAACCCTTGGCTCTAAGCATGATAGCGACTTTGGGAAAGACTTTGTCATGTTTACAAAATGCTAGTTACCCGAACGGTTCACTTCAAACTCCATGGAAACCGTTTGATTGACATCCACCAGAAACGACTTCGAAGTCAGGAGTTTCGTTTCGAACCTGCACGTGTTATTGAGAACGAGTGTAACTGACTACTGACAAACGGCCTTCAAAATAACTGACAACTGACAAATGACGATTTTTTTACTGACAACTGACAACCGAAACATAACTGACAACTGACAAATTTGGTTTTTGTGGGTCAAACATAGTAAATTTTCTCTAGTAATGATTAACTATAGGCGTAACTGACAACTGACAAATGGCCAAAACTGACATGTAGACCCCCCCCCCCCACACCCCCGACCCCCCATTCAGACCCCCCTATATGCCACAGGTATTAAATATGCTAAAAACATCGCTCCAATCGGTCCGGAAAACACAGTTCTCGCCGACTAAACAGAAAGTAAGGCGAACTGTTTATTTTTTAAACGAAAATATTGAACCCATTTTTTTTTCGCAAACGTTCTCATACAATTTTTTTAAACTTTGCAGTCTTGAAAGCCTACATTTAGACTACAAGGGACAGTAGGTCGTTTTAAAAGTTTAGGTCTAGATTTAGAGAAAATTGATGATATGTAAAATACCTTTTTTAGTCTTGTGTTTAAGGCTGACAAAAACACACAGCGAATCTTTATGGCACTAGCTCGGTAGTCGCCTTTTGTTCAGTCGTCTGATATTCTCGCCTTCCACATGCTTTTCTTCGTCCTCCCAGTCTTATGAACTTCTCTCGCAATATCGTCTTCATCATATTTTTGTTCTAGTACGAAATTGCTCTGCCATATCGATGAAAATCTACTCTAATTCCGAGCGTGTGAAAATTCTACAAAGACAAGTTAGCTGCAAGACTCCGGTGGGACGAAGTGACGTAAAAAACGTCACAGGAATTAATGTCAACAAAATGGCGGCGCCCAGGTCTTCGCGGGGCCAACTTTGAGGGTCTCGTTCTCAACTCTGAAAAAGTTTTATCAAATTTTAATACATTTTCTGAACAAAGTACATCTGAAAGATGCTTTTGAGCCCTAATGTGTTTTTCACTCAGGTATCCCTTTAAGGCTCAGATGATTTCTTACATCATCTGTAACGTTATTACGGATGATTTGTGGTTTCCATCCACAGATTAGGCTGGGCTGGAATCCCTCGTCTTTGCTGAGGCAGGTTTTGCCGTAGCACGACGGGTAGCTTTTACCAATATCTTATCTGGGGACTCTCCAAAAACTGCAAGCAAATTCATAGTTCCTGGTACCCTATTATCCTGGCTCCTGGATCGGGCACAATAACTAGAAATTATTCAAATTATTGCTCCCTAAGCAAGTGTTTCATCGTGCATTGCATTGGGCCCCATTGCAGCTAAAATATAATCTGAAACCTTGCTTTAAATCGGTGAATAGAAAGTGAAAATCATTCACATTTAAAACCACATTGAAATATACTTGAAAGCGCAATTTCCTTGAGTTTATAGGTGGGGATTTATCAAAAAAAGATGAGCAAAAATTACCACTTTGATGTTCGTCATTATTATTCCCGACACAGAGTGATGATCACTGAAGTGGACCTTGTGTCTGTCAGAAAAACCTTCAAGTATAAAACACCTTTTCATTCGTTATACAACGGATAACTTCCGTCATGTTCTGTGGTTCTAAAAGCCACCGGGTAAATCAGTGTGTAAATTACGTTACAAGTGGCTGTAAATTACGTTACTGCCTAATACGCGAGACTAGTGTATATCAGTTTAAGAACTTTTCAACTCCGGATGCCTCAAAGAACCACGGATTACTTAGGGAACGGTCATTAATTACTGGGGGGGAGGGCCGGTAAATTTAGGGGGAGGGCTAAGATTTTTTGGGCTTCGATTTGGGGAGGGTCACAAATTTTTGGGCGCCTGTTTAACAATGAAACTTTTACAATATTTTTAGGCTACTTCAATCGACCATTCAGCTCCAGCGCGTGCTGGATGCTGCTAAGGGCAACGTTCGAGACCTCAAACATTCTGCTTGATAACGAGGTTTGATTTTCAGGAGTAAAACAAAAGAAATGCTTTCGTCTTTTGTTAAAAAAAAGACGTAATTTTTTGATGTTTTGGGGAGGGCCAACAGTTTTGGGTCCTCGTTTTAGATTTGAATTCGAACTCTCACCCCCCCCCCCCCCCTCCCCAGTAATTAATTACCGCTCCCTTAGGACCAATACATTTCACAGAAGAGCATACACTTACTAGAATTTTGGAGAGAAGCTGGCGTACTTCTGATATTCGTTAAAAGGGTAATTATCTTGAACTCTTACTCGTTTGCACGTGGAGGAGAAAAGGCTTAAATGCTACACAAACCTCACGTAATACTCGTGTTGGATCTTGACCTTTGCTCTCTTGCAATGAATAGTCACGTGTTGGTGTACCATGCGGGAGCTCCGCTATAAATTATTGTAAATAGTTAATATTTTTTATTCTTAATTAGATTAGTGATACGGCCTACTTGTAAACCATTTATATGAATGTATCTCAGTACAGTGCATGGATAAGTAACAACAACCTTTATCACAACAAGATTGATTGATTTGATCTGAGGATAATAGATGGTTTGCACTCAATCCCCATAGATTCAATGACAAAGGGCATGGCGGCCATGTTGGTGTGCAGAACAAAAGAAGCTAACGAAGAATCTATTGTTAACTGTACACCAACATGGCGGCTATGACGTAACGTGCAAAGGGTCTATACACTAGTACATGTTTTGTCACATGTAAATTAGATAATTGTAATTCATTACTCTATGGCTTGCTCAAATATCTTATTCAGAGATTACAAGTTGTGCAAAACTGTGCAGCATGTCTTGTTGTTGGGAAGCATAAATGTGGCATCCCCAAAAAAATTCTCTCTTATTTTTGCAATTATTCAAAGCTTGCTGTTCAGTTCATATTTATCCAAACATTCTCAAACTCGGTAAACTTACTCATGTTAGTGTGATCTTTCTTGTGATGGAGTTTATTTCTTACTAAAATTATTTTTTTGATACTCGGTCCCAGTCCCTTCCTCGACTCGCACGTTATTTGTTTGCAGATGAACACAAGTAGGTGGAGGGATTGCGTGATTATAATTCGTATTAACTTCGTCAATTTAATGGAGAAATCTGCGAATTACTAAATCCCCAAACCGAAAATTTCCCGAATGGATTGAATTGAAAAACAATTCGTATAGTTAACGGCATCAGCGTAAAACCCACTACACTACCCCACTGATGTGCAAACGTCGCGGGTTTCTGATCGATTCTAAGAGGGGAAGTCTAAGGTAAAAATGTCGTTGTAGCTAATAAGCTCATTCATATGATATTGTATATAAGACCTACACTTACTATGAGTGAAGTGTGTAATGAAAATAAACTTTTGCTGAGTATATTAAGCCGACCGAGTCTAAAAGGAGTTTAGTTTGTAACGTTTGTTGTGTAAGTTCGTTCATACACACAAACAGCTGGCGGTGTTGTATAAGACAGACACTTGAATCAAATGTGAAGCGAAAATAAAATATTTCGCTGAGTATAAGCCGACCGCGTCTTCACGTATTCTCGAATAAGGACATAAAATCCAGGTCGGCCTCAAGTTTATCAGTCAAACGTAACTAGACTGTCACGAGTTACCGACGTTAAATAAGATTGCCTTTCCTTTACCTTCACTACCGAAACATTAAAAATAATGTACTTATCAAGGATGTGTTGTATTGCATAGGCTAGGCAACAACAAGTACGTACTAGAAGACAATTTCCCTAATTTTGACTTCTCGTCACAATAATCAACTATATTGGCGGCTATTTTATGACATGTTAACGAAAGTATGGCGTCAAAAAGGAAGCCACATTAGTATGTGAATCATTTGTATCAAAGTTCCGGGATGTTTCTGTTGGGCTTTCTTAAAATGAATTAAAACATCGTCCTTCTTCCGCCAATGTGGAATGTTCACAAAACAGTACTCAGTTGAAAGTTCCTCCGCACAATGGCGTCTCAAGACCTTCATCCTAAGTGACTTCCTTCGCACACGGAATATTTTGACCGGATCGAGTTCATTGCATGTCGAGTTTCAACAAATAAAATAAAAACTTGAAAACTCTTACCGAGAAACTTTGAACCAATCGCACAAAAAATGGTTTTGAGTAATTCTTTCTTATCCGTGCACGATATAGAAGACTCCTTAAATTTACTTGTCACTACCGGAGACAATACTGTTCTTGCAATTACGAATCGCCCTTTTGTTTTGTAGAATTTAATAAGTAATAATAAAACGTTATTAAAGACAAATCTGAAGTCATTTTCGTTTGCCACTGAAGTAATTCTAGTTACTTTTTCGTAGCGATTGTTGACGGCATAAACATATTCAAGAATACAAGACAACTTATGAGCGAGAAGTTAAAATATACTTCATTTCGATAATTACGGAAGAGGCGGAAGTCAATTAGTCGAGTACAGCAACACAAATACTAATGCCACGACTACTTCTTTTGTCTTCTCCTAGCAGCGATAAGTGGTTAAAAGGATCGCATCATTAGTGACGTGATGCGGAACAATGGACAACAAATGCTTACACATCGAAATTACCCTACCATTAATAACTATTCAATGGATTTATTGCATAAAGGCCGATACGTACACGAAACTGGTTTATCGAGTCGCTGGAAGCACCTAATTATTTGCAAGAAAACACATTAACCCAAAAACTTCC
The DNA here is from genome assembly GCA_030867875.1 of Actinernus sp. WN-2022. Lineage (NCBI taxonomy): Eukaryota > Metazoa > Cnidaria > Anthozoa > Actiniaria > Actinernidae > Actinernus > Actinernus sp. WN-2022. Next base: position 24,983,255 of record JAOWCC010001589.1, read on the forward strand.
ATTTCATTTTCAAAATGACCGGCCTCAGAATGGCATTGGTATCCTCTCAGAAGTTTCCTTTTTAACCGAACGAGCATCGAGTTTAAGTAGCTGAAGTCGCTCATAGCACTGGTAGGATATATTTTTGTTCATCCTTGTTAGCTGTAAACAAATTCAAAAACAGATCTTGTGGTATAACAAAAACGTTCCTTCTTGTACACCAACGGATCGTTTGCAACTGAACATCAACTGCTTTCCTTGATAAAATGGAAGAATTTCAGCAACCTGCCCTTCGTAATCGACCTACAGCCGAAAACACTGAAGAACTCTTATCACTTGTAAGAAATCAAAAGCAGGGCATAAATCCAGACATTATGTTTGAGGAAACGTTATTACGAAAAGCGGCTTCACAGCCCCTTAGTCATCCGGCTCTGCCTTCCATCAGTCCCAATAACGATATCGTGAGGGAATCAAAGAGTTGCCAAGAAGAATCGAGATGGAAAGTAAATATTGACGACATATACAGGCGAAGGGTGAGGAACGATGCGTTTTTGGATCTTACTTTATCACAATCAAGACTGCTTTCAAGCAAATTAAGCAATGGTAAACACATTAGAAAGTTCTCGTGCTCCTCGTGTCTTCCCCCCCTTGGGACACGGGATGTAAGCGAACTTTACCAGAGACCAGGGTGTCCAACTCCATCTCACAGCCGAAGCGGTGAAATGGATATTTGGGAAGATACCAATAAAATATATAATCGAGACGAATATTTAAGATGATAATTGTGTTGAAAGATTGCATGAAAAAGGAGAAAGAGCTATAATCAGATATATCGAAAAATATCCGGTAGTATTATTTATCAGGGTTTACATTCTGGAGATGCAAGAAGAAGAACCGGAGCTATTGGAATTAGGGGTGAACACGTGTTAGGCAAACGTTATTATGACATGTACATGATAAAGATTCCTGGATACAATATCACTCAATGTGTACGTACTTTGTACTTTGTACTTTGCATGCTGCTGAACAATTGAACTGGAATCGAGAGAACATGCCAAATAAATGGAATATCACCAAGTGCTTGACTCGTGTGTGAAGTTCGAATAATGGAACAGATTAGAACTGAAGGAAAAGAAGAATACCTCAGTGATGTTCAGACTAATACACGCTGATGTATATAGACTATAGTCAGCCAAAGGATATCAGTTAGTTACAGAACATGATCAGCTTACCGAGTAAAACGTCAAAAAGGCAAAGTACCCAAACACTGCATGGTTTCAAGATTATCTGGGAGTTAGTTTAAACTATGTGATTGCTCACGTACAAAAGGAAAATAACATTGTTCGATGTTTTGGTTGTTTACACAGGTTGGTTGTACATAGCATCAAAGTCAATGTCACTGAAAGTAAAATATGCTCTATAGCTATATAGTTTCATAGTCAATTGAATGTAAAATTGTAAATAATAGTTTATGGACAAAGCTAATCAACGGCAATGGTTAACAAACACACAGAAACATATATAAATACAAAGACCACTTCGTCAACTACTGATGCTTCTTTGAATTCGAACTCCCTCCCCCCCCCCCCCCCACCTCCACCCCCCCCCCCCCCCCAGTAAGCAAATAATCAGTCTTCTCCTGTTAGAATACTAAATTGCTGCAACTAAAATTAAAATAAGCCAAGAAAAAGTAAACAACAGGTAGCTAGATGATCCGTTATGTCTGCCAATTACGTTTTAGAACCGTTTACAAACTCTAGTGTGTTTTTAGAATTTCAAGTTTTCGATTTAACTTTTGCCGCGATAGCAAATGTCAGAGATCATTCAAATGGAACATCACCTGTTGCAGTCTTCACTCCGGGTTCAGATTCCTCCATGAGACTTAACAAACCAGCACGCTAAACGATGTAGAAGGGACGGTGGCAATACCCACAAAGCTACGACTGTACTGAGAATTACATTCATATTCCGTGCAACGTACACTAGGTGTAATTGATTGCACGTTATTAAGAGGTGCTAACGTTATTTTAACAAAGAGTTATATTCGCCAATTGCGTAATCCTAAATCAACTCGATTCTTTAAGTGGTTTCTTCTGACAAACTTCTAAGGAGTTACGGAATCGACAAATCCCTCTACAATTAAACTTGAGGTATACAAACTAGTCTGCAAGCGATGAAGGGAAAAACATATCGTCTAAGGCTTTGTTTGTTTTGTCTACCTCTTGCACTGTAGAAGACTAGTCAGTTCTACTTGTCGAAATATTGGTCATTATATCTGTTTTGTAGTTTTACATATATTTATTGGTTTCTTTTGGGTAGTTCACATTCATGTCAAATACTGAATTAAACAGTGATGCCATAACAGTTAATATATCATAAATATTAATATCCATGAAAACGTTTGGATCCTGATTGGCTTATAAGATGAGCAAGATGCCAATGAGTAAGCTTGGGTGAGTGTATAAAGCACTCGATCCTAAACTTACCACAGGTCAAAGCCCCCAACATCGCTTTCACGTAAAAAGCCAAAGGAGTGGCAACAGCAGTGCACAAAATATTTAATACCAGTAGAAACATGTGTAGTTCGGAAAGTGCAGTTACATGTTGATTGAAAAAGATTAATACATCGATCAGGCTAAGATTTTGTCGTGATACTCCGTTTTAAACAACGGTTTAGGCAAGGAAAGTCAAACATTTAAGTTTCCATAATTCAACCACAGGCAGCCCAGACTCGACATACATTTCCCGCTTATTAGTCTGTTGGGTTACCTGTGGTATGTTTCATAAGTGACTGGCTCGGAAGAGTTAATATAATTGCTCCTTGTGAATTCTCTTTTCCGATTCCTACGAAATAAATCTTCAATAATAAAAGATTGATACTTAATGAAGTTGTTTGAGTGGTTTTGGGGCGATTTGGGGACTTCTAAAGCAGTTTATTAGGATTCGAAATGTTGACAGTTGGCCGCGTGTCTCTTTGAGGCTCTTTTCATCGATGTGACCTCACTCGCCGCCGATATTCGACAAGAAATTCAAATCGATTTCGCCTCTGCTTTCGGCACACAAATCCAGAGATGTGTAAGCACTTCTCGTCCACGTTTCAGGCCAAACGACGTGAAAACGGCCTGGAAAATAAATCCCTAATTCAAAATATACCAATCGGTATATGATCTGCAACTTGATCGGTCCACATCGCAAGCAGTGCTTTCAAGATGCGTGGGCATGGCAACTGAAACTTTTTGAAAATACCCCTCCCCACTAATAAGAATTGTCATGTACTTCAAGCAGAACGGATATGCATAACAATTCTCCTTAGTGGGGTGGGGTAGTTTCAAGAAAGGTCGCCTGCGATGTCTACCGCTGATTTGTGGACCGATCAAGTTGCAGATCGTATACCGATTGATATATTTTTAATTCGGGATTTATTTTCCAGGCCGTTTTCACGTCGTTTGGCCTGAAACGTGGATGAGAAGTGCTTACACATCTCTGGATTTGTGTGCCGAAAGCAGAGGCGAAATCGATTTGAATTTCTTGTCGAGAAAGTTTACTTCTGGTATACCTATGATACAAATAAAATATTTGATTGATACCCAGAGCAGCCGCTACCCAGTAGGAGGCAAAATTAGAGTTACCAAAACAACGAGTACAAACATAACACGAGAGGCCTGTGCTCTTTCTACTGTCTAAATATAGGTCACAAATACAATGTTAAACAGCTTATCTTGATCCATCAATTTATACCTACGTTTAACTATTGAAACAAAGCTGTCATTTGTAATCAACGAAAGAGCGAGTACAATTAGGTTATTTTGTTTGAGGCTTTCAAAATTATGAATGGAAATCTCAAAGAGATATCTAATCATTGTTATGACTGTAATATATATCAATCATCTCCCGTGATTTAGTCTAGGTATAGATCACGATATATAGGAGATCACGATTACTTGTAGAGGCCGGAGAGTACGCGTCGCGTAGTAAACGCTCTCTTAAAGTGCCTATGAACCTTATTTATCAATTCTACATCAAGTGAATAGTAGAATGGTACAATATATCTTGCTTTGAATGCTGTGCTGCTGAGTTAAGGAGGTTTTAATATCCAAAATGCTAATTACGTGACGTCAGGGGAGGCATCAATTATTATACAAAATGTTTTGTTACAATTAAACAAAATTTTCAAAGTATCAGTGTTATACCCATGGTTGAAATAAACTGATGTTAGAAATTTGTTTTCCTATATCAGTAGAAACGCCCATTCACAACCCACTAAGAAGTGATTGCAGATACCTCCCCTGACGTCATGTAATTAGCATTTTGGATATTAAAACCTCCTTAACTCAGCGGCACAGCATTCAAAGCAAAATATATTTTACCATTCTACTATTCACTTGATTTAGAATTGATATCTAAAATAAAATTTATTATTCATAGGCACTTTAATGATTGGCTCTTGATTCCACACACGATTCGGTCCCGAATCAGCCCAACTTCGAGATCCTTAAACTCACAAGACGCGGCTAATGTGCGTAGATCGGTAGCATACTTGTCGATACTTTCTCCCTCGAGTTGATTTCTTATGAAGAACTTGTTTCGTTCATACGTAATGTTCTTTCTCGGGTCACAATACTTCTTGAATGCTTCTCTCAGTTGCGCTGTGGTCCGAGTCCATGTCGTTGCAGTCCGTCCACTTCGCGCGTTTCTGGAGGGAGAGATAGTGTTTTGTGTATCTCTCGACCCCTTTCTCCTATATATGCACAAGAGAAAATAGGCGCAAGCCTCCTCGTATGATTTCCCCTTTAGCTCTGTTTTCTTAAAGAGGAGCCAATGTTCCTCAATCTCCTGAAGTTCTCTTTGAGGTTTCCTTCAAAACTCAGACTACTGGGTGCTGCCCATTGTAGATTTGTCGCCATGTTCAGACTTCTGACACCATGTCATATACTAGGGACGCTAGTATGAGTTGAGTATAGGATATAGGTTTAATGTGCTATTGAGCGCTGCTCATACGTATACTCTCCTCTACAAGTAATCGTGATCTCCTATATAGCGTGATCACGATTACTTGTAGAGGAGAGTACGCGTCGCATCTTCAGCATCTCGAGCTTTTTGTATCAGAGATGGAACGGGACGGTTTGTATACTTTGAATTGCTCTCCAAAGCCTATAAGCCCAGTTATTATTATTTAAAAAAATTCCACATCTATGAGTTATATAGGTTTATATTTGTCATGTCATAGGAAGGCGATATACCGTAATTTCTTTTTCCTGGTGAATGAAACTATTTCTGATATACAACATTTTTTTGTAAAACTACTGATATAATCCCCAAATAAAACATGGACTGATGTGTATAACAATCAACAATCAAAAAATGACGTCTGGCCTCCTATGACATCACTAATTAGCATATTGGAAATAGAAACCTTCAGTTACTCATGAACATAACACTCAAATCAAGATACAAAAGTTCAGTGGGCTTATAGGCACGTTAAATAGAACTGACTGTACTCTTAGTCTTGCCTTGGCACGTCATATGATGCTCTTCGTGATTGTAAAAATTGATGTATTTTCTAAACAAAGTTCCAATCCTCTCAAAGCTTCAGAATTTATATTTCTATGAACTGTTCAGTCTATTTAGCCCTGAGCCACTGTGACTTCACTAATATATTTTTTTTTCACAATACTATACAAAGTAATCTAAAGATCATATAACGATTCTCTCCTGCCAGGGTTCCTTAATATCATCAATATATTATTCGCTCTGTCAGAATTTCAGTCAAAACACTGATACGATCCTTCTTATACGTACGTCACTTGAATTATTAAAGATATTGAGGTTGCCTGAGGTGATTCAATATTTACCTGCCTATTATTCACCATTTCAATTGTGAATCGAATATTTTAACGATGGTGACTGAATCCGTTAATGTGAATATGTTGCTAAGAGAGCTGACTGTCAACAACGTGTCCACATTTGATTCCTCTCTTTTATCCACTCAGAACTGAGCTTGACGCTCGTGTCTCACCATTAACTTGAATGAACCGAAGAATTGAAACATTAACCTGGCGATACAAACGGTTCATATTAGCTAGTATTTTCTTAACACTTTTTCGAGCTACGAATCTTTTGTTTTGAGCAAACTTGGAAAACCATGACATTTGAGGTGAGTGCTTGGCTATAAGTTCCGCAGAGCAACCTTTCATGAGCGGCATCTGAACTGAGTGATCGAGTCACGCGATTCATATGATTGTCGACATTGTCAGTCAGTCAACGCCATTGTAAAGTTCTCCGAGATTGAAGTAAATCTAAACTATAAAGGACCCCAGTAACGCTTTTATTTCCTATATCAAAGACGGATGTGAAATTATTGTGAGCTGCAATGTGTTAAACACCAGACCACGTTTCCTCGACGCTGTGAGCTGTTTATAATATCGTTTTCTTCGAACTTTAGCCTCGTTTTAAAAATTACTAATATTTACACGAAACGGCTTGGTCTGTTCTCGCTAAGTACTGTTAGTGCTTTATTGTATGATTTAATTAAATTCGAATGACTATCACACAGCTTTATTTACGTAGAAATATCGTGAATATACAAAGGCACACGTCGACTGAAAGGCAGTCAGTATATACGGGCAGCTGGGGAAGAGAAGATTGCGTAGGTAAAAATAATGGCAGATGTATCCAGTAAATTGATAATTTATGGAAGCTACAGATCGGTAAAGTTAGTTATCTTCATTTTTAGGCAAGAAAATTCATAAAAAATCTTTAGAGGCTCGTTGTATTTTCTATTTCTCACTAACTTGGTCATTTTTGTAGTTTCGATGAATGTGGTTTTTATATGTAATCGAGCAATTTTATGCATGATTTGGTAAACTGAATATCAGGGATCGAGCCATGGTTTGTATTTTGGTGAGACAGAAGGTCGGGTTAAAAAATCATGTCGAAAGGAGCCCGTATATTTTCACCGAATCGTACACAAAAACTGATTGCCCGATTCCATCATTTTATCATCCCCAAAAATTTGGTCAGTGATAAACTGTAGATCGTTCTTTTTTTACTCATCTGTTCTGGGATTTGATGTTCTTCGTCGCTGAACCTCTCTTGCTCGTTGGTTACGTTGAGCAAGCGATTAATTGGTTGTGGATAGAGCTAACATAAATGTTGTACCACTGACGTCGTCCAAGCTCTACTAGTATTACTGAAAATATGGCTTGATCGGGCTCACATTGAGAGAAATAATGAGAATTGACTATTTTTCTGCAGTAAAATTGCTTTTAGTGTCGTGTTCTTATGTCCTTGACTATTCTCTCCCTCTACCATTTTGGTTGACTTACCACATATAGCTCAAACAAATAGCTGCAAGATTCCGGGGCAAACGCATTTCGAATTCAACAGAGATACTAATACATTATAATTTAACTTTCGTTTTTTTGTCCAAGGCAAGGAATTTCCGTACAATATAAACGCATGTATACAGCGATACCTCGCATCATAACACAATGCTTGTTGTTCAGTCAACACACTACGCGTACAGGCATGCCGTCCACCAACTTTAGTTATTTCGCCTTGCAAATGGTTTTCACCATCCTCTCAGTCTTCTAGATCTTCTCTCACAATCTTGTCTTCGCCATATTTCTGTTCTAGTAAAAAATGGCTCTGCCATATCGATGAAAATCTACTTTAATTCCGAGCGTGTGAACTGATCATACAAAGAAACAAGTAGCCGCAGCGCCTAGGTCTTCGCGGTGCCAACTTTGAAGTGCTCGTTCTTAACACTAAAAACGTTCAGTATCAATTTTTAATAAATTTTCTGAACAAAGGACATGTTAAAGATTCTTTTGAGCCTAAATGTATTTTTAACTCGGGTATTCCTTTAACGTCAGTAACTGGTGACAGTCTGGCGATACTTATAAACCTGAGGCCGACTTTTACGTCCTTATCCGAGAAGACGTGAAGGTCTAACCATTTGAAGTTCGAGAACCAGATTGTTTCACAAAGGCAGTACCTTCTACTCAGTTATATTAAGACCCTGAGTATTGCTCCGTTTGAACCCGCGACCTCCGTCACAACAGACCGCGGTGCTTAGCCACTGAGCTAACTAGGAGGCGAAGCAAAATATTTTTAGATACAAATTACAAATAATAATGTCAATGCAAAGTGTTGTTTCAAAACTGGCGCGGCCTGCACTTCCCGTGCGCGCGAACAGAAGGACGTGGGCGACATATTTTGGCGGGAAGCGATTGTTTACAACATGAACACACGTCATAAATTATTCAATCGACATATAGTGATGTTCAAGATTAAAATGCAATGTTTTTTCGTTATTAAAGGAAATCCCGACTGTTGAAACAAATTGCTGTTAAATTGTTGGCAATATGTTCTAAATTAAAAATATGTTAAAATAAATTAAGTTTGAGCCATTTTGGGCGTGGGCGCCGCCATCTTGGATCTGATGACGTCACACGGTTGTCCCTATTGTTACACAACAAAAGATCTAATGTTTTGGACAATAGGGACAGCTGTGAAACGTCATCAGATCCAAGATGGCGGCGCGCAAGCCCAAAATGGCTCATACTTGATCCAAAATTTTTTTAACTGAAATATACTTTTCATTAATTTCTTTCAACATATTTTTTATTTAGACCATATTGCCAACAATTTACCAGCAACTTGCTTCAACAGTCGGGGTTCCCTTTAATTGATACTTTGAACCATAATTTCGCCAACAGCCTTTGACGAAGAACAAACTGACTGTGATTTTGTGAGAAATCAGGACAGTGTCTTGACTGTTGCGCTGTGATTGGCTGCCGAAATTACGAATGGGGATGCTAATATGTAATCTGCTCACAAACAACTAATCGTGATTAGTATATACCACACCAGTGAATATCACTTTTCGCACGCTGTGATTGGCTACTCAAACAGTGAATATGATTTCATATTCACCTCCGAGCAAAGCAGCGATCATCTCGCGCGAGTTTTTGTCTATTTGACAGAAAATAAAATAACTATTTGGTGCTGGCTATTCACCTGGAGTGTGGTATATACTAAAACAATTATTCACCTCAGTGTTGGTGCATAGTGGTGGAAATTTACCGAGCCGCTTTTTGTTAAATATTCCAGATTCATTGAAATCTTTTTACTGCATGGTGCCATAATGAAGAACTAAGATTATTGTGGATCTATAAAAGATTAATGTTGTCAGTTTGCGGATAGCATCAAAGAAGAATTTGACTGCATGATATTCTAAACAACAGTCAAAATAACTGGGGCGGATCCAGGGGGGTTACATCGAACTCCCCTTTCTCTCGCTCGCTTACAAAAGACAACAAAGAAATTACCAAATATTTTGGCGCTCGTGTATATCGAGCCCCCTCACACATAATCCGGGATCCGCTTGAGGATAACGTCACTAACGCGTGTACGTATAAACATTTAGCACTGTTCCAGTGGTGTCATTGTTCTAACTATATCGGCTGACACTATGAGATTCTTTGTAGATTCATGGACAGTCACTACACTTTCCCACAACAGTTTTCTTTCTATTTTACATATGATACAGTACAAGCACTCGGCAAGTCCGGCAGAGGAAGACAGTGATATCGTACAAACTGCAGGACTGAGCCAGAGCTTTAATCGCCAAAGAAAATGAGAGGTGAGAGAAAGTAACAGGGAAGGCACCAACCTCCTTAATAGTCCCATGGCAGCCGAGAACCAACACGAACATAATCCATTCTATGGAATGCAGCCGAAGATTTTCAAGAGGACAAAACCGCTGCCACCAATTGAACGAATAAAAGATAAATCCGATGAACAAAGAGCGCTAGAATCACACCAGTCAAAAAAAGACAACAATGGTACAGCCGTACGAACAGAAGGAATACCCTCGTTCCAAACTGTATATGACTCGGGTTACAGTTACAGAAAGAAAAGACGTTACAAACATTCTCCATATAAGGCAAATGAACCAAGTTATCCTGAACTGGGATACCGAACGCCAGTGCAGAAACAGAATTACCCGCCTCACGGGGAACTGGATTCGTTTTACGGCAGTAGCACGTGTTATAGAAGTGTAGTAAAGAAAAGGATAGCCCTCCCATCCATGGAAATTGAGCCTTCGGTATCTGTAAAAGCGGAATCCGTAACTACAAGACCGACTTCGGATGAAAATTTTGACTCAGTGCAGACTCAGTTTGAGAACTTAGGAACACCATTTAATGATTACATTCAACCTAGGATTTTAAGAAAAACACAAGACCAAACGAAAAAGAGTCGTACATTCAGACATATTGAGACAGAAATTATCCAAAGGCGAACTTCTATAGAGTCTGAATCAAATACAAATGAGTCTGCTATACAAGTAAAGCGAAGGTTGTCGCGAGACAATCAAACTACGAAAGACCAAACAGAAAAAGTTCCATTCAAAGGATACTATGATTTGAGAAAGAAGCAACGGCTTTTGGAAAAACAGTGTACGACAAAGTTTCACCAGGACTCCAAGAGTGCTGAACACGAAAAGCTAAACACTCAACATTTGAAACTCCAAACTCGACTTAGTCCCCTGTCCGAAGCTCCATTTACCCGCACTTTCTCTTTACCCATTTTCACTGACGATGAAGGCTCTGTAAAATCAACAAGTAACAAGGGCTATTACTCGTCTCCAGAAAACAATAGATCAACTGAGCCTAGGATTCATAAAAAGAAGACTTCTGAGAGGAATATAAAGCCTTCTCGAGAAAAACTCTTCCCGGGAATTCCTGGCAATTTCAAACCAGAAAAGACTATAGGCGGTACTGGGATCCCTGTGAGGCCAAAACTACACAAAGTACAATTGAATCCGCTACTGAGAAAGTAAATAAGAAACTAGAAGCTCAAGTCTGTAAAACAGTCCTGTTTGTATTGTGAAAATGAGTCGGAAAAACAGGGCTACGAGAGGGTGGCCGATGGCTTCTCTCTGTTATCATTTTATGACAACGCTCATAGCCTGGCCTCAGTTTCTTGATTGAATCAGTTTGCGATATTCACCTATGACAAACGGCAAATGTCAAACGACATTCCCAGACGGAAATAATAATGTCAGTTTATTTTAACCCTTTCGCAGTCTTACACTGAATTATAGGGATCTCAGCATATGGCACAACATTAATATAAGTATTATAGGGCTTAGTTAATAAAACGCACTTATTGAACTAATTAACAGTCAAAAATTCGTTATAGCGACCAGTGCATGCGACCCAGTTGTCTATGAACGGACACGGTACCAAACTATAAATTGTAACCGTGAACAGTAGTCACGGGCAGAGGGAGAAACCCACGGTAGTGGTCCTCCAAGCCTAGTTCTGGCAATAATCTTTTGAAATGGCTTGTAGTTATGACTGTTTAGCCATGCTGAACCGATAAACTGCGGTGTATTTCAGAAGGTTTAATAATTTTAGTCTTAAAACTTTTGACCCCACAAACAAAAGACTTTACCAGACGTTCAGCTATAACCACAACCATTTCGGTCTGGGAATGTAATAATAACAGAAATATAAAATATCGATTCTGATTGGCTAGAGCAGTGCACTCCAAGCGTATAATACCAGCGCAAAATTACAATTTTCACAAAGTATCTCAGATCAAATTAAACTTTTTGCCGATATTAAATGTACCCTATAGTACCAAGAGAAAATAGAAGGACAGAGAAGAGTCTCGGAGTGTTGGCTGGGATATCTTAACCTCACTAAAGTTATTTTTAGAAACCGGAATTGCTTTTCTTTACATCCGCATTTCCGGTCTGGCGAACGGCTTCGGATTATCGACGGGACAATTTTCTTTCTTTAGATTTATTCCAACGACCCACTTCGGAGACAGAAGTCTGTAAATTTAGTGAAGAATATTGCTATAATTGATCGTCTAGTTCAGGTCTGCGGCAAACTGTACGGTGAAGATGGTTGCAAATATGCTATGATTGTGCCACCAAGATAATAGTTAAGAAACTCGAATTGAAAACAAGCCTTCTCTGTTGTGATTTTCTGTGTAGTATAAAGCTTGTCTCTAAGCCAAACAATTTAGCTAGTATTTGAGAACAGATGCTAATAAGGTTAAATCCAGCTTTTGTTTGGTGCCTTTTTTAAGGCAAAGTATAATGGCTGAGAACTGTTGTGCCGACTCGCGAGCGAATTTGGAAATCCCCACCTGAACATTTCGTGTTTGGAATATTATTTCATTGCTGTTTCACGGCATAAGCAGAAAGATTAGGCTAAACTCTGAGAAAGACCCTAGGAAGGTTCGTGTCAGCTTTTATTTGGCGATAATCGGTGTAGAAGTAGAGAGGGGAAGGAATCTCCAAGGAATCTCTGTCTATCAGGGTAAGTCAGTGTTCCGAAAACGAAGCCCCAAAAACTTATAGCAAACGACAACGCTTGGAAAAGATTAAATTTCATTACAAATGTGACTCAGGTCTGAGAGATCGTTGATAAGTACTGTTACAGATTTTAAATTAAATTTAGATCCATTTCTGTTGTTAGGGTCACAACATATTTCATTGATATTTGCTATCGATTTTAAAATTTCTTCATACTGCATTCAGCTTTTGTTCATTATACAGTCAGCGCGTGCCTGTATTTGTCTATAAAATATGCATGCCTGTCTCGATCTATTAACCTTAAATAACGAGCAAACCTTATTCATAAAGCATTTAAAAGATATGGGGATACACAGAGAATCCATAGCCCGAAAGGCAACAAACCTTGCCAAAGGCCCGTGCGAGCGCATTACCATAGATACGGGATGAGAGCAAACATAGGCTGACTTCCGGATTCCCTCCCACCCGAACCACGACGCACAGCGAGCGACGTGCCTGAAAAAGTGCTGCACCTGCGCATGCGCACTGTTGAAACCAGGCGGCCCGGGTCGAACCTTGGCCAGTAGCTAGAGATAATTTGTGTCTTTCTTTTTTTCCGTTTGTCTTCATTTTTCTTCTAAACCTTTTGCACTGATGTCCCTTGATTCTGCTGGTTATTTGTGTATTTTTATCTGTTTTCTTTATGTAATTTATCGTTTTTAATAATAATAATAATAATAATAATAATATGTCTTTATTACTAATGATAAATTACATACCAATAGTTACAATGTTATCATAAATTGACAATCAGATCAAAAAGTACTAAATCTACATACAAATCTAAGAATTATTTAATAATACAATATTTAAAAAGCTAAGTTATATTTAATAACACACCTATTTATAAAACTATTTTTAAAACGTTCCGTATTTACTCTTGGCCATAAGCTTTCTTGTCTCCGTAGTTTTAAATTTGAGTCCTTGATGCGAGGCAACAATTCACTAAGTGGATGAGAATTAATTTTCCTGATCTTTTTACATATAGAGCGATCAGTGGTTTCCAAAAGGGAAGTTATATTTACATGAGAGGATATGTATCTACGTTTATGACAGCGGGTTAACAAAGCTTGGATAGTATTTAGTTCAGGCGGAGAAGCGGCATATACTGATATACTTTTGGGGGGTCATTTCCTCAGCTCACATAATTTAGCCTTGCCACGGCTTTTAGCCTTGCCTATATATAAATATTATTATTATACAATGTAAATGGCTCTTCTCCCACACTCCTGGACTCTCCCAATCTAAGATTAACTGTTGTGTATTAATCAGTACAAAAAAAATATTAAATGTATATAGTTTGTATTAGAACATGGGCCATACTCCAATTTGGGCAGGTAGTAATGCCACAGGAGCTCTATGGAATTGGGCTCTTAACTGTAAGCTGGCCTCTCTTATAAGAACACCTGTCCGGGATCAATCCAGTTTCTCTACTGCACATATAGGCCTGGTCCACAAGGTTTGTTAAAAGATAGCAATTAAAAGTCCCTGAATCGTTCCTTTGCGCCAGAAGCAAATTTTCACTGTTCTGCATTAAATAATAAATGTCAAATTTATTTCCAGCAAAGGCAGGTACTACATAATTATTACTGACTTTTACTGTACTATAAATATAAAAGAAAGACATTTCCCGGATTTTCCAAGTATGTGATTCCTGTTCCTTTTCAATAATGCTTTTCTGTATCTTTGATGAATTCTTCAGACTTTTTCAGGCTTGCTAGCGCTTTTCCTGCCAGATAGTCTGCTATACTCATCGTAAACCTGTCAAATCCATCATGCTGAAGTCACCAAAAGTAGATCACACGATGGGGAGCGTTTGGAAGCGTAACTTTGTACTTGGACATACATACGGTCTTGTAGAAAGTATATGCACTGTTTATATAGGACTGCCACTTGGGTCTTGAAAAATATGGGTAAAAACGTGAGCCTACTCGAATTACGTGTGGAAGCGAAGCAAAACAATGCAGCAAACTTTTTATGCTCTTACTTCTAATTCAAATTAAACTATTCTCATCCAGTTATAAATTAAATGTAATTCATAATAGGCATTGCTTACAATAAAGTTAATTGAAAATATATTACTGGTATAATCAACTAAAGTCGATTGAAGTGTTACAATCTCAATAAATTATTGTTTTCTTTATCTCTGTCAGTCATTTGATGACCTATACGTATTCCATTTAATCAAACTGATGCATCCTCTTCTATATCTTTTAGTCAAAACATTAAACTATTCACATTATTTAAAGACAAACAATTTTGCTCAGGATATTTTATACCCACAGTAGGCTCACTCTGTTAATATTGACAATGTAGTCCACATTACTGCAGCATTCTTCTGTAGGGTGTAGATTCCATTACCAGAGGAAGCCCAATCCTTTCTTATACAAAAAAAATATGTCGAAGGTACCTAGCCTTTCATCTGGATATTTTACACTCACACTAGGCTCAGTGGTTGGGTCACTCTCCGAAGGGTCTGTACGTATTCTACCACAGGAAGCCCAGCCCTTTCTCATGCATGAAAAAACCGAATGCACTTTCTAATCTATGATTACTTCTAGTACAGGATCTAGTTACCCATTGAAAATATGTTAGATACATACAAGAAATCAATTCAAAAGCAATGTTAAACTCACCGTTCTTTCATCCTCCATCCGCCATTTTTCTCAACATGGGAAAATAAGTGGTACCATAATGCATAGCGATCGTAGTGCACACCGCCTGATACAGGACGAAAATGTTTTGATTGTTTTACACGGTTTTACACGGTTTTACACGCGACATAAATTAAAATTGATGACGTCACATATACGTTTTTTTATATATTTCACATGCTCTAAGAATTCTTATCTATTCATTTTACTTACTTTCATTACAAACTTCTTCGTGATCTTTCTAAGTTCTTCTGGGAAGTTTCGTCGGGTACTCTTGTCTATTCGTTGCAGCACAGACTAAGGGCGCTTTCCATTTACGAGAACTGACTGGTCTCAGAACTGACGCGTTTCATTTAAGAACTGGCCGGTCAGACCATAGCCTGCTATGCAGATGTATTTTTTCACTCTCATAAATTCGAAGAAAAAAGTAACGTCTGCTTACCCGAGCGCTTAATTAGTTTCCAATATGCAAGCATGACGTCAGCACGTTTGTTTTATTTCTCTGCCCAATCAAAGCCATTGTTAGAATTTTAGTGAATTGGCGCGCCAGTGAATACTCTCATATGAATGGTCAATGGCAAATGTATTGTTTGAAATCCTTTTAAACGTAACATCACGTCACTTTCTTTACGATTGGTCCATAACACAATGAGGTGTGCATATTGGAAACTAATTAAGCGCTCGGGTAAGCAGACGTTACTTTTTTCTTCGAATTTATGAGAGTGAAAAAATACGTCTGCAAAGCAGATTAGTCAGACCCGTCAGTTTGCGTAAATGGAAATTGCCCTAACCATCCTCACATATCTCGAAATCGCCGATATCAAATTCAGATTTCAGATTTCTTTATTAAACACTATTTAAGACAAAGTATACACAGAAATAGGCTGGAATGATAATTAGATACTGCATGTATGTCATCTTTGGTAAAAGCTGAAATTTAAGAAGATGTTAGTGTTTTCTAAACTGTGAGTGTCTTAAAGTGCCTATCACCCTTTTGCAATTTTGATAGGTTATGAACCTCTGAAACGTTTTGAGTACTTCTGTGAAGAAAATTTTGGTTTAAAGTGAATACTTTATGTTCTACGGTTGTTTTGAAATCGTGTAAATGTGACCTTTCCTGACCCATGACCGCGTAAGTAAAAGCCTGGGTCGAAACCTGGGTAGACGTCATCTCATTAATGCGTCATCTCATTAATGGCGCCTTTTAATCACAACAACATCAATGCATAGAAAATATACACAGTTTTTGAGTTGTTAGTAAAGAAAAAGTCATTTTAGTCAACAGGTTAAGTATTTCTTCAAATGATTGCAAAGCCAAATGAACTATATGACGTGAAGATGACGTCTACCCAGGTTTCGACCCAGGCTTTTACTTACGCGGTCATGGGTCAGGAAAGGTCATATTTACACGATTTCAAACAAGCGTAGAACAAAGTATTCACTTTAAACCAAACCTTTCTTCACAGAAATACGGAGGTTCATAAGCTATCAAAATTGCAAAAGGGTGATAGGCACTTTAAGCTTTTTATCTCAGTTGGAATAGTTTGCCAATTTTTTGATAAGGAGAAGTTGAAAGTACGTAAGCCATAGTTCGTTTTTGCAAAGGGTCGAAATTTTTTTTTTTTTGGCATACCTGGTATTGTAAGGATGGATTTCAGATGCATGTATAACGTATCGCTGTGAATTATCACCAAAACCTTAGCTCAATTAGTTTCTTCAACATTTTGAAGGTTAGCGGGGCACGAGAACCTAGAAGTTTTCGTTTTTCGGCAAAATTCTCGCGCGCCTCGCTTAGCGGCTATGAATTTAGTTGCCTGCCTTGTGTGCTTTCATGTACCTAGCGAGATGAACCACAGGAAGCCCAAGCTTTATGTAAACAACCTGAGCCACAGGAAGCCCGAGCTGTATTATGAGCGCGCGCGTAAACAACTGACTAAATCAATACATACACAGAAGAATCAAGTCAAAAGGCATTTTACTTTACATGAGTGAGTTTCGGGGGCTCTGCTAAGAAATAATGGATTAACAGAAAGACCGCATGATATCAACGACAAATATATAAAATGTGAGGATGGTTAGCCTGTGGTTGCAGTCGAGAAAATCCTTAGAGGTTTTTAGATCTTATGTTGCTTTTTCTGCCAGGAATGTTCACTTTCTTGCTGTTCATTTAAGCTGTTTACATCTTCCTCTGTGATTTTCACAAACCTGCCGCCATCTTTGTAGTTCAAAAGGCGGCCAACGTGACGTCATCGACATGTACACTAGTGATGCGGATGTTGTCTCGTATCGGGGATCTACAAGTGGTTTATTTCTCCGGCATTAAAAAACAATAACCCTATTTGTAGCGTCAAAATATGCCCTGATATTTCGTCCGCGAACATTATCTGTTCCGAGAAGAGAACAGTTCCCGAGAGCGAAGCCCGAGGGAAACTGTGAGCTTCGAGGATCAGATAATGTCCAAGGACAAATATCAGGGCATATTTCGACGCCACAATGTAGGTTATTGTTGTTATCATCCTTCAAATATTTTCTTTGACGCGCGCTTATACGCTGACATGGGGTGTTTTTGCTGATATTATCCCGCTCGCGGAGAGAAAATATCGGGTCACGTGACGCATTCAACCAATTACGCACGAGAGAACATATTTTATGGGTTATAATTAGTGTTATTGCACACATAAATGCTTTCCGGCTTAGCTTTGCTCGATCTCAATCTGTCGCCGAATGGATCACGGTTATTTAATTTCTATGATTCGAACGGCCTTGTGCTACTTTGAGGGGCTGAATGGGGTTAACTGATAACTGAGAAATGGCCAAAAATTAATACTGTTAACTGAGAATTTTACCTTTTTTTAGCTGTTAGCTGATATTTGTGAGATAGCTGTTACCGCCTGATATTTCATTATTTTTTATTAAAATGACGTAACGTCACATGCTATTATTGGCTTTTCGGATGGTTTTCGACAGATTTGATCCAGTTGATAATAGTCAAATATTAAACATGACACATCAGAGTTATCTGATACTAGAAAAATCTATTGAATTGACAAAATGTAGTGTTTGATGTTGAATTAGCGGTTATTATTCATTTCATACCAGCAAATATGTATTCAAATCAGGTTAGGGTAGTCTTTTTATATAACTTAACTGATAACAGCAAAATTTAACTGATAACTGATAAATAGCTAAAAATTTAGCTGTTAACTGATATTGGTACCCCCCCATTCAGCCCCTCTACTTTGGTTGCTACACACAGACATAAATTACAAAATACAGCACTAATGAACTGCACGTGAAAATGCACTCAGTCGCCTACGTACATCTCAAAAACACAACGTGAAAACCACAACTTTTAACGTTAACATAACGCAGTAAATCACATCGTTTTTCGTTCGGCGTGAACGGAACTCTGTGCTTATCATATTTTTCGAAGATATATATGGATGTGAAAAGTAATTAAAGGCGAATGATTATAAGGGAATAGTAAACACCAACTTTCGGGAGAAAACACTTTTCTATACGTCCCGTCGTCACTGCCGTCGCCGTCATTTTTAAACATCCACTAAAATGACTCTCTTGTTTATTAGTCAAACATATTATATATTAGGACACTAAATCTGTAATTTCAGTTAGTAGTATTACTTTGGTTAGCCCGGTCACAAAGGAAAAAGTTCTAACTTTTGTAGATACTGACTAAGTTGGCGAATTTATTTAAACTTTCAAGAGACAGAACCATTAAAAATAGATCCAGGAAATGCCTTAATTAAACAAGAGTTGTTTATTGTTGAGTAATAAACAGCCGTCAGTTTATTATCATGTACGTATTTCAAATGACTTTCGGTGAACAGCTTTTGATTACGCGAATAATTAAACTTCTATACATTCACATTGACATCCCCATTAAAAGCTTCTAGCAAAACTTCATTGACTTATAATTTCATATGGCAATAAATACGTGTTAGCGCTGCAGTTCTAGGCAAACGTTTTCGTGTTTAGTTCGTTTCTGTGCCAACGCACTCTATTGTCGAGTCATTGATTGTTCTGATGTGTCCCACAGGAGGCCAGTATCTAAACCTGATTGTTCTGTAATTTGTTCTGGACTGAGTAATATTCAATAACGTTGTATTCCCGACGATGTTAAGCACCTCAAAGTGATATTTAATAGATTCGAGGCGACGTTTCACCTTCATGATAAACCCTAACGCACGCAAGGATCACTGATTTGCTGGGATGAAGTGATAATTGCTTTGTATGGTCGTATGGCTCGCTCGAGATATAGAAACCCTGCACATCAGTCGGTCTATGACAAAGCTCTAACAATATTTCAAGAGGGAACAAAGCGACTGGAAGTGAAGACCAAAGCCATCGACCAGGAGCGAATACAGTCATGTATAGAATACAAACTCGAGGAGAGAAAAGTCAAGCAAGAGTTGATAACCATGTTAAGAGAAAAAGACCGGTTAGCCAAGGAAACGAAGAAGCAAAAACAGGAGGGAATCGTTCCCAC
The DNA here is from genome assembly GCA_030867875.1 of Actinernus sp. WN-2022. Classification (NCBI taxonomy): domain Eukaryota; kingdom Metazoa; phylum Cnidaria; class Anthozoa; order Actiniaria; family Actinernidae; genus Actinernus; species Actinernus sp. WN-2022. Next base: position 25,002,771 of record JAOWCC010001589.1, read on the forward strand.
GAGGGAGAAATCAGTTGGATGGTTGGAGCCTCATGATAAGCGTAAACAACTCAGACTGTTCTCGTGTGAGAAAGGCTTTGATTCGTTTCCAAAACTGACTTGCACGACGGCAAATGTTCCTAAAATTATGAAGAGAAACTTGTCAAACGAGTCCGAATTCCATAACTGGCTTACAGGACTGCCGAGAATTGGGAATTGCTCTCTTTCGTCTGCTAAATCGGCTACTAAACAGACGAAACGAAGTGTTGCCAAGAAGCACTCGCTCAAAGTAAAAAATACTTCAAAGAACAATAATGACACCACCATTCAGGCAGCGGCCCATAGACGGTCGTCTTCAGTTTCTAACATCATTTATAATGTTCCTTTATTCACAAGGTCTGATCGAAAGGCTTCGAAGGAAGGGAGTTGTTCCAAGATTTTGGAGAATGAAGAAGATTCGAGGCGGGACCGAGTATCGAATGCAGACAATGCAACAGGTAGATTACCTAACATACCCCATTCAAACGAGAGTCAGAGAACTATGAACTCTCGGTTATTATAATGTGAAGAGAAACGTTCAAGGGCCGAAGCCACCTTGAATTAAGATGGACAAACATTGCAGTTGTGCGGGAAGTGGAAACTAGTAATGCGTGAACTAACAATGATATAAAGTTCATGGGAACACGTGAAGAAAGAAAAAAAAAAATTAAAGAAAGAATACCAAGACATGAGCACAGACAACCAATCCTGTATTAATTGCATTTTTGCGAAAATGAGAAATATATTACCAGTGTGAAGTCATGAACATTGATGGTTAGGATAAAGTTGTGATAAAAATACGATTACGCTGTTGACGTTTTACTCCTTTGTCGGGTTCGGTTTTGAAACCAGAAAAAAGTCCCGATCAGTAAACTTAATTTAAGCCTCTTTAATTTAGGTTAGAAACCTTTTTCAACCATACATGCCAGAGTTTAACGCGTCAGTCTAGTCTTGAAAAATATATTTATTTTTTCTATACATATAACGGTCTACTCAACTTTTTTTTATATTATATTACTAGTATTATTAGTCGTTATAATATAGTTTAGTTAGTTGTCTAGTTTTTGTTTTCCTGCTTGCTTAGTTTGGCACAATAGACTTTTCCTGACCACAAATGTATCTTCCTATTTTAATAGCCACCTGCCTCGTCTAGCCCCTTATGGTTATTGCAGGTGGCCTGCACCTTATATTCTGTAATGGACATAATGATCATTGTATATGTAATTCCTAGTGCTAAATAAAGTGTTGTTGTTGTTGTTGTACCGCTTGTAATAGACTGGTTAAAAATGTGTGTTAGTGAAGTTACAACAATAGATGGGTTGCACATGACGTCATAGCCGCCATGTTGGTGTACAGTTAACAATAGATTCTTCGTTAGCTTCTTTTGTTCTGTACACCAACATGGCCGCCATGCCCTTTGTCATTTGAATCTCTGGGGATTGAGTGCAACCATCTATAGTTGTAACTTCACTAACACAAATGGCATGGCGCCCATGTTGGTGTACCTAACAAAAGAAGCTAACGAAGAATCTATTGTTAAAGGTACACCGGCATGGCCGCCGTAACGTCATGTGCAATCCATCTATAGGGCCCGTTTTCTTTAGCAAACGCCATGGAATCCCGTCCAGCCCAGGGGATTTGTTTGTTGGTAGAGTTTTAATGAGGGTGTAACACCGCGTTAGTCGAGGTCTCGCTTAAGATGAAACGGCTCTGAATTGGGGTAAAGTCATCCGTAGTAAAGTAAAGTGCCTGCTTGAACTTGAGCAGCTAAGTGAACTTCGACTTGAGAGAAATGAGAATTGCATTGCTTATTTGGTTTGGGGGTAAAATGTCATGACTGATGCTTTGATTTCAGTAGAGTTGGTGTCCCTACTTAGGATTTCATTTTAAAACACCTGCCCAGTTTTACTCAAATCTCCAGAGCTGTTTAAAAAAAAGAGTTTTAAAGGCAATTTGTGCATCTTTGATAGATACCTTAACTTTGTTGCTGGCATATTTATAGCCATAGCTGTTTCGGTAACTTTTGGCCTCATCAGCATCACACCGCGGCAAAACGTCACGCGCATGCGTATTTGCTATTTCTTGTCCGCGCGCGGCCGCCCCCAGTTTCCCGCGAAAACTGAAATGAAACAACAGGCACATGCCGTGATTTTAACGTTTCTGCTTAAAAGTATTCATTTGTGAACTGTTTTGTCAAAAAATAAGAAAACTACTTAAAAGCTAAGCCTGACTTTAACAGGTTGAAGTTTTCTTAATTTGTAATTCATTGTGAGTTTACTAAGTTATAAAATTATTTACTAAAAAAGTTGAAACCCTCGGTAATTTGTATTTGATAGCAGAGCCTTCGTTGTTTTGGCCAGCGGAGCATACCGTTTTGCCGAGGTGTGCATCAGCATGATGTAGCTGATATGCTCAGCTGGGTTCCCGGATGCAGCTGAATATGAATAAAATGTAAGTCGTGTACAATGCGTATGCTGACTGGCCGCACCAGACCATAATGTGACTGCTTTCGCTCGCGTCATGGGTATAATTGAGTACAGCTTAGCCTAGCCAGAGAGCATTGGTTTGGGAAAGGTAAATTATCTATCATTTATAAAAGTTAATGGCCTGTTGCCCCGCAAATGCCTTTGAATTTATTGTACGGTTTTGAGTTAGTGACGTTAAAAAGTAAAATGCCAGCCCAGAAGACCACTGCTATCAACGAAACATATTTCGTAGGACTAGTATACCTAACAGGTAGTGAATGCTGTTCCGCTCAGTTAAGGAAGTGTATTAGAAGAGAACCTACAGTAGCACTTTGGCAGGAAAAATAGATTACTGCGTGGTAAAAATGCCAAGGTTTAGATGAATATATTTTGTAGTTTTGGACTATCGTGCGACTGAATCCTGTTTGAGCTGTGGCCGGTGTAAAATAACTCAAAAGTTGTTGCGATTTATCTCCCGGTAAATTCCCTAAGCCTACCAATTCCCAACATTTTCTTAAGATTCCCGGCACAACAAACTGCTGTTCTCTCCGGTGAAGTTTAAACATCGGAAATCAACTGTAATTGAGAATGAAATTGTAAATGCCAATTGCATTTTGAACCGGCTGCTTGACTTTATCGAAGCCAATAGAAGAAATGTATTTGCTGCTCACCATCTTGATAACAGGAGAGATCTTGCTCTTTGGAAACTGATAGTTCACACAGAGTTAGAAAGAGTTCGCCTACACGTCTACACTTTAACAAATTCATGATTACACAAGGATTGCATACACAGAAATGCATTAAAGAACGGTTGAACGTAGTTAGCTCAAACCCCTGATGCATATTCCACCTCGTGTAATGTAACGTGATGACCAGATCCCTGCAAAGCAGTGTGGTAAAATCAAGACAATAGACGTGATGCATTGTGGTAAAAAAAAGAAATCGAGATTTAGACCCGCTTACAGATTAGAACTGCTGCCTTGCTCGCTCGCTTCAGGCTCGCTCGCTGCGGCAGCAATAACATTTCATAATCTGCTCCAATATTTGCCATCCTTTATCAGTTATAACTGAAGCAAACTATTCACAATATAGTTCTCTTCTGGCCCAACGTGTATTTTTGGTACAATTCCATCACTTAGGTTAAGAGAGTAGAGCTTATTCAGCATTCAAGTTATCTTGAATTTCTATGTGAAACCATTCTACCTATATGTTACTGGCATGAATACTTAGATATGGTACTTTTCTTATCAAATCTAATACCAACACTTTACCGCAGTCGATCTGCCCTACTAGACTAACTACATTTGTAGTTCTAGGAAGTCAGTTTGTGTAAAATGTACCTTTGTCAATAGCCTGCTCAGTCCTTTAACCTTTAACTTTTAGTCACCTTGTTACTGTGGAATCCTTATAATTAGTGCTTGATATGCCGACTATTTATTCATTTAGTCTCATGGACCCGGCTTTATAGCTGTTGCGGTCACCCTGCCTTTTATCATTTTGTTTCTGCATCATTGTAAATTTTTAAAAACTGTCATTTCTGTTATTATGTACTTTTCTTCAGGAGAAGCTTAATAAACTAAGCGAAAATAAAATTTTTTTTACTGTGCCCCTTTACCATCCTGTCAAACCCATAAACCATCCATTCTAATAGTGTGATAGTCTCCCTCGCAGCCGTTTCCTTTGTCGTCACGCAACGCTCCCTCCCTCCTCTTTTGGGAGGGAACGTTGCGTGACGACAAAGGAAACGGCTGCGAGGGAAACTAATAGTGTGGTCACAAGAGTCGATCGCGATGGAGTACTGTTATTCTCGAGTACTGTTATTCTCATAATGTCACTTGTTAACGCAAAACTTAATCAAAATTATATCTTAGAGTTCTAGATATAAAATCTAAACGGGCTAACGTTAATATGAGTAATGTCTGTTACCCGGGGGGGGGGGGGACTCCCATATAAAAGGGGTAGGGATGCTCGTCGGACATTTTCGATTTGACCCCTAAGAGGTACTAAAATGGGCGTGGCTCAAGCTTATTTTGACTCTTAAAAGATAATAGAAATGTAAATTGATAACAGCTTTTTTGTTCAATTGACACCCGACCCCTAAAAGGTACCGCTTTACATAGAAATGTCTGTGTTTGATGGTGGATACCCTAAGTGGTACCAAACTCCTGATTTTGACCCCTAAAAGGTACGACGAGCATCCATGCACCCCTCACATAAGGGAGTTCCCCCCCCCCCCCCCCGGGTCTGTTAGTCCTTAATTCACCCTTCTCACGCGGCGGCTGTGTTGAGTCCCAGGAGAATAAGAACCTTTGTTTTTGCGGGCTAAACTCGTTCTGAATCTGCTCAGTGCGAGGCCAACCACGCAAAATCTATTGTTTCTATCCAACATGGCGGCTGTGTGAGAAGGGTGAATTACTCATTCGTTGAAAAGTGTAAATTGATTATTCAAAATGGAACCAGCTCCAAAGACATAATTTATATCTTTATCAAGCGCGAGAGAGAAATTGGTAAAAATGGATGCAAGGAAGACACAAAACGATACTAGAAATGCCGTAGCGATGCTGGCAGCGTTTTGTGTTAAAAAGCAGCTTCCCGAAGAGAAGACGACTCATTTAGGTCCTGTATTTATGCACAACTTTGCCTCAGTGAGTTTTGTTTCCCCTTGATCCTCGTCACTTCGCCACGGGGAACATCGAGGACAAAACTCACTTTTTCCCGAGCGACAGTCATTAAGTGTTTATTATTGATCTGTACTCTGCCGAGCCGCAAGGAACATGGGTATGAAATGACGCCACTTGCCGTGCTCCAATATCATTTCCATCTCTTCATCTTTTAGTTGTATCGAAACATGTTAAAGCTGACAGAGATCAGTGACGTGATACGATGAAGTTTCGAATCGACACCAAAATCGATATAAGAGACACAATACTGATGTCGTAACGTCGATGTATGACGTTTAGTATTCAATTTATTACACATAACATCGATGTATGACCTTTCGTATTCGATTTATTATACATAACATCGATATAAGCACATTCAATATTGTGTCCGTAAAAAAAGCTTCATACTATTTGAATGGTTTAAATCATATTTTTCACAGAAGCTGATTTAAATCACCTCGATATTTTCTTCCTCCCAAACATGCAAACACTAAGAGCGTTATTGTAAATAATTTTCAAGCATATCTGTTGCTTGCCAATGAAAGCCAACCACAAAGTAAACAAACCTTGTACGGACCATTACTCGTAAATACGTCTATTCAGGGTAAACAATACCATTAATTGCTTTGATAGCAGCGAAAAGTAGGCAGACCCAATTAACAGCGGTACCGCCCACTGCCAATACAAACTTGCATGTTATTTGTGTAATTATTATGTGCTTCTAAGTAGGAATTAGTTTTGCTAATGAAACTGCCTAACGACAATCATTGAGACATGTAAACATGACGCGGTCGATTCTAAATACAAGTATTCATGAGTGTGTCAGTCGTTATATTTAGAGGTGACCGGTCAGTATCTTACAAAGAAAACTCGCTTTTAAGACGATAGCATGTGCATGATTGAGAAAACCCATCAAAAGAGGACAATGAAGTAGTTTCAAATCATTTTCTTTGTTATACGTCTATCCACTTCATCACCCTTGTAATCTTTTATGATTGAGACGATGAGGTCGCAGTCGTGAATCTTTATATAGACTCCTACGAGTGAAATCCGTATAAAAACCGGAAGATTGCCGAGACAAAATAAGAAAAGAACGAAACATGAAGCTGGATTTAACATCCAAACAGGAAATGGCTTCTTTAATGGAATGATGACATAGCGTAAGGTCTTTCAATTTATAACTGATAATGAATACGAATTTAATATTCTCATAGGAAATAGATATAATCTTTGGTTAATGACTCACACTTACATGGCAAGGCAAATGATATTACGATTATTAACACTGCGCAAAAAGCAAAATTTTCTAGAGTACTCAGGTATCGAATACTCCTCCTGATTTGTCGTCACTTATATACCTAAAACTAAAACTGTGTTCCTCCTAGAATGTTCAACATGCAGTTCACACATCGCGTACACTTGGGTGTTCATATTGAACATCTAAGAACACCTCAAATACAAATACTGCAAGGATATTCTGGAATGTATACTTCACGTGCGAGATATGCCTAGAGTATGACGATCACACATGGCATACACCTAGCATTTGCGGACCATCAAACATGTACCTCGCGTACAAGGTATGCCGGGGGTATGCCTAGAGCATACATGAGGATCACACACGATGTACACCTAGGGATTTATAATTAATTTGGACCACGGAAAATATACTTCAACTAAGTATTTTTGACGTATAAACCAGCAAATATACCCTAGGGTTAGTTTTAAAACGAGTAAGCAACATGTAAAACGAGCCAAGCAACTTCAGACATTTCACACTTGCATATCAAACAATTTATTGAGAAAAGTGTCGTTCCTGAGAACTCCTGTGATATTCCATCAGTATGGTCAATATATTCCATATTTGGAAAGCAGGACGGATCGTCGAATACTAGAACACGTTCAGGAAGTGTAGCGAGCCGGCAGAAGAGAGGCGGATACAATGTAGGCTACAGGAAGTGCGATTAAAAAAGATCAATAGCGAAATTTGAAAAGGATGAGCGTATGCCTCACTAGCATCTAGTCAGGCCCAAATATTACTCTGAACGACAACAATTGTTTGATATGATAAATTACTTCGGTTTTTTTTAGCGGCAGCAATCAAAAACAATTGTTGCTACCATTCGTGTCCGTCTAGTCGCCGTCAGTCCGCCCACCTCTACTGTTTGGAACTTTTTCTCCGTATGGAAATTGACAAGAAATTTAGAATTTCCCTGACCAGATGCAAAATTCCCTGACTTCTCCCTGCCCTTGAAAAAAAACAATTTTCCCCGACCTGTGGCAACCCTGGATATCTTACGCGAGAAGATAAAATTCGTATCTTCAAGAGGACATGTTAGTAATGTTCTGTTAATTTTCGATGAAACACCAGTTTTAAATTTGTCCCGGAAAACGACATTCCCAGATCAAATTAAAATGAATTGTGGTTATAGCTGAAAGTCTGGTGAATGTGTTTTTGTGTAGAAAAACTATATTATAAAGCAACGATACTGATTCTTAAGTCTCTCTAATCTTTCTACTCTTTTATTTAATATACTAATAACGAAGCAAGTAACATAGTTTGGAACTAGATCAAGGTGTATAAAGTTTTCACTAAACTGGACAAGTGAATGGCCGGTAACAAAACGAGCAGGTTTGTATGGGAAAATTCATTTGACATATTTGATGCCTTCTAGCATCATCAATATTGAGGCAAAGTTCACCAAACTTTCCAGACTAGCTAAGTTTGATCTATTCGTTTGGAAAATAATGCTCACTTTGACTAGTTATTAATTGAATTACATGTAGTTTTACTGACTTGGTTCCAGTCCCCCGCTCGTTTTGTTACCGGCTTAAGAGGAAATGTACCAATTTCTATAATTGGAAAACAAAGCACTGAATCGAGAACTATCATGTGGTCTGAAATGGGGCAACAAACAGGCAAGCTGAAAGGGTCTATTGACCGATTTAGCTTGTACATTTGTTGTCCCAATTCAGGTCACCTGACTTTTCCCTTGAGTACTGTTTCTTGTTTGTCTGTATTCCAAGAGCAAATGTAAAAAAATCTCTAATTGGAAAACAAAGCACTGAATCCTCTGCGCGAAAGCTGTCACATGATCTGAATTGGGACAACAAATGTACAAGCTGAAATCGGTCAATTCGTTCGTCGAGTCCAATCATGCTGGTTCCCGTTTTACATAACACAACTGGACAATATTGATTGAGTTAACTGGTAGCATTCGAAGATATACATGCCTGCCCCCCCCCCCCCCTCTCTCTCTCTCTCTCTCCCCCTCTCTCTTTCTCCCTTTCTCTCTTACTCTCTCTCTTTACTTGAGTCAGGTTTGAAGTCCCCAGTCAGATATTATCCTGGAAAAGCACGTTTTTCCTTTTATGCAATGATATCTTCCACTTTGAGTGTTTCTTAAATGGGACTGCCATTGCCATTCTGTTCACAGCAATACTGTTTCTTCTGAACCTCTGCTGGCGTAGAGCAGGAGACATTGCCGAGACCCATTCTCTTGAATTCTGACTAACATTTGAAACAGAACCACTCCTGCAAAAAGTTCTTTCTGAAGTGTCAGAAAATGGAGAACCTTCCCTGCTTTCAGGCGATTCGACAATTTTTGGAAGTGGTACAGTAGCGGTGAGGGCGTTATGACTTTTCTGATAAAGAGCTAGCTTTGAATTAGTTGTTAGGTTTAGTAATGTTTCAGTTCCCGTAGCAGCTGGAAGAGATTTTCTTCTGCCTCTCGAACTGACTCCTTTTGGTACATCTAATGGTTGTAAGTGATGAACCGAAGCTCTTCTCCTGCTTAAGATAGGAATGCTTTGGTGTGAAGTCGTTGCATGCACAGAAGCTATAGAAGAATCTCCAATGTTCATGTATTCCAGTTTTTGACGAATCCATTCCTGACTCAATGAACCTCGCGCATTGATCATGAGCTTTGACTCGAAGCCGATTTCTTTCATTGCCTCTCTGTACTCCATGCTCCCGAATGCATATTTATTGCTTCTTTGCCGTTTGATAGCGTTGTTTTCTTTCTTATCCGGAAAGTTTATAAACCCAGCCTCAAAGTTTTCATCGATTAAGATTCGTTGTTTGTTATGCTTTGGTGGTGCCATAAAGTTTCTTCTTTCACGGAATCCTATCACGCGAGAAGTATACTTAGAGTAATATGTGACTTTGTCAGAATCAACTTTAAACGCATAATTCTCCCGCAAGTTTCCGTTCAGCATCTTAGCATTGAGTTAACAAACGAAGCTAACACGGTTATTATAGGTTGCTCTCGTTCTTAAAATGTTAATTACCACTTGAACGAACGCGTGGAATGCTTGAAGTGTAATTGTGGAACCTGCTTTGTTTTAGGTCGCTTTTGGGACATGCAATTATCTCCGATCATTAACGTTTGGCTCAAGAAAGCCGAGACACGAGAATAGACCACGCTTTCTTCTACAGCGGGATTTGTTTCTCTGTGACCTGGTCGCCTCGCTTACAACGATCCGACTGAAGAAACATGAAAGACTAATAATATATGAAAATGTTTGATAGCTTTATGGTCGAGCTTAGTTTTTTGGTGTCTGTGAATGAATCAGCTAATGGTTTACTGATATGATTCAAAAGGCAAAGAAAGGAGGCAAAGCAGGCCATTAAATGTAATTAAGCACTGCGTGTAATCAAGTAACAGCTAGTCGATTAGGGTAATTGCTAACCGCCTTACTACCAGGGACCAACTGAATCGGATAAAACATTGTTAACCCACGTGGCCAAACGATTTCAAAGGCGCGAGACATGTTTTATTTACCAAATAGAAGATAATACTCAATGTTCTATTTCAGAAAAAAGCAATGCACGCTCGAGGCCCGGGGCGGGCGGGGGGGGGGGGGGGGGGGGGGGTACTCCCATATATGGACTATACGGGGATGATCCGCTGGACAGGGTATGGTTTTTCGAGTTTCTGATCTTAGACAGGGTATCCATTTTCACATCGACAGATCTTGAACAGAGTATGGTATTTATCTAGTGCCGTTATTTAGTCTAGTGCTTGCTGGAGACTTATTTAGTTATGACACGCATTATACAAGATCACAATAAACACTGAGATCCAAAATGAAAACAAAATGAACAACAACAAACCACAGACCACAAACCACTCTTTTTGCTCTGACGAAGGGCTAACGCTCGAAACGTCAGCTGCTACTCGCTTTCAACAAACCACAGACACTGATAACCCATGTTTGACTCGGGTCCTCGAAAGTGCATTGTTTTAATAGGACATATGAGAACCATCTTCTATTTGTTTCTTAATATGAAATTCGATTTACGGGACTAGTTCAATATTTTCAGCCAGTGAAAATGTTCCTCTGGTTCATATATATATATATATACACATTTTTTTGATGCGACAGATGACAAAGAAAAATTCGGTTAGTGTGCTTTCGTGACTCAACCAACGTATTTTAAGAGTATTTTAAGAGCATTAATCATAATTAACTCGAGAACAAAAGGAATGTTTGATAAATCACTCATAAAACATCGTAAAATATGGTGATCAAACGGTTTTAAACATTGTTTTTTTAATAAAATAATTTAGATAGTACGCGCGTTCTGATTGGCTGATAGCCATGTTTTCATTAGCCTGTCACGACCTGCGGTCTCGTGTTTGTTCTGCTCTCGAATTCTCCCAAACTTACCTCGGTTTGCGTGAGCCTGAGCAAACACGAAAGTTCTGTTTCATTTCTCAAGTGAAACGTTGTTTACCGCAGCGACGTTTTAACGATATGCCTTAGTCACGTGCTGATATATCACTTCAATAACAAATGATTTGCGCTCGTGTTCCCATGGGAAAGGCTTTACTGGATGGAAAGCTGTCTTTATAAATGCTGTTGTAGAAAGATAGACAATCGACTGGAGGTGGAAAATACCATTTACAAACAGGTTTTGCTAATAACTCTACCGATCTCGTACAAGGCCTTTCAATAAATGAAGTCACATTTTGTTGCCATCAGGTACAACCACGTAATGGTATTCTGAAAAATGTCCATTACCTGTGCCCGGATGTCTATTCCAGCTCGATCATTGGATATTCAGTATTCCGCGCGATTACATAATGTTATATTACCAGGCCGCGCAATGCATCATGGATTGTATCGCGGGCTCAGGTCAGGTGGAGACACGTGGCGTGGAGTTTTGGTACACGGCCTTGGAGTTCACAGTTGAATGAGACTCAACAATTGGCGACGAGGATAAGTTTTGGCATCCACGTAGCAAGTTTCAAGGACAAGATATGGAACTTCACCACAGTTTGAAGCCTTTTGAACCAACTCCGAGCGAGTCGGCGGCGAACAGATGGCAAAAGTGGGTTGCTCGCCTCGATAATTATTTAGTGGCTCAAAGTATCTCCGAGAATGAGAGGAAAAAGGCCGTCCTTCTTCACTACGCTGGAGAGGAAGTCTTTGAGATTAACCTGTCGCTGGAACATAGCGATAAAGAGTCGTATGATGAGCTGAAGCAAAGGCTAAGCATTCAACTATTTCGCGCCAAAACGAAACGTGGAGTACGAGATATATCTCTTCCGACAAGCTAGCCAGGCTCCAGGAGAAACCTTGGACAAGTTCGCAGCAAGACTAAGGTATGGGAAGCCATATCATTCAAAAGTGGTACGAGTTCACGATTGGTGATCGAGAATGACGATCGCTATGGTCGAAAAAACGATTGGTGATCGAGAATGCCGATCGCTATGGTCGAAAAAACCGATTGGTGATCGAGAATGACGATCGCTATGGTCGAAAAAAACGATTGGTGATCGAGAATGACGATCGCTATATTCGAAAAAACGATTGGTGATCGAGAATGACGGGTTTACACAAAGTGCGAGGCAGCGAGGCATGATGCGAGGCAGCGAGGCAGTGTTTAAAATGATTCTGACCAAGAATATGTATTTGAATTTATGCTTACCGTATCCATTACAATAACTTGATTCAAAATATGTCATTCGCATTGCTGGTCTCTCAAAGGTTCCGCCATTTTGCTTAATATTTACTCGTTCCAAGTCTTCCACGCACACAAACCTTCCACAGGTTACCCAATAAATTACAGTGATATAGCCGCTTCTTGGTGATTATTAGATCTGAACTAAAGAATTTATCACAAGTAAAAATATTTATGTATACCGTGTAGTTTTATTTTGCAGATTGGCGGTTGTTCGTGTTTTGCAGGAACATTTTTCTTGCGATTCGAGATGACTGCTAGTTCATGCTGTGGTTTAAACCTTCGAAGTACATGCAGGCACACTTTTTAATAGATGTGTGCTATCATATGGTTAAATTGTGATGGCTGTAAGAATTAATTCGCCGGGTTCTTCCAATACAATAGAACCTCGATATAACGAAGTGCCAAGGGACTGGAGAACTATACCGGGGTTTCGTTATATCGGGTGCAAAAAATTAAGTTCGTTATATCGGGGTCTTCGTTAAATCGGAGTACGTTATATCGGGGTTCCACTCTATGGCGGTTGATTAAGGTTGAGATATGACTGAAATACAGGTCAACCTGCTCAATAAGAACAGCGAAACCTGGACATTAGACGTCTGTGTCACTATCATTCATGTATTCACATTAAGAAACATTCTTGTTACATTATTGATAACTGAGCCTAAATAAAATTTAATTAGTTTAGCCATAATTTTTCACCGGTTTTGATTTCTAAGAGATTTCTATGAAGTAACGAGCACGCATGCTTTTGATAATAGTCATAATGAAAATAGGGCAATTCATTAGGACGGCACTCGGGTTCTGACGAAGCTGAATAGGTCGTGTTAAATGTTACTAGTTTAAATGCTCGATGCCTGAGTCCTAACACTGATACAAGCAGAAAACTGGATATGAACGTTTCATTATAGATTCAGTTTCTTCGGATAAACCATATATACCCATATATGGGCTATACGGGTATGTGCCGCCAAACAGGGTATGGTTTTCAGCTACTTCAGTCTGGAACAGGGTATATCAGTAAATCTCACTGTTTTGGTCTGAAACAGGGTCTTACTCTCGCTCTCCGGTCAGTTTTATCATCGGGAAGAGGACCTCATAAAATGTTTCTTATTGGAATCGGCGCCAAGTCATCGCTTAACGTCTAACACACGGTACAGTTTTCACATGTTTTTGTATGGAACAGGGTGGCGAAAATAGCATTTTCCTGGTCTGGAACAGGGTAAGGGTTTCAAGGGCTCAGCGGCACACCCCTACCCACACACACCCCCCCCCCCCCCCCCCCCCAACAAACCGTCTATACCACGTGCAAATAGCAGAGTTAAGTACAATCTGATCTATAATGTTTTTTAATTTTTATTTAAAAACATTTGCCTCGCTGCCTCGCATCATGCCTCGCTGCCTCGCTGCCTCGCACTTTTGTGAACCTCGAGAATGACGATCGCTACCGGTCGAGAGCCGTGAACGACTATCGATTGGTGATCGAGAATAACCACAGGAAGCCCAAGCTCTGTTTATGTAAATTTTATTTATAAGGGTTTGTATGGGAATTTTTAAATCTGGATTTTCGATAAATACACTGTAATAAAATGGATAAAACTTACCTGGTGTCTATAATATGTGTCTTGGCTGTGTCTATACGTAGTTTAAGCGAAGTTTGGCGAATTTTACATCCCTTACTCTACATACTATTAAAAGAAGAAATGGAAGGTAGCTAGGAGACGAACTTTAAATCTCGGCTTCAGAGTTTGGGTTGATTTTTTCACGAAAATCGCATCGAAACCGCCAAAATCTCGCCAGAACGAGCCAAAATACCCGTGACTCGCCAAAGTGGTGACAGCCAACCGCCAACACGCGGACAGAGACCTAGGCACTAGCATAAATTCTACCGAAGCGGGGTACCACAGTGGGATTATCGACAGCCGATCCACTTGCACTCAAGGCTACCCTGGGTGCGCAATAAATGACCTCTGACGCATCTTTACTGTATGTACTTTATTTTGGACTCTACAGTTGTTGAAAAGTCATCTATACAGCTTTGAAGGTAAATATGTGTTGTGTTGTGCAGTTCTCATCTTGACTTTCCCTTTCCCCCAATCCTCGATCCCAATCACTCGAACATCAACAGTATCTATTCCAAGAGCCTCCTGCCATTTAATTGAAATAATCCCCATTTCTCGAGCCTGAGTCGAACACAATTTCAAACAAGTTGACAATGAAACTGGCTTACAAGCGAATCGGCTCTGACCTCTGTGGTTAAAGTGGTGTTATAGGGCGCGCGCTTCGAATCCAACGATTTGGAGTTCGATTCACGCACCAGCCAGTAATATTTTTTTTATATTTTTTTTCCTTTCTCAGTTTTATTTGATCTTTTCCTCTATTTTAAGCTATTAAAGCCGCCTTCTACACTAAAAACATTGTTTTGTATTGGCTCTCAAGCTCCAACACGGTCATGACCTCGATTATATTTATTTATATCATAGTGAAATGATGAGAAAGAATATCATTAACCTCGTAATTACATAAAATCCTTTGAAAGTATCGAACACTACAGTTTTAATAGATTAACGTACTTTACATGCGATCATTTGAATCAACGAAAAATGACCCGTGAAAATTAACTGATACAAACAATAAAAGGAAACAGCGAGATATCCCAGCTTTCCTTTTCTACGCAGCAGGCTTTCCTTCTAGCGCTCTTGTGATCTCTTCAACGTTGACAACATGTTCATTAAAGTAACCAGAAAAGGATTTTATTCTTCGTGATTCCGTTTCTAATCATGACTGTGTTGGAACTTGAGAGCCAATACAAAACAATGTTATTAGTGTAGAAGGCGGCTCTAATAAATAGCTTAAAATAGAGGAAAAGATCAAATCGTTGGATTTGATAGACAATTGTATTGAACACTTTCAAACTCTAATTGACATTGCTGCTCAAAAATACCCAACTTCAAAAATACTAGTATCCACTCTACTCAAACGCCAAGACAACGAAGATCTACCTCGTTCTCAATTCAACACGAAACTACGCTTCATCTCTGTACACCCTAATATCCACTTCATAAATAATGATAATATCACAGAAGACATGCTTCACGACAATAAACATCTCAAGCGAATGAAAGTAGGAGTTCTGGTAGCAAACTTCAAAGACGCTATTTATAATAGGATTAGCAACAGAAGGTCACCAGTAAAACCACTAAGACGAGAAATCCGACGACCGGAACCCCAACAAATCTACCATCTACCATGCAAGATCCCTTTAATAGAACTGACCTACACCCATCTATTCCTTCTCATCATACTGTAGTGAGACCAACACAACCCTCTTCTCCATCTGTATTCCACCGAGATTCGCGTTCGTATGCTGACGCTGTGGTTAAGGGAAAGGAACAAGACCAAGTGCTTCCTAATATGGATAACGGTATCATAATGAAATTATTTCAAATATATGAAATGATTCGTCAGGCATAACTACCAAATCAACTATATTATTTCTTAATTCTTCCTTTCATTTCTTTTGTTCTAGTCTATTTAGTCTTATACATTTAATATGTGTTTTCACGGGTCTAAAACACCTGTACCACATCTTTTAAAGCTGAGTTGTTGGAACATAAACGGACTCGGAAAGAGGTCTAGTTCTGAAACTAAATTGAGTAATAATGATTTTTTAAATAACATTAAAAACTGTGATTTTATAATCCTTTCAGAAATTTGGGGGCACGAAATTATAGACCTCCCAGGTTTTGATATCATTTCCATTAACCCTCCTAAAAAAATGAATACTAGAAAATCTGGTAGATTCTCAGGAGGTGTATTGATTGCATCCTATCTTAAAAAGGTGTAACTTTGATTAAGAACTCTTCCGATTATATTTGGTGTAAACTTGATAAGACATTCTTTCACTTAACTGATGATATTTTCTTATGTGCTTGTTATATACCCCCGTATGATTCTCCATACCATAACCCCGACGTTTTTTCAAATTTAGAAAACGACATAAACCAATTTCAGAGAGAGGGATCTGTTATAATAGCCGGGGACTTTAACGCTCGTACTGGCAATGCTGATGATTTTATAAATGCAGACAATTCACAATATATTCCAGGGGACTGTCTTCCCATACAGAAACACATATGTCCTAGAAAAAAATTAGACAGTCACATCAACAACCTTGGGAAATCATTATTAGAAATATGCAAATCCTTAGACTTACGGATTCTAAATGGAAGAATAAGAGGCGATTCCCTTGGGAGATTAACTTTTAACAGCCAAAAAGGATTTAGCACAGTGGATTACTTCATAGTAAGTCATGACTTACTTAATGCATTTGACAGTTTTACTGTGAAACAACCCACATTCTTATCAGACCATTCTCAAATCATTAGTTGGCTGAAAACGTCATTACCGCCTCCGGTTATCGAAAATAATAAAGTAGTCTTATTCGATCTTCCTACACAATTTATATGGAACTCTGACTCTAAAGATAAGTTCATTGAATCTTTGCAATCTCCTGACATACAGCAAAAGATTCGTGATTTCGAGAACACAAATTTTAGTTACACTTCTAATGTTGTGACAGTAATGCAGTCTCCCAATTTAATAACATCATTGAGTCTGCCGCTAAAACATCTTTACAACTAGTACGTGTTAAATATAATAGTAATACACGATCGTCCCAAGCATGGTTTGACAAAGACTGTAAAGACCTGCGCCTAATTTATTAAAGGACTGCAAATAAGCTACATAAATCTCCTTTAGATAATCATATAAGGAAAGAATACCATGATATTAATAAACAGTACAAAAACTTATTACGACATAAAAAGATGAAATTTTCTGATGATAATATTCATTCATTAATTAGAGAGAAAGACCCCAAACAATTTTGGTCCAAACTTAAGTCATTAAACAACGTAAACAATAATCCTCCTAATCAACCTATCCCTCTAAATGACCTATATAACCATTTTAGTGTTTTGCACTCAAGCATAGACGAAAAACACTATTCACAAACCCATCAGAACATAAGCGATACTGTTAAAAAAACTGACCCACTTGACCATATCAGTACCGATTTAGATAAGTTAATATCGAACTCCGAAATTAGAAAAGCTGTTAAAAAACTCAAAAATAAAAAATCACCTGGTACAGACAGGATTCGTAGCGAGATGTTGAAGTGCGGAATAAATATATTAATTCAGGTATTGTCTAAATTATTTAATCTTATCATTAAAACTGCACACTATCCAGATGTGTGGACCAAAGGATTAATTAGTACCATTTATAAATCAGGTGATAAATCGGACCCCTCCAATTACAGAGGCATTTGTGTTACTAGCTGCCTAGGAAAGTTATTCTGCTTCATCCTCAATAATAGACTATATGTACTTATAAAAAAAACAGAACATTCTACATCCTTCTCAAATTGGATTCCTCCCGGGTAATCGAACTTCGGATCATATATTCTCCTTACGAACCCTAATTGATAAATATGTTATTAATGCGAACAAAGGTAAATTATTTTGTTGTTTCGTTGATTTCCGGAAAGCTTTTGATTCGGTATGGCATCCAGGTTTATTTACGAAACTATTGAATTATAATATGGGAGGGAAATTCTTCAATATCATCTCAGACATGTATTCAAAAACTGAATGTAGTATCAAATTAAGAAATAAGAGAACTAATTATTTCAAATTCAATAGAGGTGTTCGACAAGGGTGTGTTTTATCCCCACTCTTATTTAATTTATATTTGAATGAAATACCTTTTATCTTACAAAATACTCCTGAGCTTGACCCAGTTTCTCTACCAAATGGATCATCTCTAAATAGTTTAATCTACGCGGACGACCTTGTCTTAATATCTACTAGTGCTGCAGGTTTACAAAATACCATTAACACGTTACAAGATTATTGTCAACAATGGATGTTAACCATAAATAAAAAGAAAACGAATACTGTAATTTTTCAAAAACAATGTCGCAAATCTAGTTTAGAGAAATACAATTTCTTCCTAAACGGTTCACATATTACGAATTCTCTCGACTACACTTACTTGGGGTCCACAATTTCCAGTAATGGTAGCTTCACAAAATCAAAAATAACCTCAACTGAGAAAACTAGACGTTCTATTTTTGGTACAAAGAGATATCTTGATTTTACAAAAATACCTATAAATATATGCAATAAGCTTTTTGATAGCTTATTTGCACCTATCTTATTATATAACTCTGAAATTTGGGGTGCTTATGATAGTATGAATTTTCATAAATGGGAATCAGACCCAATCGAACGACTCCACACTCAATTCTTTAAATATTATCTAGGATTAAATAAAAGAGCGCCCAATGTAGCATCTCGTAATGAGGTAGGTAGACTGTCTTTGAAATCTACAATTTATCGCAATATGTTACATTTTTGGTTACATCTCAAACAACTTCCTGATAATAGCATCGCTAAACAGTGTCTTCTTATCTCAAATGATTTAGCATCCTCCAATAAAACAAGTTTTATGTTATCAATAAATAAAATTTTAAACGTATTCGACGCACTTGATAATGGACAAGAACATAACATCGAACAATATACAACAAAATGTATACCTAAAGTAACGCAAAACATTATTCATGAATCAAAATTACATCAATTAAAACTCATCGAAATAAACAGAAAACTCGAATTTTACTCGCTATTCAAGCATGATACCAGCAGCTCTATATATTTTAACCACATTAAGAATACGGAGCATAGAAGAATGCTTACGAAATTAAGATGTGGTAATCACAACCTCAGAATAGAAACCGGTAGACACTCCAACCCTAGAATCCCCCTCGAGCTAAGAACATGCCAACAATGTCAATCAAACTATATTGAGAATGAAATGCACTTCATATTTCACTGTGACCTATATAATAGAATTAGAAACCAATTCTTTGAAGACTGACATATGTCAGAAATATAAACACTTTAGAAACTTAGATATCAAAGAAAAGACCCTATTTTTATTCAACAATATTGACCCTCTTATTTGCAAAAAAACTGGACATTCATTTTTGAAGCCTTTCAGTTACGGAATCGGTTAATTACACCAAAAACAGTTTAATAATAAACTGAAACAATTACTCTTGTTCAATCATTTATTATATTATTATTGTAATTAGTTTATGAATAAATTTATATAATTACATATGTAATGTAGTGGCAATACCATTTATGTACATGGGAATGCTAATAAAAATTGTATTGTATTGTATTGTATTGGATTCGAAGTGCGCGCTCTACACCACTTTAACCGCAGAGCCGATTCGCTTGTAGGCCAGTTTCATTGTCAACTTGTTTGAAATTGTGTTCGACTCAGGCTCGAGAAATGGGGATTATTTCAATTAAATGGCAGGAGGCTCTTGGAATAGATACTGTTGATGTTCGAGTGACGGACTCAACAGTGGCTTGTATCTCGGCAAATACAGATATCTTCGTTTGGTTGGCACAGATAGACTGGAAATTTATCACTGCGTATGCTGATGGTGATAAAATGTAAAATCGATGCGATTTTAGTGAAAAAAATCGACCCAAACGTGAGTGGCTTTGAACCCGAGATTTGAAGTTCGTCTCCTACCATATGCATCTATTTCTTCTTTTAATAGTATGTAGAGTAAGGGATGTAAAATTCGCTTAAACTACGTACAAGACACATAGTATAGACACCAGGCAAGTTTTATTCATTTTATTACAGTATATATATCGAAAAGCCAGATTAAAAAAATCCCATACAAAACCCTTATAAATTAAATTTACATAAACAGAGCTTGGGCTTCCTGTGGTTATTCTCGATCACCAATCGATAGTCGATATTCTCGACTATAGCGATCGTCATTCTCGATCACCAATCGTTTTTTCGACCATAGCGATCGTTATTCACGATCACCAATCGATAGTCGATATTCTCGACTATAGCGATCGTCATTCTCGGTCACCAATCGTTTTTCGACCATAGCGATCGTCATTCTCGATCACCAATCGGTTTTTTCAATTCAATTCAATTCAATTCAATTTTATTTCCACACTGTTTACATAATCAGGTAAGCAAAATCTAAAGTATTTTAAGATAAGTAATATAATAATATAGAATTAAAAGAGAGCTATGATAGGAATATGTGTGCAGTAGTCAAAGTAGCCGAGGCTTTCGAGTTGACTACTGTCTATGTGTAACTATAAATTATGAATATCTGAGCTCAGTATATACAATATAGCAGAAAAGGAGAAAAAGGAGAGAAAAGAAAGCATAAACATATTTGTGCGATAGCTAGATAATAATGAGATAACAATTAATCACTAAAATAATACTAGTAAATTAACAGAAATAAATATTTATATATACATTGAACAGACATTAAAGGTGATTATAATACTGAAAGATATAGCTGAAAAATATTAAGAAAAGTAATATCAGATTGCTATAGTATTGACACAAGTGGAGAGACATAATAAATATTGACTATTAAAGAACATTGGTAGACTGTATGAATATTTAATATCAGGCAGACTGACAACTTAGAAGGTATGCTTTGTATTTTTGTTTAAATAATTTGCTGGGTAGGTTTTTAAGTCTAAGAGGGACAGTTTCCCATATTTTCGAAGCAGAGTATTTAAAGGTGAATTTACCATAATTTGTTCTGACTTTTGGTATGTAAAAATTGCTTTTAGCAGCATATCTGGTGTTATAATTGTGAACAGCTGAAACTGGAGTTAGGAAATTAGAAAATACAGTTGGAATTCCTAATGCATTATTGCTGATGGAGTGAGCAAAAACTGCAGACTTTAATTTGAAAATATTTTCTAACTTAAGGAGGCTGAGCATATTATAATATATGTCAGTATTTTCTCTGTTATGTGCAAAAAACATACTACGAATACATTTATTTTGCTTGGTACGAAGTTTTGTGAGTTTACTTTTATATGTATTACCCCAGCTCAAGACAGCATAATTCAGATATGGATAAATAAGTGAGTAGTAAAGCTGTTTTAGCATATGTAGATTCAGGTAATTTCGTAATTTATATAAAATGCCTAGGTTTTTTGCTATGTTATTGTTAACATGTTTGATTTGGTCATTCCAGTTTAAATGTTCATCAATATATATACCTAAGTATTTAATAGATTTTTTTCTTTGAAGATTCAGAATATCAATATCAATTTTTTTCCTTTGAGGAGTTGTAATTATCATGTAGTTAGACTTTTTATAATTTATTGATAACTTATTTAAGGCACAGTATTTAAAAACAAGTTTCAGTTCTTCATTCATAACTGACTCAAGTTCACCTGTACTATTGCTTGCAAAAAATATATTAGTATCATCAGCAAACATTCTAAAAGAAAGTTTGGTTGATGAATTTGAAATGTCATTTATATAAAGAAGAAAAAGAAGAGGACCGAGTGTAGAACCTGTGGGACACCACATATAACCTTTTTGGGGCTGGATTCAGTATCACCTATTTTAACATATTGGTGTCTATTCTCTAAATAGCTGGTAAACCAATTAAATGGAATTCCCCGGATGCCATATTTATAAAGTTTCTTCAATAGAATATTGTGGTTAACAGTTTCAAAGGCCTTTGAAAAATCTAAAAATAATCCACATGTAATAAGTTTATCATCGATTGATGTTTTCAATTTATCAGTTAATTCAAGGATTGCCTGCTCGGTGGAATGTCCTTTTCGAAATCCAAATTGATATTTAGATAAGATATTATGTTTATCTAAAAAAGTAATAAGTTGATCATAAATAATCCTTTCAAGGACCTTTGTGAAGGGTGACAATATTGCTATGGGCCTATAATTACCAGGATCAGTTACTATGCCATTTTTATAAATAGGGGTTACTCTTGATATTTTAAATATACTAGGTACAGTGCCTGTTAAGATAGATTCATTAAAATTTTTAGTAAAAGCTACAGAAAGAGGTTGAGCTGCAAATTTTATTAGTTTGTTGGGTATCAGTAGAGATGTTTTGTTATCATTTAAATTAGAGAATAGCTGACATACTTTATCTTCAGAGACAGGTGACATAAAAAAGCTTGAGGCAGGTGAGTTATTCACATATTGTGTTGGATCTTCATCAGTATGCTCGATTGCATTAGCTAGGTTTGGGCCTATATTGGTAAAGTAGGAATTGAATTGCTCAGCAATATCTTGTTGGTTTGTGTATGTTTTTCCATTTATAACAAGTCTGGCTGGGCATAAGTGGCCTTTCATCTTACGCTTGATGAGAGTGCCTATTAATTTCCAGGTATGTTTCAGGTTGTCTTTATACATTTGAAATGATCTAGTAAAATAGTCTTTCTTAGATTTAGTTTTAATTCGGTTAAGCATGTTTGAGTATTGTTTGTATTTTTTAATTAGGGTAGTATTTTTAGATAAGAAGTGTGTACGATACATTTTTTGTTTAGTTTTAATTGATTTTAATATTCCTTTAGTTAGCCAGGGTTTAGTTAACTCTTTTCTTTTAGATCTAGAAGCAAGTTTTTTTGGAGCATGCTTATTGACAACATTATCAATTGCATTGATTGTTTTAATGGCCTTTTCATTTAAATCATTGTTGTCATTAAAAATAGAATGCCAATTAATAGAATCTATGTCAGCTAAATATTGATCCTTATTAAATTTACTGTAATCTCTAATATAAAGATTAGTATTAAATCTTTTGACTGATGTATTTAATAAACAAAAAATAGGCAAATGATCAGAAATATCAACTGTAGCAATGCCAGCTGTAATATCTTGAATAGGCGCATTTGTATAAATGTGATCAATTAAGGTTGCTGAATGGTCGGTTAATCGTGTTGGTTTAGTAATTAATGGAAGAAAGCTATTAGTATAAAGCATATCAAGGTATTCTTCAGTCTGCAAATGATCTATATACTTAAGGAAATTAATATTCATATCTCCTAAGATATAGACTTGGTATTTTTGTTGATTAAATTGTTTAATAAGTTCTTCTAA
The DNA here is from genome assembly GCA_030867875.1 of Actinernus sp. WN-2022. Lineage (NCBI taxonomy): Eukaryota > Metazoa > Cnidaria > Anthozoa > Actiniaria > Actinernidae > Actinernus > Actinernus sp. WN-2022. The sequence continues at coordinate 25,025,887 of JAOWCC010001589.1, forward strand.
CTGAATAGTAAATTCCGATAAGTTAGATTTGGGGTGTCTATAAATGCATCCAATCATAATATTTACTTTCCCTGCACCTGTATCAAGTTCTGTCCAGCATGATTCAACTAGCGAGGTTGTAAATTGTATATCTGGTCTTGGGATTGATTTCAGTTGCTTAGAAATATATATTCCAGCTCCACCAGCCATAGTGACTGAATCAGTGTGAAGAAAATTATAATTAACTAGGTTAATGTTGGATATGGTTTGGTCGTTTAATTTAGTTTCAGTTACAGCTATAATATCAGGTTTTCTATTGAGAGAGCATAATATGTCATTCAAAAGAGTTAAATTCTTTGTTAAGCTTCTGACATTGCAGTGGAAAAAGGATAAACTATTAGAATTAGATCTATCTAGGACATTATTTAGTTGAGCTAGAGAATAATAGTTTGAGACTGGAGTAGTAAGTATTAAGTCAGGGTCTACATCGTCAAATTTATCAGGATTAGGATATAAGTTGTATAGATCATTGTCTATTATATTAAGATCAAAGTGCCAATGACCGGTTACTGCCTGAAAATCTCTTTCACTAAGATTGTGAAATGGTAGGTGAGATATTAAGTCAAATGAAATTTGAGTTTGGGTTGCTGCCATCATGTTGTATTACATAATAATCTTCTAAATAAATATAAATATCAAAGCATTTGAATGGACAGTACTTATCAGATTAAAGTGAATCTATGTACTCCTGGAATTCGTCTTGAGTTGTAAACCCGTGTGTTAGCGAAGTGTCTGTTTCTCTGAGCAAGATCTTGCCGTTTGTGGTCCAAAGATATTTGAATTTACGCTCGTTCTTGAACTTGTTTATTCGGCCAAATAGCTTCTTGCGATAAGCTGTCAATGATTCATTTATGTGAATCTTGGTGGCGGCTGTTATGCTCTTTCCAATTTCTTCTTGTACTGAAGGTAGGATGTCAGTTTTCTTGCCGTAGAGCTTCGATCTGCTTTTGTACATTTCATCCCTCTTGTCACGCTGCGTAAATTTTACAATGATACGATCTTTAACCTTACGTGTATCAGGTAATCTGTGAGCAATCGATATGTTATCTTCTTCTAGTTGAACTCCAAGCTTTGAACTGAGTTCAAGGATCAGTTGCTTCGGTTGGTCTGCGGGAAGTACAGGGATTCCAACTATTTCCAAGCTATCCCTTCGTATGTATTGTTGTAATTCATCAATGGCTGTTTGGTTGATGTCTGTCGCATATTGAGTACTTTCAATATCATCTTCGTGCTTTTTACTTGACTTCTCAAGAGCTTGAACTTGCTTCTTGGTTTGCTGGATTGATTCAGTGATATCATCGTATTTGTCTGATAAAAAGTGCTGAAACTCTTCGATCTTATCGAGTCTGTTCATCACAACTTTGATCTCGTGTTTTAACTCTGTTATCTCTGCTTTAATTTCTCGACGGATACTTGGTAGTAATTCTTTTTCCCACATTTCTTTGAACTTATTAGCAGTTAAGTTATCATCACCCATCATGGTATTAAATTATTTAACTTGCTTTGAGCTCAGATACTCCGCCGAAAGAGCGGCCATTGATTCCAAGAAGGAAGCGGTAGGTCACTACAACCGCCAGCGAGTTCAACCATAGCGATCGTCATTCTCGATCACCAATCGGTTTTTTCGACCATAGCGATCGTCATTCTCGATCACCAATCGTTTTTTCGACCATAGCGATCGTCATTCTCGATCACCAATCGTGAACTCGTACCACTTTTGAATGATATGGCTTCCCATACTAAGGCAGCTGGCGAAAAACTGTGAGTTTACTGATTTAGACAAAGAAATAAAGTCTCAAATTATCCAGAAGTGCTCACACCCAAAAGTAAGAGAAAGGGGTTTAACAGAACTGAAATTAAAGTTAGAGACTGATGAAATATGGACGTGCGTTGGAGGCAGCTACTGCTCAGGCAACACTTATGGTGTCCTCAATGGCTCCGGGTGAAGCTAAGGTAAATAAACTTACTTTCCATAAACAACACAAGGGAAAAAGAAACCCCGATAGCCGGAAGGATAAGAAGCGTCCTCAATTTGTTATGGTTGTGGGGGAAATTGGCCACATGAAAGCAAAACCAAATGTCCAGCATGGGGTAAAGAGTGCAGAGATTGCAAGAAGAAAAAACATTTCGCCAAGGTATGCAGATCACGTAAAGACAAGCATACTAACTTTGTGACTCAAGCCCTTCATGATACTAAACATCCAGTAGACACTCCACAACAATATATGGATGCTTACAACCGAGATCTGTATCAGACAGCATCTCCACCCAGCACAAAGGGTTATGTGCAACCTTATAAGTGTTCCCTGGAACTTAATGGAATTGCTACTACTCTAGAAATAGACACGGGTGCAACTTCCACCTTAATCAGCGAGCAGCAATTTCAGGCCTTGAAGGAAGGGAAAGAGACGTTGGTACTCAACACTTCTGAGCTACCAAACCTTCGCACTTATTCAGGAGAAATCATCAAACCGATTGGCAAGTCTGAGCTTGAGATCACTGAAGGAGGAAAAACCATCAGGTTGCCACTACTTGTAGTATTAGGCCCTGGACCAAACTTACTAGGAAGAGACTGGCTTGAAAAGCTGCAAATAGACTGGACTACAGTATACAAAGTCAGCACAGAAAGAGAGCCATGTGAAGTGCAGTACCCAGATCTTTTTAAGCCAGGGTTGGGTACCCTTATTGGAAAGAGAGTGAAACTTAGTGTTGACGCCGAACTTCCACCAAAGTTCATGAATCCTAGAACAGTGCCATTGGCACTTAGAGAGAAAGTGGACGCAGAATTGGAACGGCTCGAGCGAGAGGGAGTCATCAAGCCTGTAACATTTGCAGATTGGGCCTCTCCCATAGTCCCAGTTTTCAAAGCTTCGGGGGAAATCCGCATCTGTGGTGATTATAAGCTAACAGTTAATAGAGCGGTGAGGACCGATAGCTACCAATACCAAATGTTGAGGATCCATATGCCAAGCTGTCTGGAGGCAAATACTTCACCAAATTGGACTTAAGTCATGCATATCAACAGCTGACCCTAGATGAGGAATCTCAGCTTCTTACAGCAATTAATACAAACAAAGGACTGTTTGTGTATACCAGACTTCCTTATGGAATCTCAGCAGCACCTGGGATCTTCCAAAGGACCATGGAACAAGTTGTCCATGAAGTACCAATGACAGCTGTTTACATAGATGACATTTTGGTGACAGGGAGAACAGCTGAAGAGCACAATGTAAATCTTCATGGGGTACTTAGGCGTTTAGAAACAGCAGGTCTACGACTCAAAGGAGAAAAATGTGTCTTCAAGCAAGATTCAGTTACATACCTTGGCCCATGTGATTGATGCACAGGGTATTCATCCTACTCCAGAGAAGGTGCGGGCCATTGAGAAGGCTCCACCGCCAAAGGATACTGCAGAACTGAGAAGCTACTTAGGCTTACTCAACTACTATCACAAGTTCTTGAAGAACCTAAGCACTGTGATAGCACCACTATACCAGTTGCTTCACCAAGATGCAGAGTGGCAGTGGGGGCCAACGCAGCAGAAGGCATTTGAAGAGTCGAAGATGCTTCTTCAGTCACAGCAGTTGCTAGTACAGGAGCTTGCAATGAAGCTATTCTTTCAAAAAGCTATTCTGCAGAGGTATTTACCCTGGTATTTTTTCTGACATAAAATAGATCCTGCGGGGAGCATTCGAAAAATACAACGCTCGCTCATTGGCGATAGTCAGGTGGGATCCTTAAAATTTGGAATTTGGAAATTTGATAAGACTCACAGGGTCCGCTCACAATTAGCACACTCCTGGGAGCGACTAACATGCCAGGAACATGTTTTGACTCTTGGAAGTTGAGCCTGGTTTTTTTAGCATGCAAGGAATATTCCCTGACCCACCCTGGGATTTGTTTTTTTTTGGCTAGGAAATTTTAACTTTCCTGGGAATCTGTGACTACTTCTTCTGAGCTGGAAAAAATTCACATAAACCCATTACCTGGGAAAGTGTCTTCGAATATTTTCATCCTGGTTAAACAGAATAGCTTTTTATTTGCCAGCGGTTTTTAATATCGTCTAATTTGAAAGATACTGTACGAAATGATCACTACTGCAGTTATTCCAGTTGTTTGAACAATTTTCTCATTGCAAGCTCTCGCTAGTACACTATAATCCAGCACTGCCCCTCCTGTTACACTGTGATGCTTCTCCATATGGGGTCGGGGCAGTTCTATCCCACAGGCTGAAGATGCATGGATCAGAGCGACCCATAGCATTTGCGTCGAGGACATTAGCTCAGGCTGAAAAACAGTATGCTCAGGTTGAGAGAGAAGGATTAGCACTAATCTTTGGAGTAACTAAGTTCCATAAATACATTTATGGTCGCGAGTTTACAGTCAAGACAGACCACAAACCACTACTGGGTTTGCTGAAAGAGGATAAAGCAATCTCTTCCATGGCAAGCTCCAGGATTCAGCGATGGGCTTTAACTCTAGCCAATTATTAGTACCATCTAGAGTACCAGCCAGGGCCTCAGATGGGCAATGCAGATGGACTAAGTCGTTTACCACTGAACGAGACACCGAATCAGGTACCAACTCCAGAGGAGGTGGTTCTAACAATGACTACACTACAGTGCACACCAGTGACCGCAAAGCGCATAGCCTTCTGGACGGCTAGAGACCCTGTGCTGTCAGTCGTACTAAAGGCGGTGATGGGAGGGTGGCCTGATAAAGTTGATGAACACCTGCTACCCTATTCTAAACGAAAGGGAGAGCTTTCGTGTCAGAATGGATGTGTGTTGTGGGGTTCCAGGGTGATACCTCCAGCGGGTAGAGATGCAATAGTAGATGAGTTGCATGAGGGACACCCAGAGATATCTAGAATGATAGCATTAGGACGGAGTTATGTCTGGTGGCCCGGAGTTGATGCCGATATCGAAGCAAGGGTACGGGACTGTCAGACATGTCAGGAAAACAGGAAATCTCCTCCTAGAGTAAGTATTCACCCATGGGAATGGCCAGGAAACCCGTGGTATCGGTTACACATTGATTTGGCGGGACCTTTCGAAGGAAAGATGATCTTGGTCATAGTTGATGCACACAGCAAGTATTTAGAAGCTTTTGTAAACTTCTTCAGCAACGATTGGTAAGCTGAGGCAGAGCTTTGCCACGCATGGTGTTCCGAATGTTATTGTCTCGGACAATTGTGCATCATTCACGAGTGAAGAATTTCAAAACTTCTGTGTCATGAATAGCATCAAGCACATCAGGACCTCACCCTATCATCCAGCAAGCAATGGACTTGCCGAAAGAGCAGTTCAGACCATCAAGGAAAACCTCAAGAAAACTTCGGGGGACCTTGAAACAAGACTACACCGTTTCCTAGCCAGGTATAGGTTAACACCTCAGTCTACTACAGGTTCAGCTCCTGCAGAACTGTTATTCAACAGAAGGCCAAGGCCAAGACTGGATTTGGTGTACCCATCCTTACAAGAGAAAGTACTCTACAGCCAAGGGAAGATGAGGGAGATTCGCACACCCAGAGGTCAAGAGTACATGCTGTTTGTTGGAGACCCAGTATGGGCAAAGAGTTTCGCAGGGACCCCCAAATGGCTGCCTGGTGTGCTAGAAGAAAAACTAGGCCCAGTGACATTCCTGGTAAAACTCCAGGATGGCAGAATCTGGAAGAGACATCTAGATCACCTACAGGGCCGCAGGGGAGAAGAAGGTAGTCAAATGCCAGTCCCTACTGTTGATCCCATTCATAAGTTACCTGACCAAATTACCAGTAAGATGTTACCAACAGAAGCAACTACTACAACACCAGAGGACACAGAGGTAGTTGCAGTAAACATGGACCAAGAGAAGTCTACTGTGGGTACTACTGACGTACAGGCCATGCCAGAGCCTACAACAGAGGTTCGCAGGTCAGGTCGGATCAGGAAACCCCCAGCATGGGCAGACTCTTATACAACATAGAACTGATTCTGAACGCTGAGATGAACATTTGTCGTTGTCATTGCATGAACTTGTGTTTAAGTTTTGGAAGGTCATGGTTACCTTGAATGCATATTACGGTTACCCTTTAGTTTCAAATAAGGGGAAAGGGATGTTATATTGCCAGGCCGCGCAATGCATCATGGATTGTATCGCGGGCTCAGGTCAGGTGGAGACACGTGGCGTGGAGTTTTGGTACACGGGCTTGGAGTTCACAGTTGAATGAGACTCGATCAACACATAATTCAAATATTAAACGAGACTTACCTAAGTCGATGTTTGATTGAAATTCTTCCTTGTCATCAGTCAGGAACGAAGAGGTTACATGAGTATGAGTATGCGCATGCGTATCAAATCAGTCTTTAAAGCAAGTGTTTCCAGGATAACCGAGGAACGAAGGAGTAGGGAGGGCAATAAAGGGAAGGACATGTAACTTCTACGTTCCTGACTGATGATGAGGAAGGATTCAAATCAAACATCGACTTGGGTAAGTCTCGTTAAATTTTTGAACTCTAACTCGACGTCACTGCGGAGCTACATGGGATTTTAAAGCCCTGGAAACAAGAATTAATCACCGTGTAAAGTAATGGTAAACCAAACATGTACCAGTCATCCAGTCAGGGTGTTCTCCCTGCATGTACAGGTTTCATAACATGCCATACGTAATTCAGTACGCGCACGTAAGTTAAGAATTGACAGAGTAACAAGTCCAACAATATTTCTGGTAACAGTGCTACGATGACTGGCTTTGAAAATGCTCTAAAATGCTAGCGCCAAAGTTCCTTACGAATGGTTTGTTGTAACGTTTAGCAAATGTCTGTGTATTTTTATCACCAGCCACCTGCTTCTTAATATTTTCTTGAGGGTGAGCCAAGTTTTTGTGCTATAGGAGGTAGCCGTAGGTCTGGCACTGTTTCCTGAAAGTTTTGTGACATCAATGTCTGCATCCTTGAGAATGGAGCTTACGCACTTTCCCATGCACTGTAGCATTGGATATTGGCTTGTGGGGTTTAACATAACTTATCTTCGACTGTTGATCTACATGTATAAGTTTCTCGGTTCTGCCAGATAATTACTGGTTATTTCATATATTTTTGCCTCGGAATCACGGGTAGCTTAATTATTTATATCTTTAATATAGCACTTTTTATGCCAATTAATACTATCCTTTATGCCATTTTTATACTTAATATTAAGAGTTAGTAACTTTATATCATATAGTTTTGTTAATAATTATTAGTATAATTAGTATCACATTTCTTTCTCGGCCTCTTAAAGATATACACTGTAATTTTATTTAGATCTTAGCAAACAAAGAGCCACCTAGTGGGTGTATTGCTAATAAATCATTATTATTATTATATTCGGCTATGGCCGCACGCCTCCAAATTAGCTCTCTAATTAATATGTTCTGCTAGTCTTTATAGACCCTATATAACAGTATTGTACATTATCTTTTGGTGGCTATAGATTAACTAGCTGAGGTGCTGTTTAAAATGTCTGTCGACTGACCGAGGACTCGTCGATAGACTTCTTCATCATCCTCAAGCACAGCAGAGATTTCCGCCATTATCTCGACGGAGCTAGATCGGTAATTATTTTGAGTCGGATTCCTTCTCGTCTATGATCTCCACAGCTGTAAATGAGAACGTGAAATCGTCTATGGATGGGTGCGTCACTGGAACTAAATCAACGAGTCAAGGTCCCTGAAGACAAATTAGCCCATGTGGAAACTAACAACCGTCTCCTTAATGAAACGCTAGTCGACCGGCGTGATGAACTTGAGGAATTTCGAACCAAGCCGAATGAAAAATAACAATATTTAAGACGGAGTAATGTTAGAATATTTGGAATCCAGGGATCAGAGGATGAATCATGCGAGAGCAATGTTATAGATTTTTTTAAAGCATCTCTCGATATCGAACTCGAGTTGGATTAGATCGACCGAGCACACAGAGTTGGACGACCTCAAAGTGACAAGGGTCGCGGTATCAGTGTCAAGTTGAAGTCCCACAAGCCTAATAGTCCGGCAGCCAGCGCAACATACCTTGAATTTGCTTCACTACAATGTTTTTCAGTGAATTATTGTCGGAGATGTGTTTGTTAGCAAACATCAAACTGATGACAGCTTGGTAATTTGGGGCATTCGGAATTACCAGGGCGATCACCGTTTGATGACGTCACAGGGGTAATGTTTGTCAATCCAGTTATTCCTTTTCCTCCCTAGTTGCAGTTACCGTTTTGGTAAGTTCATGTAAGCATTCACTTGCTGCATTGCAATTGCAAAACAGAGTACAAGGCAATTTCGAGCGGCTGCAGCTGCACCTCATAGTTCTGCAAGGGTTAGCACCTTAACAGTTACACTTAATTACCCTATATCATTATGACGTCACGGCTTGTTTATGAGGGGGACAGAATCGACTTGAACAATAGAATTTTGAACTAAATCTGCTCTGCTGAGGAAAATTTAACTTCGAATTGTCTGGTTTCCAGATATCAGCTGTATCAATGTTTATCCCACAATATTTACCATATTTGGTGGCTGTTACCGCTATTCTACGTTCTACAAAATGCATTTGATAGCGATTTCCTTTGCGTTGTTGCTGTTTTGTCCCCCTCCCGCGACCGTGATCCTTAGCGTTTAAACAATAGATTGTTTTGATTTGACGTAATAATGATATAGGTCAATTAATGTCATGATGATTTCTGGGATCAATGTAACGCCATCTGGTACTGTTGTTGGAAGCGATGTCTTAGAAGATTCATCTCTGATATAACCGTATTCTCGTGGATCAAGACTGAGGAGGTGGATCAAATGAAGTTGCAGCTTTCCAAATGCATGTCTGCAAGTGGGCTCTCTTTATAACGTTCTCAACAAAGGCTTATGTTGAAGGTGGCAGTGTTTGAATCTTTGGAGCTGTAATAAAGCAAAAATCATGAAATCCAAAAAACCTGAAAGGCACTAAATTCTTCATCAATGAAGACCTTACTCGCCACAATCTCGAACTCCTAAAGAAGGCACGTGATTCTGCAGAAACTGAAGATTTCCTGTCCGTGTGGTCCTCTGATGGAAAGAACGGCCTCGTTAAAAAAAAAACAGTGTAATCTTCCACATACGAAATGCTGTGGACTTGGTACATGGACCGCCAAGGGCCTAGTATATTATCCTTTAAAGACTCCTACTGTTCTCCATACTGATCTTTATATATGTGTAGTTCCTCTTGGTTATATCTTATTAATTTCCTTGCTATGTTTTTTTGCATTGCTTATTATTTCTGGCGATGTAGAAATTCAGCCCGGACCCAAGTGTCTCAGTCTTTTCCTTGCACATTTGAATACTCGAAGCTTAAATATTCCATCTAAAGCGGACGAAATCTCGGCGCTGCTTTCTACATATTTAGCCCCCCACATGAAATTTCGCTCCGCCGTCCCTATTCTACTCACAGTTTTAATGTTTTTGGCGTTTCTGAAACATGACTAAACGACAAAATAAATAGCGATTCGTTACTTCTCGGTTTAGGGTTTATATCACGCTCCTTTCAGGAGAGATACAAACTTGAAACTTGAGTCGTAGCCCTGTATGTAGACGATTTTTTTTCTATACCATAAAAGAAGAAACGATCTAGAACAATATAAATAGAGAATTACCTTTACATATCAAAGTCATTGACTACAAAAGCCTACATATCGAAATCCGGTGACTCACTTCCGGTATCGGCCCAGTCATCTCATTCAAAAATACATGGTTTTGGAAGCTATTTTGCCTTCTAAAACAAATAGAATGATTTATGAAAAATGTCTACCTTCAAATCAAAGTTAAGTAACATCTCATCTGCAACTGGAAACTGTTTGGAGGATTATGTTAAGATTTCGAATGATAAAATTTGAATTTGCTTTCACGAGTGAAGTGAATTTTTACAAGGCGTTACTCGTTTATGGACGACCAAGCAGAGGAAAACTGGGTTTAGCTTAAATACACTTTCTACCGCTGAATTCAGATAGGAGAATAAATTTCTAGTGTTTTGATGTACATTATAAACTGAAGTTGTTATCTCTCTCAAATAAAATCGCATTTACTTCAAAGCGATGACCAATACCAAATGTTCTCTTCTGTGTGCAATGACTTTGATATGTGAAAGAGTATCGTGCAATAAGCAACATTTATTATATGGTATCTGTTACGGTCTTCCGAATTGCTAATTTGTTCTTTGATTCTCTTCGGGAAACAATTGACGAAATTAGACGCTGCTGTCTTAAGGAATTTTTTCTACTCACATTCAGATTCATTTTATTCGCACTATTTTCATAATTGTATATAAAGTTGTTACAGCAGTAGAAAATTTAATAGATTGCAGAACATAATTATTTTAATTTTAGATGATATGTGCGTAGTGGCCAAAGTAGCTGAAGCTTTCGTGTTGGTCACTACCACAGTGAAAATAGATAGTCGAGGAAAATAATCAATATTATAAGGTAGAGAGAAAAAAGGTGAGAAAATATTGTACATACAATATTGGTTAATATGCCATTACTGCTTGTAGGGGAGGCTTTTAATTGCTAGTGGGATTTTTTTCCACATCCTTGATGAAATGGCTTTAAATCTAGTTAGCCCATGATTTGTTCGGCGATTTCAACGCTCACTTCGATCGCCGACTGCGAGAACGTAAACGACGGCTCTAATGTCGGAATTCATTGTACAATTTTCTTGAGCGAAGTTCACTTTTCGAACTAGTTAATGAACAAACACGTATAACGGCAAATAGTGAAATTATTTAAGACCTTATTATTTCTGACTCGCCTGGTTTCTTAACTTCAACAGGGATAAATTGTTTGAGTAAATTATGCATATCCTAACAGAAGCCGCAAAAGATACGTTTGTGATTTTAGTCACCTTGTTGAACTGCTTTTAATCAAGATTTGTGCAACAATGATTGGTATAGCATTTTTTCTGACACATCTAGTATAGACATTGTTCATGATGCTTGGTTAAATCATTGAATTTCATTATAAGGAAACACATTACACGGAAAAGGTAATTGTTCATCCCACCGTCAAGGCATAGATGCCTACGGGCATTCGACGGAACATTATGGAAAACGCGACCGTTGGTTTAAATCGTATTCCAAATATGAAACTCCGGTCATTTGGGAGTCATACGGAGTCCACAGAAACTTGGTGGCACGTACGGTTAATTCGTATGACTAAATCGAATTAGTTTTTTAAAGTGCGAGCTTCTAAGATGCAAAAACCAGCTGCAAATCATGGTGGTATTTTTCTTACATCAAAAACAAGCCGTTTCTTTGATTTTGGGGGTCGCTACCCCTCGGTTTTACATGCTAGGCATGTTTTTTGCATTAATTGAACTCTCATTTATTCAAGAGAAACTGCGCTACATCTCCAAGTTGTCAATGAGGCATTCACACAGAATCTGTTTGCCATTATTTTCTATTTTCTCCTCTTTTTGCCTCTCCGCGTGTAATTCTTCTCATCTGTCGCACAGGTGCTCAGTGACAAACGGTTATTAGTATCTTCTAAAATAAAAACACAAATACTTCTTCAAGGATATCCAGATCTAAATTATCTATCGAATGCATCAATTTTTGAATGTGTTCATAATTTTATTACCCGGTCTAAAAGATTTGATGCTAACCACGTGTCTAGTAGAGCTTCCTATACACTATAACGTTTCTTATTTCCCCTTATTTTTTTTCGTTACTATTGTTTGCACATATATATTTAATGTAATTTGTTTTCCTTAAATTTTTTTTCTACCTTATACTGTTTAGTGTGGCTGTAAATAAGCATGATCTCCATCAATGAGCCTTTGGCTCTTGGAGAAAATGTAGTTTAATATGTTTAAATACAAAAACAGTCGAGTAAGTATCCTGGTTCCAGAGGTTCTCCGTTTCTTAGAGAACCGCGAAGCGATGATCAACTAGCCGTGGAGCGACGAGGAGAGAAGAGAGAGAAACCTCTGGAAGCGGGCGGCACGAATCTCAATATCATGCTAACGACAGGTGTCAATAAACATCACAAGATCAATTAACAAGCAACCAATCACAACACACCTCTCACGTGGTGTTTTGGTCTTGGGGTAGCAGGAAAGGAAAAGTGGTAGTAAAATAATACTTAACCAGGGAGTAGAAAGGAAATATTTTGAATACATGTACGTTGGATATCCATTCACTATTTGCACCAGTCCCTTTCAGTGCGAGTATAAATAAGAGCTCCGCCGACTCCCTTGCGCAGTTCACGTCAGTAATGAACAACCGTCACAGCGTTCTTCGATTCCTATTCAAGTGTTTAGCCGTCCCTGTATGGTGGCTGATCAAGTGCAACGTTCAAGTTCCGCGACCCCTCCTAGTATACAACCAATTAGCCCAGCGCGTGCAAACGTTCTGGCAGCACAGGCCGTTACTCGCACCAAATCCTCTTCCTCCAGAGGCTAACGTCAACCCAGTTAATCCAGCACCCGAGCCGGTGGTAATCATACTCTTACACTACACGGTTTTGTATTGTTTCAATTTCACCTTTAGAATTCAACCCTTCGCTCGTTTCCCCCGTTCCCCTTTGCACGTGTCGGCCGCTGTTGCCGTGTATATTTATATTTGGTGTCTACGTGCGTTATATTGCCTCACAAATACGGATTTGTGTAATTGCCGTTTCACCCTAGAATTAGTTATCTCCTTTGCTCGTTTTCCCCGTTCCCCTTTGCACGTGTCGGCCGCTGTTGCCGTGTATATTTATATTTGGTGTCTACGTGCGTTATATTGCCTCACAAATACGGATTTGTGTAATTGCCGTTTCACCCTAGATTTAGTTATCTCCTTTGCTCGTTTTCCCCGTTCCCCTTTGCACGTGTCGGCCGCTGTTGCCGTGTATATTTATATTTGGTGTCTACGTGCGTTATATTGCCTCGCAAATACGGATTTGTGTAGTTGCCGTTTCACCCCTAGAATTAGTTATCTCCTTCGCTCGTTTCCCCCGTTCCCCTTTGCACGTGTCGGCCGCTGTTGCCGTGTATATTTATATTTGGTGTCTACGTGCGTTATATTGCCTCACAAATACGGATTTGAGTAGTTAATGGAGTCACCTTAGGTCCAATCCCTGGCTCCTGATTGGCCTAGACGGGGGGCGTGGCCTAAAACGACGCCATTACGCACGTGGCGTCCCAAAATGACGTCACAGCACGTGGCGCCGTCTGTTTGGCGGCCAAAGCCAGGCTTGGGATTGGTCGTCCGTGTAGGCTTAGAATGACGTCACAGGCGCCGCCAAACCCTGTCCCCCAAGCGAGGCTGGACCGGAAGTGGAGCCGCCGCCAGGGGTAAAGAGGTGTTTGGCGGTCCAAGCCAGGCCTGGGAGTGGGCGGGCCGTGTCGGGCGTTCGGGAGGGGCTCGGCGGGGCGTCGGGCGAGACCCAACCCAGGCCGGGGATTGGTCGGCGGGAGGTCCCCAGGGGGGTCCCCCCGGGAGTCCCCACGGGCGGGGAATGTGTGGAGTCCAGACTCCCTACTGGATCAATGACCGAGGGTCCCCCACCCTCCCCACCCCCTATAGACATTTTGGTCCGAGCCAAGTACCGAACCCATACGGAACCAAGAAGACCTAGATTTTGGGGACAAACCGGATACCCGGGATTTTACCCTGGTGATCGGAAGCAACCCCTATACCTTGTGGCCTTATGGGATTCAACCACTATGTCCTAAGCTACCTTGTGGTCTTATGGGATTCAACCACTATGTCCTAAGCTACTTTGTGGCCTTATGGGATTCAACCACTATGTAATTGGAGACAATAAAAGAGACTTTTGTTTGAGTAAAAACAACTTTGTTTGCCTTGTTTTTAAAATTAAATTTTACAAAGGCGGTGGCCCATTTCAGGCTCACCAAATTAATTAAATAATACAAGTATGTATTGAAAATAATTAATAATAATTAAAGGTGTCTTTTCAACCAAAAGATAAAATGATAGAAATATAAAAAATATATACATATATACAGGCCCTCCGGCCCATTCGAAAGATTGAAAATATCCGTGCAGAAAAAGTGGACTAATCGTCCTAGTATTTATGAAAAAGTGGGGCTAATCGCCCTAGTAGTGTTAAAATTTCTGAAAATGGGGTGCCTTGTTTTAAAAATAATTTTACAAAGGCGGTGGCCCATTTCAGGCTCACCAAATTAATTAAATAATACAAGTATGTATTGAAAATAATTAATAATAATTAAAGGTGTCTTTTCAACCAAAAGATAAAATGATAGAAATATAAAAAATATATACATATATACAGGCCCTCCGGCCCATTCGAAAGATTGAAAATATCCGTGCAGAAAAAAGTGGACTAATCGTCCTAGTATTTATGAAAAAGTGGGACTAATCGCCCTAGTAGTGTTAAAATTTCTGAAAATGGGGCTAATCGCCCTAATATTTATGTAATAGAAAAAGGTGGGCTAATCGCCCTAATATTTATGTAATTTTGAAAGTGGTCTAATGGCCCTAATAAGTTTTTAAAATTTATAAAAAAGAGAAGATCTTCCCGTGGCATAATTTTTTTTTTAAAAACTAATCCATAATGGTGATGGTATTTATAATCAATGGGTAAAACAATAATACCGAAAACGGTCCCGTGGTGGAAGAGAATTAAGCTTCCCGCTTTTATGTAGAATTCATGGTAGTATTTTACCCGGCAAAAACAGCAACGCGGTACTTCATCTTTGCTCAGAAATTTAGATATCCTGGCTATTAAACATGCGGCACACACCGTTCTCCAGCAACAGGGTAGCGGGGGTAACATGTCTCCCCGTAGTGTCTTACATCTAGAACACTAGAAATGAAAAATAAAATTTAGGTCTAATTTATGCCACGGGAGGAACTTCAGGAAAATTTCAATGGCGTAAACTTTTATCGAGGAGGGAAAACAAGATCATAACGTCGATTGAATATTTTTTTTAAGGGCAAAGTTAGGCACCCAAAGGTGATACCATGTCGAAAAATGATAATAGATCCTGACCTAACATAGAACTCGTGCCTCATCCTCGTGGCACAGTAAAAGCATTCGGGGTGTCCATCTTTTCTCAACCCAGGTTTCAATAACCCCACAAAACACGAGGGACATATAGTTTCTCCGCAGCAAGGCATAGGCGGTAATTGCTGCTGTTGCTCTGGATAATGGCCACAGTTTACACACTAGAAAAAACATAATTGGCATTTAGCACTCGATGTGAAAGAAAAGTGTACGCCACTGAAATCTTCCCCACCCCTCGTGATCCACTTGAGAATAAATGGGGGTGGTGAGGGCAGCGTCTATAAATAATGCCCACGTTGCAGTGGCGCTGGCAAACGGTTGTGTTTGAATGGCACTTTTGGCACCAGCGGAAGGAAAATTCCGTTAACGGCTCAATAAACATAGCCGCCGTGACAGGGTCCATCCCCCAAAATCGCTTATTATGGGGGAGCTCCTGGTAACTAGCGTCCCAACAATAGACGGATTTAAAGTCCCAAACACTTAAACAAGTAACCATTAAAAGTGTGGGGAAAAATAATTTTCTGTGTTTGATCTTCCTCTTGTCAGCCCGCTGCTGCCCGCATACGTATGCCCCAATCCTTGATATTATTTCCAATGGCAAGCCAAACTGTCTCAAAAAAAGGGCATGGTGCAGATAGTGGTAGGCAGTCAAGTCCGTTGCGACCGGTAGAAAAGTCTGTTCGGAAAAGAAAAACTTTTTAAAAAGAAAATTAAGAAAAAAACGAATAATGGTTTAGAGAAATTAGTTCGCTAGAGGCGCTCTGACAAGAGCGGAGATCCCCCACCGGTGGGGCCCTCGAGAAAAGCCTATAAAAATTAATCAAAACTTTTACTGAATGGGGAAATTTTGCCAATAAAATGAACGGCTCTGTGAAGCAGTGACCGAACGTTAACACTGTTTTAGGGAGGTGGGAGAACATCAACAACAACAACTTACTTGAGCCAGGTTGGGGATTAGTACGCCTCGGATATTCTAGAAAAAACAAAAGAAAGATTAGCGACGGTATTCCTAGGCAAAAAGAAAGTCAGCAGGATAGTACCTCAATCTCTCGAATAGGCCGTTGGACAGCCATAGCGTCGTTGTTGTTTTGTCTGTAGAAATAAAAAGGAAAAAACAAAAGAAGAAAAGATTAGTAAATCCCTAGGTTGAATTTCCAGAGAGAATTTTGTGTAAAACTCACCTTGTTCTTGTTCGGGGTGTTTGTCTTGTTGTTGTTTGACTGAGGAAATAAAAAGGAAAAAACAAAAAAGAAAAGATTAGTAAGGACTCAGGTTGAATTCCAAGAGAAAATACAAGGCCTCAGGTTGAATTCCAAGAGAACATTTTGTGCAAACTTACCGGTTGAGTGGCTGATTCAACTGTGCCGAAGTTAGTTTTGGGGCATGTATTTATGCAGGCAAAGGATGTGCTGTGATTGGAGCATTAAGCTCGGCCTACGATTGGTTCGCTAAGCGAAGCGAGCGCTATGATTGGCGGGGTCATTCAATCCGAAATTGACTCGAATTCGTTTTCAGTGGATTTTTGGTTTTTGACTCTCAAAATTCACCCCCAAAACAGTCCTGAAAGGGTCTGAAATTTTTGCTGGAATTAGCCAGCCAGGGTTTCTAATTTTTCCGCTATTTTTTTCGTCTTCGGCGATCCGGGAAAGGCTTCCTTTATTGTCAAAACCTCGTACACGCTGAATCAGGCATCGAGAGCGCGCGCCTTTGCATAACGCCACTTTCATTCACGAAAATCTAAACTGGGATAAACCGGTTAGACTAGTTTTCCACCAATCAGGAGCCGCGCGTCTTTGCCTTACAAAATCTCATTCACAAGAGCCTCCTAAACTGGGATAAACCGGTTGGACTAGTTTTTGTTTACGTAGCTGGGTACGTTTGTCGAGGGGTTCTAGCTTAGAGGATCAAAGGAGATCAGAAAAGGTGTTTAGAGAATGCAAAGTGATTACGGTTCAACGAAGGAAGGAAGAAGGGCTCCCGGGGGTGGGGGTGAGACAATTTTTGAAGAACAAGGGGTAAGGGGAGATGTTTTTCAGAGGCTTCTTAGACCCCAGGGGATCCAGTCGAACAAAAAACGGATCGAATTCCACCACTCACAAGCCGTGTTCTTTCTAAAGGAACCAATCACCGGCCGAGAAAAAGGCACCAATCAGAGAGCAGAGTAAAAGCCATAAAAGCGAGCGATGAATTTTGATTTGGGTTAGTGTGAGCACGATGGATTCTTGGAGTTATCTAGATGAAGAAGGCAACCCAGTTACCCTCACCCTCGAAGATGAAAAAGAGGACAATCCCTATGCCGTAACCCGTCAGGCGCCGACTCATCCCTCCCCGGGGGGAGAACCAGTGGGAGAACCAGTGGGAGAACCAGTGGGAGAACCAGTGGGAGAACCAGTAGGAGAACCGATGGGAGACCCAGGGGGAGACCCAGAGGACGAGTTCACGTTCGAAGAAATTAATCCGTGGTACAACGCCGAGGATTTGTTTGCCTTCCTGGAGGATGTGGATTTCCCCCCGGGGGTGGCCTCCTCCTCCTCGCAAGAACCGTTTACATTTCCCGAGATGGAGGCTCTAGAGACCGCTACCACCGAGGAGCAAATAGAAAAAGCCGTCGAGGCGCTGAACCTCCCCTCCGTGCGTCCGGAAGTGACGGACCCGAAAAGTTTATTTCATTCAAACTATTGGACAAAACGGTCCCTCAACCTCTCGTGGGGAAAATTCGGTCCCAAGCCCCCCAAGAGGAAAGACCACGAGGAGAATCACGAGGAGGACAACGAGGAGGACCACGAGGAGGAGGCCAACGAGGACGATTTTGAGCCGGAGAAATGTCTCCACGCCTTGTTTCCCGACGGTAAACGAGTGAGCGAACAACAGGGAGGAGGAAAAAGGAAAAAACCCAGCGCCGCCGCCGATGCCGTGGAGGAAGAGGAGGAAGAGGAGGAAGAAGAGGAGGCAGTCTTTGAACTCCTACAAACCCGGACCAGAGCGTGTAAAAAATTCAAGACGACCTGCAAGGACTACGAACTAAACATAAGGCCGCGATCCCGCGCGACTCTGCCCGAGGTAAGGGTTGACTACACTATTTTGGCATGACGTCACAGCGCGCGGCGAGGTGGCGCGTAGCGTTAAATCTCCTAGGGCAAGAAGCAGGGCTTCAAGCGCCAAGCGCACGGGTTCGAGTCCCCGTGAGGAAATCCAATTTTTTCTTTTCTTTTTTCTTTTTTCTTTTTTCTTTTTCTTCTTGATCTTCTCTAGCCGGACTACGCTTTTTTATTTTTAATTTTTTATTTTAATTTTTGTAAATTTAATTTTTTGTAAATTTTAATAAAATAAAAAATATTTTTTAATTTTTTAATATTTAATTTTTTAAATTTATTTATGTATTATTTATTTTATTTTATTTATTTTATGTATTATTTTTTATGGACAGGCCCTTCAAGACGTCACGGTCGCACTAGAGAGGGTCCTGGAGACCACCCTAGGGGAGGCCGAACCGCAAGACCGAGTACGCCTGACCCTAGACGCTCCGTATCTGGACTACCCGTTGTCTTTTCCCTACCTGATGAGGTCCACCCTCACTCCCGCCCTAATCATGGACAGAATTGGGGAGATCACCCAATCCAATCAAGAATTCCTACTGCGGGGCCGTTTCCACATCCATGTGTTTCACGTGAAAATACCCAGAGCGGGAGGAGCGCGTCCACCCCGTTGCTGTACGACCGACTTGGAAAAATTCAGAAAAACAAAACGAAGCATCGTGAGGATATGCAATGATGATGAATTATGCATGGCCAGAGGATTGGTCACGGCCCTGGCCAAGGTGCAGAACCATCCTCTTTACCACGAAATAAGGCGAGGGAAACCCCGACAACGGACTCTAGCCTTGAAGCTCCACAACCAAGCAGGCGTCCCTCTTCGACGCTGTGGGATCCCGGAGCTCAAACGATTCCAAACCTATTTGGCAGACCAAGGGGTAGAAGTGAATCTGGTCTCCCGAGAGCACATGAATAGTATTATCTACTCGGGTCACCTCCCTGAGGCCCGCTACCGCGTGTACCTCTACCAAACTGAGAACAACCACTATGACGTCATCAACAACATGAGGGGTCTCCTGAATGCCAAATACTTCTGCCCCCTCTGCCAGAAGACCTACAACGACCCTAGACAACACACTTGTGACACGACCTGTGGCTGTTGTGGGGTCAAGGACTGTTCTCCCCTCGCCCCTGGGGAGAAATTTTCTTGGAGAAAATGTGGCCCGTGCCGTCGTTGGTTCAAGAGTGGGGAGTGCTTCGAGAACCACCGCCGTCACCTCCCCCACCGGACGGGGCATGGGAGCCTTTACACCAGAACATGGAGCCAGTGCGAACGGTACACGCGTTGTACCCAATGTGGGGTGATGGTGGACCATCTGGCGCGGGGCCTGGCCGGAGTCCACGTGTGCGGAGAATACCGTTGCCGGAGTTGCCAAGCTATTGTCCCCCCGGACCACTTGTGCACCATGCAAGTGGCGGACCAGAAACTCTCGCGCCTAGCCCCAGGAGGAGGAGGAGGAGGTGGGGGAGAAGAAGAAGAAGAAGAAGAAGATGAAGAAGATGCCTACGCGTCCCTCCTGGCGGAAGAAGAGGAGACAGAGAGAGCCGCCGCGGAAGACGAGGGGTCTGAGGACAAGTTCCGGTACCTGTTCTTTGATTTTGAAGCCATGCCCCTGGAAGCGCAGCACGTGGTCAACTTTGCGGGGGTCTCGAAAGTGTGCGATCTCTGTGTGACGTCAGATTTACCCACCTGCACTCAATGCGGTCCACGGAAAGTAGAGTTCCGAGGCCTCACGGCCCTCACCCAATTCTGCGACTGGCTCTTCTCGGGGAATCACAAAAACTACGTGTGCATGGCCCACAATGCCATGGGGTACGACTCGTACCCCATCCTGGAATACATCTTCAAGAATGCCATAAAACCGAAAGTGCTCTTCCGCGGCGGCAAGGCTATGGTGGTGACCATCCCCGACTACAAGCTGGTGATCAAAGACTCGTTGCTCTTCATCCCGCTGGCCCTCAAACAATTTCCCGTCACGTTTGGGTTCCAAGCCGAAAACCTCAACAAGCTGGATTTTCCCATCTTTTTTAATACGCCAGAACATCAGCAGTACGTGGGTCCGCTCCCCGCCCTACATTATTACGAACCGGAGTCGTTGAGTCCGCAAGGCAAAGAAGAACTGGTGGCCTGGCATGCGACCGAACGGGACCGTGGCGGGGTCTTCGACTTCCAGAAAGAGTTGGCCCTCTATTGCCATCGGGATGTGGCCATCTTGCAACGGGCCTGTTTGGCGTTCCGAACAATCATGATGAAAGTGGCGGGGATAGACCCCTTTACCAGGACCATAACCCTCGCCTCCATGTGCAATCTAGTATTCCGCAAGAAATTTCTCAGACCGAACACCATTGCGGTCTTGCCACGGCTTGGCTACCGGCCCAAGGACGTGCAGTCGGCGTTGGCGCTCCAATGGTTGGCCCACGTGGAGCGGCGAGACGGAATTCAACTCCAGCACGCGGGCAATTTGGGAGAGAAGCACGTGGGCCCCTACAAACTGGACGGTTACCACGCGGCCACCCACACGGCGTACGAAATAAATGGATGTTTTTGGCATGGATGTGATCGTTGTAACCACCAAGACAGAGTTCATCCCTTACTGCACTGCACCATGAGAACGTTGGCCGACCGGACCCGGGACAAAATGTTGTACCTGAGTCAGCAAGGGTACAACGTGATCCAGATCAGGGAGTGTGAAGTCCGGGCGGCCATGGCCTTGGACCCGACCATTGTTGCCCTAGCGCCCATCCCTCAAGCCCAGCTTCCCCTCGACCCCAAGAAAGCGTTCTTTGGAGGGCGAACCAATGGGATCAAGACTTACTGGGAAGCGAGCGAGGGAGAATGGGGGAGAGAATGGATGGAGGCGCTGGATGTGTGCTCCCTGTACCCCTGGGTGCAAAAAACACAACGGTTCCCGCTGGGCCATCCAGAAATCCTCACCGAGAATCTAGACCCTACCCTCCCGTGCGAGGGGTTAATTCATCTGAAGATTCTACCGCCACACCGCCTATTTTTCCCGGTCCTCCCAACGCACGTGGGGGAGAAACTGTTGTTTACCCTCTGCCGGACCTGCGCCGAAGACAAGAACCAGGTCCCCTGCCACCACGACGACGAGGCCCGGGCTTTGACAGGCACTTGGGTGAGCCACGAACTTCACGAGGCCCTGCGCCAAGGCTACCGGGTCCTGGAAGTGTACCGGGTATGGCATTATCCCGAGTCGGAACAGTACGATCCCGCCACCGGCGCCCGGGGATTGTTCACGGACTACGTGAACACTTTCCTCAAGATGAAACAGGAAGCGAGCGGGTGGCCGCCCGGGTGTCACACCGACGCCGAGAAAGCCTCTTTTATAGAGAGTTACCGGGTAGCCACGGGGATCTTACTGGAGTGGGACAAGATCGAGTTCAACGCGGGGATGCGGGCCCTGGCGAAATGGATGCTCAACACGTTGTGGGGCAAGTTCGGCCAGAAGCAGAACCCTCAGAAGTCGGAGTACGTCACCGAGTTGGACCGCTACTTCGAGCTCATGATGAGCGACGAATTTGAAGTGCAGGACGTACTGTTCGTGCACGAAGACATGGTGCAGGTCCACTACACCACCACCCCCCATTACGTGGACTCCAACCCCCACACCAACGTCGTGTTTGCCGCCTACACCACAGCCCACGCACGCCTGAAACTCTATTCGTACCTCGATCTCTTGAAGGACCGTATCGTCTACCACGATACGGACAGCATCTACTTCACACAGAAAGCAGGTCAAGTGGCGCCCCCGGTCGGTCGATTTCTAGGCGACATGACCAACGAGCTGAAAGAAGGGGAACAGATTGTCCGTTTTGCCTGTACCGGACCCAAGAGTTACGGGTACGAAACGAGTCAAGGCCGTACCGTCTGCAAAGTGAAAGGACTACGCCTCAATGTGAGAAATCGGGCGATCGTAAACCTCGAGACCATGGTAGCCATGGTGCAAGGTCAAGGGGAACCCACACGGACGGTGGTGACGCCGCACGCCATCCACCGCAACACCCAAGACCGGACGTTGCACACCCGCCCAGAGACCAAGACCTTCAAGGTGACCTACGACAAGAGGGTACTCCACGGCTACCAGAGCTACCCTTACGGCTACTAAAGAAAACAAAGAGACTCTAGAAGAAACAAAGTTTTATTGTAATAAATAATTCAGTTCCTTTGAGCTGTGATACTAAAGTCTCAGTCTTTTATTTAGAGGAACTCCATCTTGTAAGGCTGGAGTCTTGGATGCTTGCGCAGAAATCCTTCCCAAATACAAATATGATAGACCAACATCACATAGAATCCATAATAGGTTCCTTCGCAGTCGCTCACCACATACTGCTTCCTTTCGCCTTCGCTCAGGTATTCTTCCATCCAGTTCCCAAACGTAGAATAGCACATGTGGCACTCGCCCACAATGACATCGTCGCCGCCCTCAGCTCCATAGAAAGTAATATCTAGACCCATGATGTTCACCGCTTGAAGAGTACCGCGTAATGAGTGAGAATTGTCAAAGTCTTTTTTTCTTTAAGTATTTTTCTTCAGGTGTTTGACGGTCCACCGGCTGATACTCTTGCCTTTGCGCTTGCCCGACGTGGTTGTCGTTCGGATCGTTGTTTCGGTACGACCGTCTTTCGATTTGCGACTCGTGATCTTGCGTACCGTTTGCGTGCCTCCTTGCTTGCTCTTTTTCCTCTTCCGGTTTGCTTGGGCAATTCGGCGTTGCCAGAGCGTTTGTCCCAATCCCGCGGGTCTCGTTAGGGTTCGTGCCATGGCAACAATGAAGGGGGGTTTAAAAAGGACGCCAATTTAAAGGCGGTTTTTCGGCGGAGCCTGTGCCAAACGAGAGGCGACGGATGCCCCCACGGGACCCGCCACGGGGACCCCCACGGGAAAAGGCTTTGTAGGGGGTCCTGGAGAACGGTGTTTCCTCTCGGCGGGGCGGCGGGAGATCTTTGTAGGGCTGGGGCGGGAGATCCTCTTGGTAGGCGGTGGCGGTGCGTTTAGGCCGGGGCGTGTACTCTTTCTTCTTGGAGATGAGATCCCGGGGATGGCGGACGAGATCTTTAGGAATTTTTTCTTCCGCTAGAAATTGCATGAAATCACGGTAGCCGGGCGACGTGCGGGTGGAAGAAGGATGCACCGCTTCTTTAATCAGATCGGCAATTTGACTGCCCGGTAGGGTTTGCCCATAGAGTTTCACTTCCCCTTGCGCATTCCAGGTAATTTTCTGTCCCCCTTTCAACTTCAACAGATTGACCAGCACCGACGCTAAAGGTTTGCTGGAGGGGGGTACGCGGCGCAAAGCGCCCCTTTGACTCTGGGTTAACACTTTGGCCGCCACGGCCGTGAAGGGACTAGGCTCAAGGGTTTCACGACGTCGGACGTATTTTTGGAGTAAATCTTGAAACTGATCGGCGCTTGCCGGTTTCTCTGGGTTTTCTAGGACCTGCGCCATGGCTGTTTGGTACTGGCTGAGCACTTTAACCCCTTTGGTCGTGTCCACGCGAAGCTGTTGTTCCAACCACCGCATAGACTCTTCCGGCACCAAGACCATGCGCATAGGGTTCTTCCCCTCGGCCTCTTTCATGGCTTTTTTCGTTTGTGTCGCTTCACGGTCCATCGCGTCACGGAAATTCCCACTGGGGCTGCTGGAGGGTGGTGTGGGGCCCGCTTCTTTTTCCCTGTCTGGGATTTCTTCTTGGGCGGCTGCGTCTTATACTTTCTTTGGATTTTCTTCGCTGCCCGCACAGTCCTGCTGACTTTTTTTCCCGGCAGGGTTTGACGTTGCCTTTTTCGCAGGCGGGCTAAAAACAACTGCCACCGGGCCGGGTCTGTACCCTCGGGCGCCGGCCAGTTGCGGATTGGTTGGACCATTCAGGACCAGATATGAGCCTGACTCAGTTCTTTGGCGTACTCTTCCGGGGAAGGGTAGGGGTTAGAGTAGTTTGGGTTAATATAACCTCCGGCTTGCTCCAGAGCTTTCTTGGTTCCGTAAGCCACGCCTCCACTGATAGCACCAGCGGCCACGGCTTTGCCAGCAAGAACGGCGGCGGCAATGAGGGCAGCGGTCGTGAAAATGAAGCCTCCTCGCTGGCCCACGGCCTTTTTAAGCTTGGCTTTCTGCACCGCTGTCGAGGAGGAGAGCAAAATCCTTTTCCTCACGGCCGGCGGCAGGGCTTTGTTGGCTATTTTTCGAAGTTTCACCTTGATGGGGGCAAAAATTTTCTTCGCACGGTTGCCGATGGGAAAAGTTCCACGCAAGGCGTTGTGCACCACTTCACTGACGGCGTTGATTTGAGGGTGACTCGCAGCCCGGATGAGTTTCTTTTTCTGACCGAGATCCGCTTTGGCAAATTGTCGGATGAACAGCGCATGACGTTGAAGCAAGGGGGAGGCCATCACCACAACTGAACGGTTTCCCTGCGGGACTTAGGCTATAAAGCTAACCCAATTCGATTTCTCCAGGGACTTCTGGGCTCGTAAAGCACGTTGTCTCTGGCCTAGAAAAGGAGGATGGAAGGGGGATTTGTTGGGTCTCTTCCACACGGCCCCCTGAAGCTCTTGGACTCTTTTTACCGTCTTCTTTTTCTTAATACCCCCTCGTTGCTCTCTTAGTTGCAGTTGCTTTCCTACGAGGTGCTTTTGTAGTTTGGTGTAGAGCTTGGGGTAGGACAAACCAGGGACCACCACCTTGGGGGTTTGGGAGAGAAGCTTCAACAGGTCCAACGCATTGCCCACCCCCTTTTGATCCTCCTCCAGCACGTAGGCGCGATGCTGTTGTCCCTCCTCGGAGAAAATGTTGGTGCGCAACCGGATTTGGGGCGGGGTCCGGGGGTGCAGGTCGAAGAGGAGGTAGCCAAAGGGGCGTTGGGTCGCGTCCTGGTAGGCCCTCATCACTGCCGGCACTTGCCCCGGAAAGGCCTGCTCGGCCAATTTCCGGACTTGTAATGAATCCCGAGCGTTTTTAAAAGCCACCAGGTAGTGTGCGTTGATGGAAATGGTGCGCGCGTACTTGCCTGGCGGGAAAATGTTCTGGGTCAGGTACAGCACCGTAATGTTGCGGTGGTGCGAGCCTTTGGTGAACAGGTCCACCACCCGCTCGTCCTTGGAGCCTTCTTTCATCAAATCGTCCAGGATCAAGAGGCCCGGTTTGCCGCGAAAGGGGGCGTACGGGTCGTCGGGAAGCCCCTCCACAAATGTCACCCCCAATTGTTTCTGCAGGGTGGTGAACCGGGGTTGCCAGGCGCTGCCATAGCAGTACACGATCGTGAGGGGCTGCTGGGTGAAAAGGGATTTCGCGTGGCGCAGAAGTCTTTCGGTGAACACCGTTTTTCCCGATTGACTCTGACCCGTGATCAAGATATTGCAGGGCGTTTGGAAACGGACATCCATCACGCCTCACCCCTTCCCAAGAATAACAAGACAGAGAGGTGGGTTTCCTGGTTTTATTTTATTTTTTCACTTTGTCTCAAACTGATAACACATTGATCGTGAAGGGAACTGTCTTGCCGCTGCTGCCACCGCGCCACACTCCGGCGCTGGTACTGACGTTGCCAGGCTTGGAGGGCCCGGTCCCTGGTGGACTTGGTCTTCCACTGCTGGAGGTTCTGCAGGACCTCCGCCAGGGACCGACCGTGGGCTCGGCGCAGGAGGTAGTACAGGCAATAACTGCCGCACACGTTGGACTTGTTCCCTTGCAACATCACACTGTTTTCCACGTGCTGGGCGTTCCCCTGCCTCACGTACTCTTGCAACCCGTAATAAGAGGCGGGAAAGCCATAACTGTCGAAGAATTCATTCAGGCCTTGGCGCGGAAAATAAAAGGCTAACCAATGGGTGCCTGGTCCGTCGGCGTTGTCGGTATTGAGAATGAACGAGGCGGGACGGGTCACGCGGCGGGGCCGTAGGTCCATGGGAAACACGCCCCGAAACGAGGCGCGGAGCCACCAATCGTGGCGGGCCAAGACCGTCAATTGCGACGTGTAGGTGGTCATCTCGGCTTACAACTTTTTCACTTCTCGACTGCTGCTGATTTCGTACGCGGCGTCAAACTCGCAGTTCACGTACACCGATAAGGTCTGGGCGACCCCTGCTGCAAACTGAAGGCGGATGCCCACCGTCCCGTACTGTTGTATGTTCATGTGGGCCGCGTTGCCACTACCGTCTGGAGTGAAGTCAAAACACAAGATGGCATAGCCCTTGTCCCAATCGGTCCGGGTAATGTCAATCCCATGGTTGGCGTTCATGGCGCCTTGGGCCAGGAACAGGGTATTGTAGCCGTCCAGGGTTTGCCCCGTTGCAAATTCGACGCGGGAGAAGGGGGTGGGCGTGCCGTCGACCGTGACCGTCGCGCGAGTCATCCCAAACCTTTGGAAATTGTACGGGTTCTTTTTTAGCGCTCCCAAACTGCTCCCACTCTCCACCAAGGCAATGCGCATGCGTCGGGGGATGCGACCGCCTAGGAAATCCGTTTTCTCAAAGGTGGTGTCGCCCTGGGAAATGGTGAACATCCGTTCTTCCTCGCTGTTGTAAGGGTAGAGGACGGGCTGGGACACGAGTTTCACTTCGATGCTCTTCATGAAGTCCTTGTTGCAAACACTGACACGGCGGAAGAAAGTGACCCGCTTCAGCACGATTTTAGCCCCGGTCACTTCCGCCTCCGCACTGTCCCCCATGAGGGCGAAGGCGTTGCTGGCGGGGGTGAGGCGGAATTCCAGGGGCACCCCATTGAGGAGCAGTTTGTTGGAGAAGGCCGCGTCAATGCAAAACATCCCGGTCAGTTCCACCACTTTGCTTTCCGCCGTGTATTTCGCCCGCACAGTCAACCCTGTGTTGGCCCCGGCGATGGCGAACACATCCATGGAGCCGGCCATGTCTTTGTAGTACAGTCCCGAGGTCAAGTAGGATTTCTTGGCGGCTGGAGTATAGTTGAGGAGGGTGTTGAGGTAGGCTTTGTAGGGGTAGGTTTTGGTACTCATGGTCATCCATTCCCCGTTCAAGGCCATGTCTACTTGGGACCAGAGGGAATGAAACCAATTGTTGACGGGTCCCAGATCCAAACCGGCGGTCAAATTCCCTCCGCCGGCTTTCACGAGGTTGACCGTCACCTTGAAGTAACTTCTGGGCAGCACGGTGTAATAGGGACTGGCTGGGAGGTAAAATTCCACGGGCGACCCGGGCAAAAGGGCCGATTTGGGAGCGTGCTCCGACCAATAGCCTCGTTCTTCGACCGCTTGGGCCAATTCCTTGCCGAAAAAATCCAAATGAGTGTTGTAGCCGCCCATCATGTTGGGCAGGGGCGGCTTGCCCATGCCAGCGACCGTCGCCATCAATAATCGTCGTCAAAGATATCTCTCTCCACACGTGCACGCTTGACGGTCGTTGAAGGAATGAGAGAGGGAGACTGTTTTTGCTTTCTTTTATTCTTGTTGGCCGGCTTCTTCGTCTTTTTCCTTTTAGGCGCTATCCCCGCTATCTTTTCCAGGCCTTGGATCAACGTTTTGCTGGTTTTCTTACCGAGCACACGGGCTGTCCCTTTTTTCGTGTCCTTCACGATTTGTTTCACCACCCTCTTGCCAAATTTCGATTTCAGTTTAGCGAGTATCTTCTGTCCTCCTTTTTTAGCCACCGCCCCCGCGACGGTCCCGGCCAACGCTTTGCCCGCCATGACGGCCAAGGGGGCTAGCGCCAAGGGTAAGAGTCCACCCTTTTGATTGGTGACCGGTTCGTAACGACCGAGTTCATTCCAACGGATAGGGAGGAGTCCGCCACCGCCTTGCTGTCCGCGACCCCCCTGGAAGACAGGAATGGAGGAGGGCATGCGTCGAGTGGTGGGGGGTGCGGGTTTTGCACGGAACACAGGGATCGAAGACCCTCCGCCAGCCATGTCCCCCATAGATGACTCCAGTGCCATAGATTCCGCAGACGCTCCATTCATCCTTATCTTTTCAGAGCACGCTTCACAAATTCCAACGTCGCCACCACGGTAGCTGTTGAGGCGAATGAGAGGCGTTGGCCGGACTCGTCGGTTATAAGGATTTCCAGCGTGTCAAACACCGTTTTGGCGAGCGGGAAGTAGCGCATGACCGGAAAGTCTCGTTCCACCACCTTGTTGTACGCGACCTGTGCCGACACGACACGCAGCAAGGGTGCTTTCACATCCCCCACGATATGCGGCTCGATCAGATCGCAGTACACGTACAAACTGCGTACGGGTTGGTGTTTAAAATCGCGGGTGAGCAGGTAGGGGGTGGGCGTCCGGAATTTTAGACCGGAATAGTAGGTGGACCAACACTCGGGCTGGTACCCCACCAGGGGTGTGTTGTCGTCCACCGGATAGTGTTCGGGCTTTCCTTGCCCAAACCCAAACAGATTGGCCAGCCAGGGGCTCATGGCAATTTGGGTCTCCTCCTTGAGTTGAAGGGTCAACGTGGCGGTTCCATTAGTCTGGTACCAATTCCATAACACATCAGGGGCTTTCATCGGAAGGGTAGCTTGGACTGCCATGAGGTTCGCGTAGTTCCCGGTCGGTACCACAAAGGATTTTGCGATCTTGCGATGGCCGGTAAACAAGTTAGCGCCTTTGCCCGTACTCGCGTTAGTGATGTAGTACACAGTCCGTTCTCTCTCCAAAACCGAGGCGAGGATCAGGACGGGTTTGACATTCTGCGACTCCCCTATAGTCGTCTTCACGAAACTGGACAACAACGGTGTGCGAGGGCCCGGTTTTTTCAACAGGTGTGCAGGATGTGCGGTGGCCTTTTTGGGATCGTCCTCCAAGCCGACCATGTAGGCCAGTTTAGGGGGGAGGACTAACATGTAGCCGCCCGTCGCGTTTTGAGCCAATTCCAGGACGGTTTTACCCATGGCATTATTGGAAGATTCCACCCGGACGCTAAATGTTTTCATGATCGAATAGTAGCCCCCTTGCAACATCGCCAGTTGCATGGCTGTGACCAGTTCTGTGACCGTTTCGAAAGACTGTGGAGTAAAGGTGATGTTCGGGAGGAGGTCGTAGGAGATTTCTACTTCTGGATCAAGTGTTTCGTGGATCATCGAGAATTGGCGGTCTTGCACTTGGGGGAACAATTCATCCCAGGCGCGTGGAAATTGCAGGTGGCAGAGGGCCATCTCCCACTGCCGGTCCAAGACCAACATCTCCGGGAGCCGGATACGAAAATGGGAGCCTGTGTTATCGGGAAAGGTATCCCGGCTGGCCACGCTAGGCAGCGTCATCCAGATGCGGTCGGGGTTCATGCTTTCCGGAAATGGAGGGTCACTTCCACCTTGGAGGTTTGTGGAAATGAAACAAGTTTCCCTTGCTCGTCGGTTATAAGGATTTCGAAATCCTCAAACACCGTCTTGGACAACTGTCTGTAGTACAGGGGGGCAAAGTTACGTTCGTAGACCTCACCGTCCCCGGGCCCTGAAAAAAGGACTCTCAACAAGGGGACTTTCGTATCCCCCACAATACTGGGTTCCACCAAATCACAGTACATGTACAAGGTCGTCTTCTTCTGGGGACTGGGGAAGACCAGAGTCGTGACCGCCATTTCCCAGTCTCGAGACAACGTGTACATTTTATAGAGGTGGATACGGAACCGGGACGGTTCATTGACGTAGGTGGAGACGTAAGACTTCACCCCGTGGGTTAAGGTAATGTAAAATTCCTCCTCCTCCATCCTCTCTTTCTCCACAATGAAGCCGTCCGTCGGAACAACCAACTCTTTTATTTCTTTTTCTTTCACCCATACGTTTGGGTCTGGAGCTGAGTGACCGGAACCCAGCTGTTAAATTTAGCGGGGTACCCTTCCCATTTCACCAAGACTTCTTCCTGGTTCTTCTTCTTGCCGGGGCGGCGTTGCAACACCTTTTCGATGATAAAGAGACTTTCTTTTTCCACGGCCACCGGCGTCATCTCGCTTTCGTAAAACGTTCCCCGCAACCCCTCCCCGCTCAAGTCCTCCAACCGGTAGACGGGAGGGGTGCGGTAGTCCAGCCGTTTTATCACCGTGAACACTTCCTCCGACCAGTTGGCCAGATAGCTTTTCTCAAAATGGCCTTTGGTCTTGCTAATCCGTACCGTATCGCCGGGACGGTACAGCGGTTTCTTCGGTTTCCTCTTTAGCGGCGGTCCCTTTTCCCGGTACAAGACGGCTCGTACCTCGTGGTCGTTGAAGGGCGTGACGGTGATGGGGGCGCGTCGAATGCTGCTGTGAACGGCTCGGTTGTACCCGAGCACCAATTGAGGGAGGACTTTCCAATACTCTTTCTTCCCGGTGGCCGTGAAATATTTGTACATGCGTCCCTTGAGCGTCCGGTTGAACCGCTCGGCAATCTGGGCTTTGGTCTCATTGTACGTGACGAAAAAGGCCACGTCATTCTTTTTTAAAAAGGCCTGGAACTTGCGGTTGGTAAATTCTGTCCCGGCATCGGTCTGCAACCGCAACGGTTTCCGTTCGCGAAACACTTGGGTAAAGGCGCGCACCAATTCCTCCCCCGTCTTGTTCTTCAGGGGGACCGCCCACGCGTACTTGGACAACACATCGATGATGGTCAAAATGTGTTTATAACCCTTGTTAAAGGCACTCGTGGCTTGCATGTCCACCAGATCCGCCTGCCACTGTTCATCGAGGGCCAGCACGCGCACGCGCCCTCGCAGAAATTTTTTTCGAAAAGGTCGGTGCAACGTAAAGGTCAATTGTTTTTTCAGCCAGGCTAAAGTGGTGGGGCGCGTCACCCCCACTTCGCTAGCCGCTTTCACCAGACGGGCAGCACCCCCAAAGGCAGCAGGGCTGCTGGGGTCGTAATACAACGCCTCGAGCAGCGCGGAAGGACTCTTTTTCTTCGCCTTCTTGCGCCCCATAATCCTCAAAATGAGAGTCCTGAATAATCACTTTTCCTCCGCAACACGCCAAGAGACAACGGACACGTTTCAAAATACCATGGCACTTGAGGGACGGACCTCCTCCTCCACCGCAAGGCATTCTGTACTCTCCCCGAGTCTAGCGCGCGACACCTCCCTTATACTTTTTCCCCCTAGAAAAGAGACAACAGACACCCCACGTTGTTCCTCTTGAAAGTTTTATTGTTTTTTCTAGCTTCGGCTATTCTTTCTCATTCTCTACAGTTGGCCTTGTAAATAGGTATATAGTTTTTAATTCTTTTTCTGTTTTTGGTGGAAAGGACACCTAGAATTACATAGGGGTGCTTCCGACCCTAGTGGGATATATTTCAGCGTAGGCTTGTTTCTCGTACTTTTGCAGGTATTGCTTGTGGTTCAAACCTTCCTGCATAGCCTTGAAATCCATTTCACATAGCCTATCATAGTACTTTTCTGTGGTTGGACTTCTTTCCTTCTCCAGCTTTGCGGTCAACTTATCCATATCCATGAAGTACTCGTCACTTTTCAGACCCTCGTCAAAGTGGATATCCGCTGCCCATCTCAGTGCTTGTTCTTCCATTGTCATTGCTTCACTGTCTTCCCCACGCCCCGGTACGGCTTATATTTATACACATTTCTTTTTCACATAAACACCATCTTGTAAGGGATGAGGTTTGTATGGGGGACGGTATACCCCAAGGCCACACACAGCTTGTAGACGATGCGTACGTATTCCCCGTAATACGTCCCCTCGTAATCGCTGATCACGTAACGCTTGGCATCTTCCAGGTTCATGCACCGCATCACTTTTCTATGGAAATTGGAATACCCCATGTGTGCCGTTTCAGTCACCGCCCCCTCGTGGGTAAAATAAAACTCGATCAGTAACCCCATGTCTTCCCATTGACACCGTAGGCGAATGAATAAAGCACCTCGCCTTTCGACATCTTTTTAAAAAATCGACGCCCGCCGAACCCCTCCCGAACGCCCGACACGGCCCGACCACTCCCAGGCCTGGCTTGGGCCACCAAACACCTCTTTACCCCTGGCGGCGGCTCCACTTCCGGTCCAGCCTCGCTTGGGGGACAGGGTTTGGCGGCGCCTGTGACGTCATTCTAAGCCTACACGGACGACCAATCCCAAGCCTGGCTTTGGCCGCCAAACAGACGGCGCCACGTGCTGTGACGTCATTTTGGGACGCCACGTGCGTAATGGCGTCGTTTTAGGCCACGCCCCCCGTCTAGGCCAATCAGGAGCCAGGGATTGGACCTAAGGTGACTCCATTAACTACTGATTTGTGTAATTGCCGTTTCACCACGGCACCGTTTCACCGTTACGATTACACCCCTACAGAATTAGTTATGTCTGCTTCGTTTGTTTCTCCTTCCCCGGTACACGCTTTACCCGGTGTTTCTGTGTTTATATTTTACATATTTGGTTTGTACGTGTGTTGTTGCCTCACAAATACGGATTCAGTTGTGTAGTTGCCGTTTCACCTTTAAGTGTAGAATTAGACCCCTATTTATTTTTCTGTGGCGTGTTTCCCCGTTCCCCATTTTGTATGTGTCGCCCAATCTTGCCATTTATATTTCAAATATTGGTACATGCGTTATATTGTCTCACATATAGGCATTTGTGCAGTTGCCGTTTCACCTCTAGATTTAATTATCTCTTGTTTCCCGATCCCCCTTTGCACCTGTTGGCCCGTGTTGCCGTGTTTTATTTCACATATTTAGTGTCTACGTGCGTATTATTGCCTCGCACATACGGTTTTGTGTAGTGGCCGTTTAACGCTAAGGTTAATATTTATATCTCCTTCGCTTGTTTTCCCGTTTCCATTTGTACGTTATATTTCAAATTTTTGTTTTGTGCGTGCGTTATATTATCTCATGTAGGCGTTTGTGCAGTTGCCGTGTCACTTAGAATTACGCTTGTTGCACGGGTCAGACGATGTCGCCTTGTTAAAATTTCACATATTTATTGTGCACGTACGTTATACTGCCTAAAATTCCGAATTTTGTCCAATTGCCGTGTCACCTTCTGATGCCGTCTGTGTACTTTAGATGTCACCCCCCCCCCCCCCCCCCTTAGTTCGTATTGGACTGTAGTTGTCGGTTTTAAATTTGGTGTCCACAACTTTGGTCTCGCATATATGATTTCGGCATTTTATGCCTACTTTAACTTTGTTATCAGTTATTCATTCCTTTCAGCCTCATGTTGATGGTACGAGTATTCTGTATTATGTTTTATATACGTGAGATGCTGCCAATTTACTCTTTTGCCATGGTCTTTGTTCCACTTCCCCACTGTGCAGTGTTATGTTATTTGCTACTAAAAACATACTCTCTCATTTCCTGAGTTTTTCTTGTATGCGCTAATTTTGTTTTTAATTTCGCAGCCCGCCCCTATGGTGGCCCGAAAGGGATTCTTATTCTCCCTAGTCGGATTACTGACGCTCGGGCTGCCATCCCCTGGGTTTTTCCCGCGCTCATCCCGTTCTTTTGCGACTAAGTTTATTTATTTATTTACTTTTCATCCCAGGGGATGGCAGCCGCCTAACCCTTATTTTCTTTTTCCGTTGCGCTTCAATGTAGCTGCCTTTCATTCCTTATCGCCTTTTTTAAGTATGGGAGTTTCTGTTTTAGTATTAGACTGGTGCGGTTTTAAGTATGGGTACCTCTGGCGTTAGGATCCGGATCGTAAGCTCACCTAGTCTGTTACGTTCGCTTTTCTCCCATTCTTATTTAGCAAGTGTGAAAGGGAATGCTGCGAATAGAATACTAATCAAATCTTTGTAGCTACCAGCTTATACCCAACTCTTGTTTTAATTAAGTTTATTTAGCATTAAACTCCTGTAATTTGTGTGGTATTAAATAAATGGTTGTTGTTGTTGATACGTGCGTCGCAGAAAGGAAACGATTTCTTCAACACCAATAAGCGGTTCAAAATGTTTCATTTCTGGTTTTTGACCCAAAGATATTTATGGACGATCTTCTGCAGGCTTTGATATGGACCCTACTTATTCTACAATACTGCATGTTTGCGATTCCATTTACGGGTTTTATCTACATGAGATATTAGGCGATCCTTCACACTTACTCATTCCTGCATGCAAAATTATTAAGCTTTTTACCTCATGCCATACGAGTGCATACCCTTGCGATAACGTATGCTTGAATTCCTAAAGTTTGAAATGTATTTGGAGACAGAGAAGCAGCATTCTTGATTTACAATACAATACAATACAATACAATATTCTTTATTTACAGAGGGAAGACACATTAACCTTACATAGTTATCTAACATGCGGCCCTCTATGTTACAAATAAAACGTAATGGAAAGGAAAGGAAGTATGGGAAAAAATTAATGCACGGGCTACGACATTACAAGATATAATGGGTAATTGGAATCAATGTAAAGAGAATTAATATGAAATAAAATCAAAAACAAAATATAATTACTAGAACACTGCACAATGGAAGGGGCTATGCCCTGGATGCGGCGCCAGAAATGCAGCAGCAGTGAAGCAAGGAGCGACAGTAGGGACCTTAAGCAACCACGACGGCAACGTCTAGGACGACGGCATAAAACAATAGCCTTAATTACAAAATACAATAACCGCACGTGAAAATGCACGCAGTCACCTACATTTCAACCGTTCTCTGCAAAAACACAACGTGAAAACCCCAAATTGTACGTTTTAAAGAGAACGCGAACGTAAGAAAGTAAATCAAATCATTCTTCGTTCGGCGTGAACGGAACTCTATAGTCATTATATTTTTCGAAAATGTGGTTGTGAAAGACAATTCAAGGCGGACAAGGGAAATAGTAAACGCCACATTTCGGGAGAAATGTTTTTCTACGTCCCGTCGTGACTGCCGTCGCCGTCCTGGTTGCTTAAGGTCCCTAGTTATAGCAGAGGAGCTCCTCTAGATGGTTAACAGAGGAGATTTCGAGCGGCTTATTAAAAGTCCGTTCAATTTCAACTAGAAGAATTAAATGTAAAGGTGAACAACAAGAGAGATGTGCTAAATATTCGCTTCAGACTAATTAAATTGGTCGTAAACAGCGGGTAAACATTCAATACATTTTTTTTTCGTGCATGATTGCGACTATCCTCAATACGCATGCGCGAGAAACGTGTGAGCCGTGGAGCCTTTGGTGTCTATTCAGAGGATTTCCCCTCGAGAATCATATTTATAAACAAAATGGCGATTGTCCTGTCCTCAGCTCGGGCGGGAGTAAATTCACTAAGAATTGAAAGGTTTCAGGCTTGTGCCGCTGATACTATTTCAACTAAAAGAAGGAATCCACTTGATTAGGTGTCTTTAAATCAAAGAAATTCTGTTTTTAAAAGCTGAAACTGAAAGTATTTGGAATTTAATTCACTCATCGTAATTTAAATTAATAAGACCGTAAATCCCGTTCACTGCAACTTTAAGGTATGAACACAAGATGTACTAAGCTTAGATGTCATATGTGTAAGTAATTGCTGAGATAAACACGAATAAAATCAAGTATATGAAAACCATTCTAAATGCTTCTATTAAATTCTATTGTCTTTGCACGGATAAATTATAAATTCTGGATCGACTTTTTGCCTCGACTTGAATTCAAATGAATTGATGTTAAGAATTATAATTGCAAGTCAGTTCACTGCAACTTTAAAGTCTGAACACAAGATGTACTAAGCTTAGATATCATATGTGTAAGCAATTGCTGAGATAATCACGAATAAAATCAAGTATATGAAAACCATTCTAAACGATTCTATTAAATTCTTTTGTCTTTGCACGGATAAATTATAAATTCTGGATCGACTTTTTGCCTCAACTTGAATTCAAAGGAATTGATGTGAAGAATTATAATTGCAAGTCAGAGGCATTTTCACGGTTGTTGATTTTCACCTTCCAGTACTGTGATGGTATATGCGCTTATGCAAGCAAGCACGACCAATTCGTACTTATTTTGTGGATGTTGAGTAATAATTTAAAATTAAGTGAGTGCTGAGCGATATTTTTTATATAATGTGAATAAGGGAACATTCATTATTTATGGGTTGGGAAGGTGATCTCGCAGAACTAAACTCCAGCCATATGACCACCCCCCTCCCCACGGAAAAGGCTGGGTCACATGATCAAATACTCCAACACACACACCCCTCACGCAAAAATCGTTTGGTGCAGAATGTCAGGCAGCTTAATGTAATGGCGGTAGCTAAAACTTTGACAGACAATGGTATTGGGACCCCATGAATCACTTGGTGGTGATGTCGCAACGACGTGATTTTTAGTACACGCCCGTATCTCCCTCATTTCTAATGCCAGGCAGCTCAAACTTTGACAGGCATGGATTCACTTAGAGGTGATGTTGTAACGATTATGTCATCGGTCACATGGTATTTGGTCCCAATGAATCACTTGGTGGTGATGTCGCAACGATGACGTGATTTTTAGTACATGCCCGTATCTCCCTCATTTCAAATGGAAGACAGCTCAAACTTTGACAGGCATGGTATTGGGTCCCCATGATTCACTTCGTGGTGATGTCGTAACGATGACGTCATCCGTCACGTGATTTTTAGTACATGTCCGTATCTCCCTCACTTCTAATACCGGACGGCTCAAACTTTTCTATATAGCAAACTTTCTTCTAACCGAGCGGAACCTCCCAACAATGTTGGGGTGAACCTTTATTTGAGAGAGGGGGACGTATTGTTTGCTGGATTTCATTCAAAGCATAATTAGTATAACAGTAGAGATGGGAGAGACAACCAGTCACAGGTAGCATGACTTGGCTTGTAACCTCTCCAACAACAATAGCTTTGACATGAGTTAAAAGCATGTATTCGACAATCTCAAGGTTCTTGATATTTTCAGCATCAACTCATTATACATTGCTAAATTCACGTACTCGTAATATAATCATCTTCTCCCATCTTACTTTACTAACCTATTCACGACTAAAATCCATATTTTACTTACGTCATTTCTTTTTTCCTCTTACATTCATATTTATACTTGAAATGTTCATTTGTAGGATCTACCTGAAGAAGGCTGGTTTGGTCAGCCGAAATATCGTAGAATTATCAATATCTGATACATTGTTCGACCAGCTTTTCTGTAGGCCTTGGGCTTGTTTACTTATTCGTATTTTTGGCTGATCAGATCTCTCCGCAAGATCCAACGTACCACCGACAGAATTGTCGTATACGGCCAGTTTTTGCTACTTTTTATTATATATAATAACTACAACACTTGAGTGCCACTAACTACAGAACCCACTACTGCAGAACACATATTAATCAGTTCACAGCACTTTACCAATGACCCAAATTATGGAACTCTCTTCCTACCCGTTTAAAATGCATATAAGCCTTGGCAATTAAAACGTATCTTGGGTTGCATGTGGACCGAAATCAAGCGCGCGAGCGCTTTACAAAATTGGCACTAGGTCTAGTTTGACGTCATCACCAGAACACGCTCGATGCGCCATTGCATGAAAGGCCTTGCCGAATAAAGCTCTCAGAAATGTTTATCGCGATATTATCATCTTTCTCAGTTATCTATTCAATTATTTTGCAAATTGACGAGTTCTGTTGACGACGTAACGTTCCATTTTCGTACCAGTCCCCGAACGGGCGCGAAAATTAGGTTTAGTCGCTAACTGAAATAAAGAAAACTATTTTTCCGGTATTTTTTCCCCAACATTTTAAGGTCTAAGCTTTAAGTAATGATTCGCAAAAGAACAGGAGCACTCAACGGCAAGGTATATAAAATCTGTTAATTTTCTATTCTTCTGTCTCGTAATTTCATTGGTCGATACTCGTACATTCAATAGAAAACCAGCAATGCAATATATTTTCATTATATGATGTTTCATGTTTCAATTTAGTTTTGATTATACTAACTGTGGTCTGATTTCAAAGAAAATCGTATTTGGGGAAAGTTCTCAAATTTGTGATTGAAATATCCTTCCCCCCTCCCTATTGGCTGCATGGTGATTTCTTTCATTTTTCACAGTAAAAATAACCAAAAACATACACTCAAGCATGTCAAGGCATGGTTTACTGAGCAATTATGTTGAAACACTCTAAATTCGCTAACTTTGGCATTTTTGAATGGAATACCATAGAAATCTGGTGGTCACGTGACCTTAAGGCTGATAAAACAAAAAAATTAAAATGGGCCAGTCACAGTGCATTTTAAAAATAACGATTTCTGGCTTATCTGATTACATTTCTGGTTGTTTCTAAAGATCAGTTTGGAATGGTTGACATTTTGCCATTGTAGGTGAGAAAATTAGGGAAAAGTGGTTCCAAGAACAGGTCACGTGACCTCTTTTCTCTATTTTCGCCTTCACAATCTATCAGGGTCAACCATTCCAAACAGATCTTTAGAAACAATAAGAAGTGTAATCAGATGAGCAAGAAATCGTTACTTTAAAAACGCACTGTAACCGGCCCATTTTGAGATGAAATTTCCATATTTGGTAATCACGTGGTTGGTCACGTGACATACATTTTACAACAAAAATCCGTTCAAATGACTGAGGAGATTGGGATTAGTAATAACCACTATTTGTGTAGAATTCGGGCAAATATAAGCCACTCTATTCAATAAAATAGCTTTAGCCTCGATTTCATGACATCTCAGACAGCACTAGTTTAAGGCATATTCAAGCAAAATGGTATTTGGGAATTGCTCATTGCCGAACGCTATTGTCTTTTGCTCCTGTTCTTTGGCGAACCATTACTTAATAATAAAAGTATAACTGGTCAGGGCTTATATGCACTTTAAGATCATCATCTAGTCTCTTAAGCAGCATCTACAGGCTAGCAGTAGCTGGGTAATCAGTTATTAAATTAGTTCCTGACACAACTTTATGCTTTCAACTTAGTTTATATACGACACTAACGTCTAATTATCATAAGCCCTTGTAGTTGCCATTAGGCTTCCTCGCCACGTACACTCATAATTGCGTTCGACGAAGGAGAACGCAACCTAATCTGGTGACGGGTTCCCTGTGCCTGTATGTGACGTGTTTGCCGGTAGCCAAAACAATTTAGTTTTTTCGTAGGCGTATTACAAAATGCCTCGATATCATGCACGGCCGGGTAACTGGTAACTATATACACGATGCTCGGAGCAACGTCGAGTGTCTTATTATTTTCCCAATCCAATGCAATAATGTTAGCAAGCACGATATATCAAAGCCTGTAGCATTCGACAAAGTCTGATGTCCAAACTATGTCGGCGCGGTCGTTGAACAGAGAAGTGAATCGAATCAACTTGGCCATAATTTGTGCTGTCCAGTAACAACCGAGTGAATTATGTTGGCTTGCTCGCTGTATTGTATTCTGCTTTTCGCTGTACATACAGATACCAAAACTACAAACAGTAAGATGACCTGGCTGAAGAGAAATCTAGGTCTGAGTTTTCTAGATACCGTAATCGCCGTATTTTGTGTGAGTTGTGACACTGTGTACATCATGGTTATACAAATATTCAACACTAACATATTCAGGCAGAGAGTTAATTTATAACGACATTTTGATAAAATTGCCAAGGAACTGGAATATCAACACAGTACGAGGTGAGGGAAATTTAAAGTACTGAGTTCATTGCTGTGTTCCCTAATCGATTAATCTACACTGAATTTCTGACGGACCTGAAACAAGGCTGATCAAAGCCAGGACCCGGCTACTAACATTGACCATAAATTATTCTGCAACTAAACAATGGCAGCCACCCAACGAGTACTTTTTGAAATTCGTTTGAAACCAGTTGTCTGCAGCTTATCTAGCCATTTTAAGGCGCCTACTATGTCTTTTGACGTATTCTAGAAAGCTATTTATAGCTGTTCGGATTTTCTAGGTGGAAATCGCATCAACCGAAAATACTATGGCAAAATATTCCCGGCCTACGAATTTTTTAGTAGTCTAGACCATAAACAATAATTTTCTAGCCCAAGTAACTTCATGTTGCAAAGTTTTGTGGAGGTACGAATTTTTTAGGGATTCTTTTTTCTTTAGGCAATTCTTAGGGAATGCAAATGTGTTGTTCTGACTCTATTTATCAGACGAATTGGGGCGTACGAATATTTTAGGGGAAACCTTTTAGTCTCCCTTTTCTTCTATAATTTTCTAGGGATTGAAAACAAATTTTCTAGCCAGTATTTCAGAAAACAATTTTCTAGGGACATATTTTTCAAATCCGAAAGTTACTCTCCCGAACAGCTTTTTAACCGAAAACGTCGTTGGGTGCCCCATACTGTGAATGATCTAAGGAACTGCACGGGGTGTACTTTATACACATGCATATATATTTTATGTTCTACACTGGAATGTACTTAGTATTGTGAATGCTAGGAACTGCAATGCAGTTTATACACATCTGAATAGCCACACTGAGCTAGCTAATAGGGTTGATTTGTGTTCTACACTAACTCCTATTATTGCTGTACACTGTATACCACACAGAAAAATGTGCTATGAATGCTCAAATGAATGCCATAACCATAAAAAAAACATGTATACATATAGCCACATAAGCATTGCATCCAATGATTTAATGTTACACAAAAATAATTACAGTTTTATACCCGGATGCATTCCCTTGTATATTAACTTATAAGTCAAGACATCAAAATTTTCACATTAGTTAAAAACAAGCATTTTTGATCAGGATTACATACACCGTCAACATCATTGCAGCAATCTTTCAGCCTTTTGTGCTACCACAGTCCTTTCTCTTACAAAACAATTGTCGAACGCACGGCTTTGATAATCTACGATTACTACTAGTAGTTAATATATTTTGTACTGTTCACGCTATATGTTTATACTCAATATCCGATTCCCTTTGTTACTACCTTTCATATACTGAGCGGAACAAATTACTTAACGAAATATTCATATTAGCCTCACTCCGCAGGCAAATCTATATCCACACCGCGGCAAAACGTCACGCGCATGCGCTGTTGATGAGCGTCTGATCTCCCCAGTTTCCCGCCGAAACTAAAAGAAAACAGAGGCAATCACCCCTGTTTCTAAGTTATAAAATTATTTACTAAAACGTTTAAGCCCTCGAAAATTTGTATTTGAAACCTGAGCCTTCCTTCTTTCGGCCAGCGGAGCACAACGGTTTACCGCGGTGCACACAGCGGTCAAACGTCTGCGCATGCGTCAAAAATCTTGCAACAACAACATATTCCAAAACAAATTCAGAGCGAGCCGGCGGCCGTCACTGTTCACACACCCGTTTTCAAACCTTGAGAACTTTTTTGGTAAATTACGAAAAAAATTGGTAAACTCACAGTTTGAAGTTTGTTCAATTTCCCGTCGACTGTGAACATAAAAAGCTTAACTTTCACGTATTTTTATTAACTTTTTGGGGTAGAAGTTCACTGTAATATGTTTTAAGGTACATTTTGCGCGGCCGCCCACCAGACTGACCGTAATACGCACGCGCAGACGTTTGACCGCTGTGTGGCCGCGGTGTGGTCTGGGAACGAGAAAAGAGGTGGAGGGGGAGAGATTGGAGAAACGAATCACTTTTTTTCTCGCTCCAGTTCTCCCGCGTCCATTTATCCACAGGGAGACTTAGCGACCGATGTATCCTTATGTAGCCTACAGGAGGAGCTATATTTATATATACTTTCTGATATACTGTTTCACTGTACGTACATGTGACATTTAAGTATAGTTTACAACTGATATGTACATATTATTACATGTTAAGCACTTGCTATCGTTTTTATTCACGAGTTTTTAATGGCACATCGACTAATAATTGTTTTTACGTTTCAGCAATAAATAATACAAGCAATTTGATTGGCCTAAGTAATTTATTATGGGAAATTTGATAGGGCAATACAACCCGTGAAGCCGGCATATGGTACCACTTCACTGTTGTGATACGATTTATCAGACTGATATCGACCCCGAAATAAACATATGCATCTCATCTTATTTGTAATAAGTGGCAAATAAAAAGAAAGCCGGCATCGCTAGCACCGTATGTGATACGAAGGTCACGCCGCGGCAAAACGTCACGCGCATGCGCCTTAGATGAGCCCATCGCGCGCGCGTCCCCCAGTTTCCCGCCGAAACTAAAAGAAAACAGAGACAATCACCCCTGTTTCTACTTTTAAGTACGTATGCGTATTTACGTGAAATGTTTCGCGAAAAATAAGAAAACTACTTAAAAGAAAAGCCTAAGACTTTAAGAGGTTGAAGTTTTCTTAATTTGTAATTCACTGTGAGTTTACTAAGTTATAAAATTATTTAATAAAGAAGTTTAAGCCCTCGGTAATTTGTATTTGAAACCAGAGCCTTCGATCTTCCGGCCAGCGGAGCATAGCGTTTTGCCTCGGTGTATACGTAGGTACTCCATTGAAATCCGCCTACCCTACGAGCAGAGCCTTTTTCCCGCTAAAAGAGAAAAGAACGTTCTGCTGAAATCACGTCAAGTCGCAGTTCCAACTTCTGCGCTAGTTCCTGAGTCCGGTTTACCGTCGTCAAACCGGATTTTACAGTGCAGAATGCATTGATTTTATTGAAAAACCGATGGTCAAGTCTGAGCCCACCAAATCTCGGTTTACCCTGGGCTCGAAATTGTATCCAAGCAACGCTCGAGTATGCTTAATATAAACATGATTTCGGCAGAGCGTTTTCTCTCTTTTCTCTTTTAGCTGTAAAAGGCTGTATTCGCGGGATGTTGAATCCCTCGACACAGGTGAATGCTCTATTAAACTGCGGCTGATATTCGTATCCAGAAAATAATTTGCGAGATTGAAACTTTAAGGAACAGTGAGCATATTTGACTTTATGAGCGGCATCGGTCAAGTTGACAAACTCTATTTGATTTTTTATACAGATGGATGAAGAAGACGTCATGGTAGATGAAACAGTGCCGATAGAGGAGAGGACGCTTTTCAAAAGGCCTATGCAAGACCAAAGAAACTTTACAACTGTTCTTGAAGGTGCAATGAGCACTCTACGGAAGTTGGAGATAAAAGAGAAAAATGAGAGCCTTATAGATCCAATGCTATATCCTGGAAACCTAAAATTTAGACGAGACAAAGGCTCCTCATCCCCATTTAGAAGTGTTTTGGAAACGCCAAAGTTTTATGACAACGATGGCAGGTCATTAGTGAAAACTCTTCCGACCATGCAAGGACGTCTACCGAGAGAGCGGCATTCAATTCCATGTTCAAATGATAATATCAACACAAAGAATGCGATCCTTAGTGCAAGAGGGCTTCATTTAGCCAGTACTGAAAGAATGCGGATACCGAGAGAGCGGCATACAATTCCATGTTCAAATGATAATATCAACACAAAGAATGCGATCCTTAGTGCAAGAGGGCTTCATTTAGCCAGTACTGAAAGAATGCGGATACGAAATGAAAGCTCTGTGCAGCCCCTAGACCCAGTGCAGTCCCCAAATCGCCACGATAGAGAATCGAGACTCAGTTTGATCCGCCTTCCAATCATTCAAGACAGACCAGATTCACCGTCGCTGTCATATGCGTCCATTCGAAGCGTCCCTGATCATCGCGTTCAAGCATTTTGGAGCAAACAAAATTTGCGCAATAGAGAGGAAGAGAGAAGCGCTAGGAACTTTAATAGTGAGAGCAACATTAAGAGCCGATTGAAGAAGAGAAAGAAACATAGTTTGGCGGATGATGGCAAAGCGTCTGTAGCCGATATATTCTTTGAGAACGAGAAGAAAACCTCATCAAGCTCATCTTGGAAAATACAATTGCACACAAGATAAAATACATTCTGGGTTTAAATCTATTATGAAAAACAGCTTGAATAAGGGGACCATGCTTTTGTACTAACTCTCTTAGGAAAGCAAATCTTAAGACCTTATTAATATTTTTTTGTCTTCTATGTTCAAAGTTCATCAACATTTCGGATATTTTTACTATTATTAGAATTCAAGCTTGTATATTTAGTGACCATTTCTATACTAGTTTC
The DNA here is from genome assembly GCA_030867875.1 of Actinernus sp. WN-2022. Taxonomy (NCBI): domain Eukaryota; kingdom Metazoa; phylum Cnidaria; class Anthozoa; order Actiniaria; family Actinernidae; genus Actinernus; species Actinernus sp. WN-2022. The sequence goes on from JAOWCC010001589.1 coordinate 25,069,906, forward strand.
TATACAAGATACTAGTGCTATAAGCAGTGGTAATGACCTTGTAATCTCGTTAATCTTCTGATTATCCTGGGAATAGTTTTCAATTATTTCGGATTTGTAAAGATGTCTTTCTTTGCTCTTACGTCAGGAACGTTTCTTTTATGTTGACATAGTGCCCTTAATAATTAAACAGTCCAATATTTCACGAACGCTTTCAGATACGCACGAAAACGATACATAAAAACGCAAACTTTTGAACACTCTCTCCAAAGTGGAAACATTTAAACGCAGCGCTATCGGTTTGGTGTGGACGGTCAAACTTGCCTAAAACGCAAACGCTCATTCGCAGTCCACTCACGAGGAGAATGGAGGACATGGACAGGTCGAATGGCCATCTGAAAAGAAGTGATCCGAAAATGATGTCCATCCCCTATCAATACGTTTTCAAATGTTTCGGAGCTTTGTGTGGACGGGGCGTTGTCCGTTAGAATACGCAACTTGTCTGTTAAAATGGGATTTGTTCGTGGCATCATGCATATGATAATTCATAAATAGTGGGACATCTAATCAGTATGATAATTTCTAAAACTAACACTCTTTATGAATTACAGCCCCCGGCTTCATTTGTTTAACCAACAGGCAACGTTTACAGATAACAAAGGGAGACCGATGGATGGATTTCATCAGGTTTTCGTGAATTAATTAGTCACTAGCAGAGATACGATTCGTTTCTCGATTCCTTTTCCGTTAGCCTGGTGCCTTCCTTTGCTGCCTTCCTCTCTCAGCATGTTTTCTTGCTCTATCTTAAAGTGCCTATATGCCCAATTTTTCATTATTAAATCGATTCTTCATATCGGTGAATAGTAAAATATTTATCGTGTGTTGCGTCTAAGAGTTATATAGAAATATCTACTTCAACATGTTTGAGTTTTTCAAGCCATTAGTTGTTCTCTTCTGGAGACTAGGGTGTGGATTTTGTTCCCTTTACTGAAAACGCACCATAACTTGGCGAAATGGGCTGATTCGATGCCACAGACCTCATATATACTATCGGAGAGTGCCTATAGGAATGCACGGGTGTACGAGCACGGGATAAACGGTGATAAACTACATTATAATGCTAGGCGGTATTTCGTGGCTGACGTGCCAGTGAGAATAGCCTTATACAAAACCGAGTCTCAGAGAGGGATTACAAAACAATAAAAATAGCCCAAGTTCTAGGACCATGCAACGTAACAGCATTGCTGTCTATATGCAGAACAGCCTCGAGGCTTGGACCAACAGCATTGTTGTCGATATGCAGAACAGTCTCGAGGGATTATATACAATACAATGAACTGAGTTGTTCAGTGTTGTTAACATAATTCACCTCTTAAAGTTCTTCACTGATCATGAATTCACATAGGTTAGCTATTTTTATTATTTCCCAAGTGCATTCCATATATTGTAACGGTATTTTTAATGATATTGGAATTCTTATATTTGTTCTCTTTGCACTGATTCAAGTCGAGGTTATGGGCTCATCAAACTGCCAAAATGAACCCAGCACCACAATGTCTGAAAGTTAATAATACAACTAAAACGACTTCACCAGTCAACATTGGCACAACATTGGCAAACCATTGGTTCAACATTGGCACAACATTGGATCAACATTGGTACAACATTGGTTCAACACTGGTACAACATTGTTGAAGCCTATCTTCAAATCGTTTGAAATGCTTGAAAACATCGGTGAAAGGTGTTGAAATGACGTTGAATAGTTAGACTACGTTCAAAGACCATTCAGTTCAAACGGTTTCAACATCTGGTTTCACCGAATATTGTACCGATGTTGAAACTGTTTTCAACCAGGGCTTAAGAACTAGGCACGGTCCAATGGCAAGAAATGGAGAAAGCTAAGGTGCTAATTGTGGTAATAGATGAGTTTACACTAGGCTCCTATGTCATGTGAACGACTAAGTAAATTGTCTTGGAAATCTGACTTAATGCCGGCAAATTCAAAGGCACTAAGTCGTTTTGAAGTCTGAAAACAGGTGACTTTTGTTGAACTTAGACAGACTTAGCGGACTAATTAAACAAATATGTCATTCACTTGTCTCTCATTGGGTCAAACCTTGGTATGCTTTGCGAAAAATGTCTAAACATGTTGTTACTCTCTGGCCGCAAATTTTCAGGACTCATGATTGTTTTACCCACGCAAAGCGTGTGAGAACTGTTAAGTAAAACAAGGTGAACTCACTCGTTGTTTCAATCGTCTACCTCACTGGCTTAGACATCAAACTCTATCAAAACTTGAAGACTCCTTTTTTTTTTTAACAGAGTGAAAACAGTCAGAACGTACTGTTAATATGACGAAAATTCAACGTGGGAAACAGTTTAAATTTTGAAAGCGTTTTGGACTCTTCTGTTGGACGTAATGTTTTCAGAGTATTTCATTTCAGAAAGTTAGACCTTAGCTTTTCACGCGGTAGCCATGTTTAATCCCAGGGCCCGGTTATTCGAAGCAAGGGTAACTTTATCCACAGGATAGGGCTAAATCTGTAATTCTAATCGGTACAGTTTATCCACGGGCCGGGGTAGCGTTTACCATTGCTTCTAACAACCGGTCCCAGGAGAATAAGACCCTTTGTTTTCCGTCCCCTCTCTAAACTGGTTCTGAAACTGGTTCAGTGCGACTGCGAGGGTACACGTGGGAAATCTATTGTTTCTAGCCAAGATAGCCGCCGCATAGACCGAATTCATAACGGCCGCCTCCTAATTTGCATAATTTGGAAGATAAATTTGTAGAGGAAAACTTATGCTACCACATAAAGGACCACATTAAAACTAGTAATTGTGTTTTAGAGCAATGTGGAGAATTACTGTTGAGTTATAGCGATTTGAAATGCTGAAAAAACATGAAAGCGAGGCTGGAATGGCCTCCCTCGTTTTTCTCATACAAATCGTTCTAATTTCCAATGGCTGTAACTTCGTTGATTTTTAAGCTACAACCTTCAAATTTCACAAGATCACTAATTTTAACTTGCTCTTTCGCGTGATATTGATAATGTTTTCTGTACATGTGTATAAACTATTGAAACATAAATACGCATTTATGAATAGGGTCTATGGTAAGTGACATGTAGAAAATTATTTTTTTGCCGAAATTTGGTGTTTACTATTCCTTTGTTCGCCTTAATTGATTTTCACAACCAGATTTTCGAAAAATATGGTTAGTGTAGAGTTTCGTTTACCCCGAACTAATAACAGATTGATTTCCTTTCTTATGTTTTCTCAGTTAAAACGTACATGTTGCGTTTTTGCAGACAACGGTCAAAATGTAGGCGACTGCGTGCATTTTCACGTGCAGTTATTGTATTTTGTAATTAAGGCTGCTATTGTTTTATGCCGTCATCCTAGTTCTAATATGAACAAGCTTATCAGTGCCGCTGAACAATAGTATTTTATTTGCCTAGTTTTTACATGCAGTTAATTGATTGCTTTTTAACTTCGTGCACACCGAAAATAATCAACTGATTCGGCGACGTCCGTGCGTGTGGGCTTAGTTATGCCAATCGAACTGCTTTCATTTCAGAAACCACAATTTCAAACCACGTCTATCAAGGGATCAGGAAAACAAAGCACTGATTAAGCACACAGGATTATCAAAAACCCAGTTGGGAGAACGTTTTCAGTTCATGATTTGGTGATTGTTCGTAGCCCTTTTGGTTCGTGAGTTACTCAATAAGCTGAAGTGCTTAAGTCAGTCTTGGTTGAAAAAAAGCTGGAGGTTTGGAAACTGCCGTGCTGAACTTAAGTATGCGTCAAATCTTCTTATCTCCCGCAGAAAAAGCATGGTTCGTACTGGGCAAAAGGCAACGGAGTCGAGTGCACACTTGAACAACACAGGCGCAATAGCCAAACGTTTACTGATAATGGATGATTACTTTTCTCGACATTTGAGTGAAGAGAACAGAGGCAGAACTGTCGCTGAACATAGCCCGAAAAGTGAGCCGAACATACATACATACGTAAAACTTTATTTATACACGATTAAACATCAGTAATAGCATAAAATAATTACAAAATACAGAGATTGTAAATAAGTGAAATATGCCTACTGTTTTTACATGAATGTTGTGTGTTGAAGTATGCTAGATTAGAAATAAGAAAGTTAAGTTACAATTTAGATAATCTTTTCTTAAAATACTTGGCTAAACTATAGAATACCCGGCCACTTTAAAAGATCACTATAATTCTCCATTATAGTGCAGGTGTATGTAGGGTCGTTCAATGAATGATATGGAGTCGAAAATGGTTAGGTTTTTTTTAAATTTCAGGGTTAGGTTTTTAGAAGGTTTGTATGAAAATTTGAGAAAATGAATTATTAATGACCCAAATGGCCGGATATTCTATTATTGATTCTTCTTTCAAACACTTTAGTCAGATATTCGGGTGCAAGGCTGTACAGTGCTTTATAGACCATAACTGCTTTTTGAATGGTCCTTTGAGATTCTAGTCTTTTCCACCCTAGGTTACTCAGTAGCTCGTCAATATGGGTATGAAATGGTAGACCAGTTAGTATGCGGGCTGCTCTGTGTTGTAGTTTTTGTAACTTGTCAGAGCCCTTGGTTTAAGTTTCCCCATACGCAGCTACAATAGTCAAAGTTGGGCTGAATTAATGCCCTATAAACACTTAAGAGAGTCGCAAAAGGAACAAATGGCTTCATGCGTTTATGCGCACCAAGACCAGAATATATTTTTTTTGTAAGTTTTTCAATAAGGGTCAGGATAAGGGTATTTCATGATAAACATTCGTCAAGGTGTACTCCGAGGTACTTCACTGACGAAACTCTCTTTACAACCCACCACCAATTGGAAACGACATATCTTTGGGAAATTCCTGAAGTCTCTGGCTTGAGCCAATGAGTAGTATCTCTGTTTTTGACGCATTTAGTGAATGTTTATTGGCTGCAACTCACTTCAGTCAGGTTATTCGTGACAGATTTGTTCATTTCCTCTGGGTCGTTTCCAGTGGCAGTGAGGGTTGTATCAGCAGCATTCATACGCGTAGCTGCATCTGGCAAACAGAGAAATAACAGAGGCCCTAATATAGAGTAAGAGGTACACCACATATTACAGGTTTGAGGGTAGATGTTTTACCGTTGACACAGCAGTTTTGTTGTCTATTGTTTAGATCCAAACCATTGCAACGAAACGCCTTCTATTCCATACAATGCCAGCTTTTGAATTAGAATTTCGTGGCCGACGGTATCCAAGGCCTTTTTTAGGTCTAGAAATGTAATAGCATTAACAAAGCCGCTGTCGATGTTCCTGTACCAGTCATCGGTATAGCCTCAAGAAGCGCTATGACTGTGGAGTGAGTTCTCTAAACCCGGACTGAGAATTTGTGAGGATATTGTTACCTTAGCTTGTAGATATTTGTAAAGCTGCTCAAATACTAGGCGTTCAAATACTTTAGATATTACAGGGATAACAGAAATTGGTCTATAGTTGTTGGAATCAGACCGACTATCTTTTTTAAAGATAGGGAACATTCCGAACATTCCGTCACTGGGACTAGAAACATCTCTTTCTACAGCAGAATTTTCAGTTTTCGATTCATTTGTAATACAAGATGAAATAATTAGAGTTTGTCTACAAACGGAGCGGTTAGACTTCATTGCTCTTTAGGTCGTTTCCTATTGGACTTCACTGATAAAGAATCCCATTGTTTGAGGGTTAGGGTTTGTATTGTTTTAGGGGTAGGCTATTGTTTGGGTAACCAATAACATTTCAGGTTGCAAACGGTGAAGTCTGCCCGAAACGGAGAACACAACTTGGAGGAAGGTTCAGTTTTTTTATTGTTTCACACTGTTTATGTTACATTATAAAAGAGTGCATATTACATATATTAAATGTTATTAAAAAAGCAAAAAGGATGTATAACTAAAGAAAAACTTCAGAATATGTGCACAGTGACCAAAGTAGCATATGATTTCGAGTTGGTCACTGTCTATGTTGAATGTAAATGGTGACAGAGTCAATGAATGATTTAAGGAACATATGTTATTTACAGTAGTATTAATAAAATGACTAAGGTTGTTTTCAGAACATAAAAAATACATGTATAAAGAAAGAAAGAGGGTAGACAGATAATGTACGTATAGCAGACTATCTATATATTTACAGGGATCTCATGCTGGTATAAGTAATGATTAATTACATGTTGATGTATCAATGTGCAGAAAAGAATATATACATACATATATCTGTATATTTTGATTGGTGTGTACATATTTAGGAATTAAATTATGTTACAGAAAATATCTCGACAACCGAAAGTGTAATAAAGGATAGCCTTGGGGTAGCGATGAGGGAGGAGGAGGAGGAGAACGAGGAGGGAGGAAGGAGGAGGAGGAAGGAAGGAGGAGGAGGAGGAGAACGAGGAGGGAAGGAGGAGGAGGGAGGAGGAGGGAGGAAGGAGGAGGGAGGAGGAGGAGGAGGGAGGAAGAGGGAGGAGGAGGAGGGAAGACGAGGGAGGAGGAGGAGGAGGAGGGAGGAGGAGGGAGGGAGGGAGGGAGGAGGGAGGTATTGGTATGGTAATTATAGTTCAGTTTTAGAGAAGAATTTGCATCTCAAGCATTTTCCTCAAAACAATAGGGCTATTGTTTCTGACATACTGTACTGATGATTCTAGCAAAGTTGGTCTTACGAGTCATAGTGGATTTACTGTAAAGGTTTACAAACATTCTGATCTCAGAATCACGTTATGAGTGATAGCGAAGGTAATAGCTGTACGGAAAATAAGACATTTTAGGCGTTCTGTAGGGGTTCTGATGTGCAGCTGAAATTAAAATCCTCCGCCGTCTATGCCGTCATTAGATTCCACAGCACTTTATTCACGAGCCTCAGCCAATAGATAATATATTCACCTTCCTTTTATTCATGAGCACGCCGCACTTTATTCATGAGCGCCACACTTTATTCATAAGATGAGCTTGAAACAATACACTCGTGACGTCATCCCTTCCACTTCAATTTCCACTTCATTTTATTCATGATCTTGAAACAATAGATAATGTAATCCACTTCATTTTATTCATGAGCTTGAAACAATAGATAATGTAATCCACTTCATTTTATTCATGAGCTTGAAACAATAGATAATGTAATCCACTTCATTTTATTCATGAGCTTGAAACAATAGATAATGTAATCCACTTCATTTTACTAATGAGCTTGAAACAATACACTCGTGACGTCATCTGAATTAATGAGATTCCACTTCAATTTCCCACTTCATTTAATGAGATTCCACTTCAAAAAAGGGGCTTAATTCCATGCGCCTATCTACCGATACAACACGGCCTCTCATTTTATAAATAGTACATTAATTGTCAAGTTTAAAAATTTCGAGAAGATTATAATAGGGGTTTGCGTTTTCCTTGTTGTAGGCAAAAATATACTTCTTACACATTTGTTTTGTTTGGTGCGGACTTTAGTTAATCTTGTTTTGTAAGTACAACCCCAACTCATAAGAACATAGTTCAAATATGGATATATTAGGCTATAGTATAATTGTTTAAGCATTTGGAGGTCAAGGTAATGTCTTCGTAATGTCTTGATGATTCCTATATTTTTTTGCTAGCTTGTTATTTATATGTATATGTACATTCTTCCTTGTTGAGGTTATGAACATATAGTTAGTTTTCTTAAAGTTAACAGATAGTTTTTTGACAGCACAGTATTTTAGGACGAGTTTAAGTTCTTCATTCGTTAGACTCGATTTCCTTTACATTATCACCAGCAAAGAATATATTGGTATCATCAGCAAATACTCTAAAGGAGAGTTTTGAGGAGAAGTTAGGTAGATCGTTAATATATAGTGAAAATAATAGCGGCCCCAGGGTTGAACCTGTGGTATTCCAAAGATAATAGTTTCCACATTGGATAAAATTTAATGGACTTCATCGATTTTTACGTACAGTGGGACCTCGATTTAACGAACCTCTATATAACGAAGTCCTCGTTATAACGAACACAACCCGGCAGCCCAAACGTAAAATCTACCCCGATATAACGAAAAAAACGTCAACACGCGACGAGATGAATGCGGAACAGGCCAACAGCGATGAAAATCCTTTAATCCTGTAACAAGAGAACAACCTCTCAGTCAACAGCTCATTAGATGTGTATATACAGTACAGACACTGGCACTATCGAGACATCTACAGATCCGCTTTATCCTCTTTGTCTCTTATTAGTTCTATATTAACTTCGTTACTTCGTTACAAAACAATTATTAACTATAACTCAATATAACGAACATTTTGGTTGCTTTTAACGAACCCTCGATATAACGAACCAATTTCCCCAGTCCCTTGGCACTTCGTTAAATCGAGGTTCCACTGTACTGAGTACGGTTATGTAGATAATTTTCGAACCATTGGAGTGGAGTGCTACGGATTCCATAGGCATATAGTTTATAAAGCAGAATTTTGTGGTCAACAGTATCGAATGCCTTGGAGAAGTCAAGAAAGAGGCCACACCTACTCTTCTTTTTATCAATTGCTAGGTTTAGGTTGTCAGTAATTTCTAAAATAGCTTGTTCGGTACCTAAATCCAAATTGATATTTTTACAAAATATCATATTTCTCTAAACATGCAATCCCAGAAAATAGTTGGGTTGAGGTATTTGTATATATATGGTCTATGAAAGTTGCGGTATGACTAGTGAATCTTGTGGGCTTAGCTATCATTGACAAGAGCTTATTAGAATATACCATATCTAGATAATCTTTCGTTTGTGAATGAGTATTATATTTTAGAAGGCTTTCCACACAAGAACTTTGGAAACCATTTGAAATATTGAAATTCGTGCAACTTGAGAGTTTGACAAACAAAGTACAGTACCACAGTTGGTACCTACAATCCTGGTCAATAGGTTTTGGAACACTTGCCACAACTTGTATGCTCTCTCGAACAAATAATACGTTACTATCTACTTTCTACGGTGCCCACAAGTGTCACAGCAAAATTAATTTGCTCACGGCAAAATCATTTTTTTTTTCAATTTGTTCACGGCTATGGGCCCTCGCCGGAAGTAACGCCGTCCCCAGTGTCTTCTGGGAAATATCCCACAATGCGCTTGGAGCACATTCGTTTTTGGTGGGAACTTGGCGGCAAGAACGAAGTACTTCGAAGTTGAGTTCGTTTTCCCTCGCGATGTTTTGTGGAAATTGTGGCGTATGGACACAGTTACAGCAACGATATTGCAGCCATTGTGGAGTAGGTAAGTTGTACGTTACCTAACTGGGCAAAATGAAGCATAGAAGTGTTGCATTCGCGTACGAAACATCCACATGATAGGGGTGGGATGCTCGTCGTATCTTTTAGGGGTTAAAATCACAGGTTTGGTATTAGGCTGTTAAAACGAAAAAGTGCATGTCTGCAGTACACAACTTTAAAAAAAACAGAAAAAAATCTGTCAGCACGAGCACTATATTATGGGCAGACTAGACCTCGACAATGCTATTATCTTTATCCTATTAATTAAATTCATTGAAAGTTTGATTGTCTGTATGTTTTTGAATGGTATCTTTTCGGGGTCAAACTAAGCTTGAGCCACATCTTCGTCTTAAAGAACCACTTTAACGAACACCGCCGTACAGTAGATAATCCTTCTATCACATCCAATCCTACTGCCGTTTCAGATAATCATTTACCTACTGATATGCAGTTAGAACTTGTTTTTTCTCAGCGAGACAGTATACGCAAAGCGCGAGAAGCGTCTCTTATCGATAGAGGTCAAACTCTTGAACCACTAGGTATGAATAAACGTGATGAAACGTCATGATTCCCATACAAACACTGTATTTATCGCCATGTTTAATTGCCCCCTTTTCAAAATGTCGGAATTAACCGCGAACAGGTGTATTGTATGGGCCTACAACTTTATTACAACCTGGCTACATGCACGTCGGATTCTGTGAACATAATGAAGCTATTGCATCCCAGCTATGATGCACTCTGGATACACCTCTGGTAGTCACACTTACTTGGCCTTTTGAATTTGCTGTTCCTTTATTAAGTATTACTGAGCTGAGCGCCGGAACACTGCCGAACCATTCTCAGGAGACAACACTGATTACTACAGACGTCTTAGTGATGTCGTTCCTGATTTTTTTTCCCATTTTGTACATAAACATCACAAACTCTCAACACAGGTTACAAAAACCCTGGCCAGGACCCCCACAGGCAGTAATATTGATGTTATAATCAAAGTGAAATGCTCCCCTGTTAGCTGAGCAATTTCTAGAGGCACCAATGTCGTGGGTTGATATCTGGCTGTACTAATCCTTAGACACCTGGGTTCTGGTCTAGGTGGAACTCCAGACACAAAATGAACCACGGCTCATGGCATTTATTTTGGGTTCCTTGAAAATATATACTTAGCAAATCTGTCCAAAGCGACTCTTAAGGCTGGCCATGTAAGTCTGAAGTTGTTCTTGTACCAGTCCCTGCAATTACAATGAGGAAAGCATCAGGCCTCTGGCCGAATTCAAATATGGCCGCAGATAATTTGCATAATTTGCAAGTTAACAGTGGTAAAACACTCGCCTCTCGCCGATGCCGTACTGAGTTCGATTCCCGGCTCGGGCACCGTACAGGAATTAGGTTTGTTGATGATTCCTTATCTGCATTCAAGGGTTTTTTCCCCGGGTTATCCGGTTTTCCTCCCTCCGTAGAAATCAACATGCGAGTCGAGTGATGTGCATCGAAAACAGTTAATGTAGCGAGGAGTGTGTGAGGAGTAAAAGCAGGCCCACAACAGCTGTAAGCTGCAATAGAGCGGTTTTCAGTTGAGTGTAGTGAAACCAAACGCAAATTACCCACAGCCAGCCAATCATAGGAGCGAGTAATCACAAGTAACTCATAAATGGCTTCTCTATGAGCCAATGCCAAACCAAAGCAAAACCAATTTGCGTTTGGTTTTACTTTGGATTCTGATTGGTTGGTTTACTTTCTCAGCCAATAGGAGAGCTTAGTAAACGCAAAACCAAAACACTTCCGACACTCAATTGAAATCCGCTCTAATCAGCCTGTTTTAACAAATAAAATATTTGTTTTATTTATAATGTTGAAGCTTGACATTTTCAGGAGAATAAACTGTGTAATTTAAAAGGAAATGTGCATGTTAGTGCGGATTCAGTTGAGTGTAATACAACGAACCAAAGTAATTACAGAGACAATCACGGGAGCAAGTAAAAACACAATGAGCCAATCACGAACTGAAGTAATTCACGATTGGTTTTACTTGAACCAATCACGAGGAAAAGTAAACGCAATCGTGGATAACTCTTGCTAAAAGAGCAATTGATTGAGTGATGGGCTAAACAATGTTTGGTTTTAGTTTAGAACTTGATTGGCTGATAATAATAGTAATAATAGTAGTAGTAGTAGTATTTCTTCTATTGCTTAACATACAAATAGATGATCAGTTGCGCACCACAATACACAATTAAAATTAATAATCAACTAATATATAACTATTAACTAATAATGGTATAAAAATGTATGTATGTTTAAATAAAATCTATGGCATATAGTCTAACAATATCTGACAAGGCTAAGGTCATACAAATGATAATGATAAAATTCTAAGTCTAAAATGTAAATATTCAGTGATAAGCTAGTTTAAAAAGATGACTTCCAATGGCACAAAATTACGTAACATTTCACAGCCAATGGAAAAGCTAAGCAACCGCAAACCAAAGTAGTCACTTATTACTTTTGAGACTGTACCGAAAACTACCATACAGTATGTGAACTTGGTCCGTTGGTGTTCAGAGTGAGAACATTAGCTATAACAGTCAGGCTGTTATTATAAATGTCATATAATAATTCATATATTTTCCTGACCACTAACTGCGCTATGCATGAGAGGGATTTTCCAAATTAATAAATTTAGGAAGAACATGCATGGACTGGACCAATTTGTGAAAGAGTAATTGTGTTCTTCTATTTGAAGTGTGGATATTAGAGGTTGTAGAATGTGTTTATGTTGCCATGCATCAGTCACTGTCAATTATATTCGCAAATGAGCTTTTCGACCACAATGCAAGTATTTTATATGTTATTGTTTTTTTTATGTTCAAACTGTCACACATGATAAACAACTATATCTAAACGTAGTCTTCTTGCTTGCCCTAGAAGGAGTTTACTAATTGGGGACACAAATTACTCAGTCGAATTGAAATTAAGGATGGTTTTCGAGGAGGAAAACCGATGAACCCGGATAAAAACCCTTAGAGCAAGGGTGAGATTCCAACAAACTGAACTGATATGGCATCGCGATTGGGAATCAAACTCAGGTCACCGAGGTGAGAGGCGAAGCACTTACCAACACACCGCTCTAGTTTTTCTCAAGAGGGAAATTTGTTGCAAAAACTATCTACAAGTACCTCTTTGATGGGAAGTTCAGTCTTGGCTTCCATGCAAGGGACACGTACAGTGTACAGTACATTTACTCATTGGGTTAACTAACATAACAATAAAACTAATATCATATTCATGGCGAACTAATGCCTTGCCAGAGAAGTTCCCGTACAACTTACCATTGATACTGCTTGTGTAGCTGGTAATGTTTATCCAGGAACGCCTTATAAAACACTGACAGTTCATCGGCAAACTGTTTGTCTAATACAAAAGAACATTAAGTGAAGTTTGTCTGGAGCTACATGTACATGTATTGCATACTGGTAGATACACTATGATCTTGTACCTGTACTACCTTATATAAATAGAAGTATAAATATACATATTAAATTTTTGATATTAAATTTTTATTATTATTATTATACATGTATATTGCTCATTTTCATGTGACGTCATCGCCGCCATCTTGGTTCCATTTAACAAAGGATTCTTCGTTCGATCAACCATGAACCAAAATATTTCTTTGTTTGGGGATTGATTGCAAACCAGCAATACATGGTCTGTGTCACACGAAAAATAACTTTTGAAATTGTTGTATGTTTTTGTATACAATACATGTACATACATGGCACGATTTCATGAAATTGACAAGTCAAAGTGAAGACAACAATTTTACCCAAATGATTGCATGCCCATCATAAAACGATTATTGTACGGTATAACGTGTACATTTTGTATTAGTAATCGTTAATTTAACTTGCACACTAATGATTACCGGTTAATAATATTATAGATGCAAAAATGAAAAGGAGAACTGAATTAACTAGTTTTTGCAGCGAATTAACTACATTGTAGGTTTTGCATCGAATTTTTTATTTTTATTTTTATTTTATTTTATTGAATTTTCCACATAAATAATAATAATAATAATTACAGAGAAAAAGAAATAGTGGAACTAGAATGATGCGTGACAGGAGACAGTAACAGGACAAAGTCCCAATTGGCAACTGCCCCCTTACTTGACTTGTATAACTAAGAACTATAAAAGTAGGAAAAACAATAGACAATGACGTAGAGTGATTGCAATAAAACCGTGAAGTAAAAATTGGAAGATAGAGTAAAACAGTCAAATAGACACAAGGGAAAATAATAAAAATAGGGTGAACTAGTGTCTCAGTCTACCAACTATTTCACGGGTTTATTGCAATTGGTCTAACAATAGCAGTAGTAGAATTAACTGTGTTTGCATCGAATTAACTAGTTTTGCACCGAATTAACTGTGTTTGCACTGCTGAACATTAGTGATTAACACCTCTATGCTCAGCCAATCAGAATTGAGTATTTTTGTATCTATAGTATTATTGCTAAATTCATATTATAGAAAAGGCATTTCTTTTACCAAATACATGTACATGTAGTTTTAATATTGTTCATATTAATACATGTATGTAAAAATGAAACTCTTTAACACCAGCAGGTATAAATGTCATACATGTACATCGAAATCATCCCCTATCAGTACGATTCCTAATCTTGGTAAACATTTGTAATCACGTCGCATTTGCATCAAAATCACATACATTTAAACAAGGACCCGCACTAGAAAAGGGAAAAGACCCTCCCTTTCTCTCCCTTTGGGATTATAAATTTGAATTTCAAATTCAGAACAGTCAAACGAGTAAGCAGGTAATCAGTCTTCTATTGTTAGAACACTAAATTACTGACGCTAAAATTAAAATAAACCAAGAAAAAGTAAACAGCAGGAAGCTAGTTGCTCAGTTATGCCTCTCAATAACGTTTTATAACTATTTACACACTCTTTAGTGTATTTTTAGATATTCAAATTTTCGATTTGAATTTCGCGCAATACCAAATGTCAGAGAACATTCAAGGGGTGCATCGCATGTTGCAGAGCTTTGAACAGAGATGCTCACTTGACAAAGGCTGAGTGTTCGAGAATTGTGAAATTAATACACACACTACTCAGTTTCTGTAAAGGCACAAACTTCTGTGGTTTTGTTGTGTAAAATTCACGATTCTCACAGATTTTTTTTGCCAAAACATATATATACACTTAAGTCATTCTTACTGTTACACCGATATTTTCAATTAATAATAATCTTTCTAGAAGTCACCTAATTAACAAAAATTGAAATTGCAACTGAAAGGGCCTGGATGACATTCAAGTTAAGTAATATCCCACTTCCGCGATATGTTTTGCTTGTCACGCACAAAGGTTTCAATACAAGGCTCCGTGCTAAATTAATTTATTCTTTTCACAGAGAAACCTTTGTGCGTGACAAGTAAAGCATATCGCGGAAGTGGGCTATTCATATAGTGGCTTTCGTAATAACAGTTTGAAGATTGTATTGTATTCTTGACATGCATGGAGTGCTACATTTTATTCCTAAATTTAAATGTCACTTCCCAGAATTGATAACAAAAATCCGATGTTAAACAAGGTACTACTTAGGTTGTTCGTTCACCGAGGTCTACATTATTATGATGAAAGAAAGGAATTAAGAAACATTCAATATGTGTTACAGACTTTATATCTTACCAGTCTTCTGTCGTCTTCTCTCTAAAAATGCCTTCTTTGACTGTATGGTGAAAAAGGCAAAAATAATTAATTACTACTTTATTAAAAGGGTGGTTAGATATACTCGCTGTCCAGACAGTTATTTTCAGTGATTTTCATATGAATTGACAAACCTCGCACACATTTGATATGTTAAAAAACGAAGCATAGAGTAGAACCTCTACTTTGGGACACCTCTATTAAGGGGACACAATCCTGCTGGTCCCAGCTAAACGTTCACATTATCTTTGTATTTCTGACCACAGCTGATGTATCAGATGTATAGCTTTGGCGTGACAACCGAGGAAAAGAGACAAGATTTAGTCTGTACTCTAATCACAAGTAAATGACAGCTCATTCAGATTGTTAATTTCCCTCAAACGTGCTGTATTGGTCATTTCACATGGACAGAAATGTGGTAACCATAACACAGTACACATGTCAATATAATCACTGTTCTGCATTTGTAGTTTAGAAGAAACCAGCTTTGGTTGCTATGCACTGTATGTACACAAACATTTGCCTTGTGAGCTACAGACTGTACTGAAAAAGCAGTCGTGACTTTGAAAACTCATGATTACTGCAAGAACAATGCATACAACAGTTGTTTAAGTTTGTTAATAGTGAAAACTACATTGATTGTTATGTACATGTACGTGGTTGATTATTAACAAAAAATCCTCAACCTCTATTAAGTACAGTACATGTACGTGTATCATGTGCGCCAGACGGAAAAAGCTGTCCTGCCCTACTCGATTTGATGATTGTTGTTTTATCATTATTAAAAAAAAAAGTGGTCATACATGTATGATAAAAACGTATTCACTGAGTTAGGTCAGGCCGAACGGAAAAACTATGGCTCTCGGTCATTTTGTATGCGTACGTCATGACATCAAGCGAAATATTTTCCAGTCTTGCCCTTCCACTCAGTCAATAAGTACCTCATTCTTTGGGTTTATTAGAGTTTTAGAGGAAAATGAGATTTTTTTAGGAGGTCAATTTCAAAGCTGAACGCTACTTGAACAAAATGAGTTCTATAAATGAATCCCAAGCCGGCGCATTTAGGGTACATTTTGCTTGGATTTAGGCGCGTTCTGGGGCTCATTAAGCCGCGTTTGAGGGCACATTAACTAAAGGTGCCTTTTTAGGGTGCATTTTAGGGCCTTTTAGGGCGCGTTTTGGCGCGAATGCACCATTAAGAGGAAATACAACAAGAAGCAATCTGACCTTGCTGTCTCACGCCCATTTATTTTTTTCTCTGGAATGTAGAGCTACGTTTACTCCACTAATGCACCGAAAGGAAAATACATTTTATATGCATCAAGCAATGTGAGAAGTGTAATTTATTCTAAAAGCGAAAATTCAGTCAATGTGCAATGCTCTGATAATTGCCAGGGCTCAAAATTGCGCCCGATACGCCTAGATTTTTTCGTTTTACGCCTAACGTTTTCCACTTAGGTGTAAAATTACGCCTAGATCCTTTTACAAAGGTAAAAATTATCGGAAGACAAATCTTATTTCCAAATCTCTAAAACTATCTGATTTTTTTTTTAATATTACTACCATTTGCAAGCAAGCGTTTAAGTGTAAACTTTTTTGTCTGTTGTTTCAAGTTTGAAACGCATAGTTTACTAATTACGCGGCGACGTTTGGCGTGTGAAGTCTGAACTTTAAACCGTAACATTTCAAAGTTTGACAGTTCCTATCTATAGGTTTTGTCATGCAAAACATAGCCTTTTGTCATGCAAAACAACTTGTTTCGCGCGGGAAAATAGTTTACATTACATTACGCCTAAATTTTGGAGAATTACGCCTAAAATTTTTAAGCTGGGCATAAAATTACGCCACCTTTTTTTTCTTAATTTCGAGCCCTGTATGCATTTTGTGAAATAATGGGTCCGCCATTTCTAACTACTAAAACATACATGTATTTTAGTGGTTTGTAATAATACTTAACTAGAAGAATTGTCGTTCGAGTAGCTTAAAGGATTAAAAGAGTGAGTACAGATGAACCCATGGAAGGGAAGGTGATGGAAAGCGATTATTTTTGAGAGAAAAATCTATGATTTATCCTTTGTGGGAAATGTACATGTACACAATCTCTGGCTCTGCATTGATAATAAGCAGGGATATCATTGGAATTTTATATCATAATTTGTCAACTGCTACCTAGGGTTATATGGAGGAGAAAACAATTATTTCAGTAGGACAGTAAAAAGACAGTATTCAATACTTTTTGCAAAAAAACTCTAGTGGAAGGAAACAGAAAGTAGTCAGACCAGTGTCCTGTCATGTTGATTATATATTGGACATTTCTCGAAAATGATTGGTCATTCATAGTCTGCTGTCTTACCACAAAATTATTTAATATATGAATCCCTGTTTAGCAGTACCTGGTTGTAATTTTCATTGTGCTTGGTCCAAAATTCCTGGTGCCATGAATAGATGACTTCTTTTTTCATCCTAAATCCTTGCTCCTGATAATGGTAATTACAATAAATATTAATCAGTATCAGGTGAGCCTTTATTACATAATTCTACCAATTGCACGAAATATACAAATGACAGCACAGTCAAAATCCTATTTCTCGAGTGAGGACACATGATTTTTGGTTATTATGAAAAGATAATTTTGTTACGTACTCGAAAGAACTTAACGTAATGTTTCATATCCGAATCATGGGATTCTATGAGTTTCAAATGCGAGTGAAATTTCAAATGTTGAGCCAGAAGGGCAAGACATTTGAAATTCTCACACAGCATTTGAAACCCCCAAAGAATCCTGTGATGAGGATATGAAACAGCTTCTACTACTCATTAATTATTACATGCAGGTACATTTTATGTAAGCATTGTTTCTATTGTTTGTAATTAAGAGTATTGTTGGACTCTTGTGTATATATATATAGTGTAGTTATCCTGCTCATGGATTCTTCTTCTTTTTGGGACAGCAGAATTGAACAAGCGATTCAGTATAGTGTAGTTGTTTAGGGAGTGAGCTACAAATCTATGGTTCTGGAAGAGTTGGTTTGAATCCTGTTGGAGGTAGATTTTTTTCTTTTCATGTCACTTCACTTCTCTACTGTCGACACGTTAGTTCCCCAGTTATTATGGACAGGATGTAAAACATTTCAAAGTCCTAGCTAGGACTTTGAAGTGGTGCTGACAGTATTCTAAATCAGGGTTTCAAAGTACGACATGTCGTACAAATCCAGCCCTGGGATTGGTGGTTTCCCTTGTGAATAATTAATGAGTAGTAGAAGGTACAGTTGTATATTATTAGCCAGCTAAACATCTAATATGGCTGTGCATTAGTAAGAGTCATTCATATTTTGGCTCACCTAAAATTATATGAATGACTTGTAAAAATACACAGCCATATGAGATGCTTATCTGACTAATATTAAGAGTAATTATAGAGGAACAAGGTCTGAAGCAGAAATATAAATTATACACCCCATTTCAGACCACTACAAAATAAAACTAAATAATCATAAACTCCACCTTTGACAAAAGGAGGTAAAAAATTAAAAATGATACCCCATTCCAGACCAAGAGGGTCAAACCACACCCCATGTCCATTATATATCCAATAATTTTTTAAACTACGGTTAGCTCACTATAACTTACGTGGCTCTGGTACAAAACTGGAGCAATTTCGCTTTAACACTAACTGGCTAAAGAATTCGTACTCTTCCATTACTAGCCACTTATCATTATGGAACAATCTACCCACTAAAGTACGTGAAGCACCTAATTTAAAGACATTTAAGAAAATGCTCAATAAGGTAGAGCTTAACCCACACATATACAATACATACATGTAGATGTAATTTTAGCATTTTATCTTAGTTGTAAATAGATGTTTTAAAGTAGGGAATTTTTATAGTAGATTTTCAGACAGTCGTTTTAACATATATTACATTTAATTTAATACATTTAATAGAAACACATGCGCATTTTAACGAGTCTTTTAGCTCCTAGGCGTTATGTGTATAAATAAATGATTGATTGATTGATTGATGTGGCACATAACCAGATCAAAGCCTATTTCCAACAACTAATTTATGAACACATCCATATCCTTGCTCACCCTTGGTGTCTCATTTTTCCTTCTAGCAAAAGCCATTTGCCTTAAATTAGATTTAGGATCAGGTGGTCCAACCATGTCGTGCACCTTGGGATAAGGACGACTGGCAGCATTCTGCAAATGCAGTAAATTACACAAATCAAAGGGTTTTCTTATCAATCAAATGCTAATTATATTGTAAGCTGAAGTCATAACAAGTTTGTATGTAGACTTTAAGCTAATTAATACAAGTTACTGAGTGAGGGCTCAGCATCAACTTTTATACCCACTTGTCCATTCGGGCAAGTGAAGCCAACTTTTTATTAATTTTGTCCAGTTTCTTTTCCTTGCCTGTTGCATTTTGGATAAATTAGGCACCCATCAGCAGACATTCTGAAAACTACCGTAGTCAGATTACAATGATTATGGATCTCTTTACTTTCCTGGGAAACTACCCACCTACCCCTCCCTTTGATATGCATGTTTACCATTAAAGATTAGGGTGAAATGTGGGGGATGGGTGGGGATTTCCCAGAAAGGTAAAGAGATCTGAATTATCTTACTGTTTCTGAGTCAGCCATTTTCAAGTCGTAAATGTACAATGTACACAGAGCCATGCATTCAGCCATTCATCAAAACCAAACGAAACAAGAAACTCAAAGTAAAGTAATCATGGAGCTACATTTGTACAATCATCTTATGAATGTCACACTCGATGTTAGTGCTCCCAGTTGTTGGTGATATCAATTATTGACTATACAGCATTGGACCAGTTAAAACAAATGCATTAAAAATATATTCAGTAGTCTCATTAGACAGTCATGTACAAAATGTACATTTTGTATATGTGTTAGGTCCCAGCATTCAGTAGTCCGGACATCAATTAGACCTGTACTGTCTCGCTAGGGTGATCATATTAAATACAGTTTTCATTAATTAGAATGGCCGTATTTACAAATATATGCTTGCACATTCACTTGGTATTAATGTAGATTTGCAGCGAGTGTGTAAGGTCAAAGGATTTTGAGCTTTCGACCGGCGGGTGTAAAGTACCCGGAGTACCCAATCGATGAAAATCGATCATCGGAAAGCCAATCGATAAATCGATATCAATCGATATAATTAACTAATTGATATCGATTGATATCGGTCAATCGATGAAAATCGATAGTCACACAAAAAAGGTGCCAATCGATAAAAATCGATTAATCGATTAGTATCGATTGTTTTCATTCTGTTTGATAAGAATCAAGTTTCGTTTTTAATTATAACCCGTCGATATCCTGATACGTGACAAGCTATTTAGACGGCTTTGTTTTCCCACGAGACGAAAGTGAGCAGTGAACGGACGTTACTCGTCAAGTCATGGCTACACAAGCAAAACTATCAGAAGTATCTATAAATTGTACGGTTAATGGCTACCAAGAGTGCACATTTGAAGTGGCCATGGGTTAGGTTAGGTTAGGGTTAGGTTATCGATATTTCATCGGAAATCGATAAAATCGAGGAAGTTAAATTATCGATTGATATTGGAAATCGATAAAATCGATAGTCACACAAACCCTTCTTATCGATTTTCATCGATTTCCAATATCAATCGATAAATTGATATCGATTGATATCGATTTTCATCGATTGGTATTGGTTATCGATTTTATCGATTGGATACTCCGGGAAAGTACAGTTCAGGTTACAGGTCAGGTCACAGGTCAGGTAAGTGAGAACCCGTCGTTTACCTGTGAACTCGTCCAATTGTTAGGTTAGGTTTGTGGTTAGGGTTAGGATTTGTCTTAGAATAACAACCTGACCTGTACTTTACACCCGCCGGCTTTCGACTGTAGTGTGGTTTCCCGCCGGTGCTGGCGCCGGTGGTTTGTGTCGACTACGAAAGAAGATTGCATTGACAGTTGATAATTACATGTACAGTGTGTGAGATGCTAACTTGTGGTGCTGTGTTTGGTTAAGTGCCATTCAAATTTGACTCCATGACATTAATATTAAGTCGATGAAAATTGATGAAGATAATCAAGGACGCCAGCATTGTGACTTGGGTAGCCTGTGGTCGGGTCTTGTACAACTTGCCTGACTGTTCCGTCTGCAGTTCCCTACCATTCCACAAGAAAGTCGAGGTACATAAAGGAAGAAGTAATGCGGTTTTAGCCTTGCGATGTTCATGAAGCTTAGAAGACAAATAGCACAACAAAAGCTCAAAGAACGGAAGAAGTAAGACTCGAAAAATCACCACAGTTCCCGTCCACCATTTTGAATTTACATTCATCAGTCCTACGCATGCTCTTCTACGAATCAGCCGCGTGTTTGCGGGCGCGCGAAATTCAACATGGCGGACGAAGGTGATTTGATGTACTCCAAACACTAAAACAGCCTCTTGAGTCTTGTGTTCATTTTAATAATATATTTTTTTATTATAGAAAAATTCAAGGAAGTGAAAAGAAAGGACGAGGAAGTAAAAGATACCGGTGACGGTTGCGGTGAACATTCCGAACAGTCATCTAGATCAAGACAGACAAGAGGTATTAAAAACTTATAATTTATAGTCACGCTCCGACGTGAGCGAAAGTTATTCATACTTCAGTCTTCACGACTTTAAATATACAGTCAACTCTCTCTAGACCTAGTCTATAAAGCGAACACTCTAACTCTATTAAAGGCGGACACCTCTCTAAGTCTAAGGCGGACAGCAAATTTGGTTCTTAAAAACCTTTTTCCCACTTATGCACCTATCAATTGAAACCCCGACCCCCCCCCCCCCCCCCCCCCCATCCCGGGACAAGGTGGGGATTTGACTTGACATCCTTACAAATGTTGATAAACCCCCACACCAGTGGGCATGTTTTCTGGTAAAACCCCCACCCTGGTGGGGCAACTCAATGGTATTATGTCATTTTTAACAGTCTTAATAAAATAATAATGAGTCTTTATTACAAAATGAATTCCAACAAGAGCTACAATAATGGCAGAACAAGAAGTACATGTGGTAAAACCTGCATGTTTATATAATATTGATTTGCTCTGTGTCTTGTGCTGATGTACATGTATTAGCATAATGAATCTAACACAATAGAAAGGATAAACATTTTTCAGAGGTACAGTCAATCTAGTTTCGCTGTTGAATAGTTTAAGTGTAATTTGGTGATAACTAATTTTACTTTTTAGTGTATCTAAATTTAACTAATTTAAATTTCACTTGCAACGGTCCTCAAAGTCTGGAGGCCGCATTTTGTTTTGTTTCCATATTTGATTGGTTAATTTTGTTTTGTCATTCACATCCATCAATCGTAGTTCAGAAATAGCATGTACTTCCTGCCAAATTTAGAACCGTTGGTCGCGTGACACTTAGCTATTTAGTGACACTATTTAGTACTAATTTAGCAAATCCTGAAAAATCCCCTACTTCCTTGGGCAAAACTTGCTTTCAAATGCGATCAAATCCCCCACATTCCCCGACCTTGTCCTGGGGTGGGGGGGGGGGTCGGGGTTTCAATTGATAGGTGCATTAATCTCTGTATCTTGATCTCTCTGTAAGCCAGACACCTCTATAAGCCGGACACCAAAATAGGTCCCGAAGGTGTCCGCCTCAGAGAGAGTTCGCTGTACTCTATCTCCAATAGCGATACTTACTGTTTGTAAACACTGACGTTATTTGTATATTTGCATATATAATGTGGTTGGCAAAAAAAAACGCGTGTTTGTATGATTTGTGTGGCGCCTAGCGATTTGGGCCTCACAAAATACATCTAAACTCTGCTTCCAAATCTTAATTCTTTTATAAGACTTTATATAAGTTAACAGCATATACATGTAGTCTTCGATGAAAGAGCTTGCTTGCATTTTGGAAGAACAAGAAGAGTAATTTGGCAATGAATAAGCACCGACCTGTGATATTTTATAAGCAACTGACTGTGTTCACGCTTCGTTTCTGCCAACCACAGAATGCAACATATGTGGCGTGACTGGCCTGTGTGACGTCACAGTAAGTATCACTATATGTTGAAATGATTGTACAACAAGTGCATGAAGAAAAACAAAAGAGAAAATGAGAAAAGGATAAGAAAAGAGGACCATTCCACTATAATTTACAGTCCCCATGGTGGCGTATTTGCAATGCTCTAATTCAAAAATTTCAAATGCCCATTTTTTTTAGGGGGGGGGGCGGCGTGGGGGAGGGGGGGGATGGGCAGGTATGGAATTGATAGAGACATTTTAATCAAATTACAAATTGCATTGACCTGCTTCACAGTCATGAAACTTTGTATAAATCACTTGTATGATTTGACAGACTAAATTCCCGTCCACTCGGTTGTAGTATTACCATTATTTATACTACAATCATGTATATTCAGTCCAAAATGCACGATATGATTGATCAAGAGCTGTACATGTGTTATTAGAGGACACACATGTGGATGGCGTCATGAGTGTGTGCAACCAATTTCTCAACTTGTTTTGATTGAATATATATTGTCATACATGTAGTGTTTAGTTTGTGATTATTACATAAAACAAATAGATTCCATTCTAGCTCCCATGTGTCTGTCCTCTTATATACATCAATCAGCACAGATACAGACACCAAAACATGAAGAGAACATCAGTTGATCCACTTGACTGCATCTTGTGGCACACTTCTTTGTATCTCACTGGTTAGCTCAGTTGGTAGAGCACGGTCTAGAGTGCAGGAGGTCGGGGGTTCTAATCCCGGCCGTGTCCTTAGGCAGGGATGTATAATCTGTTGGCCTTGTCTCCTTCCTCTTCTAATCTATACAAGGGGGACGTAAAAGAACCTGTTGTGTTATTTAGAGAAAGAGTAGGGGAATTTGTCTCCCGACACAACAGCCTGGTATTCTGAGGTACAATGTACTAAGTCAATCACTCATGATTGTAAACTGCACGGCAGCACATTGCAGCACAATATATAGCAGTCTGTATCACAAAATATAACCTTGTGAAGTGCATTTGAATATATTCATATAGAATTTGCGCTATATAAATGAATACCTTTTTTTTATCTCAATCTCACTCATCTTCAAAGTTGTGCCCACTTTGCTATTTTAATTTTTTGTTGTAAAATATTTTTTTTGTTTAATTGACCCTTTCAGACCATGTGACTTTTCCCTTGAGTAGTGCATTTTTGTTTTCTGTATCCCAAGAGGACATGTACCAATTTCTATCATTACTGGAAAACAAAGCACTGAATCCTCTGGAGAGCTATCATGTGGTCTGAAAAAATTGGGGCAACAAACAGGCAAGCTGACTAGGTCAATTGTTAAGATTTCAAAATTAATCTAATTTTAAAAGTAGTAATAGAACTTTCCCGTGTCATGCTACCCTGCTAGCAGAGATTTCTCCACACAAGAATGGCACAAAGAAAGCCAAACAGCAAAATGCCCAGGGAAAAGGCTGGGGATAGCATAGCCCAAATTGTTGTGAAATTTGGGTCTGAAATCATAATCTTTTAATGTCTCTATCAATTCCACCCCCCCCCCCCCCCCCCTCTCCCATAGTAAGCAAGTGGGCACCATGCATACAGACATGTACATGTATGTGGTGTGAATTTTTTGGACTTCCATGGATTAATTTTATTTTCACATTTCCCTCTTTTTTCCTTGTTGATTTTCTATGTGCGGTATAACTTATTACAATGGAATTTGTTTCTCCTTAGAAAAAAAGAAAAGCAAACGGAAACACAGTAGAAGTGGTTCATCCTCCACAGATGACAGTAGTGATGATTCAAAATCTAGAGGTTAATGATGTACTTATTGTATCTCATCCCGTACCAGTCTTGAAAAGTACTTGAATTTTAGACTCCTTGGAATTTCCTTGAATTGAAAAGAATATTGTCAAAAGGTCAATGAATTTCTTCATATCGGGGCCACCTTGATAAGTCCTTGAATTTGCCCATAATGTAATTAATATAATATGTAAGAGTCTCATGTGATCAGACCATTTAATAATGTTGAGCCCTGGGTTGACTAGCTACTAAAGTTTTAGTTTAGAATGGCTTTTTAACATAACTACAAATTTATGCTAAAACAGCCTTGAACATGCATTTAGTAATCCATGCTAAAATTAGCAGTACGTCATACAGTATGTCCATATATACAACTATCGTACCTGTCTGTTGGATTAGTGGATACATGTATTCACAACAATAACAACAACAACAACAACAACATTTATTTTTTCACTCTTAAAGTTACAAGTAATAAATAATAAATAAATAAAAAACTGAGTAGGAGGACCCGAAAAAAAAAACACGAAAGCTATCTAGTTGAAGAAATTTTGCAAAGTACATCTGTCACATTACTAGGGCTACGTTGTATGTCACAGTGTTTTCACAATTAAGTTAGAGTATTTTTCGAATGGTTTCTGCGACAGGTACAATGTATTGTGGAGTTAATGCAATATTTTTTTATTCCTACATGTACCATGTACATTGTTTGGTACATGTATAACAAAAATAGCTAATGAGGCATCTTTTGTTACACCACGGTGCAAGTCCCACCAATTGGTGGGGAAACTAATCTAAAAATAGCCCAACTTGTATCAATGCTGTGACACCTACATGTACATGTATACAGGAGATATGGATGCTCTTGGTTATGCTCCTGACATCTGTCCATAGAGCATATTTCATATGTGTCAGCAAGTTACAATGTACATGTACATTGTATGCACGGCAATGGCACCAGTGTCACAGTGCTGAGTGTAGATCCCCATAAACAATGTATCCCAAGAAGTTCTGGTATAAAAGGGTAAACCCATCCTCTGTTCTGATGCATTGCAAAGTTAAAATTTGAAATTCAAATTACAGAGCGGTGAAGAGCGTAGGCGAGTGAATCAGCCTCTCCTGTTAAAAAGCGCAATTTCGAGAGTTCAAAATAAAACAAGCCATCAAAAGTGAACAGAGGGAAGACATAAGTTGTTTATTAAAGACTTAATGTTATAGACAGTATTTTATGACTGTTTACAAACTCTATTGCCCTTATTACAAAATTTATTGAAATGTGTGTGATATGAATTTCGTGTGATAAGCAATCAGTAGGGAGCATGCACTCAAGTTTAAGGTGTTTAATGGCCATGATGGCCTGTTTATAGCAGAACTTCATGTTTAACCTGCAGGGAACTTGATAATTATATAGCAGTTCTTATTATATCCACCCAGACAACAAAAGGCATAAAAAGAGAAGACACTCCAGCAGCAGTTCATCTGAAAGTGATTCTAGAACATCATTAAGCTCCTCAGATTCATCAGGTAATCAGGGTTACATGTAGTTTAGTTTTAAATTAACTTCAAAAAAATTAAACCTAGCGGGTCAACTGGACTTACTGTCAATGAACATTTTATTTATAAGCTTTCATGACCATTCCAACATACTTCATCAAATGCACTGAATTATGTGATGGAGCACTATATTTTCAGGTGTGTTTTCATACATACAGTGTACAACAACTTTTGATCTGATGATCAAAGCAGCCCGGAATGCTCATGACAACTTAGTCAACCAGATTGAATTGTTTTGTAGTTATACTCTACCTGAATGACTCATGGCATAATTTTATATTGTTATGACAGTTAAAATATTATTACATTTTTAGGGTTGCTATTAGTGACAGTGATAAATCCATGAAAAAGAATTATCCATATCAATAGTAAAGTAATACAATATCACTTCACAGGTTAATGTATTGCCCAATCAAATTTCCTGTAATAAATTACCTAGTAGACCAATCAAATTGCTTGTATTATTTATTGCTGAAAATGTAATAAACAATTTATTACATGTTAATTAATAAAACCCTAACTAATATCACTTTTATTCACAAATTTTAATACAGTATCGCTCACTCACTCGAAGACTCGCTCATTCTCAATATGGCATTACTGCGCTTTTCATTATTACGCGGACTCTACAGTTCAAAATCCAACCGCCAATCGGCGTTTTGGCTTCTGTCACTCAAACTTACGAACACCGACCGAATGAAAGTCGACTGATCGGCCGAGCGTGTGCTAAGGTGCGCGCCGAATATTCGAACGTATGTTTCAGCATGACTCGAGAATATGGCTCGGCGTTCCGCTGGAGAATTGTATTTATGAAGTTTATACATCATATGTCTCCACAAGACATAGCAAATATTTTGTGTGTCGGAAGGACTTTTGTCCATAAAGTATTGAAACTATACCAAGAGACGAAATGGATCGATGACAACGCCAGAGGACGACGAGGGAAACCCCGAAGTATGGATGGTATGAAAACAAACATTTTCATTGCTTCCAATCTCTTCGTTTACAGGTTGAGAGTGAGGTTGTATTTGTAACGATCATTTCTTTCTTTCTTATTGACAGGGAGAGATATCCTGCTCATTCGCAGGTTGCTGGAAGATTATCCGGAGCTGTACTTGGATGAGCTACGTGAATGGATAGAGTTTCAAACGGGGAGAGTCTTTTCACTTGCCACACTCAGCAGATACTTGCACAAAATTGGTCTTTCGATAAAAAAGGTAGACTCTAAAAGATTTCAGTGCTATTTTTATCTAATTTATTGTGGTTCACTTTATGCAAATATTCTTCCCAAATTCAGCTTCAGGTGATAGCAAAGCAACGCGACGAAAGGAGACGAGCACAGTTCCGCCGCTTCATAGCTCCATTTGATCGTGAACAGTTATTGTTCTTAGATGAATCCTCAAAGGATGAGAGAACTTTCCAGGTATTTTTTACTCTTTCGAAAACCACTAGCTGACAGTCAGGTCCTTTCATCTTGTTTTGGCAGTAATTTACTCATTTTCTCTCAATTCACAATGGACAAGCTTTATTATATGTATATCAATTTGTATACAACTGTCCACAACTGTTTACAAAATCGTTGTCCTTTTACAAAAATAATAGTAAATACTACAAAAGATTTGAATAGAGAAACAATGGGCTTGAGTTCAGCTTGAGTGCATTTCTTTTGTTTCTCTATTACATTGTAATTCTTTTTGCATTTTGTAAAAGGACAATGTTTCTGTAAACAGGTGTATGATATTATCTAACTATAATATATTTATATAATGTATATCATTGTTTTTCTTCAGCGCAAGTATGCCCAAAGTTTAAAAGGAACACGAATGTCACGGAAAGGGAACTTTACACGTGGGACAAGATACAGTGTCTTGGCTGCCATTGCAACAGATGGTGTAAAGGCTTCCCATGCCATTGTAGGAGCCTTTAACAGAACACTGTTTGAATTTGCATTTGAACAGTTTGTGCTGCCACATGTGGGATCCTATGCTCAGAGGGAAAGATGCTCTGTGGTGATCATGGACAATTGCAATATCCACCATTCAGACAGGATATATCAACTGATCAGACAGAAAGGAGGAATAGCTGTATTCTTGCCGTAAGTCTCAACCTAACAATCTGGTATATTGAACGAGTGATTATTATGATAATATTTCAGGGGAGTATAGCTACAATTTCAAGCCGTGTGCACCAGCCAGTTGTAAGAACTGATTTTTTCTCTCTCCAAGAGCAATCAGGGAAGAGGTCAAAACAATGGTACTTTTACGGGACCCAATTTTGAGGGAAATTAAAGGGGGTTGTACCCGGAACCCACCACCTATTTTGACAAAATCTAGATTTTTGACCAAAAATATCTTCTTGAATAAAAATTAATACTTATTGAAGAAGTAACTATATTTCTAGTTGCTACTGGCAGAGGAGAATGTGTGTCTGTATTAAAATCAGGTATCCCTATTTTACAAAGCGAGAAAATCACCTTCGAAAAAAAGAGGTAGGGGGTATTACGTGCCACCCACCACCTCCCCTGACAAAATTGGGTCCCATTCGAAATCCATTGTTTTGACCTCTTCCCCAATTGCTTCAAAGGTAGTATACTCCCTCACCAGGTGCCTGTGAGATTCCTCATCTCAGGAGAAAGATAAAGTGTCTCCTCCAATATTTTATGTAACTCAATCCTGCTAGCATTTCCAGGCTAATACCAAGCTTCAATGTTTTATAATCAGACCATACTCTCCTGATATGAATCCAATTGAATTGTGCTTTGCTGTAACAAAGGCCTGGATAAAGAGATATCCAGATGTCTGCGAGAGATATCCCCAAAGGTGCTTTGAAATTGCACTCCAACAGGTAATACGTAATTTATGTACATGATATATGTAGATTATAAACACACACAAAACAAAATTGTTCAGGGTTCATAACTCATGACTAGGGTCTGGCTTAATAATGATTGCATGTGAAACAGACAAACAAGGATCCCTTACAAAAGTTAGAAATTGTGGATGAGGAATCACCAATTACCTAAAACTAGTGAATGTTTCTTGCAAAGTTAATGTCTGGTGAGTTGGCATTGTGTGATCTGTATCAGGTGTGATGTTATTTTGTGATATCCACTCAACCCCACCCCACCCCCCAAATGATAACAACAAATAAACAAACATGCAGTCAAACATGCATAAACAACCTTAACGTTTGTGTTCTTATGTTTTCTAACAGGTGACACCTGACAGCTGTTCCCATTTCTTCTCATCTTGTGGCTACATGTAATGAACATTCTATAACTTACATGAGATTTAGCAAAGGTATCTATAAGACTAATAATATATTAACAGATAACAGGGATATACAATGTAGACCCATTGCATAAATGCACAAATCATATACAGATAATAATAATAATAATAATAATATTGGTTTAATGATAACTTGTCTGACTACATATACATGGCAGCTCTACATTCATCATAACTATGCATCATAACAGATGACTGCTAAGCCTATCTTTATGTGTTAAAATAAAAGATGGGCTAAATGAGCTTATTGTTTTCACACATACAAGAGGCCTAGCATGACATGTATCTGCATATAATTTATGTATTATGCAAAGGGTCTATAAATGTCAATGTGCCAGATTTTCCATGAGAAAGCTATGACTTCAAGCCAGGGTTAAGAAGTAAACAAAGGTTTTCTTTACTTCCTAAATTCGAAAGTTTTCTAAAAGTAACATGACTTGCAGGAGAAACTATCCATGCAAAAACATTCAACAGTACAACCCAGCATACCACTTGTATGACTTGACAAGAACCACAACATTCCTCTTAAATATTTGTAACTGATTACATTTTGAGAAATTCCTCAATACCTCTCACTAAGAGGTACTTATCTGATGAGCTTAATCCCATTGTATCCAGCATTACTTCCCCTAACTGAGGGTGTATTAGAGCCAAAAGTAGGGGGCCATCCATGTTATTGACTTCAAATACACTGTTCAAATGCCCCAGCCCTAAAGAGGTAAGGAAATTACAACACTCTTGTAATGTAAAACGCTTGAGGTCATTTCCTTTCAACTTCTCTTGGTCTGGAACTGATGGTGAGATCTCATATCCACAGGCTGATGATGGTCCAGCTAACTGTACTCCTGATCGTGAAGAAGGAAGACAGCTGGCTCCACTAATGGGGCTTAGCAGAGGGCTACCTGGAAATTTCTTCAAAGTAAAACACAACTTACATTAAATTTAGAAGTCTTGACAATCAACTGAAAAATGTGTAAAATCTCTCCAGGAAAAATAAACTCATTGCAGTAACTGAGAAATATGTAGCATTATCCCAGGCTAGGCTGCAGTATTTATGAAGTTCACTATTACAGTAATTAAAGTGAGTTGTGTATTGTACATGTAAATACAGTAAGATTGACGAGACCACAGATGGACCACTCAAATAACAGCTACACAAATAAATATATGTGTAAGTTGTTGTCTTTATGATTCAAATCAAAATGTGAATTGTGATATTGAATACCTTACCTGGTTTTGGGCAGCTGCCATGTTGGATGCCATCATAGTCATCAGTGTCTGATTCTGAATTAGGAGCATCTCCATTAGACGAGGCTGTTGTCCAAAATTATCTGAGCTGGTTGGTGCTGGAGAGCTTCTCTTGCTTTTAGGGGGAGTGATGATTTGATCTAAATGCTGGTCCCATACAGGCTCTTCTCCAGCTCCTGCCAGTTTACCATTGGCAATCATATCCGTCCACAGTTTCAGATGTTTGACTCCATACCTCCAGAGTATTCCCTTCTTTTCAAGATCCCGCACCAGAATCAAGTGTATCTCATTCCACAGTTCATTGTCACTGGATGTACTTCTCATATCAAGTTTTCTTCTTGTTTTTGAAGTCATTCCACTAGAAGCTGTTGACATAACAAATCAATAATGTTATCAGGTTATTTACTGAGCTCTCTAAGGGTTCTTGATTATTTTAATGGATTTATACATCTATCTGACATTGATGCATAAAAGGGCTAGCTGAGCATTATGAGCTTTTTGGCTTTCATACAGTCAACATTTTCTAGCTTCTCTAGCTGAGAAATTTGTTTCTATTCAAAACCTAGATAAACAAAGGACCTTTTGTTGATGCCTCAACAACATTGTGCCCACAGTTTGTTGTTAAATGCAGGTTTCTCAAGTTTAGGTTTACAATTTCAAGTAGCAAAACAAATGGACATGATAACCTCTCAGAGAATCAACCAGTAGCCTGTATTTTGGTGTTGTTAGAAGTCCTGTAATTCAAGGACAATCTATGCCTTGCTAACAGATTACACTGTACATGTATGTCAAAATTAGCCAGAAAACTGATACTGCTATAAGTGTGAGGTTGACAATTTATCTATCCTAAAATCAAGCCTGCAATATGTCACTCCATTACCATACAAAAAGCGACACCAGTCATTTAATAATGCCAATTAAGATTGTTTTTGTTGTGTTTGTTTGTTGTTTCAAATAAAAAAAGGATACATTTGCAGGCTCAAATATTATTTATTTAATTGAAATTGTAAGTACCAGTAGATGACTTGTCAACTTCCACTGCTGTACATGCAATACGGATAGAGTTGCTTCCCCCATATTCCTTTTTTCCAACATCAAAGTCAAGGTTGGTCTTCATTGACACTGGTTGTTTACTTCCTTTTCTAAGCCAGTAGATACCATTCTCTGGCTTGTATATATATTCAGAAGAGTTCTCAGTTGCTATATGCTGGATTAGCTCATCAAGGCTGTCATGCCTGTCAAAGTCTGTTATGACTTCAGCAGTATTCCCAACTTTGCCATCTACAAATTTATGCAAGTAAACTGCATAAGAATGTTTGGCAAGTCTGGGTGATCTTCTGGGTGTAACACTGTCAGATGTGCCTGAAACATAAGAAAAGTCATTCAATTTGATGTTGACTTTGTTCATTAGGTAAAGTCTAGTAATTTGGCAATTTCTTGGTGTTGCAGTAATGTCTCCATCAATTCCAAGCCCGCCCATTCCCAGTTTCGGGGTGAAGTGTGCGGTTTGTTGGGAACTGTCTAGTGAATGTGGGATTTGGGGGCACTTATGAAAGTGTTTGAAGGGGAGTAAGTAGTACTGCATTACTTTAATAAAGAAAAGCGGTGAAATGTGGCTTTGAAACGGCGAAGAAATTTGGCGTGTTCGCTATACTTTCCCTGGGGTGGGGCATTTGCGTAACTTAGCTGGCCCCACGGTGGGGCATTTGCAACGTTCTGATTCCAAAATGACAAAATCCCCACAAATGCCTGGGCGGGCTTGGAATTGATAGAGACATAATGCTAAGTCTAACCCTATTGCTCAACCTAACCCTAACCATTGTATTTGTTATCAGGTTTCTTTGTATTGTAGGGTAGTGGTACTATTGTTTTGATTGAAGTTTATCGTTGTAGTCTTTTGTGTTTATTGTCTAACGTAATCTGCAAGAAATACCCAGTGATTTGGGGTATTGTTATTGGCTACTGACAGGTGTGGCATACACTAAAAGTTATTCGTCCATTATTTTTCCTAATAGCAATAAGCTTACATAGCATAGGAAACGGATAAATAGTAACTCCCAAAACCCTTTATAACTCAAACTTCTCACAATTTTTACTATTGTATTTTTACTATTGTAAAGCACCATTGGTCTATAAGGGAATGGCGCTATATAAATTTTGATTATTATTATTATTTATCAAGAAATTGAGCCATGTTCTACTTCCCCACAGGAGTTTCGAGTTATCAGGCTTTCATTGTAGCCACAATATTCGTTTTCTACTTACAGTGACTTGGTTTCTCTTGTGCATCCACTGCGAGGTACATTGTGCATGATCTTTTTCTTTTTCCACTTGGATATGTCATCGGGTATTGCTTTAGTAAGGCTGGAATATCTCCGTCACTGTGCATTTCCACTACTTTTTTCCCACTTGCACGTTTATAGTATAGCTGCTTGATAACTAAAGGATTCAAACCTTTTCGTTGGCGATTGATATAATCTGTCACGCAGAGCTTCAGAGTGTCGAAAGTCCACCGCCTTGGTAATACGAATGGTGTGGATTCTGCACCAATCACTTTACCACTCTCCTTATTTACATTAGTGAACAAGGATACTTCTCGCTGAAATATAAACAAATATAAAAAGTGGTTCGAAGCTTCAGGAGAACGTGAATAACTGAGATCAGTCAAAATTTCAATACTTCATGTATGCACGCTGCACTTGCTAAAAGATCGGTGACTGGGACGTCGTTTTGTGGAGTGTTTTTCATTCTTCAACTCTAAAAATCCTGTTTAATTTACTCAGTTTACTAACCTGATCGTCCACTTCGTCGACAATTTGTGTTTCCTCTAAATCTGGTAACTGTATTTCTATTTCCTCGAAGCAGTTTTGTGAATTCTCTAGTTCGTCCGCCATGATGTTGGAGCGCTGGGCGTCGCGGAAAAAAGTCTGCACGTGTTATGGGCGGTCTCGGAAAGTGTTCGGTCGGTGTTCGTAAGTTTGAGTGACAGAAGCCAAAACGCCGTTTGGCGGTTGGATTTTTAACTGTAGAGTCCGCGTAATAATGAAAAGCGCAGTAAAATCTTGTGAATAAAAATGATAGCAAGCTTTTAACATGTACAAATGTAATATTTTTTGATAAAATTATTTTTGCAGCTGAAAGAAGGATAAAGAAAAGAAGGAAAAAAAGAAAGGTACTTATATCCACATGTTATGAATATCAATATTTTTGCTACATTTTGTACCCTGTGAATTAGTTTTTGCTGTTACACAAATATGCGTTCAAATGTTAAGCATTTTCAGACAACGCATCCTCGCTCTACAATTACCAATAATCAGTAAATGGCAAACACGCTTGAAATACCGATTATTGGTAATACTACGACAAATCCTAACCCGAACCATAAACCGAACCCTAACCATCGGACGAGTTCGCGGGTAAACGAGGGGTTCTCACTCACCTAGAGCTAGGGTTCACAGGTAAACAAGAAGAGAAGGTTAACGAGAGAAACAAATATTTTGAGGCTCCTACTCGGGCTTGAACTCGTAGTCGTTTGCGTGTTGTGCTTGGCAGTGCAGGCGTCACGACCACTACACTAAGCGCGTCTACCGCCGTTCGGATTCGGACAATTGTTTATCTTTATCCTTGACTGGTTTTAAGAATGTCATTGTTTAATTTGTGTTCCAGAATTAGCGATTATTGATAATTGAAGAGCAAAAGCCAATTACTCATTATTGGTAATTCTAGAACGAGGATATGTTGTTTCAGAACATGTTACACAACCTCGTGACCAGGGCCTTCTCGGTCAAATCCAAGATGGCAGCTACTCTGAGAGAAGACCCTGGTAAAGGCCAAACTATGACATATTCTGATTGGCTCTTCGGTTTTGACACAAATGGGCTGAGACCTTGGAGATGATTTGTATATACATGTAGTTTATTTTTCTCAAATTTTCTCAATTTAAAATATGACACAAATGGGCTGAGACCTTGGAGATGATTCGTATATACATGTAGTTTATTTTTCTCAAATTTTCTCAAATTTTCTCAATTTAAAATAACATCCTTAAACACATTGTGTAGGTACAGTAGAGCAGGTACAGGTATTTTTCTGGTAAGTTTCATCAGTGGGAAAGTCAGGAGGAGCCATTTAACCTGAGTATGTGCTATCGATCGCTTCGCTTCGACGCTAATGGAAAATAAACACCTTTTTATTATTCTCTTCTAGCTTAGATACATGTACATCCTGGCAGCATTGTAATACCCTTCCACTGTTTCTTTATCCAAAGTAAACTCAATTTCGAGCCGTTTAGTAGGCCTGTTTTCGCTACATCGTATGCCTCATGGAAATACCGTTAATCGCATCTCGCTCACTCTGGATTGGGATACCTATGGTTTGTAGGCATGTGTTAAACATTTCCATATTTAGCTTGGCCGCCATCTTGGATGCCCACATCACGTGATTAAAATCTCCAGGATTTCTGGAGATTTTTGGTCATGTGATTCAGCCTTTATACCTGTAGCCACCATCTTGGATCTGACCAAGAAGGCCCTGGTCACGAGGTTGCATGTTACAGTGACCTTTATTGTACATACATGTACATGTACACCACAGGTAGACCAACATACATTTTACATGTATCTTGGGCTTCCTGTGCTCTGGAGGGGGAGGCAGGCTCATTGTATTTGGTAGTTGGGGGTGTTCGTCATATTTTTTAGGGGTTGAAATTGGCAATCCAGTATTTTTAGGGGAGCTTTTATTTAAAATGCAAAAACCAAAGTAATGCCTCTAAAATCTGGAGTTTTATGGAGTACATATACATGTACATGTAGGTCGAGGAGGGATAAATGAGATGTTGTGTTTCTTCATAAAGGGCTATAAAGCGTCCCAGCCAGGATTGTACTGTAGGTACTCCATAACCAAAGCCTTGGTGGGAGAATTAAAGTGCACTTAACCCCTTTTGGCCTCGCGCACGAAGTTGGTGTACACGACGAAAATGGAGAAAATATAGACAAAATTTGTTTTAGAATTGTTGTAACTTTGTCGTTATTTAATTGAATGTTATTAAATTCCAACCACTCTGACCTTAGTTTGATGTAGTTTCTCGAATGTGAATCTTTATCTTCGAAAGAGGGAATAACGTGGCGCTGAGAATAAAAATATCAACCGTTCTCAACAGAAAAAACGTGAAAGCCGCGTAACAAAACCTCTCAATTTCAGAGTGAATTTTCATCGCGCAAATCGCGCCAATCGTGCCTTCCGGCACGCTCAATTTCTATTTTGCAAATCATGCAAATCGCGCAGATCGCGCAAATCGCGCACTTTTTGCCTTTTTTGCACTTTTGCCATCGCGCACTTTTTGCCTTTTTTGCACTTTTTGCTATCACTTTGCCAATAAATATATTTACATCAATGTGAAACTATTCATTTTATCACTTAAATTTGAGTGTTAACGTTGAATGACAAGATTATGACTTAAATGTATATTCAACAAATGAATGTGTTTTAATAGCTAGTCGCTTTCGGCTTTGTCAGAAATTTTATTATTGCTTTATGCAAATTTTGCTATCTTTGTGATCCGATGGAAATCAGCCTTAAAATGTGCACAGATCGACCGTCTTAATTCACAATGCGATGAAGTTCATTCAAGTTAAACTCCAGCACACTAGAATCCAAGAAATATTATGTAGTAACTCCAAGAAAGACCTTTCACTTTCAGTGAGTTGATCTTTTGCACGTGCCAATCTAAATTGTCTGTGATGTCACAATACTAATTGAGTTGTTTACAACTTCCAACTTTGAAGAATTCCCACGGGGGTTGAATGGGCCGTAGTCTTTATGTAAACTGAGCTTAGTTTCTTTTCTTTTTTTCCAAGCTAAACAGAGGAAGTGTGTTTTTCTTTGGAAACAAAGACGTTAAGTTTTGGAAGCATCGTGCACACCACAAATGAGAAATCTTTGATACAAAACCGAGGGTTTATTTCACCCGCTTTATTTCGCAAGAGCTGTACTTGGGAGTTTATAAAATACAAGCAAAAAAGCCGCTATGTTTTAAGATGCACATTTTGTATTTACTGTTTGTATTTTACAAACATGTCAGCCTACGATTACAATCTACTAACTCGGGCGCGATTTGCATGATTTACGCGATGGAAAAAGTGCGCGATTGGCGCGATAGAAAAAGGGCGCGATTGGCGCGATGGAAAAAGGGCGCGATTGGCGCGAAATGCGTGATTTGCGCGATCAAAGGCAAAAAAGGCACGATGAAAGCTTGGAACGAGAGTTTTTTTCCGACATTGATTTTTTTCTAACGCTAGTTTTTGACTGATATTTCCTTTGAAGAAAGCATAAAGTACAACAAAACCACAACGTTTTGTGGCGAATTTCAAGTGCACTTCACCTAGAAGTACATATGCAAATTTTCTTCTCCGATATTTCTTAAACGATAAAAATTCATTGTGATGTGGAGTAAAAATCGGGTGGAAAATGACGAACTTTTTCAGACAGAATTCGAACAAATTCGTTTGTTTTTTCAAATAAAACCGTTTTCGAAAGTATTTTGCTCGTTTTTCTGTGCACCTAGACTGAAGTTTTATTTTCTGAAGTCCTAGGGTTATAGGATGTTTAGATTTTGAGAAAAATAATAAAACGTAGCGTTAGAATTTTATGTTACGCTCGTGTACACCAACTTCGTGCACAAGGCCTTTTGCGATTTTTATACCTATGAATCTTTGAAAGATCTTGAGTACTTCTGCGAAGAAATGTTTGGCTTACAAAGAATATTCTATGTTCTAGGCTTGTTTGAAATGGTGAAAATTTGACCTTTCCTGACCTGTGACCGCGTAAGAAAAAGCCTGGGTTGATTCTTGATCTTACGTCATCTAATTTATTCGACTTTGCAATAAGTTGAATAAATGTTTAGCATTTTGTCCAAAATAACTGTATTTTTTACTAACAACTCACAGACAGTATAATTTCTCTATATATTGATGTTGTTGTGATAGAAAGGTACCATGAAGAATAATGCATTAATGAAGTGACGTAAGATCCAGAATCGACCCAGGCTTTTTCTTACGTAGTCATGGGTCAGGAAAGGTCAAATGTTCACCATTTCAAACAAGCATAGAACATAGAGTATCCTATGTAAGCCACAAATTTCTTCGCAGAAGTTAAGTACTTAAAACCTTTCAAATATTCATATGTATAAAAATTGCAAAATGGGTTAGGTGCACTTTAAGGTTTTTGACTACCAGGTAAGAATGCCCTTCTCTTCTCTTTACAAATGGCACAACAGGTTATTTAACGTCATCCCTGGCCAAGGAAATGGCTGGGATTTGAGCCCACAACTTGCCACATTTATGACGGACATTCTACTGCCTTCAAGCCATTTAATTGGTTGTGGGATATTTCATGTAAAGTAAAAAACACAGTATTTTTATTAAAATTATTTTTATGTTTCTTAATTTCCATTAAACAGGAAAAGAAAAGAAAAAGAAAGAAAGATGGTCAGTCAGAAAAGTCATCTGGTCCAGTACAGCTATCAAAGGTAACAATTATTACATGTACATGTATACATATATGATATCAAGATAAGAAATACACCATGTAATGGTTTCATGAAGCTGAAAACAGGGTGTCTACTTTTGTGTATCCGTCTAATTTATTTACTTAAAATAGTTAGCTGTATTTACCTTTTTATGTATGTCTGTTTTCTAGAGATATATTTTACTAACAGATCTCTTAATAGATCTCATCTTCTTACCTTAATTCCATATCTAAGTGATTTCCAAGCTCAAAGGTGCCTGGCTCGATTAGTTTTTTGTAAAGCTATTACAGGTCCCTAACACTCATTATATTCTAAAAACATCTCCATATTGTTAAAATTGAGTGTGAATAAATGCATCAATTGTTGTTGTTGTATCGAGGAGGGTGGTTTTATACTGAGACCAATTTTCTTCGACTGATTTGGAAAACACTGAATTTCTAACGGGACCTGAAACAACCATAAGAGGCTGATCCCACTAATCCACAGATCGATTTGGAATTTAGCGTGCTGGTTTTTTTTTGTGACTAACTAAGAAAACTAACGAAGAAAACCAATCGGTTAATTTAATTAGCCCCTAGGACGGACAAATTTCTTGCAGATTGAAAATTTAATTGATAATGTAAGTTTGTATAGATTGTATTATTGTAGAATTAAGTATGTATAAGCTGTGTGAATAAAGATGATGATTTGTGGATGCGTCTGTCATGAATAGGTCTTCCTTAATTGCTCTTGCAGTCCTCCCACATCAGCCCGTTTATATAGATAAACAGATCTTGGTGGCTTTTTTGGGGTGTCACTCTAAAATCAATGTTATGTTTGGCTTTTGCGATAAACACTGAAATGGTTTATTTCATAGCATTGGTATGTCTTCTCTTTAGTTTAAAAGCTGTTTAATTAAACATCTTTAAAATACTGATATACAAATGTCTGTTCCCACCATGTACTTGCTGGCACTAAACTATACATGTATAGTTGCAATCGGACCTTTCCTAACTAAACGAGCTGTGTGAGATTAAGTTTTAACCCTGTGTAACATTCAAGATAGGGACAAGATAAACTCAATTTAATTAAACAGGTTTAGTTGGTATGAATGGAATACATGTATAACTTTGATTAGTTGGAACACGGCACATGATGACAGCTTGTCGTCAATGTTCTTTTTCACACTCAAAAAATAATTGCTGTACAGTATTAGGAACTTATTTGGTTTACAAAAGGTTTACAAATATTTGAAAAGGAAAACAACGTTAGCTCAGTTGGTAGAGCACGTCCTAGAGTGTGGTAGGTCGCGGGTTCGAATCCCGGCCACGTCATTGGGAAGGGACGTATAAGTCATTGGCCTAATGTCTCCTTCCTCTTCTAAGGGACCGTTCATTAAGTATACGTAGGAGGAGGGGGGGGGGGGGGGGGGGGGGGGGGGGGCAGGGAAAATTTTCTTGGTATTGTTTAACTTTTCTCCAGCCCACCCCTACGTATAATTAATGACCGGTCCCTGATCTATACGAGGGGGAGGTGAAAGAACATGTTGTTATTTCGAGATAGACTAGGGGATTGTCTCCCGACACAACAGCCTTGTATTCTGAGGTACTAACAATCACCTCATGATTGTAAACTGCACGGCAGCACATTGTTGCACAATAACAGTCTGTATTACAAAATATAACCTTGTGAAGCGCATTTGAATATATCCATATAGAATTTGCGCTATATAGATGAATACCTTTTAATTACCTTTTATTCGTATTTCTGATTTAAGAAAAAAAAATAAAAAAATTCTGTCTGGCCCAGAAGCAAATAGTTTTTCAGTGAAGTTTGCCTTTAAAAATAGAATCTTAGCCCTAAGACTGGGAAATGCGAGAAAAATGCATAAAGGTTATTACTCGGCTACACATCTAATAAGGCTGTTTATTATACGACTATGAGGTAATGTTACCATATTAGATAACAAAAACGGTCTGTCATGTCAGCGTATTATCCACTAGGTTGTCGTATGACGCGCTAGTAAACCGATATTGACCTTTTTAGTACAGTACACTTTTCCTTGTTGAAAGAATTAGAGAACTTTGGAAACAGCTAAAACAACTGGTTTTACGAGATTCATAACACGTCATACTTTTTAGTTTATTATCCAATGAAATTAAAGGCACTTTTCTGGCTTTCCGTCGTTCACGTCATTGATCTAAAAGACGCGCGGATTTCTTGGTACCATGAATATTTTGTAAATGAAAATGAAATCACAAGTGTCTTATAACTAACAATTATTCACTGAAGTCGAAGTGACTATTGGTGAATATTTACCGAGACGAAGTCGAGGTACATATTCACCAATAGTGTCTAAGGCCCTGTTTACATGAAAGAAGGGTGCCCCTACTAGGTAGGGGCACTCTACCTGGTAGGGTTGAAGATATCGCCATTTCACATGCATTGTTTTCAACAGTGTAGGGGCACCCTACCTAGTAGGGTCAGAAGTTAGCGCCAGTTCACATGCGAAATGTTACCCCTAGCTGTTCATGTCTTTGATACTTGGTGTTGGCTCCGTAACTTGTGCTGGGCCAAAATCGCAAGCATAGTCATGCATCTGCGTACTTCAGTATACATGCTCGCCAGATCGGCTTCAAAATCGATTCCTCTAAAATCACACGTAGTTTTGTTCTCTTTTATGTATTTTAAAAGAACTTCAACCTTCTCCGTGGTCCATGAAAACTTCTTTGTAGTCTTTGCCTTCTTTGTAGTCGATTTTTTGGCCGGCTCCGCTTTTCGTTTGCGAGCCATATATAGTCGTTCGGGTTGTTGTGTATATAGACTCGCCGCCATGATTGATATTCTCCGTCTCATTTTCTTCGCAAAACACCATTTCTATCGGACTTGAATCTTCCAAGGACAAGCGGTCACTTTCTTCTACAGGTTCAGACCCTTCTGGTTGAGATTGCATGAGTTTATCTAGCTGATGTCGTCGCAAAAACTCGCCTGATTTATACCCTGGCGAAGCCATGCTCGATTAGAAATTTTCGCGCGCTTGTGACAGTAACCCGAGAACACACAAACTTAACCCTACACCCTAGGGACAACCCTATCTTGAGCTTTCACATGGGCTTATGTAAACAAAACTTGGCCCTACTAGGTAGGGTTTCCCTACCCCGGAGGTAGGGAAACCCTACCCCTAGGGGCACCCTACCTCACATGTAAAACAAACCGTGTAATACAAAGGAGAAGGGAAACTCTACTAGGTAGGGAAACCCTACTAGGTAGGGGCACCCTCCCTCATGTAAACAGGCCCTAAGACTGAAGTGAATAATTGTTTTAGTATAATTTCATCAGTGAATATCAGAGAAATTAAAACTAGACAATATTAGTCTGACTACCGACCCTCAGAGCACGGGGATCTCTATATTTACTGATGAAATTATACTAATAAATCTCTTATTAGATGGATTTTCAAGTAATATGGGCTGACGTTCTACTCGTTGCTTGTCAGTATTTTTCCTCGCCCCTGTAAAATATAAGTCGTATTACCAGAAAATCCATCTAATAAGATTGTTTAAATATATAAATTCTGCCAAGAAATGAAATCAGTTTACTTTCCATAATAACCAAAAATCATGCGTACTCGCTCGAGAAATGGATTTACCATATATGGTAGTGGGAAGCCATTTGACTGTGACCGTATCCGAAATCGTGCTTTCTTGGCAGAATTACATAATACATTTATTTTGTTCAGTATATGAAAGATCGATCGTCTAAGAAGAATGAAGAAAGAAGCGTCGTATCCGGGAAAAAGATCAAGATGAAAGTCAAGAAAACTAGCAAGGATAAAGAGGTAGGTAGCTTTGTGTGTGAAGTGGGTATATACTTCATGGTAGTGTTCCGTTCCATATAGTCTCCCTGCATAATACTGTAAAACAGTAGAGAAAATGATTATGCAGGGAGACTATATGGAACGAAACACTACCATGAAGTATATACCGTGAAGTGTGTGTGTTTACATCGGTTATCATTGTAGAATATAGAGCTACAATGTACCGTAGAATCACATATACCCCCCCCCCCCCTCTCCAAAAACAGATTTTGTAACTTGTAAGAAATACATCTGTTGTTGTCTTCAATACTGAATGCTTTTGGTCGGCAGCAATTCTTGGACGGCATTACTATTTTTTTGAAGAGCAATGTTTCCTGACCACGGCTCCTGTACTGTCTTCCTCATGTTGGTTCTTGTATCAAAAGTAGCTGATGATGAATATTTCGTTCCTTACACGTGCCAGCCAAACCTGACCAATAAACATGTTGCATTGTTCTTGTCTTTTGCAGAGAGAGAAAAATCGCCAAGACCTGCTGAACTTTCTGAATCAGACCATGTAATACACTCGACTCAAAGCTAGCAGCAGTAAGAAATGGCTGAACTTTCAGGTCTGTAAAATGTTGCATGGCCTAGAAGCAGCTCTAGCTGATTTGAATGGTTGTGTACAGAAACTTGACACATCGCAGAGATGT
This sequence comes from Actinernus sp. WN-2022, assembly GCA_030867875.1. NCBI lineage: Eukaryota > Metazoa > Cnidaria > Anthozoa > Actiniaria > Actinernidae > Actinernus > Actinernus sp. WN-2022. Next base: position 25,112,809 of record JAOWCC010001589.1, read on the forward strand.
CCTGGATGAAGCGAAACATCGCAAGAGTTTTATTAGATTTGAAGCCAATTAAATGGGCCTTTTGCAGGAATGCAATCACGTGGTTGTACTGGGTGGCCAAACAATCTTAATTCATATAAGTTAAAGGCACGTGTACGAGATCGGTAGTGTTATTAGCAAAACCAGTCACGTGCTGATATAACACTTCGTTAACGAATGCATTGAGCTCGTGATCCCCATGGGAAAGGCGTTGCCATGCATGGATGCTGGGTGGCAAGCTATAATCTTTCAAAACGCTGTTTTAGAAAGATCGACGATCGATTGGAGATGCAAAATATCATTTACCAACAGGTTTTGCTAATAGCAATACCGATCTCGTACAAGTGCCTTTTAATAAATGAAGTCAGATACTTTTCCTCTCCAGTACAGCCATGTGATTTGTTAGCTGCAAAGGGCCTATTGACGCGCGCGAGCGTGATTTCCCGCGCTAAACACACACATGCACAGCCGTTGCTGAAACGCATGGCAAGCATGGTCTAGACAGTGTTAACTGTTTTGTTGTCAACTGATTCAGTGGCGACACAAACTCCGACAAGTAATCGGCTACACGTAGGCTATCACCAACAAACTACAACAATCTCAGAAAAGGTTGTCCGATCAAATAGAACAAGAACTCTGGTTCTTTTAGCCTGGGAAGAGTCGGCTGGTTTCCCAGGCTATGGTTCTTTTGAATACAGTTATGTTTGAATTTATATTTCATGATCATAGCCACAGCTTTTTCTCCCCATTCATTCATTTCGGTCACATGCCATCTGAATAAAGCCATTACGAGCACAAAGTAGCAACATTGCGGTCTCAACATTTTCGAACCCCAAAACTACCAGCATGCAGTGCAGGCGTCTCTTTGGGGAGCCGCGCTTTCCCCTCCCTCTCCTCCCCTTCCCCTTTTTTGTCCTTGCCCCATTATTCTCTCGTTCAAATAAAGCATGGCTCCCCACATTCTCCCCGTTGAATTAACAACTATCCTTAAATGGAAAACACGCTTGAAATAATGATAATTGTTAATTCTAATGACATTTTAAAAACCAGTCAATAACATCTGTCACATTCCGAATGCTACACTACAGTACACGCAAAGGGTTACGAGTTCGAGCCCAAGTACCCTAGCTCTACATAGGTAGTGAAAATCCGTCGTTTACCCGTGACCTCGTCCGATGGTTAGGTTTGTGGTTCGGGTTAGGATTCGTCTTAGAATTAACGATTATCATTATTTCAAGCGTGTTTCCATTTAAAGGAGAACTGAAGTCTAAAATATACTTTAGCTCAATGGTTAGATTTAAACATGAAAATAGTCATACCAAAATTTATTTTACTGTGTTTTGCGTCAAAGGAAAGAAAATCGGCAAATCTTCCTCCAAACCGCCGCTAAGTACAGACGGCTCAATTCCTGTAATCTGTGACGTACGATACATTAGTTTTGTCATGTTGTTGTCGGCTTTGAATAGATGGACTAATGACTCATAATTGCGCACTATTGTGCTTTCTTTGTGCTGAAGGTGTCGTTGTTTTTCCTTGGTATGCATGACGTACGATACGGGGAAAAAGCACTGAATTGAGCCACCACCGGCAACTAGCTTTATCAGCGGGGAATTGCCTATTTTTCGACCTTCTAAACGTATTTCCTCTTTTTAGACGTGCGGCACAAAGAAATAAAACTGATAGAAGAACTTATTTCTCTTGAATACAAGTTTGTATAGTCGTCGCATTGATTTAGGGTTCAGTTCTCCTTTAAGGATAATTGTTAATGCGTTGGCAAGTGCAACTGAACGCGAATTTTCGGCTATGCTTGCCTTCGTCCTCCTCTCCTCTAGAGTATCTGTCGTACGACTTCCTTATAAGGATGTACGTTTACTGAACCGAAGTACATGAGAGAAGTCACCGATGTACCCACAGGAGACCAGCAGTTTGCGGGTAGTGTTATGTATTGAAATTACTCACAAACCGAGCACTGAAGGTCACTTAGCTTAGTGGTTACCACACTTGGTTTACATTGTGAGGGCTCCGGTTCGAACTCCAGAACGACATTTGTTTCTCAATTTTGGATATTTTGGTTTAAACTCGTTCTTTGCCTATGAATCCTAGCCCTAGGCCATTGAAAACTCTTTGTTTGCCTGTGAACCCTAGCTGCAGGTGGGTGAGACTTTGTCGTTTACCTGGGAACTTGTTTACTGACCGGTTAGGGTTAAGTTTCTATTACGGGTTAGGGTTTAGTGTTAGTGTGAAGTTTCGGTAAAAGGGAATAAGTGTCTACCTAGTTTGTGAGGCTGAAAGTTTCAAAATTGGTTGAAACATGAAAATCGCCCTAAAGGTTAGGACTGAAGACGTCTAATTTCCTCCAATTTTTCAAAATATTAAAACTACGATTTGCACTGCGGTTCCAAATGTAGTTTATAAAGCACTAAAATCGTATGTTCGGAACCTTGTCAATCGTGCCTGTTTCGTAGCTATTGTTTTTGGCTGTTCCTATTGGTCGGAAGAGAATTTGTCCATAAATGGATTGAAACTACTTTTATTTCAGAATATTCGTAATTATCACCCAGTGTTTTCGTAGTCTGAAACAGACAAACATGCGAGGGAGGCTCGATACCGCAGAACAAATGTGTTTATATTGGTCATTCGTAATCACAGGAAGCCCAAGCTAATGCATGAGTTTTACAAGGAATGTTGGGATTTTTTAGAATAAATCTGAAACTGTAATAAAATGATCAATAAAGTCATGAAATCTTACCTGTGTGTTGTGAAGTTGTTCCTCTTCATCACTGATGTGTTTATTTCTGGTTTGAGGCACTTCTGGGCTTTTTCTTTCCTCCCCTATATAAATATTGAGAAGGCGGGAAACACAAGACGTCATACACGACTTTCATAATGGCCGCCTCCTAATTTGCATATGTGATTTTCCGTTTCGGTTGTTTATCCACATTTATAGAAAATATGAACATTGCCATGTGAAAGAGCATGTCGACATTAGTGAACTTGTGAAAGTTGAGTGCTGTAGCTTAAAAAGCAATGAAGTTACAGCCAGTTGAAATTAGAGAGATTTGTATGAGAAAAACAAGGGACGCCTTTCTAGCCTCGCTTTCATGTTTTTCTGCATTAGAAATGCTCGTAGCTCAACAGCAATTCTCCACATTGCTCTAAAACTCAAAACTATTATTAGTTTTAATGTGATCTTTCATGTGGTAGCATTGGTTTCCCTCTACAGATTTATCTTCCAAATTATGCAAATTAGGAGGCGGCCATTATGAAAGTCGTGTATTAGTCCACGTGGCGACTCTTCGAGGCCTCGTAATTCTTCGAAAATCCGCCAAACTTTCAGAATTTTACCTCCAGAAACCCTTTCTCTAGCACTTATTTAATCGATCCATCGCTTATTTACTCGCTTCGTATATACTCAAATTCGACGGTTTCTGCAGCCAACCTAGCATGTAACGAGCCGGGGTACCGTCAGCTTGACCTTTTTTCGTGGGCTGCCTGTGCTAGTTGAAGCACGGGCAGCCTGTGGTTGAACGTGGCTTTTCTTCGGAAGCAGTGACGAACGAGTGCCGAAGGAATCCAACACCTCCGTGTTTTTTCGAGGAGATTCGGAGAATGAAGTCATTGTGCTCAATCGACCAATCGCTGCACGGTGAAATCTGCAGGACAGACCTAGGAACTAACAAGGCATATCAGCCATTAGAAGAGCGTATTGGGAATGGACAGTTTTACTTTTCATTGCATCGTCCACAACAACATTTCGTCCAAGGCTTTTATACAGACGCGTTACGGTTTCGTTTGCTCAACAGGATATTAACAGGGACTTTAAGCAAAACACGACGGCAAAATCTCATCCTGCATCATCCTGCGTCATTCTGCGTCATCCTGCATCACCCTGCGTCATCATGCATAATCCCGCGTTATCCTGCATCATCCTGCCGGCGTCATCCTGGAGAATCCTGCATCATGCTGGCCCATCCTGCATCACGCTGGCCCATCCTGCTTCATGCAGGCCCATCCTGGCACATCATGAAAGAATGGCTGAGGTCACACTTGAAGGTTTACTTCAGTAAATTTGCCTTTACTGAGGTAAAACTCATGAGCTTTCTTTACTACAGTAAACCTACCCGACATGTCAAATGAAAAGATAAAGAAAATCTAGATGAGTTTTGTGCTGTACTGTTGACACACTGGTATCTATATAAACGGAGTGATGACAGTTCTCTGTTCTATGCTAATTTTAGCCTTCAAGTTTAGGCATTCGCAAAAGGCTTAGCGATGGAAGCTAAACGTGTAGTTTTGCTCGTTTCTCTTCTTTTACTCATTATATATGCTCACTAGGAGAGCTACTGTAGCAGAATTCGCTTCATTTTAATGTTTGTTGATGTACATTCCTTCAAGGAAAACTTGCCAATTGCAGTTAACTCTATCTATTGTTTTGAGAAGAATCGGTTCAACTTCGCCGTCGTGAGTTCGGAACTGACTTTATACACGTGCAAAGCATGGGCCGACTCAAGGGTGGTTCGAAGAGACGTATCTATCGTAACCCGGCCGCAGCTCTTTCCACGCTCTAGAAAAAAGAGTTTCAGAGTTTCAAGTGTTACTTTTGTGGACTAGACTTGTTGAGTCAGACTAATTTTGTGTATGTAACTGATACCGTACATGCATGTATGTGTGCCTCTGTAACCGAAATGACTCAATTAGATATGGCGCTTTATTGGGTTCAAAATTCAGTGAGATAGATTTGTCGAAAGTTTGTATTTGTGAAATGTTCTATTCATCAAAAACTTGAATTTGTCGTAAGTTTGTATGCATGCGTCGAATCCTTGAATTTGGCGAAAGCTTGAATTATGCATAACAATTTTAAATTCGTCTAATGTTCGAATTCGTCGACCTGTTCGAATTCGTTGAACGATCGAATTTGTCGAACGATCGAATTCGTTGAACGATCGAATTCGTCGAATGTTCGAATTCGTCGAATGTTTGAATTCATCGAATGTTTGAATTCATCGAAATCTGATACTTGTTCCATACCAGTCTCCCACGTCCATACATGTTTCGTGGTTGTGTGCAAGTTGGATGCGCGGAAGATCCTGGGCGTTGCATATGAGGACAAATGGCGGACATGACGGAATATGTATCGAGACTCTTGACCTTTCTAGAAGATTGCAGTACACTGCAAATGAAGACACAGTAGACTTTGCCATCTTTCGATTGCAACAAATTTTCCGCCACATAGTACATTTCGGAAATAGGTTTAGTGAAGTATGTCAGTGTATATCAGCTGTAATTTTATTGCTAGAAAGTGCAGAAGAGAGGGCTCGTCACAGCGTTATAGATGCCACTGACACTGTAAACGGTTCAGTCGGGAGACCAAAGTTTGAAATTCCACGAGAGCAGTTGGAGTATATGCTTGATTATGATATATCTATCTCGGATATTGCACATGCGTTGGGGGTATCGAAGAGCACAATTAAGCGACGTGTTCGGGAATACGGTATCCTAAATATCCGGTCACAACAAAGTTGTTTGCCTGACAATGAACTCTCATCTGACTTGATAGCTCATTTGGTAGAGCGCCAGACATGTAACCTGGGGGGCGTTGGGTTCGAGTCCCACTTGGGTCAGATATTTTTTCTGTTTCCCTCGTAGGGCGTGCATACTTAGCACTACAGCTTACCATTTTATATATTACATTCTTTACACTTACTAGTGTTACGCGGCAAACATGATTCAATATCATATAAACTACATATACATATATAATCGCCGTGACCCCATATAACGCACCAATACCCACGATTGCTCTCATCTGACTTGATAGCTCAGTTGGTAGAGCGCCAGACATGTAACCTGGAGGTCGTTGGGTTCGAGTCCCACTTGGGTCAGATATTTTTTTCTGTTTCCCTCGTAGGGCGTGCACACTTAGCACTACAGCTTACCACTTTATATATTACATTCTTTACACTTACTAGTGTTACGCGGCAAACATGATTCAATATCATAACTACAGTGATATCTATATATGGATTACACAACAACTAAACCAGTATTGCTTCTCCGCATCAGCTGCAATATTAGGAGTAAACAATTTGGATTTATGCCTGGGATTGAACGTTAGTGACTTTGCGAACGTGGTAGTGCTAAAAAGTGGCGTAAATCTACATGGTAGGAAATTCCCGCCAAACCAAGTCTTATGATTGCTTACACAGAATCAGCTAACTGCAAGGTTTTAATTGAGAAGCAGCCACGAAGAAACATTGATTCTGCGAGACGAAATAAACAAGCTCAAGCTACAGATTTCGACTCAAGAACACTTCGGTACTACTATAAACTCAGGGTTCAAGCGACGAACATAATAGACCGGAGTTGGACAGCCTACTTAAAATGCCGCCAATTAAATGAAAGCTAAACAGGACAGAGAAATGTGACAGTGGGAACCGAAACACCTTTTTTTTAAAACCTAACTATTACTAAGTTATTATGCTTATATTTACATTAGAAAGGAGAGAATCCAGTAAGACTTATTTCACGCTATAGTTCTATATCCCCAGTTAGTTCATCCAGCGGGAAGTCCTGGCAGCTTACTAGTCTGCCTGAGCGCTTCAGGGATATAGAACTCATTTGTTTCTAGCGACTCCGGCAAGTCAGTTTACCAAAATAAGATTTATTTCAAACTAGTTCTATATCCCTAGTTGGTTCATCCAGCGGGAAGTCCTGGCAGCTTAGTCTGTCTGAGCGCTTCATGCAGGAATATAGAACTCATTTTTTTCTAGCGACTCCGGCAAGTTTACCAAAATAAGATCGGTTTCAAGTTAGTTCTATATCCCCAGTTGGTTCATCCAGCGGGAAATCCTGGCAGCTTAGTCTGCCTGAGCGCTTCATGCAGGAATATAGAACTCATTTTTTTCTAGCGACTCCGGCAAGTTTACCAAAATAAGATTTATTTCAAACTAGTTCTATATCCCTAGTTGGTTCATCCAGCGGGAAGTCCTGGCAGCTTAGTCTGCCTGAGCGCTTCAGGGATATAGAACTCAGTCATTTCTATCTAGCGTCTCCGGCAAGTTTACCAAAATAAGATTTATTTCAAACTAGTTCTATATATATCCCCAGTTGGTTCATCCAGCGGGAAGTCCTGGTAACTTAGTCTGCCTGGGCGCTTCAGGGATATAGAACTCAGTCATTTCTTTCTAGTTTTCCAAAATAAGATTGGTTTCAACTCAAGTTAGTGGCCGTCGAAGGCTGTCATAGTTAAAGGGATTAGAGATAAATCAAGCTGCGTTTAATTGATAGGAATGCAGAGAGTTGACTAGGACCCCGCAGAGATCGCAGAACTCAGTTGTGCGATCTCTCCGGGGTGCCTAGTGAAACATTGGTTGCTAAGAGACTGGTATGGAACAAGTATCAGATTTCGATGAATTCAAACATTCGATGAATTCAAACATTCGACGAATTCGAACATTCGACGAATTCGATCGTTCGACGAATTCGATCGTTCGACAAATTCGATCGTTCAACGAATTCGAACAGGTCGACGAATTCGAACATTAGACGAATTTAAAATTGTTATGCATAATTCAAGCTTTCGCCAAATTCAAGGATTCGACGCATGCATACAAACTTACGACAAATTCAAGTTTTTGATGAATAGAACATTTCACAAATACAAACTTTCGACAAATCTATCTCACTGAATTTTGAACCCAATAAAGCGCCATAATTAGAAAGATCAAAGAGGTTGAAGAAAGGAATATCGCAGTTTTTCTGTAACCAAAATTCATGATCATGATTGGCTTTGAATGACAAGTACAGAAAAATGTTAGATGCAAACATATACATGCAACGTGCCTTGAATTTACTGCTACATCCCTGTCGCTGTACATCGAAGAAACTATTCCATGAGGCGGCCGATGCATGTTAAAATCCTCCTATAACACTGATCGCGTGAACGCAAGGACTGAACGGGAATAAATCTACTTCTGTGCACAGTAGGTGATTGCACTTTTCTGATAAAAGCTTCAAAAAAGTTGACATATATATGTCACCTAAATCAACAAGGTTTAGATTTACTCCGAGATATACCCACCCTTTTCAGGTAGGTTTACTGCAGTAAAGTTTCTTTTCATCCTCCCGCCGTTTCTATCGTAACTAACCAGAGACGAGTTTACTACGGTAAACTACGAAAATGGAGTCACATTCGAAAAAGGGTTTACTATAGTAAATAGAGCTGCACGTGAAAATGCACGCATGCAGTCGCCTGCATTTCGCCGTTCTCTGCAAAAACACAACGTGAAAACCCCAAATTGTACGTTTTAATTAGAGAACGCGAACGTTAAGAAAGTAAATCAATCCGTTTTTCGTTCGGCGTGAACGGAACTCTATACTCGGTCATATTTTTCGAAAATCTGGTTGTGTAAAACACTGATTCAAGGCGAACAAAGGAAATAGTAGACACCAAATTTCGGGAGAAAGGGACTTTTCTACGTCCCGTCGTCATTGCCGTCGCCGTCCTGGTTGCTTCAGTAAAGTCCCTAATATGTCCTGCTTCGGCAGTTCTAACTGGTCTTTGCTCATCTGTTATAGGCTCCAGGAAAGATAATAAGGGTTAATACGAGTTCTCACTGACCTATTTGTCACACCATATTCTAGCCGCTACACGGACGTATTTTTTCACTCTCATATGAATTGCAGTCAGTTCAACAAAATCGTCTATAACAAATTCTTGCACAATTGGATTGTCGTTTATTAGGGTTTTGGGCTTCTTTTCCTTTGAGAGGAGATCAGAAAAGGAAAAGAAGCCCAAATCGCTAATAAACGACAAAGGACAACAGATAGAGCAAAGGTTGTTTATTTCAGTGATTTTAACCTATCAATTGTGGTACAATTCGTGATTTTTGCCGTTTAGTAGTTGCTATACAAAGCCTATATATACCAACAAATACACACAATTAGAGTTTGGGTTGCCTGTGCTCTATGTACTATAAAAATAATGCACTTTTCAGGTATTGAAAAGTTGACTGAATCCACAGTTTTTCAAGACCTCGAGCGTGATTTTTTATAGATTTCTACTTGTTAAATATGTAATCTACGGTGGCCCAGTTAGGTTACCAGGTAATCATTACCACGCAGCATTATCTGGCAGCTCCTTGTAGAAGTTGTACTTGATTTGTTTTAATGAACATCAGATGTTAGAAAATATGACCAGTAATATAACATATATATGTACAGAAGTACTCTTCTGTAAAGATTGCATTTTGCTTTTGTTGTCAGTTTTATGAGTGTTGTTTTGTTTGTGTTTGTCTGTGCGTGAAATTTAAGCTCTTTTCCCAAAAATATAATTATTTACAATCACTGCTGTGGAGTGCATTACGCCCACACGTCTACTCATCTCAGTTTGCCATACAGGAGATTAAACTGTCACGGCGTACGTGATATTCGCCACTCCAGACGCCGTTCACAATATGTACGTCTGCTCTCTCGACGGTTGTGTAGCCTGGACTTAGAAACGGAAATTAATCGACACCTTTGGCACAACAGTTTAAACTGGTACATCTCGCCGATGCCGCAAACAAGCACTAAAACAGTCAGCCGAAATGACAATTCGTGTGAGCAACAATCAGAACAATCCATGGCGAATGTAGTACAACATTGCTCAATATTAGCTTTGTCGAAGAGGTCTTCGAGTCCAGTGTTACAAACAAGTTTTGGTCGGATTTCAGGGATTTGAAGTCTCAAACTTGAATGTAAGTAACCGTTAATCTTGACTCTGAGTGCCATTTCAACATTTTACTGAGTATCACTTTCTCACCACTTATTAACTTATCTGACATATATAACCATGTATACTTAAACCACTTTACTTACTTCACTAACGATTCTATATGAATATTGACCTATTTATTATTTAGACCTCGTGTAGTGTACCGTTATGGTCGAATACCTCAGAATATCAGTTTCTCAGGCAGCTCTTAAACCACCAGGCAGGTTATATATTCGGCCTCCAGTCCCTGGAATAACTGGTTTTGTGTTTCTCGTATCTTTAATCCAGTTCAAGCAGTTTACATTTGAAAGATATGGACTTATCGATCCTTCAGTAATAGCAGGAACCATTACACCTACCAATAATGGTAATATTAGCTCCTGACTAATATCGATCAATCAGTGACGGAACGATGCATGTGCATCCTGTGTGTTTGAGGAGCCGGGGAACTCGGCCCGGGGATAAAGCTATCCACTGGATAAATTAATCCCAGGCGAAAGTGGTGTACGTTACCGATCGTGATTATCACTGGTCAGGATAATTAACAATATTCACCGAAGTGGAGGTGAATAGTGGTGGATACTTACCGAGCCGCTTCGGCGGTGAATAGCCAGCACCAAATAGTTGTTTTGTTTTCTGTCAAATGGACAAAATCTCGCGCGAGATGATCGCTGCTTTGCTCGGAGGTGAATATGAAATCATCTTTACTGTTTGAGTAGCCAATCACAGCGCGCGAAAAGTGATATTCACTGGTGTGGTATATACTAATGGTGTATATTTCTCTCTTTTTAAATTAACATCGAACAATGTTTTTTGTATTTTTCTAAAACAAATAAACTTAACCTACCCGCTACCCGTTACCCGCTACCCATTACCCGTTACCTGCCACCCGTTACCTGCTACCCGTTACCTGCTACCCGCTACCCGTTACCCGTTACCTGCTACCCGTTACCTGCTACCCGTTACCTGCTACCCGTTACCCGCTACCCGCTACCCGTTACCTACTACCCGTTACCCGCTACCCGGCGTTACCTTCGTTTTAGACACGCCGGTTTCATTGCGGCACAGTTAGAATTTCGACGTTGATTGTTAACACTTTTCTTGCATCTATTGACCTCATACTTGGCCAATCAGTCCATGGATAATCTAATCTTCCATATTCCCGAAGTAGATAAGCAAGCGATTAATTTAATTTAATGATAAAAAAATTTGGGAGACGTTTTGGTGATCTTATTAATATAATTCCTCTACTCTCAATGGTCGCCTTAAAATGCATCGGACAACATAACTGACACAGAGACTGATCGATACAATAAGTAAACTTTATTTTGAAGTCCAAAAGTTTCAAATTTGCCGTATGGATTTCGATGCTTGAAAATAATTGTCCAGAAAATCTTAAAGATCGGCCAAAATGAAAAATGAGTGGATAAATATTAAACTCTGAACTCTGAATTTCTAACGAGACCTGAAACAACCATGGGGGCTGATCAAAGCCAGGTCCCGGCTAATCCACAGATCGAATTGGAATTACCGTGTTGGTTTTTGCGGAGGGAGGAAAACCGGAGAACCCGGAGAAAAACCATCGGAGCAAGGGCGAGATACCAACAAACTCAACTCACATATGGCGCCGCGTCCGGGATTCGAACCTGGGCTATAGAGGTGAGAGGCGAAGCGCTTGACCACTGCGCCACCCGAGACCCTGGTTGTTTACCATTTACGCACGATTCCTCGTGTGAGAGGAACGCAACTGTATTCCGAATTGCCCTTCCGCAAGCAGAATCGGAAAACTTAGTTATCACAATGTCGATTTATTCAGTTCTCTCTCGTTTTCTACAGATGTTGAACTGGTATAATTTCGCTTCGAAATTCACGTTATTGCTAAACTGACGCCAACTCTCATTTCTAAATAAGGTCATTCTAGGAAATCATTCAATTCAATTCAATTTAATATTATTTAAACACGGAAATTTTAACAGTAGAACTAACTGCCATGGTGATACTACTATCTACATATAAGAAAAAATATTTACAATGATGTATCAGAAAAGCTAATGCTAAAGAAAAATACACTAACCTAATATAAAAAAATTAGAAATATCGCTAAATACTAATTTAATACAATAAGTCGCTAAATACTAATTTAGTACTAATTTATTTGCTAAGTTATGACAATGCAGTCGAACGATGCAATATTTATCTGAGGATAGAGGCAGTTCTTATTACTCGGGCTGCCGAGTCAAAATCTGCAGGCCGTTTTTTTTTTTTGTTCGGTGCAACAAAATATCTGCGCATGCATTAAATTATGCATTAATTGTTGGCGCTAATAGGTACGTTTCGTAGGTTTTATGCCACATTTCATCACATTTCATTTTACGCTCGGTCATAATACATACCAACGCAAACACCGTGATCGGTAGGCCAACACTAAAATATTTTCGACCGTGTTTTTGGCTAGTTTACTGATCTCGTATCGAGACCTGTGTACGTTACACAGGTATATTGAATAGCTGATTTATAGTATACTGAGCGATTTACTAGCAAATACATATATACTGTGGAGGAGCAGCTATGGGTTACTATCCTCTATCGAAGTCCTCCTGAACTGTGAGAGCGACAATGTCACTCGCCAACACAAAGCCAGAAATACACACTCAGCACATAATTAATTTATGATGAGCCAAGCAATATTCAACTCTCGAGGTAAACTTAAACAAGAAACCTCTCACGGCCGAGGTTTTGGTTTGAGAAATTAAAGGCTTCCAACAATTCCCTTTATAGTTCTGTAATATAATGAGCAGACTGAAGTTTTTGGGAATGAAAGCTTTTAATTAGAGATAACCAACGAGCACTGATTTCAGTTAATAATCTTTAATCCAACAAATACCAAGACGGACTCGTAATGGCTCATCATGTATAGCAAGAACAGCAGATAAAGTTACACAGAGGAACACAAATAGACCACGAATACAATTAACATGACTTCCAGAAAGAACAGCCGCGGAGAAAGAGCCGCGAGGCAGCGAGCTGCGATAAAGAGCCGCAGGGTAGAAAGAACAGTAGAGAAATATAGTGATAGCTCCATCACGGGATGGACAGGATACAACTTATAATATGGTACAAATATAAACATACATTTGAGACAATCATCTATTAGTACTCGGAACCTGCAGTATAACAGAACAGCAGACTAAATTGTAAACGTGTGTTACATGAATAAGTAGTGTTTACAGTAAAATCAAAGGTCAACTTCTTTAATTTACATACGAGAAAAACAAAAATATGAAATTACATATACTAGGAACTCACCGCGCTACTGGCCACTCTTAAAGACTGCTCTAATTCAGCTAATAATTCTTCCCTTTGGTTATTACTAAGAGAATTTCAAATGAAAGTGTATTTCATCTTCAACCTTATTGGGAACACATGCACCATCAGAAATCTGAAGAAGGGTACGTAGTCCAAAATAGAAAATAAAAATCCTGGAACGCGAAATAACAAAGAAAAAAACCTGCCTTGCACAACCAAGGAGCCAAAAAAAATGGCTGCATTGATGTATATAGCGATACTTACTGTTTGTAAACTTACTGTTTGTAAACACTGACGTCATTTATATATTTGCATATATAATGTGGTTGGCAAAAAAAACGCGTGTTTGTATGACTTGTATGGCATCTAGCGATTTGGGCCTCACGAAATGCATCTAAAGTCTCTATTCTCCTTCCATATCCTAATTCTTTATAAGACTTATAAGTTAAGAGCATATAAGCTTCGATGAAAGGGCTTGCTTGCATTTTGGAAGAACAAGAAAGTAATTTGGCGCCGGATGAATAAGCACCGACCTGTGATATTTTATAAGCAACTGACTGCGTTCACGCTGGCCTGTGTGACGTCACGGTAAGTATTGCTACAAAGTGGCCCGAGTGAAAGCCCAGATGGGCTCTTGTTTATTTCCTAAATGTATCTAGTAGGGACTTATCATGGAGTGGCCAGCTGTCCCACTATAAGCGTGTCACGCAATATCCTAGTTTTAATATGATCGAGTTCCTGTCGCTTCTAAAATAACAACATGACTGTTAACTATGGTTCGCCTATTTATACAACAAAGAGTGTCTCGTAGCGTAGTACTTCTTTGTTCTCGTCACATCAGTGTGACGTCACCTGTGCATTTATAAGAGGATAGACTCGGGGCAAGGTGCCATCTATCGGTATTTCACTGAAACTCTTTTATAAAGTTACAAATGAGTTTACTATGGGTAGAGGTTTTTTCTTTGCCAATAACCTATCCTAACGCGCCTGCTTCGCCTTGTGCAAAAGCTTTGCAGGGGAACTGTCTTTTCTTACCTGTCACTGGCGGGAAGTCCACGACTGATGTTGCTATGTAGCGGTTATTAGTCGGCTAAGCATCTAATACTGCTGTTTATAATATACTAAAAATATCTGGATTCTGATTGGTTAATAACGAGTGCATAAAAAGGTTATAGAGTGCACAGTCGCATGCGGCTCAGCCAATGTTTGCTCAAAGTTTTATAAACAAAAAATCGCATGAACTATTCGTGCTATTCTAGTTACACTCGTTCTCAATAACACGTGCAGGTTCGAAATTGAATTTCCAACGGAAAACGTCAATTTGGTGGATGTCACTCAACTATATTTCTATGGCAACACTGGTCTGCATGCTAAATAAAACGTCGCCATACAACTCCCAGATGTGGAGGAAACATAAATAGTGTAGGAGGTCAACGAAATCGTAAGTAATTTGAGGCGACATAGGTAGAGATATGGCGGATACTAAGCCGAAAAACGATTGTTATTTGCTTGAATTCCTCACCGAAATGTCAGTCGAGAGTGGAGAGCATTGCCGATAATCCTTGTCCTGAGAGTTTCAAAAAAAAAAATTGCCCTGTCGAATGTTGTATCCATGCCTGGAGCCTCGAGGGTATTGCTCGATAAAACCTCTTATGAGGAGCATATCTGCAACTGGATGAATAAAAATAACTATAATTCTTTTTCCAAGACCTTTGAAGCTATATAAACAATCAGATTTCTTATACACAACCGCTCGCTCACACACAAAGTTTACGCGATTTCACTATTTTGATCTTAAACACAAACCGCTCGCTCACACATAAAGTTTATGTGATTTCCCTATTTTGCAAACCCTTGGCTCTAAGCACGATTACTCTCCATCTAAGCGACTTTGGGAAAGACTTTGCCATGTTTATAAAATGCTAGTTTCCCGAATTTACTCACACAACGGTTCACTTCAAACTCCATGGAAACCGTTTGATTGACATCCACCAGAAACGACTTCGAAGTCAGGAGTTTCGTTTCGAACCTGCACGTGTTATTGAGAACGAGTGTAATAGGCACTGAGTTTGAAAGTTCTTAAAGTGCACTCGCCTAACTAAATGCTCGTACAATTATCAGAATTTTCAAAATATCACTCAGTGCCAATAAATCCCGTATAGCTCGTCCGAGCAGTTCGTGCGATTTCCTCTACGTTTTTTACGAGTCATTCATATTTTGGCGAGCATTTATTTCAGCCAATTATTGCAACCATAGCATGAGCGTATGGTTTTCTTGACTAGCCTTCTTAGCCTGGGAACCCAGTATCTTCTTCTCACTTCTGCCATTGTCAGTCCTACTCTCCTGTGCAAGGTCGCATAGTGGCCTTCTTCCACTATCTTTGCCGTGAAGAGATGTGTTTCTGGCAGGTATATAGATGGGATAGTCTCCAATAATTCTGCCTCGGAACTCGAGTATAGGCCATCTGCGTTCTGCTGCAGATTGAGCTGAAGTATGTCGGCTTCGTACTTTGGATTCTGTCGTGCTTGAGACTGGAATTGCTTTATCCACCATCGGTTTTGTTGTTCTAACTTCTTCGTGGTCAGAGGGCCGGTCTTTCTATC
The DNA here is from genome assembly GCA_030867875.1 of Actinernus sp. WN-2022. Classification (NCBI taxonomy): domain Eukaryota; kingdom Metazoa; phylum Cnidaria; class Anthozoa; order Actiniaria; family Actinernidae; genus Actinernus; species Actinernus sp. WN-2022. The sequence goes on from JAOWCC010001589.1 coordinate 25,128,490, forward strand.
CTTGCGCGGTACTTGAGCGTTGTGCAGAAATCTCACCCATGAGCTGATCCTCAGGAACTTCCACAGCGTGTACTTCTCTAGAAGAGGTAGCAAGGGGTGTGGAGGAGTGACTGCGTAAGCTTGACTCGTAAGCTTGGCTTCTGCATGTGCTTCAGCACTTGCTGCGTCACTATCTCTGGTGATTATACTTCTAGGTTGCTCAGCCAAGGGGGTCCCTTCAGCCAGAGTTCTGTGAGTTGTCCACCTCTGTCTGCCGGATTCTCCGCCGTATGCACATGATGCCATGTTATTCCTTCGACTGCTTGGATCTTCGCAACTCTATTTGCTACGACCTGCTTGTAGTCACCTTCGCGCTTTATCCCTTTATCCACCATAGCGTGACAGTGCTGTCTGACCAGTAGTGCTTCTCTAGTTGGGTGTGGCTCATAGCGTTCGTGATTAGATTAGCAGCCATATGACCCGCAACAAGCTCGAGTCTCGGTATGATGAGTTCCTTCTTGGCCAGCCTTGCTTTTGCAGCTAGTAGCCCTTGTGTTACGCGCGAGGGTTGCCTTGCGACTGTAAACACCACTGCACACAATCCCTCGCCGCTAGCGTCTCCGAAGGCGTGAAGTTCCAGTTTCTCCACTGGTTCTTGAAAGGGTGCGATGGTTCTAGTCACCGTCACGTCGGTCGGTAACGAACGTTCCCATTTCTCCCAGCGCTTCTGAATTTCTCCACTCAACTTAGTATCCTTGCTCTCACAGACTTCTCGGTAGATTTGCTTGCCTTGCATTAGTAAGGGAGAGCGATCGCGATTCCGGCTATGGGATCATATTATATAGATCTTGGCTAGACGACTGAGGATGTTTCGTTTGGTGACGTCTCCAGTTTTATTTGGAGTCTGCACACTAAGCGTGTCCTCTTCTTTGTTTCACGCTTTCTGCTGTGTTTATAATTAAGTTCTAAAAATGCGGTCATCGGCAGCGCAATCCCTCGTGGCTCAGTGGTGAGGGATTAGTGACGGTTAGGGTTTGGTTTAAAATCAGGGTTAGGGCTTGTTTCGATTCCTCCCAGACTCTAAATATACTTTTATATAGTTGGGCGTACTTGTGAGTATTTTCGTTCTAAATAGTTCTATTGTCGCTTTAATTTGTACTTTCAGCGAACCCTACAAATTCGGGTTTCTTACACAGAGAAAGTACCGACAGATGTTGCTTGATTCGAATCTCTTGATTGCTCCCCATGATGCCTTTCGGATCCGACACAGGTATCCCAAAATACATAATATTTTTAATTGAAGGCGAAAGCAAAAGTTTCATTTCTATTTTCATTTTGCTGGGAAACACTAACAAAACAGGCTAATTAAAACAGGAAGTTTGTTCGGGAAACGGATTGATGAATGGAAAACTTGAACACGCATTGAACTGACCAGCTATATAACTACTCAAAATGGACACATTTAGGCAAATTGGAGGGACCACAGACGAAATGATAAAACACCGGATCTCCTAGCGTGTAGGGATCTGATCAGAAATATATATATAAATAGACAAGAAAGGAAAGGCTGATTCAACGGTAGAGAGTTGTTTTCTTATAATTCCAATATTTCGATCGGCACCCGATCTTCTTCGGGGAAAGAGGTTTACAATGTATCCAATAAACTAGAATCATTACGAAATAATACATGAATTATGAATTGCACAATCTTATGATAAAACACATATAAACCAATTTTGGCACTTTGTCTGCTAGCCTAGGTAACCAGCCGACTCTTATCGCTCCCCACTCGCGAAAGAGGGGAGCGATAAGAGTCGGCTGGTTACCCAGGCTATTTGTTTGCTTGCTAGGAACTCTGCTTGAAAATTTAAAATAGCTAGAGGCCATAACAAAATGACCGGTCCCTGTGTTTCGAGTTAATTCACACCCACGACGTTAATTAACCCACATTTGTTATTTTAGTCCGAATTTAGTATTCTGTTGGCGATGTTATTCATATTACTCATTCTGTTTCTCCAATAAACCTTCAAAAGCGAATCCCACGCTATGCCACCCTTTTACTATTCTTTGAAATCTGAATGTCAGAGGAAGCCATTTCGCTGCCACTCTGTTCAGCGAGATTATTGATTGGCCAGTGTTGGTGCAAACCTTGACAGGTATGTGTGTTTTGGTACCATTGTGTAATGAACAACTCTATTCCTCCCATGCTCTGGAAAGTCTGGTAATAATCAACTGAGCAATTCGCTGCCGAAGAATTGATGCTCACGGAACAGTTGAATAAAACAAAATCATTCACGCCTTCACTTTGAAATTGCATGTAACCAGGAAAACTACTGATAACCGCACTGTATGTAGCACTTCTGGTATAGCTCATACATACAAAATACTTTCTGTGGTTGAAACACTATGTTAATCAGAATCCTCCTAAGATACATACGATCCGACAAGAATTACGAAATTATCAAAGGGCGAGTTCGATTGATCATATTCCTGAATAACAATAAATAATGAATAGTCCGTGAAAATCTGACTGGTTCAGGCACATTTTCATGCACTGTTAATTAGCTACAAACACTTATTCAGGAACAGTTTAGTACTTCAGTGACTAACAAATCCTAGTTTTGTAGTGTCATTCTGTGTTTAAGGTCGCTACTATACACAATACAATACAATACAATACAATATTCTTTATTTACAGAGGGAAGACACATTAACCTTACATAGTTATCTAACATGCGGCCCTCTATGTTACAAATAAAACGTAATGGAAAGGAAAGGAAGTATGGGAAAAAATTAACGCACGGGCTACGACATTACAAGATATAATGAGTAATTGGAATCAATGTAAAGAGAATTAATATGAAATAAAATCAAAAACAAAATATACTTACTAGAACACTGCGCAATGTAAGGGGCTATGCCCTGGACGCGGCGCCAGAAATGCAGCAGCAGTGAAGCAAGGAGCAACAGTTATAGCAGAGGAGCTCCTCTAGATGGTTAACAGAGGAAATGTGCGAAAGAAAAACGTTACGAAGCTTATACTTAAGAGAAGCCAGCCTGGTAGACAGAGTATTAGAAGAGAGCGTAGTAGTAGATGTTGCAAGCTGCTTGAAGTCAGGATCCAAGGAATTGAAAAGAATAGCAGCGCTATAAGCCAGAGTGCGCTTGCCAGAATTACTGCGAGGGTAAGGTACGGCGAGGTTATGCATGCTGGCTCTGGTGCAGCGGCCAGAAGCTCTACGAGTAGTAGAGAGGAAATTGAACATGTTCTTAAAACTTGTAGGTGCATCAGGATTAAGAAATGCGCTGAAGAGAAGTAGAAGTTTCCTACATTTAATTAGGTCGGTGATCGGAATCCACTTAAGCTGAGAGAACAGATGAACAGAGGGTTGACGGAAGTCGGCATCCAAGAGTATGCGGGCAGCGCGTTTTTGAAGGCGAAGAAGCCGCAGCATGTGGAGGTGGGAGCAGTTGCCCCAAGCAGCAGAACAATAGATGAAATGGTTATGGATGCATGAATTATAGAAGCGCAATGCACATTCATAGGTGAGGAAAGGCTTAATGCGACGGAGAAGAGACAGTCTACTGCTGATGATGGCGCAGATGTTGTCGACGTGGTGTTCCCATAACATGAAACTGTCTAAAGTGACGCCTAGTATTTTGGCGTGGTCGACCTGCTCGATACTATTACCGTCGACTACCACATTTAATGTAGAGCAAGGCACACGAAGGGATGGGACTTGTCCCCTCGTCTGAACTAGGAAACATATTGTCGCCGGGACTTGTCCCTTCAAATCAAACTGGTTTGAATTGAGAGGACAAGTCCCGGGGACAAAATGACAAAAAAAATCCTAGTTCACACGAGGGAACTTGTCCCTGGGACTTGTCCCTTCGTGTGTACCGACCTTTATTTTTGTAAATTCTTAATTTAGGAATACGGTCAATCGAGTTAGTGTAGTGAGGTGTCTGGGGAGTAAAAGCAGACGCACATCAGCTGCACTGTAAGCTACCATGATCAGCTTGCTATATAACAAATATAATATTTTTTCTTATTTTTTTTAATATGTATTTTGAACTATTGCATAATATAAAGAGCCAACGTTCTTTTATGTACTATGAATACCAGTTTGGTTTTTGAGGAGGAAGTATAAATTTAACGGCAAAGCACTCGCGGGGAAAAAGCTTCGGAGCAAGGTCGAAAGAAGGTCTGGATGGGGTTAACTGTCTACTGATAAACGGCCTTAAAATAACTGACAAATGACGATTTTTTTACTGACAACTGACAAATTTGGTTTTTGTGGGTCAAACTGATTGTAAATTTTCTCTAGTAATGATTAACTAGGGCTAACCGACAAAATTTTAACTGACAACTTACATGTAGACCCCCATTCGCGACAAACTCAACTCTTATTTGTACGGCGTTCGGGAATCGAAACCTGGCCATAGCGGTGAGAGGCAAAACGCTTTAAAACTGTTATGATTACCTCTTGTGCCATGCACCCACGGTTTCCCGGCGGAAGTCGTCTCCTTCAACATGGCGGCGTTATCGGCAAACAGGTCCTAATTACCTGCAGCATGCAGCAGTTATACGTTCCATGGTGTTCTTATTTTAAGGCATGACGGTATTAGCGTATGAATCTAACATATTTCCAGCTTTCGATAGATTTTGCCAAAAGTATTGATCTTTTTAATTCTGCTAAGTACTATTCGTTATTTTCGTGTTTTACTCCGACGCGATACCTCTCTTACACAACTTAATTGGTTAACATATGCTCTACAATATTTACGTGGGTGTAAAATCATATGCACGGTCGATGTCCTTAATTAAGTCCCTTAACTTTTCGAGCGCCCTTCCTCCTACTCATCCGGCTAAACTTGAACGTTTCACTTTACCTCGTGTTCTGTTACCTCAGTTCAAGTAGCTACAGTTCAAGATGTCAAATTGATTTCCACTCGCCGACAGCCGCTTCGACTGCACGTCGCTAATTTATGATGACTTCTAGTAAAGAAACAATCTGTGTAAAAATTAGGCACTATAATTCTATGGTTCAGATGCAATTTGCTGTTCCCCACGTTAGAAATTTCTGTTTTTCATATTGACAACTCATCACTAACCCTTAAATGATAAATTTCTGAAATAAAATCCCCTAAATTTTAAAACTACTTTCCTTTTGTGTGAAAACAGTTCGTACAATCAGGAGAGTCCAAAGAAACAACGAAAGCTTTCACTTTTAAAATGTTCCCCATGTTGAATTTTCGTCATATTTACAGTTAAAAGAGTTTTCACTGGAGTTTTCACTAATCTGTTTAGAAAAATAGAGAAAATGTATTTTTCGATTCTTCAAGTTTTGATAGATTTTGATGTTTAATCCAATGAGGTGGACGATTGAAACAATACTACAATTAGCACTTTTTACACCATGCATTAGAAATGACTACCTCTTGCGTACCCTGGATACCATCCGTACCTGAGCACCTCTGGAACCAGGGTACCTCTTGCGCGGATCATTACTTAATATGTTAACTTAATATGCTCACGTGATAATATAGGAGAAATTCTGCCGGGTTGGGAGCGTGGGTCATGAGTTCGAACCCCAGTAGGATCGCTTGAAAAAAACGTCTTCTTGTTTACCTGTGAACCCTAGCTCTAGGTGAGTGAGAACCCGTCGTTTACCTGTGAACTCGTCCGATGGTTAGGGTTAGTTTTGTGGTTCGGGTTAGGATGTCAGTAGACTGATTACGATAATCGTAATTTTAACTCTCGAGAACACGTTGGCCATGCATATGGTCCTTTGCGCTTCCCGTGGGCCTTTAGGCTCCCTGATATCTATTTTCAACAAAGCGCCCACGACTGATCTCGTTGGCCGTGGGCCTGATGGATTCTATAACCGTTCGACATGGCCGGGAGCCGCTACCCTAGCTAGCGTTTCAATGGCGCCTTTCATGATCAGTTGCCCTGTGGCTTGATCATATCATCACAGCCGACGATTCCTCTAAAATGTTTTTCCAACTTTGTTTGTTTGAAAAATTATGCCCAGGAGCTCAGCTGTTGTGACTGATCAGTTGTCCATAACAATTTCGGATAGTGTGGGCAAAGAATTGAGAAACAGGCTTATGGTGGAGCCGAAAGGCTCGGAGACATTCAGTAATATCCTTAATGTTAGTCAAGAGTAGTTATTCGGTAAATTGTATAGATTAAAAACTTTATCGCTGTATATAATTTCAAACGTGTATTCTTAAGAGCTACAAAGTGTCAAATTATATTTTACAGTTGAATATTATCGGCGCAAGAACAAGTAACATTGACTTAGAATATTATTATTATTGATACATTCCTTACTGTACTAGGGGAAAGTTGAATAGCTGTGAATCCTTATTTTACTTCGTCGAGGTAAATAAAACAATTAAACATAAAGACTGTTTTTTTCAGTAGAGTCCGGTTGCCATTAGCCTCCGGTAGCAGCCGTCGTGGACGCGCCGCACAAACGTAACGCTGCTAGGAGGCTTGGTTGCTCAGTATGATAATTATCATATGGACATCGGCAATCCGGTTGCAATTCACGTAACGAAAAAGATTGCCGGGCTTGTTCTTATACCCAGTTTTAGTTCTTTCTACGACTTTCGAGAACATAGCATAAGCATAAGTCCGGTTTCTATATGATCGCTACGATCAGTTAAGTACCTTTTTTCAGCGATCGTAACGATCATAAAACCGGGCTTTATGCATGGTGATCAGGGTAATCTATTTTCTATCTTGCTCTTACCCCGATTAAAACTGTGTTTTGCCGATACAAAACCAAAAGCCGCGTGTCAGAAAACGATTTTATAACATTAGGTGACAGTATCAATGAAATATGCTTCAGTATTTGTTGGTCTTTCGGTTACATAGGTCGACAACTTCTTCTGTATCAGCTGTATCTTCGAATTTCAGAGTCACTGGCTCTTCGTTTATGGAACGACCGGACACTCCGTAAAGAACAGGAAGCAATTATTCGATTTTAGTCCAAAGAATATCATGACGGGAGCCCGATAATTGTAAACGACAGGGCAACGACAGGGCCATCTAACTCCGGCTACCGCTTCGACTAGCACCTGGAGGCGTAAGTTTCGGCGAGATCTGTCTTCTTTTTGAGAATCAGCGATTTTATCAAACACAAGTTTTAACTCATAAAAAAACAGTCAATTGAAGGTACGTATAAAGCATAAACTGGTCATGAAGCTCAGTCCATGCCGTACATATGATCGCATGACAGCTAGATAAACGAATTACTAAGACTGCCGGCGAGGTAAGTTTTAATTATGCTTGCATTGATGGAGACACATATCTATCTATCTATATATATATATGGGTTATAATTTTCAAAAAGTGTAATTGGCTTTTATGCTCGGTGTTGTCTTAGTTTTGATTAAATTTACATTTCAAAGTCGCGCGGTAAATTTCTAAGTCAAAATAATTGTTTGGACAGTTTATATGTCTTTATATGTTGGTCATGGAATTTTTTTTAACTTTTTATTACAAAGCTCTGTTTCGGCCAATTTTATAGTATTTTTCAGATTGTTTCATGATCACTCAGGCATCGTAAATAATTTCTAAGTCGAGCCACGCACTATGAATATTAGAAAACAAAAATATTGAAGAAGTTCAAACCTTTCAGTATAAATACAGTCCGGTTGGCCTACTTAACTCCCTTGATCTCTCTATCGATTGCGACTTTTGGTAGCAATCTCATGATTGTATTCAATTCATTATGCTCTCGCCACGATTCCGATCTTTCACCATGTTTTGCTATTTCCGTTCACGTACGTCGCATGACTTATCTCGGTAAACTGAATTCATGTAAAGCAATGGTTACTCTTTTGCGTGCAGTATTCTAGTGGTGTTTAGCACTCATTATTAGCTATTTAAGTAATAAACCAACTTATTAAGTGAGTAGGGAAACATGAATTAATTTTAAAGTATTAACTAGCCAGCTGCATGTTCATGTCACTGTGCCTAGTAGTGTGTGTGACACTTAATTCCAAGAGGTCACGTTTCTTAAATTGGTTTCAGTTTCTCGCTCATAGCTTTTAATTATTACCTATCTCTTGGTCAATATACTGTACTGATAAACTAATGTTGTGTACATTGTTGGACCTGTAGCAGTGAGGCGTTTAACCACACTCCTATAGATGTTGGTGAGAATTTTTCTTGTATTTGCTCTAGACGTAAATTTCTCAATCACTTCTGGAATTGAATTAACTATTTACTTACTAGCTTCCAGGTTTAATATAATGCATGCTATTTGAATACGTGTGTCGCTCGCGCGCAGTAATTCAAGTTAATGTGGTATTTTTAGCACAACAATATATCAACAGTGAATGAAAAACAACCCGAAATTTGTCTGTTCTGAGAAGCCGGGAGTTGTGAGGTTAGTAATAACAAGAGATTTCAATAAGAAGAAATAAGAAAAATGTTTGGGAAAGAAACATGAGTTTTTAAACTTAATAGTTGTTGGTTAGCTTAGCTCGCTACATGATTGTTACGAGTTCATATTGAAGTCAGTCCCATTCATCTTTCAGGGCAATATCTGCTTGGCGTACCAAAGAAAAGGGAACATCCTGACAGCCCGGAGAAGCCTTAAACTATAGAATATAGATCATCTGCTCGACTGTACATTCTCTCTGGAGTAGAACATGGAATGAGGGTCAGAAAAACCACAGCATTTCACCGCGAAACAACTTAAAATGGCCTCCTAATTTTAGCCAAGTAAAGTATTATGTTACAAGAAGGGCAAAGAGGAAATGATAATGTACTATTTTGTCTGTCTTCTGGCGCTCGGATCATTGATTTTGGTGACTGCAAGACCACGGAGATATCGACAGATAAGTAAGTTCTCAAGGCATGCCAGAACCCAATTAACAATTTATAATGGTGCACTTGTGTGTTATTTGAGCACAGGTCATTTAGTTTGTCTGTTATCCTTTGAAACTTTGCTAGCCCCACTTTCTTATGTAACCTGGTTTCTATTGCTGTAGTTTCTCTCTATTTATTTCTATTTTACTTTCCTATATGTTCTGGAATACTATCTTTAAATGAAACTCTTTACATTTCTGTTCAATAGACCCTTCCACGGATTTTTTTAACTTTCGATATATATCATTGTATAACAGCAACACCGTCGATACTGCTGAAAAGAGCACCTCGGAGTTAGTCAAAATCCCCAATTTGAGAGTTATATCTTTAATAGGAGCAAAGATACAGGCCCGCAAACTCGGTCAATTTCGCGAAATTTAACAGACGTTTGTATGGAAATTTCGACTGTAAACTTTTGCGAATTTGTGGGCCTATTTTGACGGCGCTTGAGAGTAGATCCTTGATAAAATACTACGAGAGAAGAAACGTATGCTATAAACCATGGTACGTAAAGCCTGCATGTATCCTTTTTGAGTTTTAATAAGTTTGACCAGTTCACAGGGACGGCCGGCGGAGCGAAATTTCAAGTGTGGAAGGGTGGGGAGGGGGGAGGGGGCTAAAAATTGTCATTGAGCCGGTATGACCAAACTACAGGCTTATAAACTACTTGTTTATAGCTGCCGGCTGAATTGATAGCAAAAAGTCCACCGCACGCCATCTCCTCTCTTAAATAGCAGAATCACTCAGCATTAATCCAATTGGTGTATTATCGTTGCATCCTGTATCACTTAGCTTACCAGATTCACTTAATTTCCTTGAAGATCAAAGATCATGCTTGAGAGACATCGATTTTGAAATATACTCGAATCTAACACGCAACTGTGATCTATTATAAGTATACGTCGGTTTTACTTACAGAGCTACAAACATATTACATTCTTTTTAAAAATCTCACTGAGTGTTGATATAATTATGAAAGTAAAAGTTTGTAACAATTTATAATTGCAGCCATTAGGGTAATTTGAAAGAAGAACTAAAACCCTTTCCAATAACGTTTTGTCTTCAGCGAGTTGACTGAAAACATAGTGATATCTTAAACGTTTTTTTTTTTTACAATTTCAGTTCTAGTAGTTATTAATTTCTTTACCTAAATTCTTGGATTAACAGGCAATAGGACTCTCTGAAATGTTTTTGTTATTGCGTATACTGTAATTTGTTTTCAATAGAAATTTTAAGCGAAATTGTAAGGTGTTTTCTTCCTCATCTCTTAGGAAAACGATATTTATAAATATTGTTTTATGTTTTGATATATTATTTGGAAAGTGAAAACTCCCTCTTATAAACATCATTATCTTAATGGCTCAAAATATTTTTGGAATCGCGAGAACAAAGATAATTATATTTCGCACACAGATTTCAGATACAAGTTCTAACAACTACTCGGTTATGTGGTAAACATTACATTAGTAAAACAGATATTTTATATCCCATTGGTATAAACCCTTGATATGTTCTTCTTCGATATCAACATAGCTATAGAAATCTGATAGGTATGATTAGTTCAATCAATGATTACCATATCTTTACCCCCGGGGCAATGATCTTTAAATAATAAATATTTTGTTCCGATCGCATTTGGTGTGATTATGAAGTTCTGTCATTTGCTTTCCACACCCCAGAAAATATTTTAACTAACGGATACTCGTAATATACAGGAAAAACAAATGTCTGTGCTCTGTGCATGTGAATCTTGGTCGCTGTTAATGTTTTTCTTGTTTTCCGTGCACAGACATTTTCGGCATTATCTTTACGGTCCGTGTCGCATGATTTTCGCATTCATCGAGCGAGAACAAAGATACCGTCACCACTGGAGACAGTCACGCCAGGCGATAGCGTAGAGATAGAACGAAATAATTGTGATAACCATAACGCATTTGACAAAAATGAGTACTACAGCATTTCCGATTGACGACAATAACTACGCTCCATTTTTACAATGTTTAGCTAACGACTACTTAAGTTAGCGAATTTAGCGATTTAATACAAAATCACTAATTCAAGTACGCGTCTGAGAAATAGAATATGATATCCTTCCTTACAATCTCATTTTACTTTCACTTCACTTTTATTTCAATTTACCAATTACATTACCAAGAATCTAACCCACCCACAATTAGCAAATGCTATTCGAGGTGGGGGGTTAGCAAATGTACAAGCCGACGATCTTATTAACAATTTTCAAACAAAAGAAGAACGGAAACAGATCTTAAATTACATAAAGAAAACTGACTGCTAAAATAAGTACTATTTTAAAAAGCCAACAATATATAAATCTACTATAATTTACAAACTCAGGCAATTTCCTAGTCGAAAATAAGACAGGAAGCTGAATTTAAGGAGAAGAGCCAAAGATGGAAAAACTGAGTTATGGATTTGTTACATGCTGCATAATCTGGGCCATATCAACATAATCATCACAAGACGAAACAACATCAATAAGTAAACTTTTGCATTTCTTAATAAAGACCGTTTTTTTTACAGAGCGTATAGAGGATGGAATACAATCACTCCGATTGAACAGAATGACTTGCGTGAATCATAACCTTGAACGAGACTGATAAAGTTTCCGCGTGTTCTAGTTCTACAATCGCAGGACACACAACTTCTTAGTGATGACCAATTGACTACAGTATTCGAGTAGACAGACAGACAGAAGAGGTTTATTGGCACTTTGCAGACATTAATGTTTACATCAGTGTTGAATCCAATAATAATATGACTAAATAGATGAATACTAAGTCTTGTTGTAGGGTAATATATATGACATTTATTTATTGTGGAAACAGGTGGCAAGTTACTTATAATGCGGGATCTAACTGTAAGGCAATCAGATATGAATTTGGCTGCTCTTCTTGCAATTTTGGTATCTGGCTTAAGTATAAGGGTTAAAATTTGGTCATCATTTGTTTTCTTTAGAGATCTTTTCAATGTATTTTCCAATGAAGCATAGAATTCCTTTCTCGGCACTTGGTAGTATGTGCATCTAATTATAAAGTGCCGTTCATCCTCAACTTCAGCTTTACAAAGAGGACAAAGCCTCTCGTTGGGTGGTTTGTATGGGCGCTCATATCTGCCCCTCTCAATTTGTAGCTCATGATTACTTATTCTCAACTTCGTTAGCGCAATTCGATGCTTCACGTTCTTAATATTTAACAGATAATTTTCAAGTTCATGTTTATATTTGAATGTTCGGTAAAATCTTAATTTGTTACCTTGGTTGTTTTTTCGGTTATTATCGTTGAATAGCTCACTATGCCAATTTTGGATTTGAACATCTACTAGTCTTTGTTTTAAATTATTAATAATTATGTTTGGGTGTTCGATTTCTTCCTGGAAAAACCAGACTTCACCGAAACCTAGTCGAAACAGATGGTTTTTTACTCTTTGGCACCACATTGTGGGCTTCCCTATCTGTCTCGATTCAGCTACAGCGTCTTGCGCTAATTCAGTGATATTTTGATTTTGTTTTTTAGCCAGTATTTTAGGCTTCTTAGGGTGGAGTCCATGCTTATTGGTAATTTACCTAATTCGGCCCGACAAGCATTATTAGTGGCGGTCCTGCTTACACCCAGTAACCATTTACAGAATTTTAACTGTACACTTTCTATTGGGTCATTGTTTGGTACTTTATCCATACCCCATATTTCACTACCATAAAGAAGTATGGGTTTGATTAGACTATCGAATAGTTTGAGCGTAAGTTTAACATCAGTCCTAAAATGACAACCCATTGTTTTCCGTAATTTGTAAAGTGCTTTTAATGCGACTTTTTTTTAGCTCGATCTTTGCCGTAGTAAAGTTACCATAAGTACTGAAACAAAGTCCTAGATATTTAAATACTCGCATATTTTCTATTGGTTGGTTAGAATAAGTGAAAGCATAATTGTTCATTCTTCTACCTGAGTTGTTGAAAATCATCGCTTACGTTTTTTCGATATTTACCTCTAATTCGGAGTTGGTGGTATATTCTTTAAGCCTACAAAGTAGCTGCTGTAACCCTTTAGCAGACCTGGAAAGTATAACTAAATCGTCCGCGTATGCCAGACAGCTAATTGTCTTATTTTTTAGCTCCACAAAATCTGCCCCTTTTGTTTGATCAAGGAACTCAGGAAGGTCGCTTAAAATATATTGAAGAGGGTGGGGCTTAGCATGCAGCCTTGTTTTATTCCTACTTTAACCGCGGCAGAGTCTTTTGAGTACAATGTATATCGATCGTAATATTGAATAGAATTTACCCGTTATTCCAATTTTCATAACTTTCTCAAAGAGTTTGTCTCTTGGTATGCTATCAAACGCTTTCCTGAAATCTACGAAGCATCCAAATAGGAGGTTGTTTTTCTTACATGGTTTAGCTTTGACGTATTTTTCAATCAAAGTTGTCAGTATGAACATACTGTCTACCGTACTATGGTGTTTTCTAAAGCCGCCTTGTTCCCGTTTGAGGATCTCTTTGTCTATTAGATAATCATAAAGCCTAGTGTTGAGTATCAATGGAGTATGGAGGTAAATAGTTTACCAAGGGTAGAGAGCAGCGAGATTCCGCGGTAATTGTCAGTAACAGATTTGTACGTTGTACAGAGTAGTACGTTGCCACAACATGACGATCGTTTTAGCTCTACATTCTTTCCGACAATTTTTAGACCCACAAGAATTTATGGTGATTCTGCCACCCTTATTGATAACATATTCTTAAAGTGCCACTACGACGAAATTTGACCATTTCTTTTGCCACTTTTTTGTATTCCAAAAGAACAAACATGCAGTGGCAGAAATATCCAAATCAGTGAAAAAAGTTTGCAAAATGGCCAATTAGACCACACATTTTAAAGAGATTTTACCGTCAAAATCACGTCCGCCATTACGCGAATCCGTTCCCGTGGGCGAGGAATGCCTAGTCATTTTTTAGCGTATGTGACGTCATACACTTAACGCATCGTTCTCAAGTTGCTTCGAACCCATACATTTCTTGTTATGTTGTCTACAAACTCACACTGCGAATTTTGCTGTGGTTTAGTAAATAACGACCTAAAATCTGCATCAGATTCTTCAGAACATAGTAATGTGTCTTTCTGTTTAAATTTATTGCCGGATGTTGATGATTTAGGGGGAAATAGAGCCGCTGGCGACCGAGTTGAAAGCTGAACGAATGTCGCTTGGGAAGTGGCCTGCTAGTAAGTAGTGCTAGCTAGCAGAGGTTTCTTATCTTTTTGGGGTAATTTTTTCCCAGGGTATTTTCCCTGGTTCGGCTTTTAGATTGTGCTGTTACTGGATCCGGGCAACAGGGAGAATTCAGCGGAGAAATCACTAAGGTAATGATCAGCAGTTTATAAGTCCTAAGTTTGTTCATTGTTATAGTGAAACCCGGATTGCTAGTTCGTAAAGAAGAGAGATCGAGAATTATCTGAGTCCCGGCAATACGGATTTTCCGGCGAATCTACATTCTAAAATACAATGTAATTGCTATAAAATTAAATCGCTCTCTTGTCTAACATGAAATCGTGAATGATAAGAATTTACTAGAGACTAAAAAAATATATTGAAACTGACTGATCTGCAGCTTTTACAGTGGCTATCACAGAACCAAACTTCGCGCCCCCCGTTTCTGTTTGACACACAAACAACTGAAACAAGGTACTTCATGAAATAATATTGGTGGTTTCTTCTGTGGTTTATTTTCTTGAAAATAAAATTAGCAGTAAATTAGAAGGCATACTACATCGATAGGTTTATCTGTTTATAGGAAACAGCAATATGGGTTATTTATGATAAACTATGTTCTCAGCAAATGTAGCCGCTTATTTTTCGGTCAATCTATACTAGTACGGTCTTACCGGCTATTCCATGTGATACAAACAATTATGGAGAAGCTTCTGTCCTCAAAACGTACACAAACCATCCTTGCATGAGGCTTGAAGAGAATTACAAACCGTATTCTTGGTACTCAACTAGAAGGCTTGAATGTAGCGAAATGCCAGCTTATTGCTACAGTCCTGTACAATGCACAAACTTGAACGATTATTTCTATTCAAAACGTTTTGTTTGCTTTTCAAAGCGGGAAAATGGTACACTTTCTTACTACATAATTATGTTAGTTTGCGTGAAGGTTTGTATGGGAAAAGTAGCCACACGTGTTGTTGTGGGAAGTTTTGACTGTGACATTTCCCAGTCATGCACTGGTTGAAATAATCAGTCTCGCCGGCCGGCTAAAACTTTTCAGAGCGTTTTCTTGTCTTTCTATTTTCGCTCTAAACATAGTTTGAAAAAAGCTCCAACTCGTTCGCAATTTATATCAGCTAAAAAACTATGTCGGCGATTTTTGTATTTTTTAAAAGAGAGGCGCCGAGAGCGATTCCCGCATCTATACTTGGATTGCGTTAGCAGTTTCACGAAGACCAAAATATCTTCAGAACGGCTTCGAATTTCCACAATCGCCGACATACTTTCGTAAACAAGGTCTGTGGGAGTCCAGAAAAGCAAACAGATCTTAAATTCATTAAATTGCCGTGGAGTTGGAGCTCTTGGAAACCAACTCGCTTGTTCGGAAAAGAAGTTTATTTAAAAAACGCACTTTTATCAAAATTACAAACCTTAGGTATATCGTTGTAGCCAATTTTATAAACTTTAAATGAGGTATAATTTATCTAAATACGACGAATATTCGAGACGCTACTTAATTTTATCCGGAACAGTACCCTGAAGGTATACGATAACCTTAAGTGTATGACGTCACGAACGCTAAAAAATGACCAGGCGTTCCTCGCCCACAGGAACGGGTTCGCGTAATGGCGGATGTAAAATTCAAGATTCGGAATTCAAAAAATAAGACTTCCCGTCGTCGTATCGAAAAACGGTAGGATTTGTTAATAATATAGCCACTCTACTTTACGGATATGAGAACAAATTGATATGTCAAAATTTTATCGTAGGGGCACTTTAAATAATAATGCATATAATTTAGTTTGTGGAAATATTGTATCTGATCATTTTTCGCAAGTCTGTCTTCTGTATAATTGTAATGTTTCTTATAGTTCTAGACCGAAGAAAATCAGAGATTAATCGAAGTTCAACAAGCAAACATTTTTGTCAGACCTCAAAGGTGCTAATTTCGGAAACTCCCTTGAGCATTCAACTGATGTTGACAATGCTTTTAGTACTTTCTACAACAGACTTAACAAATTAGTAAACAAACACGCACCACTTAAGCCCTTATCAAAACGTAAGAAAAAGCAATTATATAAGCCTTGGATAACCAAGGGAATTCGAACATCAATTAAGCTAAAGAATATATATTATCATAATGGAGCCCGTGATAAATATAGATATTATAGGAATATGATTTCCCGGCTTTCAAGACATAGTAAATCCTTATACTATCACTATATAATCTTCACAACATGAAGCAGACTTGGAAATAAATAAATAGCCTTATCTCTAGCAAAACGACAAAAGATAAACGCATCAATTCTATCATGAAACCAAATTCTGGGGTTACAACAAGAAATCAATCCGAAATCAGTAATATTCTAAACAATCATTTTGCAACCATTGGGCACAGACTAGCCAGTAATTTTTCTTTGTCTCAGCACTCCTTTTCTTCTTACCTAGGAAATTTTGTTAATGATTCCTTTTATTTTGATACTGTTTTAGCCTACGAAATTGAAGATCAAATCAGTCTTATTCCCGGGAATAAGTTCTATGGTCTTTATTCTTGTCCAACATATATTTTAAAACTTGCGAAACATATTCTGAGTCCATTTTTGGCGACCATTATTAATATGTCCATTGAACATGGGTCATTAAAATTTGCAAAAATTGTACCGATATTTAAATCTGGTGATCAATCTGATTGAGACAACTATAGGCCTATTTCCCTGTTATCAGTCTTTAATCGTATCTTTGAAAAAATCATGTATGCCAGACTAATTAGATTCATTGATAAACATAACATTATTTTCTGCGTAGTATGGATTTAGAAAGCACTTTTCCATTCAGCATGCCATTATTGATATCGTTGATAATATTCATAAAAAGATGGACAACAAAGAATTTACCTGTGGTATTTTTATTGACTGGAAGAAAGCGTTTGACACGGTTGACCATTCTATTCTACTTAAAAAACTTATCACTATGGCATACGAGGTATTGTTTTTGATTGGTTCACATCCTATTGAAGAAACCGATCTCAGACGACTGCAATTGGCATCAATGTCTCCAAGAAAGAAACTTGTTATTTTGGAGTCCCACAGTTCTGTTCTTGGTCCCTTACTTTTTCTTTTATACGTCAATGATATCTCCTCCAATAAACTTATTTTTTATTTATTTGCAGATGATACCAGTATTCTTTATTCACACACAAATATTCATGTCTTAGAGCAAATATGCGAACAACGAACTAAAAAATGCATGCCGCTGGCTAGAGGCTAACAAGCTAACGTTAAATGTTCGAAAATCTAATTTCGTCATTTTTCATCCTCATCAAAAAACCCTTGACTATATCCCACAGTTAAACGTTTTTGATCCAGCGTCAAAACGAATGATGCCTCTAGAAAGGAAAAGCACAGCTGTAAAGTATTTAGGCATGTTCATTGATTCCAACTTATCTTGGAAATCACATATCGAATGTGTTTCGCTTAAGTTAAGCAGAATTGTTGGAATTATAGCTAGACTTAGACACTTTGTTCCCAAGCACACCCTGCAAAGAATTTACTACGCACTGATGCACCCCTATCTGCATTATGGTATATCGGTATGGGGTCAAGCTAGTAAGACTCATCTTAATCATCTCCTTATTCTTCAGAAACGTGCTGTGCGTCTGATGAATTTTGCTAAATATAGAGACCATGCAATCCCTCTTTTTGTTGAATCAGGCATACTTCCAATTAATTTCCTTTACTTTCATAATATTGCTTGCACTATGCACAATGCTATCAATGGTAAATCACCTATAAGTGATGTTCATAATTATAATACTAGATCTAGAACACGCGGCAATCTTTATCAGTCTCGTTCAAGGTTAGATATTCACGCAAAGTCATTCTGTTCAATTGGAGTGAAGGTCTGGAATTGTATTCCATCCTCAACATGCTCTGTAAAAAAAAACGGTCTTTATAAAAAAAATGCAAAAGTTTGCTTATTGATGTTCTTTCGTCTTGTGATGATTATGTTGATATGGCCCATATTATGCAGCATGTAGTAAATCCATAACTTATTCCATCTTTGGCTCTTCTCCTTAAATTCAACTTCCTGTCTTATTTTCGACTAAGAAATTGCCTGAATCTTGTAAATTATAGTAGATTTATATTGTTGGCTTTTTTAAATAGTACTTATTTAGCAGTCAGTTCTGCTTGTAAGTTCTTTGTGTAATTTAAGATCTGTTTCCGTTCTTCTTTTATTTGAAAATTGTTAATATGATCGTCTCTTGTACATTGCTAACCCCCCACCTCGAATAGCATTTGCTAAATGTGGGTGGGTTAGATTCTTGGTAATGTTATTGGTAAATTGAAATAAAAGTGAAGTGAAAGTGAAGTGGTCGTGGAAGATCCAATGTGTGACTATTTCTTAAGATATACTTTGGCTTTCTTCTTCTGAACAGATGCGTAAGCTCTTCTGTGGTGTGTTGGTTTACAGGGACAGCGGAGCGAAATTTCAAGTTGGGGGGGGGGGGGAGGGGGGATAAAAATTGTCATTTGAGCCGGTATAACCAAACTATAGTCTTATAAACTGACTGAGACTAACAGTCAAACCATTTTTTGGGCAAAAAAAGTGGGGAGGGGAGGGAGGCTATGCCGTCCCCCCTTTTCCCCCCCCCCCCCCCCGGATGCGCCGTCCCTGGTTTACCGACTTGTAACAAGCTAAGCGAGACGTATTCTGTACATGACGACGAAGTGTCCCACCCTGTCTTTTGGATGACTTGTCCCAGGGTAATTTGTAGATGATTCTGCAAGCTCTTGTATGCAATTTCTCAAGGTCGATGAAATGGGACTTATGGCATGATCCCCATAGTGTCATGCCACTTGTAGCTGATGGCAGTATGATTTTATAATAGAAGTCTTCTAACTGGTTTTTGGGTAAGAACTGCATCCTTCGAAGTAACTTTAATTTGTTAGCGTATGTCTTTGAGGCTCAGCAGCATGATCTGACCAACTCAGCCCCCCAGTACTCTCTGATTTGGTCCATTTGACATTATTTTACCGAATCATGCACATGTATTACCTGGGGGGAAATACCAAGTATTCGGAAAAAGGTTAGGTAAAAAAACAGTTAATAGTAAACCTGGAAATCCTCCAACACCTCCCACTACCACCATACCACCACCACCCCACCTTGTTGTCACAGCCACCATACATCATCATCACCACCACCACCCCACCTTGTTGCCACCAGCCACCTTCGCACCACCTTGAACCCGTGCTGTATACATATATCACTTTTGACATTTTTTGCGTGCATTTTAAACTACAGTTTAACATACTTTCATCCGTAACTTAAAATTTATAAAACCCGGTATAGAGGTTAGCTTTCGTTAAACTGTCTCGTGATAACGTTTACCTAAACTATAAAGGTAGATTTCACAATCTTGATGTCTAGAAAGTTGTAACTACCCTTGACCTTAATTAATACCCTTTCACAGTAAGTTTACTTTGACCTTATGGAGGTTTCTGGAGAATCCCCACTCCCCCCCCCCCAGAAACCGTGATTGATCCGACCTTATTCAGTTATTAACATTGACCTTGTCTTAACACTACCATAATTTCGTTCTGCATCAGATTTGTGAATGACTACATAATATTTTCAATATCTGAAATATAACCTATAGACTGTGAAACAGTTCCTTTCATATCGCGAGAACGAGTCGAGAAACAGGCTACGAGTGCGGTCAGAAGAACAGCGAGTCACCACGCGGCCAGAGGAAAGGGGTTGGGTCGGAGTGACCTCTCTCTGTGTCCATTCTTCTGACCGCGCTCATAGCGATACGTGTTACTACTGTTTATATAAGCCACATATATAATACATAGGTCATCGATTTTGTAATTTCCGCTCATTACGTAATTAACCATTTATATAAGCATTGTATTTATCCATTTGTGACCTCCACTGTAAAATAAACCTAAAGAAGGCTCGTACTGGCCAGCCAAAATATCGTATAAACCTCGACAAGCGTTGTATATGATCAGCATTGCAGTAGTTTTCCCACACTTTATCGTTATATTTAATTTTTAATTTTCTTGCTGATCAAGATCTGTTTTTTGATCCAACATATGGCAGGATTGATTGTACACGGTTTTTGCTGTGGTTTTCGCGCTCATATAGCCCTATTTCTCGACTGATTCTCGCGATATGAAAGCGACTGTCAAGGGACTGTTAAGTTTTACAGTCTATCTAAATCATATGCTCATATTTTTTTATACAATAATTATGAAATACAGACAGAGAACGGAGATAGACTAAGAGTAATATAATAAATAATAAGAAATGTGTGAGCCTGAGGGCTAAGTTAATAACCGCTGGGTTTTCTAGTTAGCCTCCAGCCATATTTAGTTAAGTGTTTAACAGGTAGAGAAAAAAAGGAGTTTAAGAGTTAACAAAATAATTTTAGAGAATTAGAGAGAGAATAATGATATATAGAAATTACGAGTGTTGCTCTGACAGTATGTAACGTTTCAGTTGTTTTGAAAAGGCGAATGCACTTAAATCCTTCATGTTAGTCGGGAGGTCTTTCCAAAGATTTTCATTTAAACCTAAAACGCAAATGGTGTCATCCTTGTTCTGTCTCTTCTTAGATACCTCAGCATGCCCCGAGAGAAATCTCTTAAGGTCACCAGGTACGATAACAAGCCCTAATCATCCGGGCCTTTATCCTCCCAACTTGTCATGTACCTGGATTATTATGGCCCCGAAGGACTCCTTGGTGTCCTTAGAGTTTAAAACATTTGACATCAAGTCAGGTCCAACTTGTGGCAAAAAGAAATGTCGATGTGACTTTTTGCAAGTGCGAAAAACTATAAAGACTTCTCCTACATATGTCAAAAACTTCTGCGAAGGGAACCGGCCCACAGGAGTCGTAAACACGTTAACGCATCGAGTGCGGATACACTTCAAGACGGATGGCACTGTACAAGGAAAAGGTTTTTCTTTGAGTTATAAGTTTATTAAGAAAACGACTAGTACTCCATCTGTCAGTAGCACTACAACGGATGAAATTTCTACTCCTGTTGTTGTAAATACGCAGCCGTTGACGCAGAAACCAACTTCTTCTAGCACTTCAAAATTAAATGTATTGCCTTCTGTGACCGCTGACCGGAAATCGAGTTCGCCCGAGATTTCCACAAATGCTGATAAGATGACGACAGCTCGAAGGGCTAAAAATCAGGGCACCCCTTCCCCTGACGGGACGAAGCACAGCACTCCTCGACCATCTAGTGAGTCAACTCCTATAGATCTTCCACAGCGGGCTAGGAGTGCTCCACTTCAAGGGCAACCAGTACAATTTCCACATGTTCACCCTAATGTGAGCGAGGCGTTGTACCTTGAGAACAAGGAGAAGATGAAGCAGAAGGATGAAGAGGAGGGTGTCTCTGATATCGTAGTACTCGGCCCTGCTATTCCTATTATTTTGATCTTCCTCGGCGTTGTGGCTGCCATTGCCTGGTGGAATTTCCGGGCGGATCGAAAGGAGCGCATTAGGTTTGTGATCAAAGGTTTCATATGTTCTAGATTAACGTGATGAAACACATCATGATAAAGGAACTAAAAAGATCGAATCCCTGTTGCGCAATATTTTCCAATTTCAAGTCTTTTTGTAATTGATTCTTGTAATGCTTTATCTACGGTCATTCAGGTCACAACTGAACCATTCTAGTCAATGCAAGTTTCGTTTGGCCACCCACTTGCATGGACTTTGCAACGACTTGCGTTGCCTTTGATCAAGCTCAAATTCGCACGCAGGTTTCGCACCGTTTGGCCATGCACCCAACACAAGTTGACTGCAAGTCGAAAGTGCCGGGTAAAGAAACGCATTTATCAATGAAATTTGTAAATATTTTGGAGAGTTTTAACTCAACAGTATGGAAATGGCTATTTTTACGGCTAAACTTACGTTAAGGCTTGCAACCTAACTTGCGAGTCCGTTTGAACACCTGTCTGCAAGCCTGAGTCGAAATTTGCGTGGACTCAGTTGTGTCGACTTGCAAGTTCGTTTTGCCAAGGCTTAATACTTGAAATAGGAAATATTGCATCTTAGTTAAAGGAGTCTGTTGAAGTCGTGTCCCTCGTGCTGACTGCTATTTGACTCAAATCGAATTCCAGTTGTGTATGTTGTCTGTAGTAAGAGGAAAAGTGAAGTATTAGGCCATAAAGGTGCTATACTGAGCCATGCACAAACGTAAACATACCTACTTTTGTTTAGAAAGGCAGGAAGGATTAAACATAAAGGAATTTCTACTTCGCTTTTCCTACCTGAGGTATCCATAAGACATACATTAAAGCTGTCTTGCCTTTTCTGCTTTTATCCCATGAAGTAACGTTGTCGATACAAAATTGTATGGGTCAAAATAACGACTAGATTACTTTTTTATCGTTCAGGTACGAGGAGATTACCTCGCGCAGGCGTCCTGTATATAAGAAGAAAAAACGCAAAGAAAGTTTACGAGAGATTCGGTAAGTTAGATGTCCTCAGCTAATATGGGGAGGTTAAGACTACGTTTACACTATGGAAAAGTCTCCGGATTCATATTGGGCTTTTGCACATCATGCTAGCATTATTAGCAAGGGAAAAGCATTGAGAATAATGCTAGCAATGCAATTTCTTCAAACAATAATAATTGATTAATTTGTAATTATAATGAATGCTTTTGAACCATGTGTTTTGATTTTGAAATTTGACTAAATAAGAAATTAAAACTTTGGCGATAAGTTTAGAGAGGGCCTGGGAAAGAGTTGTCACTGGTCAGCAGTTTCAGCATTGTGTGTCGTCGGATGTGATCTCCGAGGTGAGCACTATATAGCAAGGCCCAAGACCAGCAATGTTTCTGCAATACATTTTGTTTTGTCAGCGGTATACTTCATTGCTAGAGTTTCAAGTATAAAAATGAAAATTTATCACAATTCGACGTGGTTATCTCCGTAGCGCAGTGGTTAAAGGAAGCATTTCCGAGCATTTTAGCAACCTTGTTTAGCAAAATTTTGAGCGTTAAGCGTCAGCATTTTATATCAAAGGAAAACAAGCAAAAGTATCCGACTTCATAGTGTTCTCTATTCTCAAGAGAATAATATAAAACAGTACGAATCCGGAAACTTATTCCTTTAGTATCAACGTAGTCTTAAAGTCCCTTATATATACCACAACAAGGAATAAGTCGTCCGACAGAACACCGTAATTAATATGTAAGAATGAACACACAATGCCACACTAAACAGAGATGTAACACGGTATATACTTCATGGTAGTGTTCCGTTCCATAATCATTTTATCTACTGTTGTACAGTATTATGCAGGGAGACTATATGGAACGGAACACTACCATGAAGTATATACCGGTAACACAGTCTACAATAAAATGACTGGGACCGAGTATGCAAATTTATTACAATTAAAAAATTACCACAAGAAAGCGCACAATAATCACGGGCCTGTTGCAGCAATACAATCACGTGGTGGTACAGGGTGGCAAAAATCTTAATTCATATACTTAAAGGCACTTGTACGAGATCAGTAGTGTTATTTGCAAAACCTGTTTGTAAATGCTATTTTCCACCTCCAATCGATTGTCGATCTTTCTAAGACAACGTTTTTGAAGATAGCTTGTCATCGATCATCCATGGCAACCGTTTCTCAAGGGGGTCACGAGCTCAAATCATTCGTTAACGAATTAAGTATTACAGCAGATTTCGTATGAGTGGGACAAACTACAGCCCTGACTACAGCACGGCTACCGTACGGCATGCCGTGACATTGAAATGGTTTCCCTATTGTTTTTGTCCTGCTGATCCAATCAAATTACAGGCATACGGTACAGCTCGGTTACGGTACGGTTACGGTCAGGCTACGGATATGCCGTAGTTTGTCCCACTCATACGAAATCTGCTCTGTATCAGCACGTTTCCTGCGAAAGGGCTATTTAGTTAGTGCGTAGACTGAGTTGGGGGACGTTTGGATCAATATTAACTAGGTACTGAGCTTTCAAAAATTACAAAAAATAAAAGAGCTCAATGTCCCCAATCCATACTAAACTCTCCTAAATTTTTTGATTTTCTGTATTCAGTTCTTTCATGTGGTTGGGTTCATTTTATAGAATTTAAAAATATATAAATTATTTAAATCCAATTGAATTTAAACACGATCCCAGTCCTTTATCAGTTTACGAAATGGCTAATAAGTAAAGTAATAAGTAAGTGACTTTATTTAAGTGTCAATGTATTTAGCTTTGCAGCTAATTGGGGACACTAGTCATACGATTTTACGTCCTTATCCGAGAAGACGTGAAGGTCTAACCATTTACTGTATCATGTAAAGGCAGCACCTTCTACTCAGTTATTTTAAGACCCTGAGTGTTGGTCCGGCCGGGGTTTGAACCCGCGACCTCCCGCTCGACAGACTGGAGCTTAACCACTGAGCTAACCTAACAATATAGTTCTAAAGTTCTCAGTCATTCCCAGCCGGACTTTTCTACGTCAGCTTAGGTAATCACCTAGTCGGTAGATCAGACAGTACTGGAAGGAATGAATGGAAAGAAATTATACTGCAAGCCAATAGGACGTTTGCATGATGACATCACATACTACAACTACCAGAACTCTTTGCGCGGATTCTTTTGTTCCTCTAATTTGGACCATTGTCTTGGAATTCTCAAAGGAGTTGATAAATTTGAATGAGAAAGAGAATTTGAAAAGGATTCTGGTAGATGTAGTAAAATGACGTCAAAATGAAAATGACGTCATAGCCGCCATGTTGGTGTACATGCAGTTAACTATAGATTCTTCGTTAGCTTCTTTTGTTCTGTACACCAACATGGCCGCCATGCCCTTTGTCATTTGCAATTGAATGTCTGGGGATAGAGTGCAAACCATCTATAGCTGTACCGTAGTCGTTAGCCGTAGCGCAACTCTGATATTTGACCCAAAGATCGCAAAATTGGAGTCGGTCAGAAATGTCTTAGTTTCTGTCGTACCATACTGTTGTGTTTATTTGTGTCATAAGGGCATTACTGTTATTTCCGCCATCGATTATTCTCTTCCTGTGACTAGCTGGGTAATCAGCTTCGTTTTGATGTCGTTATGAATATGAAAGCACGAGGCCGCTTCTTTTATTCTTTCGAGATGTTTGGATTCCCTGGTGAAACACGAAGCTCGAGTTTTTTATGATATATGACTTCTCAATCGAAAACGATACCTGCATTCATAAATCATTAGAAAGTATTGTTTGCCTGGAATTTTAGGAGGTAGCGAGCTTCTCTAGTCTGAACAGTTTTTCTGCTCTGGTGATTAGCTAGCTAGTGGTCGGTGGAATACTTTGAAGTTCCAAGCTACCTAGCGAGGTGGCTTGAATAGAATCTAGCGCGCTAAAAGCCCATCGATGACAGATTTTAGTTATTTTAAGGTTTTGAAATGTACACAAATGTCAAGTCAGTGTTATCATCCGATCTAACCGACTTTATTCTAGCTCTCGCTCAGACCACGTTCACTACTCGCTCCAAGGTAATTTCTCTTACCACGACAACTACCGGGTGTATTGTACGTCAATCGAGCCATCATGGATAACGAGGATCGCCTAACACCAGTCAGTAGCAGTTTTTCGCACAGTTTTAATATTTTGGTTGAAATTTCAATTTAGCACTTTCGCGGTCAATTATTTGCGATTACGAAACACTTGCGCCAAGGGCAGTTATAGACCAAATTTCTATCTTTTAGAGATAGAAACAAACCAGAAGAGGGGAAAAAAAGAAGGGAAACCTACTAAGTTACTAGGCTAGTTAATGTAAGTCGTGGCACATATGGTACTGGGTCAACAAACTAAATCTCTAAAGTGCTCAGATTACGCATACCAGAATTTGGTCTGAACAGTACTAATTTATTAACTAGCTGCGAGGTAGGAGTTGCTGACAGATATCTCAAGACTCTAGCTAGCTGCACGATAGTAGTCTGAACATACCCATTGAAGAAAACAATGTGGAAACCATTTCAATGTCACGACATGCCTTCTCCACTCATACGAAATCCACTAGATTGCATTTTCCGTAAAGTGCGGTGACGTCATAATTACATTAATGGGCGAGGATTGTTACAATATGTCATGTACACGTCAACCATAGATGAATTAGTCTTAGTATAATTAGCATATAATATATTGTATCGTATGTCACTTTGAGTTTGAGCTTGGGAGTAAAGCACGATTCAACTGAAACTACTCTTATAATATTGATCCCGAAGCTATTGAAACTACATGAAAATTGGACAAAAAGGAATAGAGTTGTATAACACCAGCGATACGCCTAACTCCAACTGGACCCGCTCTCTCATCCTCTTAAATTAACGCCATATACAGTTATGATACGGCTGTATGCTTTTATTAACTTGACGTTATTCAATAACGTAACATCATACATATCATTGCTCTTTAAGATACCCAGACATAATCTTAGAAATTCATGACGCAACAATACTTCCCGGGGGAGCGGCCGGGTACTCCCATATATAAGCTATACGGGTACGTGCCGGCCTGTATATAGGGTATGGCTCTTTGGCTGTTCAGTTTAGTCCGAAAAAGAGTTATAAATGTTGCCTTTGTAGTCTGGAATAGCGTATGATTTTGACAGGGAAGTGCGAGTCCGCACATGTACATCTATTTCTCTTGTTATTTTGATGTTAATCTTCAAGTTAAATTGGGAAAGAGAACAAAACCACGCCGAAAAATCTCATTAGATTAGATAACGCGAGCAAAGACCGCTTGAAGTGGTACATTGCGCAAATGGAACTGGGTCTGAAAATGCGTACAGTTTATCGGATTCAGATCTATAAAAGGGTATGGGAAATCTTATATTTTGGTCTGAAACAGGGTCAGGGTTTTGAGACCCATGCGGCACACATCCACTACCCCTCCCTCCCTTCCTCGGGCCGTACTTACATCTATGAGTAATGTCCCTTCGATGGATTTACAAGCTTGGAGAACGTCACTTTTGTATACTGGCAATTTTTAGAATTAAAATTCAGTTGGTTTCAATGACACTCATGTTGTGGAATAACAGGTCAATGAAACCTTTATTACATTATTTGATATTGTAAGTAATTTCTGTTTGGTTATTTCCCTCGTATTTGTTATTAGTACCAAGAAGCTGTACAGTGAGATGGCCAGGAACTGGAGGGACCAGAGCCAGCATGTACCTACCGCCAAGTAAGCTCATGTAATGTCTTCAAACCTGCCCATTCCCCCTCCCCGGGCATTGTGGGGCATTTTACATTTCAATATTAAATGTCCATAGTATGGAAGAGGTCGAATTTTTCCAGTGCTCGATCTTTTCGGATATTTCAAAGTACTTATTTGGATAAATACCGATGTATTTTTTTACAAGGTCCAAATACGATTTGTATGTCTATGTCTAGGGATGTTCATAGACCCCTTGTCATCTTCATGTATTACAATAAGAATATTATTAAAATAGGAGACCTAATATCCACAAATCAAACATTTCTCCAAGGACACTTAATAGATAAATTCAAATTAACAACAGCAAATCTTTTAACTCTATTCGGTATGGTTACTGCAATACCTGCTCAATGGAGATCAACCATCAAAACAAATCAATATTGTTTAAATGAGGCAATTACTGATACGGTCCAGATTACATTAGCAGGAGAAAGAGTAGATCTTACACTGACGGTCTCGACAAAAAATGTTTATAAAGAATTTATAGCATCCAAACAGATATTTCCCAATGCTCGATTTAAATTACAAAACAAATATCCGAATCTTAAATCTGAATGGAAAAAATATATTCCCTGCTGTTCACTGTAACTCTAGATACAAAAGCAAGAGAACTCCAATATAAAATCTTGAACGGTATCTTATATGCAAATCTCAAACTTTTTCGTTTTGGAATTGTAGATTTCCCTATGTGCTCTTTTTGTAAAAATGAAGAAGAGTCTATAAAGCATTTACTTTATAAGAGTCATATTATAGAAATGTTCTGGAGCGATGTTTTATCTTGGCTTAAGATAAATGAATTTAACATAGACAATTTAACAGAAATAGATGTTATTTTTGGTAAATTTGATATAGCGATGTTTCATGTGTCGTCATCTATTGTCATTAATGTGCCAACCAGAGATCCATTGGTTCCTAAGACAAAGCGGGCTTTACAAATCATGGTTGGACATTAGCATAACAATTGCAATGTTTATCAACACGAAACATCGCTATTGGAAAGGATTTCGTATTGATCAATCATCTTATATTGATTGCTAAACACTTAATTTATAAATGCAAATATAGAAATACAATTCCATGCATGAAAGTGTTTAAAGCCAATATAAAATATATCTATAATATTGAAACTTACATCGCAAAGAAAAATTTAAAATTATTAAAACATTACAACAAATGGAAAAAATATATATCTATCCTTTAATAGGAACAGTTAGCAGTATACGCATATTGATATGTTATTTTAGGTAACCCTTATTTTATGTTTTCTGTGTATTATGTAGTATTATGAGTGTTATGTCAACATGTCATGTAAAAACTTTTAAATAAATATGAATAAAAATAATTATCGTGAGAAAAAAAATCCTCATGTATTATCAGTATCGCGAGTCATACAAATTAAGAAATAGAAAACTTTATTTCCTTGTGTAAGTTTGGAAGGACTCGAAATAGCAGTAGAAGCACTCCGTTCTGTTTCGTGTTCCCACAGTCATTTCTCGTTCTTCCAAACCTTCCACAAGTGTTATATATAACTCTATAGGAACACAGCAAAAATGTTTTCAATTTCCGTTATAAAATAACTCAAGCATCGAGTACAAAATCGGGAATTCAACGCTCAGTCAATTTGAAAATCATAATCATGATGTAAATTCTATAATGGCGTTATTTTATATTGTTAAATAAGGCTGCTTTATCGTTACCTTTATGTTAGCAAGACACCCCATCTCTTGTCATCTTCACGTCGGCCCCTAATATTCTCATTAGGTTCTCACATCCAACAAGCATGTGCACATACGAATAAAGGTCCGCGTGAAACTGGCATCTTGATCCACAAATTAATCGACCGATATTTTATTTCACTCGTAGTACGAGGGAGAGACCACAACGAAAGAGATCATTTGCCGGAAGACTTCTCGAGCTGGCAGAAAAGTAAGTATATTGTAAGCGCTGATGGTAAAGACAAAGCTACGGCACGTCCACTTTATTGGTTTTTCTTTCTGTTTTTACTGGAGCAGCTTATGTGTACTTGTCGGCTTTGATGCCTGTCAGAACGCGCGCGGACGCGGACGGACGTCTTGGAAGAAGGCGGAAAACAATAGAGTTAATTACAAAATACAATAACTGTACGTGAAAATGCATGGAGTGGCGTACATTCTGACCGTTCTCTGCAAAACACAACGTGAAAACTCCAAATTTCATGTTTTAAAAGAGAACGCGAACGTAAGAAAGTTAAACACTCCGGTATTCATTCGGAGTGAACGGAAGTCTATGCTCATCATATTTTTCGAAAATCTTGTGAAAAGCGTGAAAAGCGACAACAGGCGATAAAAGGACACGATAAACACCTCATCTGGCGAGGAAACATTTTTTTGCTTCTCGTCGTCACAGCCGTTGACGTCCTCGGTGACGCAACCAGGACGGTAACGTCTTGGAGAACGCCGCAAAACTACAGGTACAGGTATTCATTTATATAGCGCAAATTCTATATGAATATATTCAAATGCGCTTCACAAGGTCATTTTTGTGGTGCAATGTGCTGCCGTGCATTTTACAGAGTTAAGGAGGTTTTAATATCCAAAATGCTAATTACATGACGTCAGGGGAGGCATCAATTATAATACAATTTTTTTGTTACACATTTTTCAAATTATCAGTGTTATACCCATGGTTGAAATAAAATGATGTTAGAAATTTGTTTTTCTATATCAGTAGAAACGCCCATTCACAACATTCACAGTGATTGCAGATACATCCCCTGACGTCATGTAATTAGCATTTTGGATATTGAAACCTCCTTAACTCAGCGGCACAGCATTCAAAGCAAAATATATTTTACCAATCTACTATTCACTTGATTTAGAATTGATATCAAAAATAAAAATGTATTGTTCATAGAGGGTCCACAATAGGGGTTCTTAAATCCCGCAATCCCGACATTTTTTTCTCTCAATCCCGCAATCCCGCAATATTTTATCTCGAATCCCGATCCCGAAACATAATTCTCTAAAAATAAGTTTTAGTACCTTAACGAAATTTACGCCAGTAGTTGCGATAGTTCCTTTCGTAGTTGTTTTAATTGCGCGACGGTTTGTAATCGTGTCTCGTCTGTCCACAGGTAGATAGATAGATAGATAGATAGGTAACCCAAGCACTGTAAGTGGTAATATTTACTAGTATTTTTATGGGATTTTTTAGTGTTGGATTTTCAAAACTAATATTGAATAAAAAGCGAGAATATTTTAATACAGGATTGTGTTTATTTGTCCATAGGCTGCGTGTGGTTGCAATTTCAGCGTTTTGGGGCGAGTTTTTACCCCACACAGCCCATGGACAAATAAAAACAATCCTGTAGGTATTGTCGCTTTTTATTCAATATTAGTTTTTGAAAATCCAACACTAAAAAATCCCATTCAAATACTAGTAAATATTGCCACTTACAGAGCTTGGGTTACCTGTGGTCTGTCATTATACTTGCAGCCTTTTTGATTTATTGACATTTAGTCGACCTCGTTTGTGGCACTGAGATAAGATAAGACAAATCACCGCCAGAGATTTGTTAACGTCCTCAGTATCTCAGTATACTCTCTCGCGACGCAAAACGTTGCGGCTGTCGACTATGTCCTCAAGCCATATACGGTGTTTACAGTTAATACTACTCTGTTCCTCTATCTTAAAAATAATAAACATTCCACGTGATTACATCTATATAGTAGTTCTACTCTGACTACGGATTTTTATTCGGAATGCACTGTTTATCTGATTCAAGTAATCTAAAATCAAAGCATCAACCAATTGTCAAGGGCACCCAACGAGTACTTTTTGAAATTCGTTTGAAACCAGTTGTATGCAGCTTATCTAACCATTTTAAGGCGCCTACTATGTCTTTTGACGTATTCTAGAAAGCTATTAGCTGTTCGGATTTTCTAGGTGGAAATCGCGTCAACCGAAAATACTATGGCAAAATATTCCCGGCCTACGAATTTGTTAGTAGTCTAGAACAGAAACAAGAATTTTCTAGCCCAAGTAACTTCATGTTGCAAAGTTTTGTGGAGGTACGAATTTTTTAGGGGTTCTTTTTTCCTTTAGGCAATTCTTAGGGAATGAAAATGTGTTGTTCTGACTCTATTGATCAGACGAATTGGGACGTACGAATATTTTAGGGAAACCTTTTAGTCTCTCTTTTCTTCTATAATTTTCTAGGGATTCAAGGGGATTGAAAACAAATTTTCTAGCCAGTATTTCAGAAAACAATTTTCTAGGGACAATTATTTCAAATCCGAAAGTTTTAGGCTAACTTACTCTCCCGAACAGCTTTTTAACCGAAAACGTCGTTGGGTGCCCTTGAATTGTTGAAGCGAATAGTTCTACCAAACCTGGACACTGTCCCAAACAGAAAATTAACTTCACGACCGGTTTCCTCTGCCGTTTCGTGACTTTCCTCCGTTTCTGGCTCAGTTTCCTCCTCACTACTCGAGTCGTACTCTTCTTGTTCATGGACTTCATGACCAACATGTGCGGATATAAGTGTTTCTTCGACACCGTTGGGCGCATATACTTCATCAAAGCAAACAGCCTCTCCTGGCTCGACTGATCTCGTGTACATGTAATCAGGAAGTGTCCCAGCTCTTAATTGCCATGGTGGTTTCCTGTCTAACCGTGTGCTGACGTACAGAGGACCCATACGCATGAGCCCACCCCCTCATACGCTGCGTGTCTTCTGGAGCAATTGCTGCGGGGGGAAGTGGCTGCATAAGTGGGATTTCAGAAAGTGACATGGCGCCACGTTGCCTTGGGGTCCAATTGAGAGACTTGGGTAACTTGGGAATCGCATCTCTGATACCAGCCTCATTTTGCCGTACGAGTAGTAGACATTGGTCAACTAGTGCAGCTGCTTCTTGCAGACTAGATATAGTGTACGGTTGACGACGTTTCTCGTGGATAGAGAAGGCTTTATAAATCCTCCCTACAGCAATCAGAAATTCCGCAGTTCGTTTGTGCATGACAAAACGTAGACGACGTGGTCAAATTCTACAGAAAGACCTACTCGGCTATTTTGGCCAATCCATCCCTGTTGCCCCGTCACCGCTCCCGGGAAAAACCTCAACATTCAAAATTAATCATCTAATTTAAACCGGCATATTCTGAGTTTTATCTTCCCTTTATTTAATTTCCGTCCCGTGTCATTGTTTTTTTATAATTTTCATTTCAATGAAACAATTGTTTTAAATGTAGAAGAAGAGGCTGAACAGGAGCATTTTAATACTAAGTCTATTCGATATTTGCTTTTGGGAGACTCCGCACTAGACTGTGAGCAGTCCTTTTCCCTCCATTCGGACATCGATATTAGCGCGCGAAGTCAAAGTTTAGGACGCGTTTGAGGAGGGAGAATGGGGGCGAGTTCTCGCCCCCATTCTCCCTGACTTCGCTCAATATCCAAATGAAGGACAAAGTAGGGACTTAGGGCGCTTTCCATTTACACGAACAGAGTGGTCTGATAGGCCAGTTCTCAAATGGAACGCGTCAGTTCTAAGAACTGGTTCAGATTGGCTACTCAGGGAGGAGAACTAACGCATACAATTAGGGACGTAAGAAACCATGACGTCATGAAGCAAGTTTTCATTTACAAAATACAATAACTGCCGTGAAAATGCATGCAGTCGTAAACGATTTGACTGTCGTCTGCAAAAACACAACTTGAAAACGTCGAGTTTTACGCCTAAAAAGAGCGGACCTTTCCTTTTGTACAACAAGAGCCCTGTCCAAATCGGACGGATATATGGAAAACGCCTTAAGTAAGAATAAAAATAAATCGGGTGAGTGGGCTTCCTGTGTATGAACTCTCCCCTTTTGCAACAGGAAGCTCAATTTTCCAAATTTTTCGAATTCTTATTTTACTAGAGATGCTTGGGCGAGTGTATTAAAATGACAACGTACCTTGGTTGGCTCGTTTGACAGTTTGCGAAATTCTCCCTTTCACTCAGATTCATTTTTCGGACTCATGTGTCATGTCGCGGCAAAGACCAAACAAGGATTTACACACTGAATTAATAATTCACATACAATGTTTTTTTTTCATTTTGGGTTAGTTTTAGCCGTTTTCTTTCGACTATCCTGGGCACTGCTAGTCATCTTACGTTAGAGTTAAAGACGTTATAGAGTCGACTTGCATGGAAACTGCACGTGCAGACTGCTGTAAAATCTTAAATCCTATGCTAGATAGTTCTACAACTACGTCTCTACAGACCTCTACAATACCCAAAGCAAGGGAGTTTATAAATAGAAATATAACTACGACCGGTACTCACCTGACAGCTTCCTTAACCGCTTTTAAAGTCTTTGTGGTTCTTGGAAGTTCAGTCCGAAATGTTTCTTTTCGCAGGAAAGAGCTGCCACTCGCACCCTTTTTATAAAAAGGGCAACACAATTTATGATATCCACCACATGCCACGCACCTAACTTGTCATCCGTAGCTTGTTCCTCAGTGGCCATAATTTAGAACGAGGCTCACGAAGCCCCTACCCTGGTTGCCAGAGGTTCTAAGATTATAATGCCCTCTCTAAGCAAAAGCCAGCGAGAAGACTGCGCAACGGGCTTTTGGCGCTCCAAGTACGAATCTCATTTCCATGCCAGACTAATCCCTTTCGATTGACACCTGAGAAACCAGTGAAATGTTCTTTTGACTAAACCGGTTTTGACCACGTCGGGTTTTATTATTTTCTCTGGTTGACAGATAAAGCGAACTGAAGTAAGACAAATAAGCAGATCGCGAAAATCCCGAATCCCGCCTCGCGGTGCCCGTATTTCCCGTATCCCGCAGCAAAAATCATCTATATCCCGCGTCCCGTCAAAAGTTGAAATCCCGAAATCCCGCCTCATTTTCTTTCATATCCCGAATCCCGTGTCCAAAAAATGCCCAATCCCGCATCCCGTAAAACCTATTGTGGACCCTCTTCATAGGCACTTTAAACACGAAGTTCTGCTATAAATAGGTTAGCCCCTCTTTAGCTTTTCGCGCCTTTGAAATTCCAAATTTTAAATTCAAATTGAAGAAAAGAGAAGAAAGCAAGCGAGCATATCAACCTCTCCTTTAAAATGTTACACTTTTAAGGTTTAAAATTAAATAAACCGTATAAAATGTGGCTTACCTGCAGAATACCCAGCCACTTCAAGAATGTGTGGTTAGCGTTTGTTAAAATGGTTGGGTAAGCTTTGTATGGAAACAATGGAAAATGATTTTTTAATAATTACATTCCTGAAGTGGTAGCCACTAGGGTATTCTGCAGTTACTCCCCTAATTTCGTGAATAAGAACTTTTTCGCGTCCCGTCTTCACAGCTATGTGCGTAAGGTCCCCAGTGTCCTCGATTTCATAGTTGTCCAGTATAACTAGAACGCATACTCTGCTAATCTGGGTAGTTATTTTTGTCTTTTGTAATGAGAAAGTTGATCATTTCTAGGTTGACAGCGTCCCTATAAGCTACCTGCTCCAGTTCATGTTGTTTGCCGATTTGCTAAAGTATACACACTATGCATAACTCGCGCAGTCACAACACGAAAAAGAGGCCGGTATAGGTCCTCTGGAATGTTGAAGTAGAAATACTAACAGGAGGTGTGAAACGTTCTCATTTATCCTTTATTTTTCTTTATAGTACAACCAGCCAGGCGCATAGCAAATTAACGGCATTTTTTCTATGCGGGCGCTTCAATTTCAACATTCCAGAGGACCTACCGGCCTCGTTGCCATGCTAGTTACCAGGACTTATGCATAGGGTCTATTCCAATTGCTTTTTAAGGCCAAAGGCGCTAATCACTCCCAGGTCCTCCCGTCCACAATCTATGGTAGCACAGGACCAAGGCATCCAGCTGGTCGTAATGAGGGACAAGAAAAAAGGATCTAGACCAAGCTTTAGCAGAGACCCTGGGGCGAGTACAAGCTTACTAGAGCCCTCTTCCTCAGGCCATCTACCACCCTCACGGCCGGCCTCTCTGCTGTTGAGAGATGCCCTAAATATGATATTTAGTGGAACATCGTCACAGAGCACCGAGGATCGAAGAGGGTAAGGTGTTTAGTATTGATGAGTGTGTTCGTTACATCTGTTTAATATCTAAACGTTAGGTTATAAAACAGCGTCATATAAATGCATAATTTTAGAACAGATATTGTTGTGTTAGTCATGCTACATGTATGTGCAAATAAGGGTGTGTTTTGGCACATATTCCGGGTATTCCATAAAAGAAGTACACCAACAAATATAATGGTGTTTACATTAGCAAACACAAAAGTGTATTCCAAAAGTAGGGACTACCTTATAGATATTCTGATTTTGGAATAGCGAGAGTAAGTCCCAAAAATATGTCCTAACTGTTAGGTGCTTGAGTCAGTTCACCAATCATACGCGAGCATTGACCTCTTCCTTGAAAACGAGGCCAAATCGAACTGGCGAGCCACACTCGATACCAGCTACAGACACTTTAGGTCAAAGGCCACACTAGTCTCATTTCACTGGTGTTATTTTTCGGTACATGAATCTAAATCTGTCAATACTTTTTTGGTTATGGTATTTAGTGACTCTCCGATGGACGCTGGCAGCACGTCAGATTCCAAGAGAGCGTCCCTCAAACGAGTGTCATTCTACGATGAGATCGCTGAACAGAAAGCAGAAGAGAAGGCGGAGGAGGAAGCGACCGTGTCAACACCAAAACCAAAACCCGAGTACGTAACAACACTAACACAGGCTGCCTGTTAACTAACTACGCTTCAAGTGCCTGTACGACCAATTCTGATATCATTACCGCGCGGGCAGAAGATCCGCACGGGCGGAGCACCATACATATAGACCCATTCGAAAAATGGCGTCCAATTTAAAAAGCTATTGTCCTGGTAACGTGAACACGAGGCTAGTCAGTACACACAAAAGCTTTTGAACGTGTAAGCGAGGCTAGTCAGTTCTAAACAATAGTTAATTAAATTGGACGCCATTTTTCGAATGGGTCTATAGGATGACAGTAAAAACTGGCTAACTTCCGCACGCGCATGCGCACTGTTGACACCAGGCGAACCGGATCGAAACCTTGGCCAGTAGCTAGTGATATGTTTTTCTTTCTTTTTTCATTTTCCGTTATCTTCTTTTTTCTTCTAAACCTTTTGTAGAATATTTATTGATTTGAGTGTTCCGTCTATGAATTATAGAGGTTTATATTTCCAATATGCTAATTATGTGATGTCAAACCAGTCATCATTTGTTATATAAAAACATATTGGTAGGATAAATAACCTTTTATAAACATCTATGTTATATTTGAAGCTTATATCAGTGATTTGACCAAATATTTTGTCTAAATCAGAAAACAATTCACAAGGAAAAGAATAACGGTAATTTCTAGGTTTACGTCAGGCATTAGCATATGGGAAATATCAACCTTTGTAACTCCTAGACGTAATACTCAAATCAAGACATATTCTACCATTCAACTATTCACTTCATGTGAATATTAATGATAAAAATGTGGTCGTATTGGTACTTTAAGCCAATATAAGTACGGACTTATAAGTTGTCCTCATTCACTAGTCGCTTTCCTTTAAAATGCACCTAACCCCTTTTGCAGTTTTTATACATTTGAAACTTTGAAAGGTTTTGAGTATTTCTGCGAATAATTTTTTGGCTTACAGAGAATATTCTATGTTTGAAATGGTGAAATTTTAACCTTTCCTGACCCATGACCGCGTAAGAAAAAGCCTGGGTCGATTCTGGATCTTACGTCACCTCATTAATGCATTATTCTCCATGGCGCCTTTCTATATAGCTACCACAACAACATCGATATATAGAGGATTTATACGGTCTGTGAGTTGTTAGCAAAGAAAACAGTTATTTTAGACAAAATGCTAAACATTTATTCAACTTATTGCAATGTCG
The DNA here is from genome assembly GCA_030867875.1 of Actinernus sp. WN-2022. Lineage (NCBI taxonomy): Eukaryota > Metazoa > Cnidaria > Anthozoa > Actiniaria > Actinernidae > Actinernus > Actinernus sp. WN-2022. The sequence continues at coordinate 25,165,753 of JAOWCC010001589.1, forward strand.
AATGAATTAGATGCCGTAAGATCCAGAATCGACCCAGGCTTTTTCTTACGCGGTCATGGGTCAGGAAAGGTCACATTTTCGCCATTTCAAACTAGCCTAGAACATAAAGTATTCTTTGTAAGCCAAAAATTTCTTCTTCTCAAAACCTTTCAAAGATTCATATGTATAAAAATCGCGAAAGGGGTTAGTGATATTTTGAGATAGCCGAGTTCAATAATTGTTTTATCATTCGACAAAATGTAACTAGAAAACTAAAGATTTGAGACTCTAACAGCTCTGTAAATCGAGCTGCCGTATTTACAAAAGTGTGCATGATCAGAAAATTGTTTGCAGCTAACTTGCAGGTGAATCAACCAATCAGAATTCTGGATGGGAGAGAATCGAATGTTCTAGAAAACGCTTCTACGAAATGGAATTTTCATTTCAATATATTGCCATCCTGTAAAATCTTCAATTTATGGCTCAGGTATATCACTTCTCCCTTTTAAGTATTATCAGGAGCCCATTACCAGGAGCGTTCCTCTGTTATGGGTTGGGTCCCCAGCACAGGAGTAGATGAGGCTATTTTTAGATTCGAAATTCCCGCGAAAAGAGGTTGCCGCCATGTTGGTGCCCTTAAACAATAGATTCCTCGTTAGCTTCTTTGTTGGGGCACCAACATTTGAATCTCTGGGGATTGAGTGAAAACCAGCAATTCGAATTCCCGCGTTGAAAGTGAGAAGAATGATAATGAATAATAATGAGAAGTGACGTTAGCTATCTGATTGGCTAAGAATAGCCTACCTTTGTTCTTTTTCGCGCGAAACGCAATGCTAAAAATAGCCTCATCTGCCTCTGTGCTGCGGTACAGACACAGTGTGGAAGATGGACGCTCCTGGTAATGGGCTCCTGGTATTATCTTTTTGTAATATTTGAAAGTTTCAGTTTTTAAACCTCTAGTTGTAATAATGTATTACGCATTTATCCGATTTTCATTTTATTTGTAGGATTACTTTCCCCTTAAAATTCGGAATCGATTTTGCATTCACTTACATTGAATGTTGGATGTTATAGGGAATGAAAAATTATTGATTAAAAAATCGTACGAGTTATTTACTAACACGTTATGTATTCGTCACCAGGCCTCTTTCCATTCCATCGATTTTGATCCGCCAACCGAGTTGTGAAGAGACTGGAGGCGATCGTAATAAGCGATTGCCGATCCCACCCCCAACGAGGTACGGGTAGTTCTCATTTCAGTTCACACTACTTTTTTCAATATATAAAAATGCCGGATTGATATTTGTTATGCTCTATACTACACCTATAGATGGGTTGCATTCAATTCCCAGAGATTCAAATGATAAAGGGCATGGCGGCCATGTTGGTGTACCTAACAAAAGAAGCTAACGAGGAATATATTGTTAAAGGTACACCAACATGGCCAAGTGACGTCATGTGCAACCCATCTATTGGGTGATACGGTAACGTTTAATTGATGCGTATGCTAATGTTATTCAGTAGTGTTAAGTGTTAAGCCGGGGCCTAAACGTTTGAACGCCGGTTATCATTGTTGTACAACATAGACCCAATATTGTTGGTTCCAACAGTGTTTAGATAATGCTGGACCAACCTTTTTGGTTGGTCAAAATGTTCAGTGATGGAAAACAAACTTTCATCCAACAAAGAATTTTGGCTCACCATACACCTCATTCATAAGGGCGTGGTCTCTGTATTTTAACAGTTTAGCCACATGTTCAATGTATGAAAAACAACATCCTTGCCATGCGAAAGAGCATACCAATATTGGTGATCCTGTAGAATTTTAGTATTGTAGCATCAAAGGCTGTAAAGTTACAGTGATTTGAAATTAGTTAGATTTGTATGAGAAAACATGTAGGCCTTTCCAGCCTCGCTTTCATGTATTTTCTACATTAAAAATACCAATAACTCGACAGCAATTTGAAACATTGCTTTCGAACTGTGGTCAATTACTAATTTAGGTACGATCTTTCATGTAGTGGCAATAGGTTTTCTGTAAACATTAATCTTCTAATTTATGCAAATTAGGTGGCGGCCATTATGAATGAGGTCTATGTTTAACATTACGTGCTAAACAGTCTATTAATATTCACATGGAACCAACATGTTGTACAACAGTGTTCGAAAATGGTTTAGGTCCGGTCGTACTCTACATCGGACGCAATGCGGTTTATTGTTCATCACACAAAGAATGCAAAAGACAAGATTATCCGTACGATACGTGGAATTTTTCACCTATAATAGTGTAGCTACTTTGTATGGTCATGAGCGTCTACCGATTGCATAAAAGTTACACCTATTTCAAAAAGGTTGTCTGATCCCCGACAAACGACATTCCCAGACCGAAATGGATTGTGGGTATAACGGTCCAGTTGTGCGAAACGGATGAACTACAGTGTGATTCGAAAAATCGACTCGCTGCAGACCATTAAAGGGAACCTCGGCTGAAAGACAATGTTTGCTCTCAAGTGTTTGTTATGGATGCCTAAGTCTGTTTCTGTGTTGTCTCCTGTAAATTGTACACTAGACGTCATTTATGCAACAATTTTCCTGTCGATAAAACTCATTTGAATTTCCTGCGCGCCGCCATCTTGAATTTTATGACGTCATAGTGTTGCCTTATTGTCAGAAGACAATAGCTCTTTTGTTATGCGACAATAGGACAACACTGTGACGTCATGATATCCAACATGGCGGCGCGCAGGAAATTCAAATGAGTTTTATCGAGAGTAAAATCGGTGCATAAATGACATCTAGTGTACAATTTACTGGAGACAAACACAGAAACAGACTTAGGCATCCATAACAAACACTTGAGAGCAAACATTGTTTTTCAGCCGAGGTTCCCTTTAATATTCGTCTTAAAGTTCTGACCCCAAAGCAAATGAATTCACCAGACGTTCAGCTACAACCACAATCCATTTCGCTCTGGGAGTGTCGTTTGTCGTTTTGTGGGACAACCTTTTTGAAACAGGTGTAAGTACCGTGTGTACTTCAGGACCAAAATGTCGACTGTTTCTCGTTCGTATAATGCAATATACAATATTCATGGTGGTGTAGCTCGTTTCTTTACCTCTCCATCCTTAATTATTGGCGTCCTTAGAAAACCCGAATCCCCTCATAAAGATGAGCGATCTATTCAAGACTTGGAGGAAGTTCCTTCGATAGAGGTTTCTCAAGAAGAGACGGTACCTTTTCTCGTGGAGGATATCGACAGGCTTGAAGGCGGAGATCATCGTGGACTACCCCCTGAAGGGCCAAGCACTGACAGTCCTTCCTCTTTTGAGAGAAAGCTTGTTGGGATGCTCGAGAAGCTGCAACAAGACGAGGAGGAGATGAGGGAGGGCGAGGACGAGATGGGGGAGGACGAGGAGCGAGCCGACGAAACACAGCCTCTGAGGTTGGTGCTACATCCCCGAGTGATTTCACAAATACTAGGTTTTTAAGTATAAAAATGCCACAATAATTTGCAATGCTATCTGAACTTTATACTACTCCAAGTTACTCTGAATTTCGGTTAGCCTTTGTTTGATCATACCATTTTCCAATACAATCTCTATTATTACGAATTTGCAGTATGAAGATTTTTTTAGTAGGTCCTTGTTGGCAGCTATCGTTAATAAAACAGCTAGCTCTACACTTTTATTATTACTCGGGCCAGGCCTTTGGCCGGCACGAGTCATAAATCGCAGGTGTTTTTTTTTCATGTTGCGAGTTGGAGCAACACGTAACAGGATCCACCAATTAGATTCGATATCGCTCGTGACACTGCGGGTGACTTGATTTATTTACATAACTTAACATAGTGAAAACAAGATGGCGGAGATCCGGGAGTAGATAGTCCGTCGCGGAGGAAATTTCTCTCAAATTTGGAATCCCATCTCTCATATGTATAAAGAGCTTAATGTTTTATTTAACTTTATTCTTGGGAAGGCCTTCCAACAGGCTCAGGATATTTCAACTGGCGCCCTTGTTGAAGCCGAAATACGTTTTTTTTACCCAGAGGCAAAAATTTATTCGACAGGACGAACACCACATGAGTCATAAGTGGCCAATTTTGCTGAAACCAAAGGTTTCTTCGTTGGAAATGGCAAAGTGTTGAGTTTTTCTAGGAGGACTTTGGATGGAAATTTCTCGCATTTTACAAAATGATTAAGGATTAAGTGGCGCTTCTAAACGCACGTGGGCTGACGTGGTGAAATGACGTTTGTAAGTAAAACACATATAAAACTTACCATTGTTGTTATTTAATATTCATTTCTGTTAAAAGTAATGACACCAAATAGACACACCATCTACTGTGTTAGGGGCCAACACAAGGGCACAGGAACACTCCTGTGTAATATACTCCAGCTAAAACACATTCTAAAAGTAATCGAAACTTAGTATGGGTCTGTCTTGTCATCATAGTTATTCTCTTCTTATTAATTTGCCTTTGAAAAGTGCTGATTACAGATTGATATATATATATAGCTTATTATGACGTGGCGGCGGCGATGACGTCACGTTCAATCAAAGAATGCGATTCGTAGTTCCATACTTGTCAATCAAAAACACTTCTGACCAATCACAGCGCAGCAATGTTCCTCCAGGAAATTACCGCCGCCATGTTGTCCCAGAAGCTCTTCCGAAATAGGTGAGATTTAAGAAATTCAGCGAAATTGGGGGAAATCGATAGATCATTCGGAATCAGCGTTTTCGCCATGTTTGTTTTGAAGTTTCCGGATTCAAGCCTTAATTCGGGCCACCTAGGAATAGGTGAATACATGTACGTAGTTCATGGAGTTCTAGCATATTTTTGTGTCATACATGGTTTGTGCTAGGGGAGCACTACTGATGTTTGTGATACTTTTTATATATAATGGATGGACCTTTTGCAGGAATGGTTGTAGTAGATACAAACAATTCTTAATTCATATATTTAAAGGCACTTGTACGAGATCGGTAGTGTTATTAGCAAAACCTGTTTGTAAATGCTATTTTCCACCTCCAATCGATTGTCGATCTTTCTAAAACAGCGTTTATAAAGATAGCTTGCCATCCAGCATCCATGGCAATGTCTTTCCCATGGAGATCACAAGCTCAATTCATTTGTTAACAGTATTATACCAACACATGACTGTTTCCTGCAAAAGGCCTATTGCAACTGCTCCCAGTAATTATAATAAATCAACTTCACATAACACTGGCTCTGAACTTTAAAACTTGCTCAAATATATTATAATATTAATTGAGATGTGTTTATTTTCTATTTTAGAAAATATCTTTTCAGCAGGGTTTACAACATTTTCAGGTTTTTCAAGATGGCGGCGAGTGGGAGTTTTGACTTAGCAAAACGTTTAATATCAGCTGTTTTTTTGTGTAAACCAAAGGTTCCTTCAAGTGCAATACCAATATTTTTGTCTTTTCTAAAGCTGAGAGGTGTTTCACGGGCTTTGGACGGGAATTTATCACATATTATGCGACATGCTTTAAGATACACTCGTGAGACGTGACACGTACTGACAGCTAGTCCGCTCTGCGATCAACACTGACTATATTTATAGTATATATAAAGACAACAGCTTCTAAATGTAAGTAGTCACTAATCTGAACATGATAACCCGTATACCAATTGCAATTAACTGTCGTTGTGTTGTTATTTATTGTTATTAACCTCTCGAAAGTGTAGTAGAAATGACCAGATTTCTCAGTTCTCTGACTGACAGTGACGGGAGCCTTTTAAAAGAATTACAGTCGTTTCGCCCCCCATGCACATGTATTTAAATGTTTATAAATTCGGGAACGAAAATCCAGCATGCAGTGAGTGAGTATAAACTGAGTAAGTAATCAGAAATATATATTTTTTCAAACGAACGATAAATGACTCTGATGTGGAAATCGCATATTTATCTGTGGCGTGTTATTGACACTGGTTTTATTTTGTTCTATTTCCCGGGTCTATTTACATCTGGCCTGTACCTCTTTGTATTTGATTATTATTTAATGTTTTTTTTTTAGAACTGACATAATGATATTATGTATAGAGTAGTGTATTTATTATTATTGCAAGTTTATAACATAACTAAATTTGGTCCAGAACTGAGAGTATACTTACATGCAAGTGGCACTCTTTCTTTCCCTTTCCCTTCCCCTTTCTTGGTACCATTATATATCCATGCAAGCTAGATCTTGTTTCAGTGTTTTCCATCTGAGGTGGTCCTGGCTTAAGATAACCCTAAGGTTACCTTAATTACCTACCTTCTCATCATTGTATTTCTTATTATGCCTTATTACTCGTAAACATTTCCATCATCTTATGAGAAAATAAATGTAATTGTTGTTGTTGTTCCTCAGTTCTTGACGTCAGCATTGTCACTTTCACTCGGTCATGATCAGGAGTATGAGTACTTTTACGAATTATTTGGGAATGAAAATTAATCTTGCTGCGACCCTAATGATATAAAAATAGTGGACATTGCATGTTTATTTGTGGCCTGCCATTATAAGTTTCAGTCTCCTTCAAGATGTAGAAAATGAGCACTAGCACAGTGGCAGCTCACTAATACTAGAAAATGGTGGTCTGTAGTTTATGACCTCAATCGAAAATATTGTATTGAGAATTTAGCCTGAATGTCAGCCATTTCCACTGGTTTGTTAATAATTGAGAATTACAAATAGATGACTTTATTTCACATGTAGAATGACATTACCTAACTATTCACAATGAATAGCAACATTATGTAGAATTTGTTGTTCTAAATTGCTTGATTTCTCATAGTTGTACTGCACCTGATATAATTACAATGCATCAAATTTGAGTGACTCAATATCGCGAAGACTACTCAAATAACCATTGCACTTCAATCAACAACACCCATACCAATTTTTTTTTGTAATTCTAACGACCCTCAAGGAAGAATAATATTGAAAAGAAAGTAATATTAAACTACAGAATTGAGGGAAATTGTGGCTTGAAATGTACATGCACAGCATGTATGTATGTATGTGTGTGTTGTGTGTGTATTATGGCTCTATCATTTCCAACCACCCCCCCCCCCCCCCCCTCCAACCCCAACACCTCCCCAGGCATACCCTAACCCAACCCCCCCCCCCCCCCGGAATACGTGGGGCATTTGCACATTTACATTTGACAGACAAGAGCATCAGTAGAGAACCAATTCTCTGGCTAGTCTAGCACAACCATGTTGACACAAAATTATGCTAGAACTCCATGCAGTACATGCTATAAATGGCCCGAGTTAAGGCCACTCAGGGCCTCTTGTTTAAAATTAAATATCCCTTGTGAAATATAGTTAGGGATGTGTCGTTCTAAATGTGAAATAAAGTAATCTATCTACATCTGCATGCAGTTTTATTTTCGAGTGGTAACTTTTCAAATATTAGTGCTAGTGTTCATTTTCTACATCTTGAAGGAGGCTGGGATCATTCCCGAATTCTTACTCATGTCATGAAGTGACCGAGTGAAAGTACCGACGCTGGCCTGGAATTACTGAGGAATCGGGCCATTTACTACTCTATTTATAGTCGCGAAGTTCTGGTATGCGATTACGTTGTCTTTTGTTCTCTTGCGCTTTAGTATTTTTTAGCAGTTTGAACCGTGTTAATTACAATCTTTCAGTGCATCCTGATTGGTTAAAAGTGACGGCCTTTGTTTCTTCTCGCGGGAAACTCTATGCTAAAAATAACTCTACCGTCTACAGTGTCGTGTGACAATATATTGTGGGAAGAGGAACACTCCTCTGTAATATACTCCTGGTTTTAGTAATAATCAGATAACTTTGATTACGGTTTGTGGGACTAAGCTATTAAGCGGGAAGAGCTGATTTTACAGCTGTGGAACTATCCACTCAACGGACTGTATGATTCTATTTCACTTTTCATTGTCGCAGTACATGTAAGTACAAAGCTGGATCATTATCTAAATATCTAAAATGGACTTAAAGTTCCGTGGAATTCCTAATCATCGATAATCATGTTGTTTACGTGTGAGCTGCGAGGAGAAAGCTTATAAAGGGACTATATCTGCTATATTTAGCATCACTTTGACAAGCTCAACATCATATTCAAACTGATAGAAACGTAGAAATAATGGTCTAAAGTTATTAAAAGCTTCTTTGTAAGTGAAATGAAACTACAGAGAAGTTTATCTGGTTACAGATGGCAAGGACAGAAATGGGTTATAATTATGAAACACTTAACAACGTTGGGCCAGCTGTTTCAAGTTTTAAGTTGGTGTCTTTGTTATTAGCCTAATATTTGATCTAGCTTGATCTCTGTTAAAAAGAAACATTACCATGTATAACATAGTGCTCAAGCAGTATTTTTCGTATAATCAGAAATTTCTAGATAATTATTGGACGGGACTGAAACCCACACAAATCTTGGTGACAAATACCTTATAATCATTATGTGCATATAACGCAGGATTTTAACAACAGAATACTGTGCATTTGCGTGATCAAATGTTGAAAGCATTGCCGGTTACATATTTTCAGAGGAGGTCACCAGGTCTCCCCAGTACCTCAGCAGGACTCTGACTCGCCAGAAAGGACTGGGACCGACCCGCCAGCCGGACGTCTGTAAGTAACTTGTACTTATTGAACGTAAAAAGGATACATCAACTGAGCATGCGCGAAAATTCACTTTCGGTTATGTTTATCGCTCGAATATCTTTTAATGGTGAATCAGGAGGAATTCTTTGGTCGGTTCAAAAGAGATTAGATTAATTTTGATGGCAGGTGATTAAGTTACCGTTCATTCACGCATTGACTCGTATACGTAACCATCTCTTTACAGGAATTTTCCTGATCTTGAGGAGTTTCTACTGAACTTAGATAGAGAACTCGAAGACGCATCAGAACCTCCATACAGCTGGTACGTCCTAGTGGTTAAAGGGGCTGTGTCACGGCAATATAGACTTTACATTCGCGTCCGGGCCGGGAGGGAAGTTTAACTGTTTGTATCCAATTAACAGCCACCAACCGAGCGATTACTCGATACATGCGCAGTACCATGACACAGCCCCTATAACTAGCGGTAATGCTTTTTAATACAACCGGCCTTTTGCACTAAATGTTTCTTAGTCTAGCTAGAACCAAAAATCTCGTAAATACCCTCTTAGTAAACTCGCTTATTCGGTCCGTACCGTGAGTTATGGACGGAGTATTTTCCCCTGTTTTATGGCTCAATCGCGAAGCGCGCGGGCTAGGATGAAGGTATGGACCGAGCAAGAGAGTTTAATAAGAAGTTGATTATATGGCTCAAAGTATTCAAAACCATGCTTCAATTTTCCGGTCCATATTCCATGTGTTACCCTTATTTATTCCTAGTAATCCGCCTACCGGTTAGCTCAGTAGTTAAGCTCAGGTCTGTTGTGCGGGAGGTCGCGGGTTCAAACCCCGGCCGGACCAACACTCAGAGTCTTAAAATAACTGAGTAGAAGATGCTGCCTTTGTGATCCAACTACAAATGGTTAGACCTTCACGTCTTCTCGGATAAGGAAGATAAATTGTAGGCCCTCAACAACCTCCATATGTGTACGTTTAAAAACAAGCAAACAAGAACTACAAAGTGGGAATAGTCCCTTGTGATTTTTGGTGGCGTCACGTAGGGGTGTCTTTTCTGATGGCCTTGGTCAGTTTCAGACGCCGCTCCATTCATGCGCCGAACGCAATTGAAACTAAAGATAATCAGGCTTGTGTGATGATAATGTCGAATAAAACCGGAAGCAGCTGAGACGCGAGCGCGCGACAATGCAACCAATTCCTTGGTGATTATATATATTGGTAAGCCTATGAGCGGAGCTCCCAATAATTAAATACGAAGAGATACGCATTTAATGTTTTACGCATTACGGCAAAAAAAATACACTGATCATTGAGATCACTTAGAAAATCACAGAATCCCATCAACGGAGGATTGAATGTAAAGGACAGGACGGCATTAAAAGCCATACAAAATCGAGCTCGAAAACCTTACGTGTTCCGCGTTCTGGTGCACGGTCTTTATTAATATCCAAAAGAACGCTCTCATTAGTAACTTTTAACTCTTAGTACAATAGGCCTACAGCTATAGCTGGTAATGCCGCTGAATAAGATAACTAACGATGAGGCTCATACGCAGTGTTTTATTCATTCAGTGTTGCCAGTTAGCAATGATGGCCGCTGCACATTTTACCACAATCCTTTGCGAACCTAACACAGTAAAGAAAACACGTAGAAACCCTCTAGTCTCCTAAATGACAGTGTATCGGCAAAAGCACTTGCACTTGCTTGTTTTTTAAGATTTCAAAACTGTCTACCGCGATTTTATAACGGACTAAAATTTGTTGCGCGCAAGGGATTGTGGGTAAAAGTGCAAGGCGCCATTTTGTTTGGTACGGTGGATTATAACCGGGGAAATCGTCTCCCCTCTGGGCGAACATAGACCTTCAGATACCTAAGGCAACAACTGCTGGAGTCTATTCAGATGCTAATGCTGTAACATTTCACTGCTGTAACATTTCACTGCTGTAACATTTCACTGCTGTAACATTTCACTGCTGTACATGAAGGCTCTATGCAATTTCTCTAATGAAATTTCTGCTTCTTTGGGGTGTTTTTCGTTAAAGGGGCTGTGTCATGGTAAGAGACTTAGATATTAGCTGTCCGCGTCGGATACAGTTATTGTCAGCAATTTTCATATGAACTGACACGTGTGGGATGGTAAAAATGAAAGCACGTATTCAAAAATAACAAACGAACACTGATATATACATACATAGTCTCCAAGGAAAATATTCAAAATACGTTCAATCAAGCATCGAGGGAGGGGAGTTTAACTTGTTTAGACCCTTTGCAGGGCATGGTCACGTGACCTTTTTCTCTTGTCAATCAAAAGCAATCGGTGCTTGGACAACATGGATACCAGAAATGGAAAGAGCGAGACACAATTAGTAAACAGCACAAGTTTTAGGATCATATATCTGTAAAACTGAAGGAATTCGAATGGCAATTTTTTGGGGGCTGACGGGCAAGTAGTTTTAGAGAAAATAACCTAAAACTTGTGATATTTACTAATTTTGGCTTGGTCTTTCCATATTATTTTCTGGCACCATGTTGTTCTAGCACCAATTGTTTTTGATTGACAAGCGAAAAAGGTCACGTGACCATGTCCTGCGAAGGGCCACCGATCGAGCGATGACTCGGTACATGCGCAGTACCACGGTATAGCCCCTTTCAGTAATGTTAAAAACGAGTTTGTGCACACTCAACCTCTTTCTGTATGAAGTCTGTAGCACTGGAACAAGATTCCTTTCGCAGGCATGGATATCTTTCATGAGGAAAAGTCCTCCCTTAGAACCATGATTTTTGTGCAACGCTCTCCTGATCTACATAAAGTGTATCCTTGTTAAGCGCTTCGCCTCTCACCTCTTTTGCCCAGGTTCGAGTTGAGCCATATGAGAGTTGAGTTTGTTGGTATCTCGCCCTTGCATGGCTTCGAGGGTTTTTCTCTCTCTCTTCCTCTCTTCTCCACCCCTCTCCATTTTACTCGCTCCAATCCCCAAAAGCTCATTCCGCTCGCTTCGGAGCCGCAACGCAGGCTAAAGATCTGAAGTTCATCGTACTGAGTAATAATATTAATATGCCGGTATACGTGAGTGTGGCTTTGACCTTCTTATTTATTCCTTGCATTCGGTAGGATTACAGCTCATATTATTCCGTCTAGGCTACTCCATAAACAAGTCTAGAGCTAATAGACCATTTTCTCAGGTATGCGCACGCAATATTGGCCCGCCAAATCGCTTTTTGAACAATAGCCGCCAATTTTTGAACAATAGCCGATGATTTGAATAACAAAGGCTGTCGCATCAGAACGAGTCTAACAAAGCTAACAAAACTCACTGCCCGCCAAGAAATACTTCATGTAGGCAGCTTGGATTTACTATTGGTTGAAATAATAGCGAAGGTTATAGGAAACCACTACGTGATTCCCACGTGAAGTATTTACCGGCCCGTCAAGCCTGTTGCGTGCGCATACTTGAGAAAATGGTCTATTGAGTATCATCCCGTTTGTCTTTTCGTACTGTTATTTGTAAGTTACAATCATCCGCATATTTATCAAGTGCTATGACGTGCCCTTATTAACATATTTCCATGCACAACCCTTTGCGATCAATCCCGATTTCTGGGAAACCCCCACCCCTCCCCCACACTTCACCCTAACCATTAAATGGTTAATCATTAATAAAATGATGCATGTCCAAGGGAGGGGTGGGTGGGTAGTCTCCCAGAAATCGGGATTGAGTCACCCTGTGTTATCAGTAATTGTTTTTCAGTGGAGGTTCCTTTTAAAGGGATAAAAGAAAGGTCCTTCTTTATAAATCGGAGACCCTTGGTCATCTTGACAGCTTATCATATTATACATTGAACTCTTTCTTTCGCCCAGTTGATAAAATTATTTCGTATTTACAGGAGCCCATTACCAGGAGCGTTCCTCTGTTATGGGTTGGGTCCCCAGCACAGGAGTAGATGAGGCTATTTTTAGATTCGAAATTCCCACGAAAAGAGGTTGCCGCCATGTTGATGCCCTTAAACAATAGATTCCTCGTTAGCTTCTTTTGTTGGGGCACCAACATTTGAATCTCTGGGGATTGAGTGAAAACCAGCAATTCAAATTCCCGCGTTGAAAGTGAGAAGAATGATAATGAATAGCAATCTGATTGGCTAAGAATAGCCTACCTTTGTTCTTTTTCGCGCGAAACGCAATGCTAAAAATAGCCTCATCTACCTCTGTGCTGGGGTACAGACACAGTGGGGAAGATGGACGCTCCTGGTAATGGGCTCCTGGTATTTATCCATATTTTGTTATATTTTTCAGAGTTCGCAAGCCTGTTGGGGCGCCGCCCCCGTCACCAAGGTACTAATGATCGACAAGAACAGCTATCCAGCGAGTAAATATCGATTCATTGATGTAATTTGACATCTTAACCTATGTGTTAAGCGAATGGAACCATTACTGGATGTACTACCGACCGTTTATCAATGCCTTGATGTATCACCGAACGTTTATCGATTATTTGATATGTTACCGATGGTTTATCCATGCCTCGATGTAATATCGATTACGATGACTGACAGAGAGTGCGGCAAGCTTCGATGAAAGAATGGAATTTGAAAATAACTTAGTAGTACTTAGATTAGTTATTCCAATTTAGAGCAAGTTCAGAAGCTGTATGTGCTCTTTTGGAAGCACACTTGGAGAAACCCGCAAATTCAGAGAACGATTTTTAAAGCCATCAAGTAACGGTCTGTGCAAAAGATATACTAACAATCTTTATTGGTGATCCTGATCGAATGTACACGCTTTCTAAACTACGTATTGTATAGAAGCACCTTAAAATAAATGAAATCCGTTTTGGTTTAAGATTCAGTGTCCATATGTTTCCACTGAGGAATTTGATAGTACAGTTTATAATATAAATTACGGGAGCATCGTAAGAACGCGCGATTTGATTGGCTAAAACTTGAACACAGGGTAGCCAGAGTTTGGTGTAGGGGGGTACCTAACCGCTCGCGCAGTAAGGCGCGTGACCAGCGCTGTAAGCGCGAGCTGTTAAGGGATCCGGGGTTATGTCCCCCCCCCCCCTCCCCAAGGTCTGGCATTTCCTGCATTGCGAGAGTAAGAAATACAGTCGCTCTTTCTTTTTCTCTTTTCATTTCTTTGTTCCATTTTTCTTCTGGCTTGGAAACGTCAGGGAGATGTTTTTTTATCCTTACGGAAGGCAGGTGGGGGAACCCCAGCAACCTCTCCTTGGTTACGACCCTGCCTTGTAAATGCACGCTCGTTTTTATCACAAAAAAAATATATAAGATAATGCACTTTCGAGCGTGCATTATTTTTCTTTAGCTTTACCAAGCCACCCACTATCAGCAAACTTGCAATCTGATTGGCTTAACGCAAACAAATAGTATGCCTGTCGAGGAACTATTATACAAATAGACTGTGCCCATCGAGGAACTATCGGCTGATAGTTGCCTGCGGAAATTTGATGTTCTTAAAACAAATATAAGCTTATTTACATGCTAGTTTTAAGAACATCAAATTTCCAAGGGAAACTATCAACCGATAGTTCCGAGACAAACACAGTCTATTTGTCGTTATTGTTCATCACAAATCGCCTGATAGTTTCCATCCGCGAACGGCGACTATCACGTCACGTGATCGCTTTTGGCCAATGAGCGCGCGCCAAAATTTTGTGGTTTGCCTCCGCGGACGACAACTAAACGTCACGTGATCGCTCTTGGCCAATGAGCGCGCGCCAATTTTTTGTGGTCAACTATAACGGCTGATAGTTTCCGGCGGAAATTTGCTCTCCATCGAGGGCTGATATTCTAGTTTTAAGAACATCAAATTTCCAAGGGGGAAAATCAGACGAGAGTCCCGAGACAAAAGCACTATTTGAGATTATTGTTCATCACTAAATTATCTGCCGTTCTCGCCGGGCACTATCGCCTAGTTTGCATACGGGGACGACAACTAGCACGTCACGTGATCAATTTCATCCAATCAAAATTGGAAAGAATTTAGTGGTGAACTATAACGATCGCAGACAAACATCAACCAGAAAATTGCTTATTTTCCAACGTTTCGACAGGTTTTTCTCGATATTAATCGACAGCTAAGTTGGAAAGAATCGTAGCTTGGTTACTCTCCTATCATGTAAACAGCTCCTTAGACTTCTCGCTCTTGGTTTATATCCGGAGAACCAGTTTTTATTTGTAAAATAAATGCCAGAATTGAATGAAGAAATATGGAAAATTAAGAACTATAAACCAGGAAGACTGGCTTTGGTGTACTTTTATGGAGCTTAGGCATCTTTGTGTACATTTTCTTCCGTTTGTTGTAGATGTATTTTAGTATTTGAAGAAGTAATCTGACTTTGAATCTGAGCTTTTGATGAAATCTTGATCATACAATATAAGTGAAGCTTTGTATTTTTCTAATGTTGTTTGTAATCAAATAAAGTTAATATTTTGCGAATAGAAATGTCTTAAACAACAGCAGCTTATTCTCCTTGTTTATACTGTTGATGCCAAAGCTTGTACAGTCACTTTAAAGTGCGCCTAACCCCTTTTGCAATTTTTATACATATAAATCTTTGAAAGGTTTTGAGTACTTCTGCGAAGAAATTGTTGGCTTACAGAGAATACTCTATGTTCTTGGCGTGTTTGAAATGGTGAAAATTTGACCTTTCCTGACCCATGATCGCGCAAGAAAAAGCCTGGGTCGATTCTTGATCTTACGTCACCTCATTAATGCATTATTCTCCATGGCGCCTTTCTATCACAGTAACATCGATATATAGAGTTGTTAGTAAAGAAAACAGTTATTTTAGACAAAATGCTAAATATTTATTCAAATTATTGCGAAGTCGAATGAATTAGATGACGTAAGATCAAGAATCGACCCGGTCTTTTTCTTACGCGGTCATGGGTCAGGAAAGATAAAATTTTCACCATTTCAAACACGCATAGAACATAATGTATGTCTTTTAGCTGCTGATGAGGTGCTTTGTACGCCCCGATCCCTTGGGTCCCATAGAGCATACTTAAACCACTCCTTGACGTCGTTCACGCCACTTGACGCCTTCCAGCTGACCCTCGAGTTCAGTTGTGCACTCGGGTTCGTTTTCCCGTTGTCATAACACTAATCAGTTTCCCTGGATTTTTTCCAACTCTTAACCTCCAGGAGTTTTTCCGGGCAGGCATGCACTGGGTTGGAGAACACGTTTCCAGTTTTTTTCCTGCAGCAAGGCGGGTAATTTTTTTCCCTGGTTTTTCGTGTCCGGCAGCCTTCCCACTAAAATAGTACTTAGTTATTTTACCTTTTTATGATACTTTGCAGACCATTCTTTACATTACTGTTATCACTGATACACGTGTGCATACACGGTGTTCACCCTAGTAATAGCTTGTAACTAGACCATTATTCTTATATTAATGAATGCGTGCTGGACGGCTACCCCCCACATCATTGTGTTCTCCTTGCATATAAATAGAAATGTTTTCTATTCGGCTGAACGAAGTGAAAGAGAATAGAAGAGCATTCTCTGAAAGCTAAAAATGTCTTCGCAGAAGTATTCAAAACCTTTCAAAGATTTGTATGTATATAAATTGCAAAAGGGGTTAGTGGCACTTTAACGCATCCTCTCTCCAGTCGATCATTCATTCGTTTTACCCCTTGGATTCAAAGCGAGGCAATCCTTTGTTTTTGCTAGTCTAAACTCGTTCTGATATCCCTCAGTGCGAGGCTAATCTAGCAAAAACAAAGGAGTGCCTCGCTTTGAATCCAAGATGGCCACCAGCTGAAAAGAGTGAATTAGCCACCAAAAGATATTTCATTTAATAAAATAGATTCAATAGTACACGATCTCTGATTGGCTGTTATCCGTGTATGTATGAAGCTACGTACATAGATTCAGTAGTACACGCTCTCTGATTGGTTATTAATGTAAATACGAGCATGATTCTGAGATTTTATTAACCCTCTTACTACTGGACCGATTTGGGATTGGTAAAATCTAGAGTTCAAAGTCAATTAATGCTTTCCCTTAAGTCCAAATGTATTCAACCCTAGCCAAGTGCAAACCGCTGAACGGTTAAGTCGAGGGCTCAAGTTAGTCCAGGTGATAGCTTGCAGGTGTTTCTCCTGTAGGGTTTGAAGTGAGAAAAAGTCTCTAAGTTTGGTCAAATAAACCACTGGAAGGGAGCCAAAGGACGTCCTGAAGTCTGACGAACTGGAGGCTGATAACCACTGCTTGCTTTTAGTAAGCTTTGTGAGGGGGTTTCATTAGGGTTTTCTCTTGTGTTGCTGTGTTTGATACTAAACATTATCAATGAAAACCCTGACTCTCTATAGTTAGTGATCTTTATACCCTGCTGCCGGTTATGTTTTTGGCGAGCTAAGCTCTGAGGCAGCCAAAAGTGCTTCTTTTCAGGTGTAAGAACGAAAAGAATGAAACTGTTGTCGTAAGCGGAGTTTAGCTCTGAGCGGGTAAAAAAGAAGTATACACATACGACCAAGAACGGAAATAAATCGTTTAGTTCTGAGTGCTCGCCGTGTGGGCCATCAGACGAGTGTGTTGTTGCATAGTAATAAAAAATGTTCTTCAAAATCCTCATTACCAGTTTGTTTATATTCAGCCAAACGTTTTAATTTCCCGCGTGCTTCAAGGCTGATTAAAGGAGAACTGAACCCTAAATCAATCCGACGACCGATACAAACTTGTATACAAGAGAAACAAGTTCTGCTATTTTATTTCTTTGTGGTGCACGTCTAAAAAGAGGAAATACGTTTTGAAGGTCGAAAAAAATTGCCGATTCTCCGCTGATTAAGCTAGTTTGTGTGGCGGCTCAATTTACTGCTTTTTCCCCCGTATCTACGTCATGCATACCAAAGAAAAATAACCACACCTTCAGCACCAAGAAAGCACCATAGTGCGCAATTATGAGTCGTTAGTCCATCTATTCAAAGCCGAGAAAAACATGATAAAACTAATGTATTCCCCATATTGTACGTCACAGAATACAGGAATTGAGCCGTCTGTACTTAGCGGCGGTTGGGAGGAAGATTTGCTGATTTTCTTTCCTTTGACGCAAGACACAGTAAAATAATTTGGGGTATGACTCTTTTCGTGTTTAGATCTACTAATTGATCTAAAGTTGATTTTAGGCTTCAGTTCTCTTTTAAAGAAGATTTTAAAAGGATGCATTTTATGCTGTTATAGATTAACTAACCCGCACTGAGCTTTGCTGGAAAGAGTTTCAATAATATCGATGGAATGGAAATTGGCGAACATAATATTTTGCGGTAACATACAGTATATATCTCTTGCTGTAGAAGTTTCCATTCCATCGATTTTATTGAAACTCGTTACCAACACGAAAACTTGTGGGTTAGTTAACCTATAACAGCAATTTTAAAATATGCTACGTTTCTTCGAGGTTTTCGGACTCCCAAGTTGTACCTCAATAGAAGACCGATTCGCGGTCATTTTAATTGATAAATTGTATCATTATGGTATTCGTGGCATAGCACGTGATTGGTTTGTTTCCTACTTGAAAAATAGGCGTCAGTTCGTTTCAGTTGGGAGTACCAGATCTGAGGAGTCTATTATTTCACATGGGGTGTCTCAAGGCTCTGTGTTAGGGCCGCTTTTATTTCTTTTATACATAAACGATTTCTGTAACTGTAGCAAACTATTTAATTTTCATATTTTTGCAGATGACACCAACCTCTTGTTCCAATAACAATTTACTTGCCTTAGAAACTTCCATTAATGAAAATCTTAGATTAGTGTATAAGTGGTTATCGACAAATAAGCTGTCATTGAATATTGACAAAACGAACTTTATCATATTCCATCCTCCTCAAAAAGCAGTGAGCTATAAAATCAAATTATGCATAAACAATAGAGAAATTAAACAAGAAAAGAGTATTAAGTACCTAGGTGTCTTCATTGACTCAAATTTGAGTTGGAAACATCATATCTTACATATATCCAAGAAAGTTAATCGATGTGTTGGTATCATGTGTAAAATTCGACATTATGTCAGTTTGTCTATTTTGACTCAATTATACTATACTCTAATTTATCCTTTTTTATCATATGTTACATGTACATGGGGAAATACATACCCCTCTACTCTTAGGCCCCTAACCACACTTCAGAAAAAAGCAGTGCGTATTATCACTTTTTCCAAGTATAACGATCATTCTAGTCCACTGTTTAAACGATTAGGTATACCGCTTAAATTTCTTGATTTAGTTTTCACTCACAATGCCTTATTTATGTATGATTTTCACCACAATAGACTCCCTGTTGCATTTAATGATTATTTTAGCCTTGTTTGTAACATTCATTAATACAATACTAGACTAGCTAGCAAAAAGGCATTTTATCTCCCAAAAATAAGAACAAATTATGGCAAATTTAGTATACGCTACACCGGTGTTAAAGTTTGGAACTCAATTGATGAAAAGCCAAAATCCAAAAGTCGGAAATGTTTTGCAAAGCTTCTCAGAGACTCCTTTATAATGAATCATTGATGAATGTCCTTTTCATTACCATTACTACAATGTATTTTAATTAACTATCAGAATTATTAGCTTCCTACCTTCCTATTGCCATCTTAATTTTGTAGTTTTATAATACTTATGTACTGTAGCTCAGTTAAACATTGTTGTTCTTGTCCCCTGGCCTATCTTGTTCCAAATTTTTCAAAGCAATTTTTAACGCTACTTAGCTCGAATAGCCCTCATGGTTAATCTAAGCAGCGTTTACTCTATCTAAGTCTTAAGTACCATTAGCAACAGATTATTTAATTTTCCTATATTTTGTTAGTTTCTGTATTCTTCTTTGTAAATGTACGAGTATAAATAAAAGCTTGATTGATTGCAGAAATTTGCTACTTGAAATGTTTTTCACTCGCAAAATGTGCTAGCATTTCGCGAGTTTGCGAGCCTCGATAATGGTACGTTTATCCCCCGATCACACACTGGCTTTCATGTTACGATGCTAAGGAAAATATGTTTTAGAGGCCAAAGCGGTGTAACTAAATCCCGTTGGAGGTGACCTGTTATCCACGATCCTGACGAGTACGCATAAATTAAAGGAGGTTTTACTGACCATAATGAGTTTGACCACTAAAAGGTACACACATTAAAATGTATATAGTGATTCCTTACGTGTACGTTGTAGAAGAACCTTGATATTCTAATTCTGAACCCCTAAAAGTATAACTGGGGTTGCGTATAACTAACTGTCTGTCTGTCTGTCAGCTAGTGCATTCCAACGATCTCCCCTCTCCTTTTTACGTGGTAACCTTTCACAATGATGTTTATTATTAATGCTAAATTAACTGACGTTATATTGTTCTTGTTCAGACATTCGTTCTTCCTTGGGTAGGAATGAAGTCAATACATACTTTTATTTGGACCTTGTAAATTGAAATACATCGATATATATCCAAACAATAACTAATACTAACATTACCTTAATTAAATTGAGGTACCATAGCTATGTAATCGGTGACTATAATCATTACATAATTACATAATGGACACTATATGTATGACTTATATTACAAATAACTGATACTTACATTACTTTAATTAATTTGAGGTACCGTAGCTGTGTAATCAGTGATTATAATCATTACATATAGTTACATGATGGACACTATATGTATGACTTATATTAATAATAACTATTAACTGTATGACTCACTAGCTAAACAATCTGCATACGTCAACGTGCAACACGGGTTCAGTAATTTGTTTCTAGCTTCAAGGACATCACATTTTTTTGCAAACTGGACATCACGTACATTTATCATTTATTATGCAAGTGCCTCCTCACTCCCCCCCCCCCCCCCCCCCCCCCCCCCCTCGGGTATTTTCATCCCTTGAACTCTGACAAGTGTCCATTCGTCATTTGCAATACCTCGCTACTGTTGAGTCTTTAAACAGTTATGTAACCAACAAGCTTTATCTTGTACCAGTTCTTATTTCCTCCTGTATTGTAGCTCCCTGTGACTTTAAAAACCATCTGATCAGGGAGACTTGTGTTCCAGGGCAGTAGCAACTCGTAATAAAGCGTATTAGCATAGATTTGGTAATGAGTGTTGATCACTGCTACTTTTCCATTTACATCATTCCCCTGTTGATAAGCTTCAAAGTTCAAGTATGCATGTCCGCCCTTGTTCCAAAAATTCAAAAATACAGATATCATAATGGCTTTGGTATTCCTCGGTAGACAGATTGGCATGTTTTGCACGTAGGTTGGTTTGAGTCCATGCAGGGCGATTTTTGCCAACTTATCGAGATCTGTGTCGACTCTTCTCAATGACCAACCCGTCACGTTCATTTTCTGTTGGACGTCATCCAATATTCTTGCCTGTTTTTTTATTTCTCCCTCGCGTTCTGTCAGCCTTTTCTCCGTCTTGCTCAGCTTCGCTTTCATGTCCCTCAACTGACTCTCCAGTGCAACGAAGCGATCTTCAGATAGCCACTGTTTCTCGCAAAGTATCCCTGCATATCCTGGAGTACATTCGCATTTAAACCCAGTCACCGTTCCTACGCACTGGCCACTGTTTCGACAGGGACAGATTTTAGCACACGTCGGACCATAAAAATCCCGCATACAACTGCAATAGAAACATCTGAAGCCATCTGTACACACTCCGCCATTCTGACAAGGATTCCCTTGTACTGAAGCAGCGCACTCGTCGGTATCGCTACTGAAGTACTGTACAATCTTCACACAGTCTCCGTAAGGTGTAATCCCTAGCTGTTGTAACTGTGTGATGGTTATTTTGGGTAAAATGGTCTCGTCGATGTGATTTCGTTTCAGTATCTTGACATAAGTATTTGCATGGTGAGGTGCGACACCAGCTTCGTTAAGGAAATCCCCCATGCCTTTGTTTCGTCTGCAAGGCTGCAGGTTCGGTGAGGCAACTGAGAGTTGAAGAAGTACCACTGTAAGAAGAAATACTGCGAGACTTGAGCGGAATTTAGCCATCTCGTACAGGCTTTTGCCTTTTTCCTCTGACTAATAGAAGTTAAGTAATCTCTAAGTTAAGTTTATATTCTCTTAACCTTTAGCCTTGGCAACTCGCCAACAAATTCCATTGAAAAACGGATCACGGATGGCAAAAGGAAACAATAGATAATAAAGTTCATCGGCGAGTCAGTATTTTTAGAGGTTGTCCAAGCGAAATCCATTCAGGGTGATTTTTAGATCATAAGGTACATTTTAGGGTGGGAAATTTTCCACGGTTTGGTTATAATCGTGCTATAATCTCGTTTCCGGTCGGCTCGTTTCTTTGCAATTTTTTTAAAATGGTAATTATTCAAGGCGTGACGTCAGTCCGTTTCGAAATGAGGAAGGGTGGCGTTTTCCGTTTCTCGAGTATCTCCTCTCCGATATTCAGCGATTCCCAATGACGTCATTACCTTGACACAGCCTCTATTTCGAACAGTGGGTCAAAACAATTGAAACCTATGGTTCTAAGGATGGAACATACACATCACTGTGGAAATTATGACGTTGCCATAGACTTTATCAAACTATGTTATATTAAACCGGCGATATTTTGTACATGTGATATCCAAAAGTGATATTATCAAGACCTCGGGTAGTGTTATCAGCGACGACCAGTTCGCCTTCCGTTGATAGCACAGACCCTGGCCTGGTCTTGGTATCTTTTGAAATCGTGCTCATCCTCATGCCAAAAACTTTGTTTAGCCTACAACTGGATACTGTTGGTGACGTCACATTGACGTACATGTCTTCAGTAGGTCATGGCATGTTTTCAGATATTTTCGCAGCAGGGTTGGGTTCAGCGTTGCGTTACATTTGGTTGGGTAAGGTACCTTATTACTCGGGCTGCCTGTGGCAGCGCCGAGTCTTAAAATGCAAGTCGTTATTTTTTTTTTATTCTGTGCAACAGGTCTTCTGCGCATTACATTTGGTTGGGTAAGGTACCTTATTGTAACAAATTTTCGCGGGACTTCAATTTCGCGATTTTCGCGATTTAAAAAAAGTCCCGCAAATAAAAGATACCGCGAAAATTAACGACGCGAAATTTAATGCCTTTCGGTAAAACTCTTTTGTCTTTTATCAACTTTAACAAACGTTTACACGAGTTTGCATAAACTAAAACGTGTCTAAGATCGAGTCCAGAGTGCGAAAAATCAGCATGGTATCAGCTAAGAAACGACACTCTCTTCATCCTCTTCGTCAACTGCCGGCTCAGGATCGCTATCGATGTCTTCATCTAGAAGTTCCTTAAGCACCTCATCATGATGTTAGTTTCGTTTTGTTAAGGGTAGGCGATTTTTAAATTGAAATGTAACATAAAGCAGTGACAAAATTAAAATGTGGATCTTCATTTCCGCGAAATTTAGTTCCCTTTAAATAAAGTCTCGCGAAATCTGCCGCCTAATTTTTCGCGAAATTAAGTAACCGCGAAAATTAGTTACAATACGGTAAAGCCCGCCGCATGCGCACACGAGAGTTAGCGCTATCAGCTTAGCCAGCAGCATGAGGTCATGACCTCAAATGACCTCGTGCTGCTGGCTAAACTGATAGCGCTAACTCTCGTGTGCGGCGAATTTTTCAAGAATCAGTTTCAATTATTCCATATTTATTTCGGTCTCCAATTTACGCTGACGTTTGGAGCCGTAAGAGAGAGACTTGAGTCATCGGCATAGAGACGTGGCCTACAGTTGCGTAAATCAGATATATCTTTACCTAAGTTTAGATCATTACTATTTAAATATTACGTGTCTGCCATCACTTCTGTATTTGACATCGAGAACCCTAGGTCTTGGAAGTCTGTATGCCTGAAATGTCACCAGGCAAGACAGTTAACCGCACCTCTCAAATGCTGCTTTTAGGTTGAAATAAGTATTGTAATTAGATCATTTATTGTAATTTTATTTTTCATAGGAAACCAACGTAATTGGCTAACGCTGTGTTGGTTCTCCTGGCCTCTATATTTTGTTTGTTGTATATTTTACTTTATTCTATTTTGTATCTTCTATTATGGCCGGAGTTAATAAATAAATTTGGTAGATCGTTTATATAGAGTAAGAGTAACGGACCCAGAATAGGTCAGTTGCACGCCATATTTTATCAAACACTCAGAACATAATGCATCATTTACCAAACACTTCTGATCTCTATTTGACAAATTACCCCATAAAGAAATAACTTCTCAATGAGAATGAAATGTCCTACTGTGCATGTCAAAAGTTTTTTTAAATATTAAAACACAACTCTATTTAATTGCCCTTCGTGTTTGTGAAGTAACCACGAAGTTTGAAGCGTGAAAATATTTTTTGGAGGATCTGTTGTAAATTAAAAAATCTGCACGCAAACGGCTGTGTTTGAGATAAAAATACAAATATAATCCAAAGTGTAAAAACGTAAATAATCTTTGGCCGAGTTAGAGGGTCCAGCCTCTCGAAGAGAGATTCCATTTGGCATACCCACAATTCCAAGCGGCATATGGACACGAGTTGACTGCCAGGTAAACATCATTAACCTTCGAAGTAATAGAATATAAACTTTACTTAGACACGGTAGTTTTAACAGTAACTAAAGCTGGTTTACATTAAAGCCGTGTATAAAAATCTATACATCAATATTAAGTACGATATAGTTGCATGCTATTAAAATCTGCTAAAACGCCAAAGTCGGTTCTTTTAGCGTTCGTGTACGATATATTAAACTATGGTATTGTAACAGAATAGATTATAAGGTGTCAAAGAAGCAGGGAGGCAGACCATTTAAAGCTTAGTTTTAAATATATTTAACGATTTGCTACACCTCAGGTCTTCCGGTAAATTATTCCAAATATGTGCTCCTCTGTAGCCGAATCGCTTTTTACCATAATTCGTTTTGGGGAGCGACAGTTGGAATTTTGATGATGAACCTCTTGTGTTATATGGTGTATGAACCCTATTAAATGTGTCTATTAAATACCCAGGCGCTTGGTTATTATAGATCTAGAACATTTCTATTGCCAACAGTCTGCGCCTGCGTATTAGTAATCTGTCCCATCCCAGTTCGTGACTATTGGGCGGGCCAGAGCTAGAATCGAAACCAGACTGTTATTATTCTAGCGGTCCTATTTTGGAGTTTTTGGAGTTTCTTTTTGTCGTTTTTGTTGTGTATTAGTATCAAGTATCACAAATAATTGTTTCACTGTTTTGCCAAATCTATTATATAATAATTAACTTTACGACTTGTGCTACTAGATTCGGTATGTACAGTCCAAGACGCTTGCCAGGATGGGGCTCTGCGATGGAGAGGCCATGGAAACGCTGCGGTCCTTCCTAGCGAAGTTTAAGATGACGACCACGGAGATGCCGTCCAGCGACAGGAAGATATACTTAGCGATGCGCTCCACTTTCACGCTATCCACCAGAAGGACAGTATTGGTCAGCTTCGTGTACATACACATTGCAGGCATGTTACAAGCAACAGTAGACTGCAATACGGAGTTTTAAACGGCAGTTTATGGTCGACTGCTATTACTATTCACTAGTGTCCTCCCCTGTTGCAACGTCAAAAAAATGCTTTGAAAGTGTAGAACGAGGCTGAGCCAATGTCACACACTAATACGTTTTTGAAAACCTCCGTTTTTGGTTCCCGGATAACGGATAAAAGCTCTACGTCCACACTAGCGTTTTTGCATCGTTTTCGACCGTCCGCACTAGGGGCTGAAAAACGATGATTCGTCACCAGGCTCTGTTCGGACGTTTTTCCTGTTCAATACGCATGCTCGACTAGCACCTGCGATACTATTGGCTATTCCCGCTCTTTTTGAAGCGCGAAAACACTGCAAACAAGACGCGTTCGCTCGAACAGTTTACAGTAAAAATGGCAAAATCGTCAAAGAAAAAGACGTCAGAAAAGGGAACAGATCACTTCATCTGGACAGATGATGACGTGGAACTTTTACTTAAGGTAACAAATGAGTTTAAAATAAAAAAGCGACCGAAAACGTAAAGCTACTGCTTGTGGATTAAGTAATGGTCCAGATAAGAACTGTAGTGTCTGCGGAAAGGAATGTTAAAAGGTGTTAATTTGCTATTATTCTTTCTCGTAATTTCATTGGTTGATACTTATAAATTCAATAGAAACCCATCGAAATAATGCATTTTTATTCGATATTTTTTGTGGTTTAAATTTATTTTTGATCAAGCTAACTATGGTTTAGTTTCGAAGAATATCGTGTGTGGGGAAAGTTCTCAAATTTGCGATTGAAAAATCCTTTGTTTTCTCTATATCCGATTGGCTGGATGGTAGCTTCTCTACGTTTTCACAGAAAAAAGAGCCAGTGGCATAACAAATACTTTATTTTCGAGGTGTAGTTTAGACTGTAGATACCTCCTAAAGCACTTAAGGCATATTCAAGCAAAATCGTATGTGGGGGAGGCTCATTGCCGCAGAACAATAGATTCTACTACAGTTCTTAATCTGGACTATTACTTAATCAGTGCCACATTTAACTCCAGGCAAGCAATCAAGCTAGAAAGAAGGCTAAACATCATAAATACAAGCTCGTCCGCCATATTGACTGATGCATGATAGTGGTTTGTTTACGCGCCAACGCGGGAAACTGGGGCTTACATAATGAGTTGACGTAAGCGTTTTTGAAAAGCTCCGTTTTTGCCGTCCACACTAAATCGATAGACCTGCGTTTTCAAGTCTCCACTGTGGAAAGCGTTTTCGAAACCTCCGTTTTCATAGATAAACATCTCCGTTTTTGATCGTTTTAGTGTGGACGATAAAAAACGGATAAAAAATATGCGTTTTCAAACTAAAACAGATTAGTGTGGACGGGGCCTAAGGATACATTGCAAGACATCCAGGATGACTGTTCTGGTTAGTGTTGTATACATGCAATGTAGTCCCGTAGTACTATTTCTGTAGTCGTGTAATACTTTATTATCCAGTAGCACTAAAGCGGCGAACACTTCAGACTAATCTGGGTGATGCTTGATTATTTCGTTACAGTGCCGTTTACTGCCGAGACCTTGCAAAAATGACAAAAAGAATAAACTGAGATGCTCAAGAATAGGCAACCCCTAATTTGGGTGAAAAAATGGCCACTTCCATTCTCAATTTCATAACTTCGTAACTTTATTTGTATTCCACCAGAGATAAAAAGATACACACATATCCACCAGCAGGTATATAGTAGAAGTAAAAAAAACAGAACAGAACAGACTTATAGCAGGTGCTTATGTCGCTGTTATACGGTGCAATGTCTCATGCAGCGCAAATCGTCTTGTCGCTGTTATACGGTGCAATGTCTCATGTAGCGCAAATCGTCTTATGTCGCTGTTATACGGTGCAAGGTCTCATGCAGCTTAAATCGTCTTGTCGCTGTTATACGATGCAATGTCTAATGTAGCGCAAATCGTATTATGTCGCTGTTATACGGTGCAAGCTCTCATGCAGCGCAAATGGTCTTATGTCGCTGTTATACGGTGCAAGGTCTCATGCAGCTTAAATCGTCTTGTCGCTGTTATACGATGCAATGTCTAATGCAGCGCAAATGGTCTTATGTCGCTGTTATACGGTGCAATGTCTCATGCAGCGCAAATCGTATTATGTCGCTGTTATACGGTGCAAGCTCTCATGCAGCGCAAATCGTCTTATGTCGCTGTTATACGGTGCAATGTCTCATGCAGCGCAAATCGTATTATGTCGCTGTTATACGGTGCAATGCCTCATGCAGCGCAAATCGTCTTATGTCGCTGTTATACGGTGCAATGTCTCATGTAGCACAAATCGTCTTATGTCGCTGTTATACGGTGCAATGTCTCATGCAGCGCAAATAGTCTTGTCGCTGTTATACGGTGCAATGTCTCATGCAGCGCAATTCGTCTTATGTCGCTGTTATACGGTGCAATGTCTCATGCAGCGCAAATCGTCTTATGTCGCTGTTATACGGTGCAATGTCTCAGGCAGCGCAAATCGTGGCGAGACAAGTTGCATTAGACATTGCACCGTGTAACATACCGTGCGTACAATGGAGAAATTGTGGCGAGACAAGTTGCAGTAGAAAGTAGAAATCTGTTTTAGCATTGTACCGTGCAACACCCCTTCAGCAAGACAAGTTGCATGAAAGATTAATTCTACTTCGACCGAGAAATACGTGTCCCCGATTAGTAGATCCTTTCCACGGTCAACTAAAAGACTAGACACGTAAATAAAGTTGTTTGTTTGTTTGTTTTGTGTACACAGCGCCGTTAAGGTCACACTGAGATATGCATGTTTATGACAGTTATTTTGCAGTGGACCTACAAGGACATGACTGGGTTATAGGGTGCTTCCAGCTACCACGTAAATTCTATACCCCGAGGTACGCATTCGTTCAGTAGAACGTTTTGCATTGCGTAACAAAAGTGGATTTCCTCTGTGTACGAATGAATGCGATCAGCCTATCGCTTAGTCTCCTTCGCAGCTGTTATGGTCTCTGTCACGCAACGCTTCATGGGGCTCAGAGCGTTGCGTGATAGAGACCATAACAGCTGCGAAGGAGACTACCTATCGCAAATCACTTAGCAATCCCAATCACTTAGGGCGCTTTCCATTTACGAGAACTGACTGGACGCGTCAGTTTTAAGAACTGACTGGACCAGTTCTCAGAACTGATACATTCCATTTAAGAACTGGCCGGTCAGACCAGTCAGTTGGCGTAAATGGAAAGCGCCCCTAGTGTAATGCTGCTGAAATGTGAAGCATAGAGACTTCAATAAATGATACGCGTGTTTGTTGTAATTGTGGTTTTACTTTTTTATAGGGAAACAATAATCCTCAAAGAAAGAGTCTTTGGTTCGGATAGACAGCTCAGAAAGTACGTCGTCCGTTTATAGAATATTGATATGTTGAATAAATTGTAGCCGTCTTATACAACGTCAACTGCTATAAAAGAACACAGCGGTCAATAAACGTGACATTCCCTAATCACTGATATAACAACAACAACAATAATAGGAACAATGTGAAACATGGACCGACAGACGACCACACCCTTCATTATCACTTCATAAATTCCCTGTGAGAAATATTCGTCATACAAACAGTGATATGTGTAGCTTATTAAATGTTTCTTTGTATCTATTTTGTGAAGGATCGGGCAGCAATTGTCAGAGATAGAGAAAACCCGCAGTATACGAGAAAGATGGAAGCCAACGGACCAACAATTCCAGTCGTCGTTGATTACAGCTGAAGCAACCAAAGCGAAAACAGTGCTTGATCTACTTCGAATGAGTGGTCGACGAAGATGGTTTCTGTTAACTATCATCAAGTAATACACAGGTAAAGTGGGTAACTTTGTCATGGCAGGATTTCAGTTCTTCCGGGCCCTAATATAGGAACGTACTGTACGCCACATGTAGATGGGCAAGCGCAAGCAAAACGCATCATAACAGCAATCACAAAGGATGGCAGGGCACTGAAGGAGCTTCTAAAGAAGTACAACGCCTCCGTCCAGGTACTAACTGAACGTGGTCATCATCATGCTACGCTATCTTGGGAGCAAGCGATAGATGTTACTGCGGCGGTATGCACAAGTGCCCAAATTCCCACTCAGACTGCAGAGGACGATTTCCCAGAAGTACTCAAACGAGAGGCTGGTGACGCGTACAACCAACTACAGCGGGCGGGAGAAGAGATTACAATGACGGAAATTGAGTGTCGTGCGTGGTAAACAACTTGTGCAACGACTGCAATGATGTAGAACGTCATTACCAATGCATGGCACAATCCAATAATACAGAACAATTCAGGGTCGTACTGTGTAGTGTTTATAAGAGTAAGCTGAATGACTGTCGCTTGCATCTTTATTTTGCAGTTGAATCATTTCAATCATGTCGATATTCCGGGTAACGTGTCTTCGTATAATGAGGAAGTACTTCCCAACATAGAAGAGCAGTTTCTCGATGTACACAACATTCAGTGCTGTGAAGATATCCAAGATCTGAAAGCTGAAGAGGAGTTAACCTTAACACGATTACTTAAGGAAGATAAGGAGGAGTACATGTTTGAGGATCACGACAGTGGATATAGTTCTACCACTGTTATCACATCCGAAACTATTGTATAAAACATCCCATTAGAGAATGGCATCCAAATTAAATAGATATTGTCATGAATGGACTATTCAACCCATGTTTCTATTACGGCCGGCAGTGTTTTATATGAGAGACAAGTCAATCCTAAACAATAGTTATTCAAATTGGGTGCCATTTATGGGTATGGTTTCTAGAGCCCGGTTTCCATATGATCGCAACGATCGCAGGATTCATTTGTTCGGTGTGAATCGAAGCGTCAATTTATAAGCATAACAAAAGAATCCAGCGATTCCTGCGATCATATGGAAACCAGGCTTTACACCAAGCAGGTCACAACAATTGTATTGCCTCTAATAGATTAGCTGCAGTTAAACTGTGAAATAGTAAACAAACTTATACCAGGTTTAATCCATGGATTACTAGTTCCTTTGAAAACTAGTGTCGGTCTGCATCGGTGGGTAAGATAAAAAGGTTATTACACGGAAAGTTGAGTGTGTAATACGGTTTGGTATTTTATACTTGTCAGTTTTATTTTTTCGAGCCTGAAAGCCGAGAAAAAATAAAATTTACGAGTAAACATTCCCAGCCGTATTACACAACTTTCCGCGTAATTATTTTTTTACAACAACATCCAATTTTCTCGCGTTCTGATTGGCTCTCCGCTATATGCAAAATAGTACATACAATGAAAATGACGTCACTCGCAAGCCGTGGTAGCTTTGCTTTCACGGCGAGGTTTGTGAATTCAAAAGAAAGTTAACTTCGCTTCCAAAAACAAGAAAGTGAGGATTTCACAAGCATTTTATTAATAGGAGAAGTCAATCGGTGAGTCAAACTTCTTTGTAGTGTGCCATTTGGCAACATGAGAGTTTTCTCTTGAGTGGAGAAAGTTTCGGCGAATTTGTACTTGTAGTCAGACTTTGTGACTAGACTAGTTCTCTCAGAGCTCAGAAGTTTTGAATTATATAACAATAACTTTTCTGATCCAGAAAAAAAAAAATGAAAGGATTTCACATGCATTCCGTCAATTACAGAAGTTAATTGGTGAACCAAATTGCCATTTGTCTATGAAAGCTTTCTCTCGGCAACGGTAATTAGAAGTGTTTACGTTTTGACTTTCAATGGCCTTTTTCGACTCGAAAGCAGTTTATTACGCACTCATTTGAAGCTATAAGTGCTTCGTCGTTGTAAAAAAGAAATCGCTACGCTCGTTGTTCCACTTGAGTTTTGAACATTTTATGGCGTCATTTCTATGATCAATACGAGTACAGACAATGGCAAAATGTGTGCGATTTGTTAAGTTTATTATACGACAGCTATTAAAGGAGCAGTGTCACGATTAGTATTCATGCCCAAAGTTTTGAAAATGTGTCAGGCGGACAAGAAATCAAAAGACGTGACAGAAGTAGAATTCCGTGAGTAATCCGCTTGCATCGGCGTATTTGCACGATATCTCGAGCCGAAATTGCTTTAAAACTATACTTCAGTATTATATGGTTAGGTTTGATGTTATATTTTTATAAAGCAGCATTTTATTTATTTCAATTGAAAGGGAAATTTGCAGCGGCGCGTGACATAGCGTGATTTTTCCATTGTCTATAACAACCAATCAGAATCGTGACACTGCTCCTTTAAACACGAACAAAAACGTGTTTGTTTTCGCTTACCTTACTGCTCTGCTTGAAGAAAATCTCGAGAGAAGAAACCTCTCAGTTAAGTCAAATGTCGGGGGCGGGTGCGCACTGAAAAAAGTTTTTTTCCGCGCGCTAAAACGTGATTGGCTGTTACTCAAACAGCCCCATTTCGATTGGCTCGCGCGCTTACAAAACCTTTTAAGTGTTGAATAAACTTTTTTACAACATCCAATTTTCTCGCGTTCTGATTGGCTCTCCGCTATATGCAAAATAAGTACATACAATGAAATGACGTCACTCGCAAGCCGTGGTAGCTTTGCAAAGTGCTTTCACGGCGAGGTTTGTGAATTCAAATGGGTGTTAGCTTCGCTTCCAAAAACAAGAAAGTGAGGATTTCACAAGCATTTTATTAATAGTAGAAGTCAATCGGTGAGTCAAACTTCTTTGTAGTGTGCCATTTGGCAAAATGAGAGTTTTCTCTTGAGTGGAGAAAGTTTCGGCGAATTTGTACTTGTAGTCAGACTTTGTGACTAGTTCTCTCAGAGCTCAGAAGTTTTGAATTATATGACAATAACTTTTCTGATCCAGAAAAAAAAAAATGCCATTTGTCTAAGAAAGCTTTCTCTCGGCAACGGTAATTAGAAGTGTTTACGTTTTGACTTTCAATGGCCTTTTTCGACTCGAAAGCAGTTTATTACGCACTCAAGTGCTTCGTCGTTGTAAAAAACAAATCGCACACATTTTGCCATTGTCTGTACTCGTATTGATCATAGAAATGACGCCATAAAATGTTCAAAACTCCACAATGGCAAAATGTGTGCGATTTGTTAAGTGCAAACCTGTTCGCGACCCGTGAAATACGGTCTCATATTTGCACTCGTTTTAGCCCGTATTTGCACTTGCCAAGTCGTATAATAACACTGGTATACTGATCCACTAAAGTAGATTAAGTATTTTACAACCGCCAAAGTTTTCGCAATCTGATTGGCTTATTTTCATATGCAATATTTGGACAGACAACAAAAGCTGACGTTATTTGTCAAGGAGTGCGCGTGCGGCTTTCGTTTGAAGCTAAAAGTGTTTTGTTGTTGTAAAATTGACTATTTAGTTTGTTGTTGTTGGCGAAGACACCTCGTGGATCCACAGCTATTTTGGCCATGTTATGACGAAAATCATTGTCAATCAGTATTAGGACAGACACATAAAAGACTAACTTCAATTTGTTAAATGCAGGGTTTTCAATAACATTTGAAGAAAGTGGCAAAACTTGAAGAGTAGGCGGCGAGCATCGAGCGCTATTGGCGCAAATATCTAATTTTTGGGGAATTTTTCAATCAAAGTAGGCGGCGATTTCATGTAAAATACCCGGCGAGATTCGCCGGCTGCCGGCTTCTAATGAAAACCCTGAAATGGTCATCTTACAGATGGCGGTACTCGCGAGGTGAATAAATCCCAAACCCCTGGGCGGAAGCCAGATAAAATGCTTATTTTTCACAATGGGGAGGTTTTCTATTCCCTAAATATTAGATACTAGTAGTGTGACGTCACACCAACAGATAACATTGTACACATCCGCACTTAGTCCTACAGTAGCCTGCGTCGCATCCGAACTGAACACCGGGGTTCAGTTCGGATGCGACGCAGGCTATCCTACAGCGAGGTATGGACAATCTGAGCTGTGTGTTCTCGGCCAATCAGAATCGAGATAGTGAGTAAAATATGCAACTTACATGTATGTTGGTATAACCGATAACAGTAACTTAAATGTGCTCGAAGGAATAGCGAGGCCATGAGCACGTCGCGGACTATGATTAGTGGGTGTCTTGGAAAAATGGGACCGCTAATAAATACTACTGTCATGCTCAATCACATCCAAAGTATTTGAAACTAAGATTGCATTGCAAGATGGAAACTTTACAAAGTAGCATACCGGTTTGCACTTGTATTGTTACCAACGTTCAATCAAGGGAGCGGTCATTAATTACTGGGGGGGGGGGGGGGGGGGGGGGGGAGGGCCGGTAAAATATCTAAAACGAGGACCCAAAAATGTTGGCCCTCCCCAAAACATCACAAAATGACGTCTTTTTTTTAACAAAAGAGGAAAGCATTTATTTTGATTTACTCCTGAAAACCTCGTTATCAAGCAGAATGTTTGAGGTCTCGAACGTTGCCCATTAGCAGCATCCAGCACGCGCTGATTGCTGGTTAAGGGACATTTCCAAGGTGGAGCTGAATGGTCAATTGAAGTAGCCTAAAAATATTGTAAAAGTTTCATTGTTAATACAGGCGCACAAAAAATTGTGACCCTCCCCAAATCGAAGCCCAAAAAATGTTAGCCCTCCCCCTAAATTTACCGGCGGTTTCTATAGTTTTGTTTTGTTATGAGTTGATGATTTTCAGCAATAAGAAGTGTAAAATAATAATAAAATTCTCGAAATAAAATGTGTTTTTTTTCATTTTCGCGAAAATTAATTCCCTAAGAAAATAATTTTGCACCCAAATCGCGAAAATAAAGACCCGCGAAATATGCCGACCTTTTTTCGCGAAATTAAGTGCCCGCGAAAATTAGTACCAATAAGGTAGTACGGATAGCATACTTAAAATCTTTCAGATTAATGGTAGTACTAAGTTGTTTCGTTTGGTTGTTCCAGTTCCAGGTCTTGGCTGTCGTGTATCTAAAATAATGTAGGCCATAAGTTATAGAGGCGGCTTGCTCTATACGCATACGTTTGTTGCCTATGGAAATGAGACTTCACCAAAGGAGACTCGAACGTTTTACTCACACAAGTCCGTATCAGATTCGTTAACTTCTTCACACGGCTACTGTGGGTCTCTTCTCTGACACCGGCGGGGTTGTCATTGGCCTTGCGAGCCAGATTATCGTAATGCTCTCTCTCTCTGCTGCTGATCTGTTGTGCCATACAGCATTGGCTCGCCGTTGCAGTCCAGAGTCTGGCAAGCCTGTTCTTCTCAGCGTTTTTGCCACTAGAGAACAATTTCAAGAACACAACTCCATTTACAAAACTGACCATAGAAACCAGCATTCAGTGAGGATACATAACATTTTACAAGGCCAGCATTGCTTCAAATTATCTTATTTACTTTCAATATATACTTCATATAACCTTAGCTTGGTATCAAGTGAACACAGCAAACCCCAAGCATCAGGTCTTCATAAATTGTCTACAATTCCTAATTCTAGACTATTGAGGACGTAATGCCAGGTACTTACAGTAAAAGGTTCTAACAAGGTACTTGTAAAAGAGGTACTTACACTCGGATTTCAGGAAATTTGACTTGAAGAGCTGGTAAGCACTCGTTTTTCGTATTTTGCCAGGCACCATTGATCCCTCCTTCTTTAGTCTGACACCACGTTTCCGGGACATCCCCGCACGTTTTCGTTCGTTTCCGATCCAATACTGAATAGTAAAACGACATTTGACGAATTGTTCAAGCAAGCAACCGTGAACGACAATCCTGCTTGTGTACGACTTATTTTGACTTATTTTGACTTATTTTGACTTATTTTGACTTATTTTGACTTATTTTGACTTATTTTGACTTATTTTGACTTATTTTGACTTATTTTGACTTATTTTGACTTATTTTGACTTATTTTGACTTATTTTGACTTATTTTGACTTATTTTGACTTAAACATGGACATTCTGTAAAAGGATTTTTGATAAGAATAACCTTACTTTACTGTTTCAAAATTCTTTTGTCAGATACATCGTATATGAGAAGTGGTGGATGTAGCCTAGACAGGGACCCCCTTATTTGTCTAAGAAAACGAGACCCTCCATTTTAGATTGAAATACAATTATCACTGCGCTCGTAAGGCGTGGCTCGGTGAACCGGCAGCAGTAACAATAATGATCAAATTCATTACCATGAAGGAAAAATAGGAAATCAATGTGCCATAAGTGATCTGTAAATCTGTTACAGATTCCTGATTAGTATAAACTTTTGCTTCGATTTACTTGACCGAAATAGGTTCTTGACCGAAAGAGGTCGCCAAAATAGCTGGGGGAAAACATGACTCAAAACATCTAGACGTTTGATATTAAAGCCACATACAGAATTCGTATCCGTGCTTTATTTACAGACCGTCATTATATCGTTAATAAATAAATGTATATGTATATAATAATAATCTTTTAACACATTCAAAATCTGCTTCAGAGTTTGTCTGTTTAATCAATTCTGAGTATTCACTTGTAAATTTATACAGTATAGGGTCTCATATTTTAGTTTAAAACCTTGGAAAGAGTACCCATTGTACGATTTTTCACCCTTAAATGTACCCCTATCCTAAATTTCTGGGAGTACTGGGGGAGGAGGGGGGTCTACTACATGTACATATTAACCTTGACTTGTGTCACAGTAATACCAGTGTCATGTGCAGCCTTGTCAATGACATCTTCCTTCTCCTCTGAAGTGTAAGTCATTCCCTCTTCCCAATACTGCCTTAACACATCTTGTTTTCTTTTTTCTAAGGCTTTTGGCATCTGCTCAACAACATATTTATAAACATGTGTTAATCAAATACCTTCATGATAAGAAATAAGGGTTATCGGCATTACTTATAAATTTACTGTGGGGTTTTTAATGAGAACCAGTAGCCAGCAACATATATTTCACCTTCTATCCTATATCCTGTATATTCATGCTGGATATTCAGTTACCAGACAAAATAAGGATCTCTACTGGAAAATAGTACGAAAAGGGGAGGTTTTGAAGGTACTTAATTTCCTGACTTAACTTCAAAGAGTGCCAGTTCGATTAGAGAACTTATGGCTGAAAACCCTGTTACCTTAACTTTTAGTTCTACAAATTTGAGTTATTTGGGGGTTATTTTGGGGTTATTTAACCATCTTAATCTGCATTGTATTAAGAACTAGCACCTACAT
Organism: Actinernus sp. WN-2022; assembly: GCA_030867875.1. Classification (NCBI taxonomy): domain Eukaryota; kingdom Metazoa; phylum Cnidaria; class Anthozoa; order Actiniaria; family Actinernidae; genus Actinernus; species Actinernus sp. WN-2022. The sequence goes on from JAOWCC010001589.1 coordinate 25,201,963, forward strand.
GTAGATTTCTTTCTGGGATTACTTTAAGACTGCTGAAGCTGCCTCATAACCATAATGGTACTGCTGTTTAGTGCTTCGTATTCCACAGACAACACAACAGTATTATAACTTACAGTACTGAGTTGTAAGCCACTAATTACGCTTACTACTGTAACTCACTGATCTCAGTGAGTTGTAAATTATGCAGTAAATACTGTGTTGATAAAGAGTTCAGTTGCCTCACCGAGTAACATTTTCTATGTTATAATGGTATTGAGTTGTAAGCCAGTAGTTACTCTACCAGGACTAAAAATAACGGCCGGTCAGTCACCGGTCAAGATCTGTATTTGGTTGAAACTGTAGTTGACCGGCAAGGCAAACATTTGACTGGGCAAGTTCCAATTCTGGCCGGACATTGTCCGATGACTGGCCGTTATTTTTAGCCCTGCTCTACTGTAAGAACTCAGTGAGCTGTAATGCAGTAATTACTGTGTTGATAAAGAGTTCAGTTGCCTTAATAACCGAGTAACATTTTCTATGCTATAACGGTACTGAGTTGTAAGCCAATATATACTCTACTATAAGAACTCGATCTGTGAGCTGTAACACAGTAATTACTAGGTTACAACTGAACTCTTTATTAACACAGCTAGTAACATTTTCTATGTTGTAACGGTACTGGTTTGTAAGCCAGTGATTATTGTGCTGTTAGAAAAACAGTTGTAAGCCAGTATTAAACAGCTGTGCCATTTGTAATGGTACTGAGTTGTAACCCAGTAATATAATTACATGTACTGTGCTGTTAAAGAGATGAGGTGTAAGATTCAGTGTAACAGGGCCTCCGATAAAGTGCGATAAAAAATCGGAAATTATGCGGCAATTCAGGGCTCATTATGCGGCAATTCAGGGCTCATCATGCGGCAAATTATGTGATTTTTTTAGCTCATTTTAAGCTATTATACATGGTCTAAGGAGAAAAAAACTCTTCTGCACACTTACGTAGCCTTTAGCGCGTTCTAAAGCTGTAATTTTAGTCGGTAGATGGGCACGTTTTTTCTTCTCGGAAGAAATTTCAGCAGATTTCACTAAAAACTTATCCATTTGAGTAAATTTCAGGCAAAAACGACAAGAAATACATTGTGTAAGCAGATGAGATCAAGATTCGCGCGAAAAAGCGACTATTTTACAGCAAACAATAACATGGAATATATCAATGATTCTGAGTGGTCAACACTCTATCCATAGTTTTCGTTATGCACCAATGAGAATACACTTTAGAATTAATTCAGTACCAGATCCCTGGCGCGTGAAGCAATGCAAGAACGCCTGGACGTTTTCGTTGACAAAATCGAATGGACGTATCGAATGGTGATCGTTTCTTGTCCTTTCTTGCGATGTTTTGGGCAGTAAATTACCGTGAAATTGCATTATAAAGCACCACAAAGACAACTGTCACAAGGTTGTACCATTTTTATTGACTCATATTGTGTTATTTGTAAGAATTATGCGCGATTGTGCGGAAATTTGCGAATTATGCGATCGGATGCGATTTTTGATCAATTGTGCGGGATCGCACCATCGCACAATATCATTGCCAGAAATATGAGACAAGATGGCGGCGCACATGCGCATCAGTGTCTAAAATGGCTGTCGATTCGTAAAAGAAAATGTATGATGTCACAAACAATCCCTCAGATCGTCGGCAAAGTACTTCCCTGAGAAGTCCATTTCGCCCTTCAAATTCTCCTCGTTCTCCCTGTTGTTGTCTGTAATCTGGCTGAACCCATGCACAGTTTGAGGTACAATAGTACAACAAGTCTTTGGTGAGGCAAAAAGGTGCGCCTCCATGTCAATAAAGCAGTGTTCAATGTATCCAAATCGCCAATAAAACGTACAATAACACTCCTCCAAAGTACTTCCAAAGACGTCTGAGTTTTGTCGAAATAATGTTAGTGCCAGGACGCCATGTAGGATTACATTTTCGAAGAAAACTTGACGAGAAAGGAGAGAAACGTCACCATTTGTCACCATATTGCTTTCTGTCCGCCATCTTGTTGTGTTAACCTAATCCTGCAATGTTTGCTGGGATATAAACTGGGTTTCAGGCCTTTCTCCTCTAAATAATTGCCGCCAAGCTGGACTTGGACAGACAGACGCCGGAGAGAGGACAAAACCAAAAATGGCTTTTTAATCACAATGGCTACGTTTAAGCTAATATAACTCTCGTTCCGCTTCTATATTCTTATTTCATCACAGAAAGTTTCGTTTTTTTTTGCGTTGGAAGGTCTATAAACAGTATAAAGAACCTACTGAGTCTCACTCACTATAAGCCGCCATTTTTAATCGGCTAAAAGGGCGCCCGCAGTACCTTTCCGCTGATGTCCATAATTTCTGGCAATGCAGAGGCCCTGGTGTAACTTTACAATGAACTGTTGCATGTTTATACAACTTCACTGAACATTACAATGAGTAGTTTCAATAAAGGCATATGGCCTTTAAAGTAAATTGATCCAAAAATTCAACTGATCCAGTAATTACTGTGCTGTTATAAGGTCAGTTGTAAACCAGTAATTACTGTGTTATTAAACATTCAAATGATGTAATGTGCTGTGTTGTAATCCAGTAATTATTGTGCTGTTAAAGTGTTAAGTTGCACATACCGGTAACCCAGTAACAGCTGTGTTGTAATGCTTGTCAACCCTGTAATTAATGTAATTTTGTAACAACACTGAACTGTATACTATATGCTCTGAATGTTCACTTAAATGGCAATGATTTGTTATGTTTATATTGTGGTGTTTTTTAAAGCAATACGTGCCTTAAAGGGAACCTCGGCTGAAAAACAATGTTTGCTCTCAAGTGTTTGTTATTTAACAAATAAAGAAGCCTTAGCCATGTTTTATACTATCATAAAACACGATGGGCATTTGAGAACATGAGAGAAATGTTAAAGCACAAGCCGAAGGCGCATGCTTTCAACATTTCTCGAGTGTTCTCAAATGACCAGAATGTTTTATGATAGTATAAAACATGGATTTAAGGCTTTTTTATCTGTTTTATAATATAGATTTACACGCGCGATGAAAGGAAACCGCCAGTTGAAAACAATAAAACACGGCAAACCATGTTATATACTCTGATAAAACATGGCTTTTTAGCCAATCAGAGCGCGCGTACTATCGTATCTATATTATAAACATGCCTAAGTCTGTTTCTGTGTTTGTCTCCAGTAAATTGTACACTACAAAGTTCTGTAGATGTCATTTATGCACCGATTTTCCTCTCGATAAAACTCATTTGAATTTCCTGTGCACTGCCATCTTGAATTTTATGACGTCACAGTGTTGACTTATAGTCAGAAAACAATAGCTCTTTTGTTATGCGACAATAGGGCAACACTGTGAAGTCATGATATCCAAGATGCCGGCGCGCAGGAAATTCAAAATCGGTGCATAAATGACATCTAGTGTACAATTTACTGGAGACAAGAGTGAACCTGCCAAATTTGAAGGCCACTTTCAGAGGTAAATTGTTTATGTTTAAACCTATAAACTATGTTGTTTTGCTCCGTGAACTTTGACCGACCGGCTGCGTGATATTATTAATAGTTGGAAAAGACGGGCCGATTGGAATAACAGGCCGACCCAGCTGATGAGTTGGTCGAACGCTGTTACATACTTTATATACCAACAACATAAACCAACATATTCAATTTCAAACCATTACGTTTATTATAAAGTACATAACGGAAACCAAGAACGATCGAGCCGGTAGAAATGATTGTTCTTATCCCTGACCGGTTGAAGGTGGTTTTCACCGTCGGTGTTTCCTATGAATTGCTTGAGTCAGAGTTTGTCAATAAAACAATGATTTCATTTATTTGTCAATAGTCTTTGCCTTGTCTTTGTCGATTTTTTTTTTTGGCAAATTTTCTGAGCCGGTCACCGATGGTGGGGCATTAGAACAGGCAGGATGAAAAACTGATGGGGCATTTGAACAGTTTTTCTGCCTTGGTAGTGGGGCATTTGATCGAATTTTTTTCAAAATGTTCAAATGCCCTGGGGTGGCCCGGGGGGGTCATGCACGGGTTTGGAATTGACTGATACATAAAGGAAAAAAGAACCCCTAAACAATTCGTACTCCCACAAAACTTTGCAACATGAAGGAGGAGTTGGGCTAGAAAATTCTTGTTTATGTTCTAGCAACAAATTCCGGCGTAGGCCGGGAATATTTTGCCATAGTATATTTTAGGTTGACGCGATTTCCACCTAGAAATCCGAACAGCTAATAGCTTTCTAGAATACGTCAAAAGACATAGTAGGCGCCTTAAAATGGCTAGATGAGCTGCATATACAACTGGTTTCAAACGAATTTCAAAAAGTACTCGTTGGGTATACCCTTGATATTTACGTGAAATGTTTCGCGTAAAACAAGAAAACTACTTAAAAGCTAACGGCTAAGACTTGAACAGCTTGAAGTATTCACTCTGAGTTTACTGCTAATTATAAAATTATTTACTAAAAAAGTTTAAGACCTCGGAAACTTGTATTTGAACTCCAGAGCCTTCGTTCTTTCGCGGTCAGCGGAGTGTAACATTTTGCCGCTGTGTGTTCTGGATACAAGTTACAACTGGTTACAATGCATGTAGTCAGTAGTTACTGGGTAACAACGTGCGGAATGGGTGCACCAATGTCCCAGCCTTATATCAAGGGCACCCAACGAAGTTTTCGGTTAAAAAGCTTTTCGGGGGACTGTAAGTTAGCCTAAAACTTTTTCTGAAATACTGGCTAGAAAATTTGTTTCTGTTCTATATGGCGGATACACGGCCGGAGCGTTGGGGCGGGACACGAAAACGAGGGTAGTTAGGCGGAAGTGGAATTTCGCGCAAGTTTTGAAGTGAGTTTGTTTTTCCGAGAGGGTTGGAATAAGTAGATTTTATCCCCAGAGAGTTAGAAAATATGGCGGATATTCAGGCTATCATTTTCACTGAGGGATATATTCTTCAGTGAAATCTGGCTTCGCATGCGTCTCTACGACTCCTGATATGTCATAGCATTTAATAGTGTTAACGACAGACAGACAGCGATTGTTTATTGGCACTTTAAAGACTTTTACATGAGTGAGCCAGTAGGCTGAATAAAAACGAAAAGCTAGCTATCTAGCCGTGCCTTTTTTCTCTTTTGGAAGCAATCATAAATATATTTCGAAATAGTTTTCATTAATTTTCTTGGTGGATTTATTCTTAGTAGTAGCCTAAATTGCTTGTCAGAAGTTATATGTTGAAATTAGAGCGAGGTTGTTCTGTTCTCTCAGATCTTTAGTCAATTGCCTTTTTATATCAGTGTAAAATCCATAATTTGTGAGAAAATGTTTTTCATCTTCCTTTTCAATGGTACAAAAAGGGCACCGCGGTATCACACCAACCTAACACCTGTAACAGATCCAATGCCGTGCCATCAATGTGGGATGAATTAGCTTGTCAGAAGACTACTGTGCCGACGAGTCAGACTTCGATACTCCATATACCTTTTACCTTCTTCTTAACCTTATTATTGTTATAAAGGAACTTTTGTTGACCGAAAATACATGAATCTTTTCAGAATTTGCGTATTTCTTGCTTTGTAAATGGCACAACGTGAAACACTCAAACAGTGACGGCAAATGAATGACGGATATGCCTGATCATTTAGGCAGTGCTCAGTCTCACCTCAGACATAACACATTATGAGATTAAGACAGCTAGGGCAGATTTACGCTCATACGTACTGCGAATCAAATCATTGTGTGTTACGGACTTTGCATAGAAGTATCTTCATATCTCGTTTATCTTAATGTTTGTATATATTCCATTCCTTTCGAAATCCGTCTATTGAGACAGAATTCCAAATCCATGACACGTTGGGATGCCGAGAGCCCGATTTTCGGACGGTCCTCGGTCCTCGGACTGTCTTTAAATCGACCAGGCTGGCGTCGAGATTGCTAGGACAATTATAATTGGAATCGGCGATCATATGTGCCTGACGTTTTGCGAGAAATTGTCGAACATAATATTTTGCGTAACATTTATCTCTCTCAGTGCTCCAACAAAACTTGTAATTTAGGCGCGGAAGGGGGCCCTGGTTACGAGTCCAGTTTGTTTGAGCCGTCCAGCACAGCTGCTCAGCGGTCTGTGTTGTTCCAAGATGGCGAACGAGCATGGGTCTCTTGAAAACGTAAATCATTCCTCGATTTTCGCCCCTGTTTCTTTATTTTTAACAAATAATTTAACCTCAGCTTAGTTGCTATCGAATTATACGATTATTTCACCGACTTGTGTTTGGAAATCATAAAGAAATAGAAACAGAATATCAAAGATTTTAGCGACCAATGGCAAATATGGAAGTGGAAACCGTGACAGAGGAGCCGGCGGGAATTGTAAACACTGACACTGTGTGTGTGGCTGGAGCCCTTCACGAGCTCATGGTTTGCGCACGATGCATACTGCGTTTTATCGGTGAGAGGTGCCCATCTTCATATGACGGGTCCTATGAGGTCAGGATCTCCTTGGTGTAGCCATAGTTAATAGAGTGGAATGGTTAGGAAACCCGGCAAACTTCAAAAGGGCTAACAAAGGCGCTGCGATTTAGGTTGGAAAGGGTTAAGACAAAAGATTGTGCACGATCATAGTTCATTAGCGTTCCCTGAACGACTGAACTCACACGTTTCTATTGGCTGATTGACTAACATGTTGGAATTTCTATTGTGTTTTGTGCACGGTAGTGGTCGAAAAAAGCTAACAAAGACCTATATTATAACAAAGAAGGTCCCTGCGTTTCCTAACCATTCCACTCTATTAACTATGGTGTAGCAGATTCATATTTGTTTTCTGGGGTTTATAAAGGCTCTTTGTATTTCAGGGTATTGTTTTGCTTTAGAAGACACTAGTTTTCTTTGTTTTCCGTCGTGGTGATCTGTAACACCAATAAATCCCCAGTATTAAAGTCAAAAACAAAGGAAACTGGCACAGCATTGATATTAACTTAGCTTAAAAAGAAGAGCCCATCTGGGCTTTCACTCTGGCCACATAAGATTGAACATGAAATACACTTTCATTTGAAGTCCACTTAGTAGTAACCGAAGGGAAGAATTATTAGCTGAATTTAGCAGTCTTTAGGAGTTGCCAGTAGCGCGGTGACATTCATTCTCTGCTCTCCTAGTACATATACATGTATGTAATTTAATATTTTTGTTTTTCTCGTGTATGTAAATTAAAGAAGTTGACCTCTACTTATTCATGTAACGCACGCTTACAATTTAGTCTGCTGTTCTCCAGGTTCAGAGTACTAATAGATGAGTGTCTCAAATGTATGTTTATATTTGTCCCATATTATAAGTTGTATCCTGTCCACCTATGATGGAGCTATCACTATATTTCTCTACTGTTCTTTCTACCCTGCGGCTCTTTATCGCAGCTCGCTGATCGCATCCATATTGGTATTTATTAACTGAAATGCCTGTTGGTTATCTATATTTAAAAGCTTTTACCCTCCTTCCCAAAACTGCAGTCTGCTCATTATATTACAGAACTATAAAGGGAACTGTTGGAAGCCTTTAATTTCTTGAACCAAAACCTCGGCCGTGAGAGGATTCTTGTTTAAGTTTAATATTGCTTCGCTCATCATAAATTATTCTGTGCTGAGTGTTTATTTCTCCAGGGTATTTCTGGCTTCATGTTGGCGAGCAACAGCCAAAAAACACGCTCAAAATTATTTTAGTGTTGGCCTACAGATCACAGTGTTTGCGCTGGTATGTATTATGACCGAGAGTAAAATGAAATGTGGCATAAAACCTATGAAACGTACCTCAAACAAGAATACCGTCCGATGGCGAAATCTATCAGCGCCACAAGGTCAATTAATGCATAATTTAACGCATGCGCAGATATTTTGCTGCATGGAACAAAAAAAATAATGGTCTGCAGATTAAATAAGACTCGGTGCTGTCACAGGCAGCCCGAGTAATTAATTATTAGTTGGATTAAGTTATTATGTAAAATGCGTAAGTTAATAATTTTGTAGTACATGTATAGGGTAGTTGGACTCTTCACTTTAACTTGATAAAGTGGAGTGACCTAATATTCCTTCAGGCAAGCTTCAAACCTTATATATGTTGCAGTTGAAATTGACCATTCAGTTCAATTTGACCATGTGTCAAAACAAACTAGTTCAATTTGACCATCGGCCATTAATTCAACTAGTTCAGTTTGACCTGGTCAAACCAACCTAGGTCAAATTGACCCAGGTCAATTCAACCTAGGTCAAATTGACCAGGTTTCGCTATCAATGATTCTAAAAATAATGCACTCTCCCCTCCCTTCCTTCCTTCCATCCCTTCCCTCCTCTCTCCCCTCCCATATACTTACACTTGCCTTTCATTCAGATGTAATACCATGTACTGAACTCCGACAGAGGGATTTGAACTCAGCAGCTCTGCCTTGACACACCCAGTTTTCCACTGACTTAACACACTGTGCCACACAAGCACTTATTGGTTTGGAAGCAACATTTATTATTCAAACAATAAATAATCATGTGAACTAATCCAAATCCTACCCCTACATTTAAAAAAATCCTAACCGTCAACAATGTGTGCTCACTAATTTGTTTGAGTCAAATTAAACTAGTTTGTTTTGACCATGGTCAATTTGAACTACGATAGGCAACTTAGTTCCTGTAAAAAACTAGTGTTGGTCTGCATCGGTGGGGAAGATAAACACTGGTACATGTATGTAATCAACTAAAGTCGATTGAGGTATGCTAACCACCGTGGAAAGCGAGTAGCAGCTGACGTTTTGAGCGCTAGCCCTTCCTCTTTTGCTCTGACGAAGGGCTAGCGCTCGAAACGTCAGGTGCTACTCGCTTTCCACGGCGGTTAGCATACCTCCATCGACTTTAGTTGATTATATACCAGTGTCAATTTGAACTAGTTTGTTTTGACCAGGTCAAATTGACCTACATGTAGTTTGAATTGACTGGGTCAAATTGAACTACATGTAGTTTGTTTTGACCCATGGTCAAATTGAACTGAATGGTCAATTTCAACTACAGCATATATTCCAATAGCCATCAAGCTTGCTCAAATTTTAATTTAAATAACTAAAAAATTAAGAAGCCTATGTTGGTTCTTTACCAATCGGGCAAGTCAAACCAATCTACTAGCCAGACAGGGAAATCCACTAGACCAGAGCTATTGGACAGCACTTTTGAACTTTCCTCTCACCCTGCAGTGACTACATTGTAGGTGATGATCTAAACTCTACATTTGACTCTGTTATTAATTTGATTGGACTAGAAGGACGTAGACAATGGGAAATTAAGCCATTTCAATGTTGTGGCATGCTATCTTGTAATCATGCTGAATGTCATTACTGTAACTGTTCCATTGATACAACATCCACTCTTAGGGTGCATTCGATTGACCATATTTCCGGAATAAGAATGCCTAGAATAATCACTACAAATCACGTTTACTGGGATTTTTTAGCCACTGGAATAATAACTGTATCGTGAATATCATATATTGTAAGCTTTTGTAGCTTACAGTGAAAAATATGCCCAAACCAGGTCAATCGGTCAATCAAACACACCCTAATCCTCAAAAAACCACCTGGGATCGTGTTGAACATTAACAGACAGTGCACCAGTAATAAATTACATGTATTGTCATTATAAAGTGACTTAACATATTTCTTGTTTAATCAAAATGCTGTTAAATCCAATTGACTTGAAAAGCAATTGGACCTACAACATATTAGCCATTTTGTAAACTGATAAAGGACTGGGATCAAATTAATGTGTAAAATAATTGAATTGAATTCAAAAATATGTTTGTTATTTTTTTTAATGAACCCCATGAAAGATCACATTGAAATTAGTATGTTTACAGAGATTGAATATGTTTGAGTAAATAAGAACTGTTCATAGAAAGCTTTTGAAGATCACAAAAAAGGAGAGTTTGGTAATGTATGGATTAGGGGGGTGGCTATACCTAATATACCCAGATTAGGCTGTACCCCCAATGCCATACTGAGCTCTCTTATTCTTGTGATTTTTTAGAGCTCAATACCTAGTTAATATTGATTCAAATGTCTCCAAACTAAGTCGACAGACTAATTTCAATGTGATCTTTATATTGGTGAATTAACATACATGTACTTGGTCCCAGTCTGACCTTTCTTAGATTATGAAATGGCTAATACATGAGAATTTTCCTATTTCACTTTAATAACACCTAAAGTAACCAGTGTACTAATTATTTCAGTCTATAGTTACATCAGTTTCCACTAAGTTTGGTATAACATTTGAGGAGAATCCTATGGATGATTCAAGTGACAGTTTAAAAGTTGAGAGTGAAAATGATGATAGGGCAGTATCGTCATCAGGCCAGGCTCCTTGTGTGGCATGTCTTGGAATACTCCAACATGAATGTGATAGTCCCATAGTCAAAAAGGTGAGTTGTGATAGACATGTCATTTTGCAGTAGTAAAGGTCCACATAAAAGCTTAAGAGTTTAAATATTACATTGTATATTATTTTTGTTGCTGGGAAATGGCAGAAAATACAGTTGCATTTGACAAGTCAACTAAGTACATGATTTGAGGGGGAAATAACAAAAAATAGTACATTCAGGCCTAATATAATTGTATTCTTAAAGGAGAACTGAAACCCTAAATCAATCCAACGACTATACAATGTACAAACTTGTATTCAAAAGAAATAAGTTATGCTATTTTATTTCTTTGTGGTGCACGTCTAAAAAGAGGAAATATGTTTTGAAGTTTGGAAAATAGCAGATTCTCTGCTGATAAAGCTAGTTTGTTTGGTAGCTCAATTCAGTGCTTTTTTCCCTGTATTGTACGTCATTCATACCAAGGAAAGACAACCACACCTTCAATAGTGTGCAATTATGAGTCGTTAGTCAATCTATTCAAAGGCGAGAACAATGTGACAAAACTAATTTATTTCCGGCGGCCATATTGTACGTCACAGATTACAGGAATTGAGCTGTCTGTACATAGCGGTGATTGGGATGAAGATTTGCAGATTTTCTTTCCTTTGATGCAAAACACAGTAAAATAAATTATTTTCATGTTTAGATCTACTCATTGAACTAAAGTTGATTTTATATAGGCTTCAGTTCTCCTTTAATTATAGGGGAAGGATAATAATTTATTCCTTCAGTGATGTGCTTGCAAAATTATGTCAAATTCATCATTATCCTTAATTGAAAATTGAGAATAAAGAAATCTATATTTTGTATAAAATGTATATCATGGAATAGTGGATATAATTTTGAAGTGACAGGAAACCATTATTATGTTGCTACATGTACATGATTGTACAATGCTCTAAGAAATGGAAAACAAATAGTTACTTATTGGAATATACTTAAAAAATACATTTTCAGACTCCTGGAAACATTAATTAGAACATTATTTTTTAAATTGTATATTATTTAATTATTACACCAAGGATTAAAAAACCTAATTTAAAGATACACGATGCACAATGACTCTGTTGATTTGATTATTTTGTAACATTTGGGCTTTATACGTTATAGTAAACATTAACTGTTTTTAATACTGTGTTAATTAGAATATTGAACTTGACAGCAAATAGTTAGATGGATTGATTATATAAACATTAAATTTTGGGTGAAACAGGGGGTAGAGCCTGATGATTGATCCAAATCTACAAAATGTAATAGAATGTTGTCTGATGATTTCTTTCTTTTCCTACTTCCAAGCTAATTCCCTGGGTCACCAATTAACTCGGAAATTAATATTAGCTAAATACATATTTGAATGTACTTGACTTGTAATATGCTCTCAGAAATGAAAAACTATCACAGAGATACCATATGAAACCTGTTACAGATTGTATACATGTATGTTGTAGTTGAAATTGACCATTCAGTTTAATTTGACCATGAGTCAAAACAAACTAGTTCAATTTGACCATTGGTCATATTCAACCACATGTACAATGTAGTTCAATTTGACCTAGTCAAACCAACCTACATTTGTACATGTAGGTCAAATTGACCCAGGTTTCGCTATCAATGATTCTAAAAAACAAAATCCCTCCCTTCTTTCCATCCCTTCCCTCCTCTCTCCCCTCCCATATACTTACAACTACCTTTCATTCAGATGTAATACCACGTACTGAACTCAGAGGGATTTGAACTCAGCAGCTCTGCCTTGACACACCCAGTTTTCCACTGACTTAACACTGCACTGCCCCACACAAGCTCTTGTTGATTTGGAAGCAATATTTATTATATAAGTAACTTAACCCAGAACCCAGATCCTCTCAGGTCAACAAGTCAACACTTACATAAAGTAGTAACCCACATGGAATCTGTCATGAAACTCCAAAAAATTTTTGCTTTAGTTTGGTTCAAACAATCAATAATCATGTGAACTAATCCAAATCCTACCCCTACATTGAAAAAAAAACCTAACTGTCAACAATGTGTGCTCACTAATTAATTTGTTTGAGTCAAATTAAACTACATGTACAATGTACATGTAGTTTGTTTTGACTGGGTCAAATTGACCTACAGTTTGTATTGACTGGATCAAATTGAACTAGTTTGTTTTGACCTATGGTCAAATTGAACTGAATGGTCAATTTGACAACTACAACATATACTTGTATGACACATATATTATCATTTAATTAATTGAATCCATAGTTATGTATCAGTACTTTTTTACGACTCCAAATAAATAAAAAATTGTATGTCTGTCCAATATATAATGAACATAATTATCCACAGATTGAAGATGCAGTTGAAGTTTCTGGTTTTGAATTTGATGGCTTTACATTTGCTGTTTCTCTACCTCTATCAGTACTTGTGCGACAGGTGAGCTGTGATTAGCAACAGTCTTTTAAAATCCAGGTTGTATTGGCCATGTACATGTAATACATGTATTATCAGGGATTTATAAATTGTTGCCACTCAGCGGACTGACAGGACGCTGGTCCGATTGCTTCTGTTTCCTTCCATTTGAGGTCTTTGTAAGAAGTGCTGAATTACTGCCTTTACTGTCCTACTAAATTATTGTCCTACTGATCTACATGTAACCCTGGCTAAGACATGTAGTATATAATTCCAACAATATCCCACAAAGGTGTCAGAGCCGGTGTGGCACAGTGGTTAAGCACTTTGCCTCACACCTCTATGGCCTAGCTACATGTAGGTTTGATTCCCGGGCATCAGGCACCATATCTGAGTTGAGTTTGTTGGTATCTCGCCCATGCTCTCAGGGTTTTTCTCCGGGTCTTAGGGTTTTCCTCTCCCTGCACGAACCAACATACTAAATTCCAATTCGATCTGTGTATTAGCCATATCCTGGCTTTGTTCAGCCCCCATGGTTGTTTTAGGTCTCATTAGAAATTCAGAGTTTTTTTTGTTTAAAAGTTGCACCTAATTTATTATTAATCATTGATGGTACAATGTACATTTTTAGTTATAGATGTTGTACTTAATTATGATCATACATGTAATTCATTCAATATTATTTTATGCTGTCTGAAACCATACATAATTTTATTAACAACATTGATTATTTAATTATTATTGTTGTTGTTGTGTTTCTTAGTTATTAAATAAGTATACATGTCATTATACATTGTAGTATAAAAATGAATAATAAAATAAGGTGATAAAATGTAAAGAGGCTTAATTGACTTGACATTTTTCTTTTCCCTATTGTAGCATTCAATATTCTTGTTTTTAAAAGAAAAATTCAGGTAAGCATTAGTTTGTTTTACAAATTAAGGCCACACCATTCTTTTGGGACTAGTGCTGTTTCAGTATGTATAGGAATAACACAATATGGGAATACTAATTTCCAAAAGAACAGATATTCCAACATCAGAACGATCTTGTCAAAGAAGGTCACTGAGAACTACATGTACACTGTACGTACATGTAGTTGACATAGAATTTGAAGTGAGTGAACATTTTTTTTTTCAGCCAGACACATGCAGGCCACAGATTTCCTGCTAAAAATTCCCAGAAGAATGGCTTTTTGCATCTTCCGAGTAAACCACTGTTCCGTTCATTCTGCTATTAATTCTGTTCATTCCAAAAAAGGAATAGCACCTACATGTACATGTACATGTAGGATCCCAAAAGAACATGGTTATGATACCAATCTATTCTGACTACCTATTTGCATCACGATTCATTGATCATTTTGTTTACTTTGGAGACACCAATATAACATGGTATTAGCATCTCAGAATACCAGCCTCTGATTGGCTCTTGCATGAGCCCTTGCAGTCACATGGGTTCCTGGTCAAGTTCAAAAGTCATTTGTTCAACAGCAATTATTGAGCGCATCGTGCCAAGATTTCTATACTTTCATCTTAAAATCATTGTAAATTACAAGATAAGAATTATTCAATCCTAAAGGTAAGGTTGGCATTGTAGTTTTTGTCAGAAATCTAACACCCTTTTTTCTCTAAAAGTACAATTTTCACCGTCTCAAAGCAGTAAAATTGCAAAAGTTGTTCAAATCAAGCCTCAAAGTTATTTAATAATTAGCATAAAAGTTCTTAAATAAAGGAAAAAGGGTTTCTGTCAAATTCGAAATCACTTAATCATTTTTGAAACTGTTGTTTATTTTACAAGAATTGAATGTAGAAGCATTGAAGATATTTAAAAACATGTTGCAAAAGTTTTCTCTACTCGGGCTGTGAAACCGTTGCCATGAATATACTAGAAGGTGCCTTTTGAGAATTGAAATTACGATCAGCATGAGTTTGGTGCTTGTTCTTGATTCTTTCTTTTATCAATTTCCAACTTAACTGTTGAATCGCAATACAAAACTAATTGCGATTTTGAGATGCTGATATCAAAGTATTAATTGCCAGCATTTTGAATAAAATATATTTTTCGTATTGGGCTTGACGTCACTGTGTGACTCCGCCCAATATGAAATATATTTTCTCCCAACTGGCTGGCAATATATTTTGGTATCGGCATCTCAAAATCACAATTAGTTTAAATATTATTCCAGAATAGTCTAAAAAGAATGTGCCATCAAACTGTGTGCGCATGCATGTTTAATGCCTTTGATATTCACATCTGTTAACTAAACCAACTAAACAGAGTAAATACATGTACATATGTAGGTTTAATTGTTTTAGGTTGTAAATCACTTACTTTAGGTACCGGTACATGTAGTTCAACATGAACTAAGGGCACATTTTTTTGTGACATACTACAGTACCAGTATGCCAGGTACATGTACAGGTATTCAAAATATGAATACACCGAAAACCCGATCTTGTTTATGTTGCCAATTTTAAAATAATTCTAAGGGACATAACTAAAAGTAGCAACTCCTTTCTACATTTTTGAAGAGGGATTATGTGCAGGATTTCAAGGTATTCCAATTTCAGAATACATGTACAATGTAGCTGGAATAAGTACCAAAAAACCGAGCCCTAAAACTACTGTACCTCATTCTTCATGCAATTTTAGCCCTTGTCTAGTCAGCAAGAGACTATAATTATGTACTCTACATGTATATACATTGTATCGAGCTCATGCTTCGGCACAATTTTGCGAGAATTTGCACCTGTTTTTTTTATCTTACCCAATATTCCCAGAAAAGCTCCCCTCTTGTTTTGGAAACAGGGGAGACATGCACCCTCATACATGCACCCCATACATGTACTCTCATACATGTACTCTCATACATGTACTCTCATACATGTACTCTCATACATGTACTCTCATACATGTACTCTCATACATGTACTCTCATACATGTACTCTCATACATGTACTCTCATACATGTACTCTCATACATGTACTCTCATACATGCACCCCTTACTTGCACCCCATACATGTACTCTCATATAATGCACCCCATACATGTACTCTGATACATGCACCCCATACATGCACTCTCATACATTAACACCCCATACATGTACTCTCATACATGTACTCTCATACATGTTCTCCCATACATGCACCCCATACATGTACTCTCATATAATGGACCCCATACATGTACTCTCATACATGCACCCCATACATGTACTCTCATACATGCACCCCATACATGCACCCCATACATGCACCCCGTACATGCACCCCATACATGCACCCCATACATGTACTCCCATACATACACCCCATACATGTACTCTCATACATGCACCCCATACATGTACTCTCATACATGTACCCCATACATGTACTCTCATACATGCACCCCATACATGCACCCCATACATGCACCCCATACATGCACCCCATACATGCACCCCATACATGCATTCTCATACATGCACCCCATACATGCACCCCATACATGCACCCCATACATGCACCCCATACATGCACTCTCATACATGCACCCCATACATGCACCCCATACATGCACTCTCATACATGCACCCCATACATGCACCCCATACATGCACCCCATACATGCACCCCATACATGCACCCCATACATGCACCCCATACATGCACCCCATACATGCACCCCATACATGCACCCCATACATGCACCCCATACATGCACCCCATACATGCACCCCATACATGCACCCCATACATGCACCCCATACATGCACCCCATACATGCACCCCATACATGCACCCCATACATGCACCCCATACATGCACCCCATACATGCATTCTCATACATGCACCCCATACATGCACCCCATACATGCACCCCATACATGCACTCTCATACATGCACTCTCATACATGCACCCCATACATGCACCCCATACATGCATTCTCATACATGCACCCCATACATGCACCCCATACATGCACCCCATACATGCACCCCATACATGCACCCCATACATGCACCCCATACATGCACCCCATACATGCACCCCATACATGCACTCTCATACATGCACCCCATACATGCACCCCATACATGCACCCCATACATGCATTCTCATACATGCACCCCATACATGTACATGCACCCCATACATGCACCCCATACATGTACTCTCATACATGCACCCCATACATGCACCCCATACATGCACCCCATACATGCATTCTCATACATGCACCCCATACATGTACATGCACCCCATACATGTATGTATGTACATTTTATTTTAATCAAAAGCAAGCCCTGTAAACAATGTATATGTATGTTTAATAAATAAGTATATCTGTGTTAGTTGAATTATTTTATTCTTTTTATCCTGTTTGCAGTTCTTATTACAGTGACGTAAAGTCAGTAGGTAGTCTGCCATCAATCAAGGATGTGTTCAAATGGGTGTGTGGACCAGCACTTGGTAGTTCTATGGGTGTATTCTTTCAACATGAGGTATGTGTAGCCAGATAATTGCACTAGACAGTTCTTCTTTTAAAACAAAATGATATTAGTTTTCAGTATAACAAATTAATACACCTAAGCTGTTCCTTGAGGTGATTGAAGTCCACCCGCCTCACTGTTCCTTTGTTTTAAAGGTAGAATCTGACTTATAAAATGCCTCAGTTATAAAATGCCCAACACGTAAATTTCACACGGGGCTATATAAGCGTGGGGGCACAGCATGAAACCAGTTAACAAATGTTGTGTTGATGCTGCCTTATCTCCATGTCCAGTACTACATGTACATAAGGCTACTAACAGTAACTCCATGTAACCTAACAGTATTTATTCCCTTTCAGAGTCCTTTCAAAATATCCATAACCTTTAACCAAAGTGACGGGAACAAGGAGCTAGAATTCTTGTAAGTAATTAATGTTTATAAAATGATCAGAACAATGTACAGTGTACATGTACTGATAAAATGATTTATTTTTCCAAGTTGTAGTTCATGACTTTTTTTGACACAATAGGGTGATTTATTCAAGAGGAAGTAGTAAGTAATAGTAGTAAAAACTTTATTTCACCCCGCTAGCCCCAACAACCCTTAAGCTGATTTCAATGAGGGGCGTGAACTAACTTACAAGAATATTGTATGAACTAATTATATTAATTAATAAAATTAGATGTCTAATACCGGTATGTTATAAAAAATATTTACAACGTATAAGTGTCCTTAAAATAAGGAAAAAAACTACATGACTAAAACTAAAATACTGACAGGCTTATCTACTGGCGATATGGTGTGAACCAACACCAGATATTTATGATGACATACATGTAATGTGGTTTTTAAAACAATGGAGCGTGGCTGCGAAGTTCTCAACAATAAATATTTATTTGCTATTTATACAATGGCTTAATTAAAGCTGTGGCTTCAGTTAGTCACAACTTTAGTTTTTGACCGGAATTTATGTGATTGTTTACAGCTTAATAATAATGCCTGTTTGCACTAAGTAGGTGAAATTTTGTTTGTTTTGCAAAAGATTCTGTACTCAGCAAACATTTAAGAGCAAACAACTTTTTGGCCAACCAAAATGTTGTTGAGCACTTAACCCAATATCAAAGATGCAGAAGAGTAGCTTTGGAGGCCTCCAATTTTTTTATCAGATGCGACAATCCATTCTATGACAGCCAACATCAAATTGTTCTCAGCAAACAGTGGATACTTTGGGTTTCTATTTCAATATGATGTTTTAGTCAAACAAATAGTTTGTATCTCAAGTGCAAACACAATTACCAAAATAAAAAATATGTACATGTAGTTACAAAATTAGCAATATTTTCGTAGAGGAATCCTAGTGTGAACAGCAGGACATACAAGTGTAATATTTATTAGCTAAGTATTTTAATTGGTTGATACTCATACTTTCAACAGAAGACCATCAAAGTAATGCACTTTCATTAGATAGTTTTTGAAGTTTCAATTTATTTTTTATCAAACTAACTATGGTTTGATTTTGGAGAAATTTGTATAATAAATTATAAGGAATGTTTTCAAATTTATGATTCAAATATATTTTGTTTTCTCCCTTTCCCATTGGCTTTCTTTGCGTTTTCACAGTACTGGTAAACATGGTCAACAGCATACAGTTTCCTGCTATGTTTGCTCATAACTTTAACAGTGGGCATTTCAGACAGCACTTGAGACAATCATATTCAAGCAAAATCGTATGTGTGGATATGCCCATTGTGACTGGTCTATTGTTCTTGGGGTAGTTCTTACGCGAGCCATTACTTAACATATAACTAGTACGAAATCCCTGCCTCATATACAGTGTACAATGTAGATGGTTGAGCTTGATTTGTTCTTTGTTTTCCAGAGCTGACGTTGACCCAACAAGATTCAAAGAGAGGAAAAAGAAAAAGGTACAAACTAAAATATACGGCATGTGTACACTGCATGTAGTAGGTTTCACATATTAACACTGACCAACCGGATCATTCCATCATTATCAGTATGGCTAGATCAGTGGAACCGAAATGGTTTGGGAGAGGTGTGAAAGAGGCCATTAACGTACGGGTTTGTGGGCCCAGCCTCAATCGGGATGGGGGAGATTTAATTTGCCCCCCTGTATGGAGTAATCTCATTAAATCACGGATCCTGGGGCCTAGGTCCTCCACTCACTCACTCACTGGCCCAAAACAACTTCACTGTCTTGTAACTGCACATTTGGCATGGTTACATAGTGATCAACATTGATGGTTTCAGCCGAAAGCTTTAGTTAATTACTAATCCAGAGAAACTCAGTATTTAACATTTCAAATAGTAGGTTTCTGTTGTAAAGTTCTAGGTAAGGCTGTTGGTTTTTGTGAACTAAATATTAGATATAGTGTCTTAGAGATAGACATAGAATCACAATGGAAGGGCTGTGTGCAACAAGGGCGTAAGTGACTTCTGATCACATTCTAAATTCTCTGTTTTCTAAGGGAGAATTTAGAACATGATCAAGAGTCACTTATGCCCTTTTTGCACATAGCCATTTCAATTTATTTTATTTTATAGTTGCTAAGATATCCAGTTACATTGTATGTTGTTATGTAATACTAAGTTTACAGTTATGTTATATACGACCCCACAAGCATTAATTTTATGCCTTATTTCCAATTCTTAATGTGTCAAAATAAAAGTTTTTATTATTAAGAAACATTCAATCCAAGCAGGAGTCCATAACGAGGAGCATCCACATCTCCTATATAGTTGTCACAGCGTTTCTACAAGTTGGGCTATTTTTAGATTATTTTCCCTGCCAATTGGTAGATTGCACTGTGGCGGAACAAAAGATGCCTCATTAGCTACTATTGTTGTACTAAACAACATGGATGCTACGCTTTTGTGATTTGATTCCCTTAGGAATAATTGCAACTCAACAATAGTGGGAAACCATTCTAAAAATAACCCAACTTGTAAAAACGCTGTGACATAGGCCTAGTATGTGGGATGGACACTCCTAGTTATGGGCTCCTGATCCAAGGCAGAGATATAGAACTTTTCCTGCTTTGATTTCATTTGAGATGCGTTTTGTTTCTTTAGACGTTGTTACTCAATTGTTTTGAAAAAAGTGTGACCAAATTTGGATGTAAATTTTATCACCATATTCATCTTATTTTTTTGTACTTCTGAAGCACTACCGCTAGTTATTTTTGCAATGTTACTTTTTTAAGATGCCATATTATTAATCGACCTGATTAATAATTCATGACGAAAAACAAGGAATGAATGAGTATATCTGATACAGATTCATTGAGATTTACTTTAATTTTACTTAGATTTTTTGACCAAAATGCCATTAAATCCATCTCCAAAATAGCCAAAATTAAGTCACTATTTATTTCTACAGTTGATAAGCCATTTACACAATTTACAGTGTTGTATCGGATCTGTATCTATTAAGGGCAAACGAGGTAACATCGTGTGGAAACGTTTGTGAATTTTAGTGATTTTGTTCACAAAGTGTATGCATAAATGGTACTAGCTCTGACCATCAACCAATCAGCTTCGGGGTGCCCCAGGCAGCGTTTTAGGCCCGCTATTATTTATTATGTATGTGAAGGATCTCCCTCGCGCTGTTAACCTCTGCAGTGTAGAGTTATATGCTGACGATACGCTACTCTATTTTGCCAGTAAGTCAGTTGCAACTGTTGAGAATTATTTAACCTTAGACCTGGGTAAAAGTAAGTAAGTAAGTAACTTTATGTGAAGGTCTAACCATTTGCAGTTGTTTCACAAAGGCAGAACCTTCTACTCAGTTATTTTGAGACCCTGAGTATTGCTCCGGCCGGGGTTTGAACCCGCGACCTCCCGCTCAACAGACCGGAGCTTAACCACTGAGCTAACCGGGAGGCGGTAATGTCATCTGTTGGCTGCACGCTAATTTAACATCTTTGAATATTGACAAAACTAAAATGATGTTGATAGGTACCCATCAACGACTCGTCCAGTCAGTAATTTCACTGTTCAGGCTAATGGCCATAATCTTGAAAGAGTAGAGAAGTAACTTCAATACCTAGGAGTCATATATCAGACCAAAATCTTTCTTGGAAGGAGCATATTGAGTACATAGGGAAAAAGATCTCATCTCGCCAAGGCATGCTATGCAGAGCACGCAAAGTTCTACCGAGGTATGCATGCATTACTCTTTATTGCGCAATGGTCCTACCATTATTTGATTATTACTGTTGTGTTTGGGACAGTTGTAGCCTGGGCAACAAAGCATACTTGGACAACCTCCATCGGTGGGCTGCCAGTATCATCGAAGGCAGAATTGTTGAGTATTCTGAGTTGCCTAATGTCTTCAGCTGGCCTGACCTACAGAAGCGGCGAGACTATTTGAAGTCGATCTTAGTCTTTAATTCTATCCATGGTTTAGCCCCATAATACCTCATTGGCGAATTCAAACATGCCAGGGAAATTCATAGCTACTGCACTTGGCACCAAGACTTATTGCGTGTTCCTCTATCTAAAACCAATAAGTACAATGTACCAAGGTAGCTTCTGTATAAATGGAGCTCGCACATTCAATCAACTTCCCCTGGGAATAAGTCAAATCTCTAATCTCGAGGAGTTTAAGACCAAGGCCAAGCACCATTTCAAACGCTAGATAGATCACAGCGTAATTATACTATCAAATTTTGTAATGCTTGTATTATTAATATGTAATTTCTATGTACTGTAGTGTATCTTTCTATTTTGTAATCATATTTATTTTATACATGACTCTATTTAAACTAGCCCTATATAGGCTAAACTGGACGTTCCTGTTAAAATATTTAAAATAAATAAAGTAAACAAAAGTCTTGTGCGGGCAAACAAGAAAACATTTTGGAAACAGTTGTATTCACAAATGTTTCCACAGCAGTGTTTATTATACTCCTTTGTTTCAGCCTTTACTTACAGCACCGCCATTCATTCTGTAACTAAGTACTTACAGATTGTACTTTGTATATGTACATACATGTATCTGATGTGTTCATATTACACTCTATGCTTTTTAATTCCCAGAGAGCTCCTGAAATACCCATGTACTCAGTGTCTTCAATCAGCAAGGCCCTCGTGGCTCTGGATACAGCAGACCAATTTAGGAAGTATGGAAACGTTATTGCCATAGTATGTTTGTTATTGATCATTAGTAGTAATAACCAACTGGTGTTTTATCACGAATCCTGCAATCTGGTTGGCTAAGCTACTCACTATCTATTCTGTGATTTTCAAAAGCAAATCAAGGGCTACCAAGTTATCAAATTACAACAAAGTATTCTTGTTTGAGTTTAATATTGACCAACTACACTGTAGTTGGTTTCTACTAAATAAAAACAATTAGACTACTCACTCTCAGTTTCTTTGAACTTCGCTCCTCGTCAACTGTCAGCCGTTATAGTTCGCCACAACATTTTGGCATGCGCTTATTGGCCAAAAGCGATCACGTGACGTGATAGTTGTCGTCCGCAGGTGCAAACTATTTAACAATTAGACCCGCAGCCCGAATGGGCTTCGTTTTCGGGCTTATATTTGTCTATTTGTATAATAGTGCCCGCTGAGAACGAAAGGCAATTTTGTGATGAACAGTAACGACAAATAAGAGTGTGTCTGTCTCGGAACTATCGACTGATAGTTTCCCTTGGAAAAGACTAGCATATATAAAGAATTTTAAGAGGGCAACTATCAGCCGATAGTTCCTCAACGGACATACTCTATTTGTATAATAGTTCCTCGACGGACACAGTCTATTTGTATAATAGTGCCCGCTGAGAGCGGAAGACAATTTTGTGATGAACAATAACGACAAATAGACTGTGTTTGTCTCGGAACTATCGGCTGATAGTTTCCCTTGGAAATTTGATGTTCTTAAAACTAGTAAAAATGCCAGAGGACGAAGTTCGAGGGCTTATATTTGTTTTAAGAACATCAAATTTTCGCGGGCAACTCAGCCGATAGTTCCTCGACGTAAACAGGCTATTTGTATAATAGTGTCTGCTGAGAGCGGAAGACAACTCTATTTGCATAATAGAAACTTCGAGCTCAAAGTGTAATTATTGTTAAATATAACAAGGAGCGTGCGTTAGAACTGAATTACATGTAATAGATATAAAATTTGTGTCCATGCTTTATGGGATTTATATACTCGAGTTGAAAGCAAGAGTTTGTAAATCTCATAAAGCACGGACACAAATTTTGTATCGGACTTATCAAACGTTTAGATGTAGAGAGTCATGTTTTCAGTTATTTTGGCGATACGACTTATTTTGGCCGAGAAAATCGAAGCAAAAGTTTATGTAAATCAGGACAACTGTATGTTTGTTGTAGTTTGAACTTCTGCACCTTCTCACTGGTATTTGTGAATGTTTTACATCAGAATGAAACTAACGTTGAGTAAAGGCGTCTGTAGTCAGCGCATCCAGTGGTAATTCTTGCCGTGCATATGAGGCGAATTTTTTGTCTTCGTAATTTTACTTTTCAATATGTAAATTAAATGTATGTAAACTTTAAAATGCTCCAAAACAAAAATTTAGTTGTGATTTTGGTGCATAAAAACGGTTTACTTTCCATCAAAACATGGTCCGGAGACTGGAGTTGAGTTTATTGTGAAATTCCATATAGTGACGTCAAGTTGGTTGTAAAGGTTTGTTTAACCATAATTGCTGATTTCTACTCACAGGCGATTTTGCAAATGAGACAATATATCAAGTGATCCGAGCGATTCATTTCATTTCATTTTTTCCGCCATCTTCTTTTGGTTGAGATGCAACCAATGTGACGTCATTTTGCCCGCGCGATTTGGAGACCATTTTTGGGAGCAAAGTTGGGTGAATTTCACTGCTTGTAAAATCATCATTTTTTTTCTCCCGACTTTTCAAACTTTGGAAACGTCTTTAAATTGCTAAATATCAAAAGTATGCAATAACGTATTTTGCTTCATATGGACTTTAAATGCGAAACCGGTCTGTTGTAGTCTTGTTCGCACCCGTTCTTAGGGGGGGGTAGGTGGGTGGCCCCTAAGAACGGGTGCGAAGGAGATTAGGTCTGTTGTTGTTATATAACAAATCATTAAAGACTCCATCTCGGGGAACATCGAGGATGTCAGGGAACATTGAGTATCTCGGGGAAACAAAACTCACTGTTTCACTCGGGAGCCAGTGTTACATAGGAAACAAAGGATTTCGTGCTATTTAGTGCACAATTTGTTTCACGGATGTAATGAATGTGCTCTAGCAGCAAATTATAGTTCAGCAAGATTCTACTAGCTGCAGTTACGATTTGTCGTAACATTTCGAGCCCTGGAGCATTGGCTGAGCAGTTGGATGTACAAATACAATTGACATATTACTTAATCCACAATTGTAGATATAGCTACTGTCCTCCTCGTCCGCCCATCTCAAGAGGTCGTTGTGTAGATGTTTTGTGTTCACATGGAGCTGTACTCTTAGCAGGTGAGTGTCACTCTAAGCTTCAGACCTCTTCGTTTCATTTCTCCAGTGATGCAACTTTGCAGAGGATTTTGAACAAAGTACAGTCTGCAACAGATTAGGATATGTAATCGTCTGTCTTTTTTTGTACAATTAGATGAATACCGTGTCTGAGTAATATTTCAAAATTTTACCTGAAATAAACAAGCCTGCAGGGTGAACTTTTCAATTCAACTGACAGTGCCTCTTAAAGGAGCTGTGTCACGGTAAGACTTTACATTCGTTTTTCCGGGCCGGAAAGAGCTTATACAATTTCCACCGATTTTGATATGAACTAACAAACCTCTCAGCCATGTGGGATGCTTAAAATCAAAGCAAATATGCAAAAATGACTAACAAACAATGTACATTTATATAAACAGTCTCCAGGGAAAATATTGAAAATCCTTTCAATTAAGCATTGAGGGAGGGAAGTTTAACTGTTTGTATCCAATTAACAGCCACTAAACGAGCGATTACTCGATACATGCGCAGTACCATGACATAGCCCCATTAAATCTTTAGAAATCTTTTACATGGGAGAAAGCTTTTCTTTATTTCTCTAGTCTTTCTTTGACAAACAAAGCCTGTTAAAGTAGTGTTGTTGCGTCAAGTTTGGTCTTTCAAATGTTGCTGATTTTCTCTCTACATCACAGTGCCACTAGTTATTATTGCTGTTCTTGTAACAGGTCGTTATAACAAGTACTCGCGTAGGTTACCGCAAACCCCGTGGGTTATAGACGGCAAGCGACATCTGGAGTCCTCAGTACAGGTTTGTATTGTTTACTAGTTACCGTATGGGGTGTAAACAGCTTGTATTATAGAGGAGACAGCTCTGGGGGCAGAAGTACAGTACCGACCAGAACTAACCTCCAGTTAAATGTTCGCTCGGGTTCGCTTTAGCGAACGCAAAACTGAACGCAGGGTTTGCTTGAAGCGAACCCTAATAGATCTCTGACCGAACCCTGCAAAAAATTGAGCGAACCCGAGCGAACTCTGCAAACTCTAAGCGAACCCTGCAAACTCTGAGCGAACCCTGCAAACTCTGAGCGAACCCAAGCGAACGCAAAAGCGCACCCTCGAAATATAGCCACTCTGAGCGAACCCGAGCGAACGCAAAAGCGCACCCTCTAAATATAGCCAATGGAATAAAGTGGCGGTAAATTAGAACCTAGATTGAGCGAACCCTGCAAACTCTGAGCGAACCCAAGCGAACTCGAGCGAACGCAAAAGCGCACCCTCTAAATATAGCCACTCTGAGCGAACCCAAGCGAACCCGAGCGAACGCAAAAGCGCACCCTCTAAATATAGCCAATGGAATAAAAGTGGCGGTAAATTAGAACCTAGATTACAGATCGAGTTGTCGTCTTGCCGCTCCATCTCGGAGTTTAGAATTAGAGCGTGACCGGAAACAATGACATCTCGGACTCACATACGCAGTAAGTACCAACAAAAGTACAATTCATGAATTGTTTAAATTTCTTGGTATTTTTTTAAAGGTTAATTTACGAACTAACTTTCCCAAAACATTTATTTTAGGTGTCAGCGCTAAGAAGTACTATCTTCTGCATTTCTCAGAGGAGGCCAAACATGGCATTTACCAAAATAAAAATATCAACATTCTGAGCGAGACAGAGGCGGCTGTTATCGGTGCCGATGGCGATGGAGATTTCATTGGCGAAATTGTTGCGTCATCGGGTAAGTTCCGTGAATAAGTTTTTCTGCATTTGAACGTTTTTCATTGAAGAAAAAAACACTTAACACATCAATCAGACAAAGAAGCCACCTCGTTCTGATCTACTCACAATTGAAGACAAGAATATCCAAAAAAATGCAAAAGTGTTAGGAATTTATATACTAGCCGGGCGTAGCATTTTCCCTCCATTCATAGTTCATTCATGAAATTGAAGCTTACCTTCAGTTAGGTTAGCGCCGAGGGAAGAAGTAGACCAGAGTTTCGTAGTACGTGATGCACGGTAACTAGTACATGGGAGGCCAAGCAAAACACAATTCCTCACGTTTTTTCCGATCCGCCTTTATACGGCCGGCCTGATGATGAACTATCCGTTGTCGTTGACGTTATACGAGACCCACGACTAAAGTTATATTTGTAAGCTCTTGAGTCTCAGTGTACGTTGTTCTTTTTGGCTGTCTGTGGGCTTACAGTAGAACTCGAAGGCATGCAGTAGACATGCATATGGAATAAATTGGTATCGCAAAAAAGAAAACCAACGAGGCAGCTGAAAAAGAGAAAATGCTGGTGCACCTTTGGCTTTGCAACCCATGGTTCCCGAAAATGAGAGCGAGGCACATGGTTTACGTATTAATTAACAGCTGTCAATTAGATGTGGGGGTGATCATGCATGACATGACAGGACGCGCTGTAAAGCGCGCGAAAAGTTCTCGACAACAATTTATGTTTGTGTCGTGGTTTGTAGGTCGAGACTCGAGGTCAAATGCATAACGGATATTATGCTTTTTTTAGTTAGATAGTTGCTGACATGAATGGGAGACAAAGAGGAAAGACACGTACCGCGTTTCACGATTTTGTACGGGAATCGATCATAATCAAATGCAAAGATAATTTTTAAAACAAAGAGCTGAATCATGCAGTTTACATAGAACTAGAAGGTCCCCAATATTTGGAGTTTCCAGTAAAAGATAAGTAAACATTTACTTCAACTGGACTTTATTTGCTTAGAACATACTTATACCTGTAAAATGTTATGGTTAAAAAAAGCCAGTGTTTGACTTCAACTTCAAGTTCAAGCGGCATCGCAAAAGACGCAAAACTCGAATGAGCTGTTCACCCTACACGCGTTTATAACACGAACAACCACAGCACAATTTTGGTGGTCCGTGGGTTACTGTAAACGTGGGGAAATATAAAGCTTACTTAATGTTAACTAGACAGTAGTATAAAGCTAATAATGTTTCTGTCTTCCAAGGTTTTTTAACTTTTAAATTTTATTCGGCTTTGGATATATCGATTATCTATAACTAAGCGAATCGAATCTTTGTTTACGTTTAAAAATCTCAGTTTAAAAATTGCATGTCAGCAAATCTTGCCCCCAGCCCATTTTAGTTTTGAAGTCATTTTTTTTAAAACCTGCTATATAAAGCTTACTTAATGTTAACTAGACAGTAGTATAAAGCTAATAATGTTTCTGTCTTCCAAGGTTTTTTAACTTTTAAATTTTATTCGGCTTTGGATATATCGATTATCTATAACTAAGCGAATCGAATCTTTGTTTACGTTTAAAAATCTCAGTTTAAAAATTGCATGTCAGCAAATCTTGCCCCCAGCCCATTTTAGTTTTGAAGTCATTTTTTTTTAAACCTGCTACCCTCTCTGAGAAAAGAACCTCTGCTAGCAGGGTTTTTTCCCCGTAAAATATATGACATATCAACTCAATTTTTTGGTGATTACTACCGTAAGTTTAAAATTCTCTTAATAAACATACATACATTTATGAATTGCAAATATATTTAAAATTTAATCATTCTCATAACATGTAAACAAGCTTAAGCCAGATACTATCATTATTTTGTACCCCATATTTTAATATCCATCAGATTATTCCCTACACTATTTTCTCAGGCCACTTTTTAAAGCCACTTTATAATAATTATGTTAAACACCTATAGTAACCAATATAATTATATCTAGTAATATTATTCATTGTTGCAGTCATAAGCTTGATCTCTAACCAATTTATATATTTTAGATCGATATGATATGCTCCAAGAAAAGCTGTTGCGAATTGAAGACGAAATAAAACGAAGTCAACTAAAAAAGAAGAAAAAGAAACAAGCACCAGTAGAACAAGCTACATGTACATCTAAACCAGCAAATGTTAAGCCAGCGAGTGCTAAGCCAGCGAGTGCTAAGCCAGCGAGTGCTAAGCCAGCGAATGCGTCGGCTAAAGAAAAGAGTAAATCAAGGAAGCGTAAGGTATATATGTACGTGTAGGATTATTGTGGTAGCGTGGGGTTAAACATGTAATTTGCTCATGTGCGAGGCTTCATATATATAATTATATTTACTTACATGCAACTCAAATAGTTTTGAGGTATAGTACACTATATATAATTTATTGTGAAGGAGGAACTGAATTCCAGAGTAAATAAAGCACTCCTACTAAGGAAAACTCATCAAGTGAAGGGCAGCTCACAATCATTATAAATGCTGCTTATATCTTAGAGATAAGCATATATCTTAAAATTGAAATTAATTACAGGAAATTACTATTATATCTTGTGAGACAGCATTGGTAATTCAGAATTGTCCAACTCTGTGTACCCATTGCAATAGGATACATGTAGTTTCATTATTATAGCGTCATTTTACTATACATGTAACTACATGTACCAGAAGCCTTTTCAAATTCTCTTTCTCATTCAGATTTTAAAACTTCTTTGAGAATTCCAAGACCAAATTAGAGGAATTAAGGAGAGGATATTCACACAGAGTTCTTGTACTTGTAGTATGTGACGTCACCATGCAGATGTATTGGCTACTTAACCATACATGTATATGTAATGTCAGATTGTGCTTGAAATACAATCATGTAGTCATGTACATGTAGTACTTGCAGACTGTACAAATGGTATTGTTAATTATTATTGCAGATGCCACCAACCTTCGAAGGGTGTGGGAGCCCTGGGAGCCCAAGTACTTTAAATGAGGTGAATTTTGAGGTGTTGTACAATATTGAATGTGTTCCAGAAATGCCAGCTACAACGTGTACATCCATACCACTTCAAGAGAGGGGCCACCGGCAGCTGCCACGTATTTCTCATTCAACTACCCCTTTTACATCGTCATGCGAATCAACAAGCCCTGTTAATTCAACTGTCACAACCCATTCACATCCACCACTAATTTTGCCACCCATTGTATCATGTGCTCCACCAATGCAGTCCAAAGTGTCATCTCACAAATCATCTTATACACAACTATTAAATAGCAACATGACATTTTCACAGTCCAGTCATGAACGTCCTACATCTGATGTTGTTTACTCCACACCCAGCCCTATGTGTACCTCTATACCAACATGTCATCCCATTTTCCCTGTTTTACCATCTTTAATGTCCACATGTAATCACTCACAGATCCCCACATCGTCCACGTTTTCACCCATAAACTCTGACAGTGCACCTTCCCTCTGCACATCCACATCACAAGTTACATCAGATCATTCAATTCCATTTCACATGTCCTGTCTTTCTGTTCCACATACACAATCAACATCAGAATCTTTGTCACCCATTCATCCACCATGTACTACAACACATTTTAACAGTCACAAAACATCTGAACTGCAGTCACAATCTCCATCATTCTCTGTCACATGCACTGATCAGGAAGATGAATTAACGAGGCTTGTTGATTCTCTTGATGATGATGCACGGCCAGAAGACACCAGAGACACCAAAGAAATTATTCAGAGCGTAGAACATAAGGTGGATGCACTAATAGCTATTCTGACTAATTCCTTTCATGTATCTACATCTTTTTCTCCCACTACTAATCAAGACCTAAATAATCTATCTACCACTAATACATGTACGTTCAATAATTCTAATGTAGAAGCTCTTTTTAATAAAAGTACTAGTATGCAGAATTTTGCTAAAAAACTTGTTTTCGATAATTTTACTCGCGAAGAAAGATCTGGAAGAAACTGTTCTGGTAGGATATTTAATGCTGGCCAGCCCAAAAAGTTGGCCTTAGATGCAAGTAAGTTAAATTATATCAAGGATTTAGTAATGGCAAAATACCCACAGGCCACTCTGGCTGATAATATAAAGTCCTGGAAACAGTGCATCAGGGCCATTGATAAGGCAATTCTTAGAGACTGAGTTATATACACAGATCGAGTCACAGAACGAGTCAGGCTGCACCGTTCCCACTTTAAAAATACATTAATTTTGTCCATTGAAAAAATATAATTATGGTCAAATTGACCTGCTTTGGCCGCTTCCAAAGAAAATTAATACCAGTTCATTTGGAAAATGGCCAAATTGTCCCTTCTGGCTCAATTTCTGACTCAATCCCTGTATATAACTTTAGGCAAATCACCGTTATTTTTCCTTTCCCAATTCGTTAAATGCAGACAATTGTATAATACCTTGGCCATCATAACATTACTACACATATATTTAAATTAATTCAAATTATTTACATGTTCCTACTACAAATAATATTATCTACTCAGTTTTGTTATACTGTCTTGGGAACTGGTCATATACTCGTAAAGCAACAATGCAACACCATGTCAGTACCATCATTTCAATAGGCAGTATTCATATTCTCACAGACAAGTTAGTGTAGGACTTGGGTCGATCAATGTTAACTTGTCTAATTAAGCTGCTACAAAAATATCAGGAACAGCTAGGACATCTATTGACTCCAACAGATAGGAGGTATAGATTGTTAGGAAAGGCACCAAAATGCAGACAATAGTCGAAAACTATGAAACAGAAATAGCATAACAATTTTATTTCAAGAACATCAAAACAAATGTGTAGTAGTCAATTTGGTATTCATATAGTGTATTATCATATGACCTGTATGTCCCGCATGCACTTTAATTTCAAAACCATTTACAAAAGTCACATGATGAGGGCCGGACATGTATATTGTGAGCAGGCTGGAAAAAGTTGTCTGGCCCTGCACAATTTTTTCTTGCAGTTTGTTCTACAAAAAAAAGACCTATTGACTGAGTTAGGTTGGACGGGATAATATTTGGCTCTTGGTCATTTTGTATGGACCTCATATGTCATGACCTCAAGCCAAATATTTTCCCATCCGGCCCTCCCACTCAGTCAATAAATACCTAGTATTTATATTATTAAGTCAGACTGAACTTATTTATAAGGTATTATTCTTTAACCTTGCAACTTTAAAAAGGACTTAGACATGGTTTTGAATTAGTGCTCAGATGAAGACAGTGTCAGTTAAGAATTGCCTTTAATGGTTGGGTCAATGATGCACTTTAAGCCAGGACTTTTTAGAGTGAAGACAATTAATTTGTGCATCAAAATTATAATTTAGTACAGTACACTGAAAGATAAAACAATACAAAAATATCATTAATTACATTTAGTCCAATGTTGCACAGATTAATCGTCTTTCTAAAACAATATATTATACGTACTGGTCAAGAGTAATACAAAGAGGTTATTACACAGAGTTGTGAAATACGGCTGAGTCAGTTTTATAATAAAATTGATGAGTAAACATTCCCAGCCGTATTACACAACTTTTTGTGTAATAAAATTTGTTTATTATATGACAGCTACACAAACAAACTAGGTTTGTTTTGGCTTAACTTACATCTTACTGCTCTGTTTGAACAAAATCTTGAGAAGAAATCTCGAGAGAAGAAACCTCTCAGCCTCAGTTGAAGTCAAATGTCGGGGATGGGCGTGTACTGAAAATTGTTTTCCCACGCTAAAAGCGGATTGGCTGTTACTCCAACAGCCCCATTTCGATTGGCTTGCGTGCTTACGAAACCTTTTAAGTGTTGAATAATAAACTTGTGCAAACCGGTCTCATATTTGCACTTGTTTTAGCCCATTAAATTATTTGCACTCAAAAATGCCAAGTCATATAATAAAAGTATGTTACATACATGTTCTGATAAAATCTGAGAACTACAGTATTAGGGCACGACTGTGAATGAGTAGAATTTATTTGAGGTTCCATAACATAATGGTATGAGCAGATAATTAACATGTACATGTAGTTTAATAATATGTTTATTATATGGCTTCTCCACACACAAAATTAGATTTTTGTCATTTAATTACGGCCAGTACAGGAATAACTTTATGGACCACAAATTGACCAATTGTAGCTTGCAAAATTATGTAGCCATATAATAAGTATGTTATATTGCTTTTTTTCAGTTTGAACAGACTGGTGTAACTCATGTCCACAGCCTTCCAGATCTTTGCTTGTTGGTAATATTTAGTGAACTGGAGGTAACAGAGTTAGTTCAGTGCATGCTTGTGTGCAGAAGATGGCAGCAAATTCTTTTTGAATCAGCTTGTATATGGAAAACCAAAAGAAAAATGTATTTACGTGGCATAGAAAGTGAAACTCGGAATAAGGCTGTGCTAGGTTTCCTCTCAAATGAAGCGTTTATTTTCGTTAAAGACAATGTTGAAGTCATCAATATTGCCCAAACGAAACATATTATGTTACCTTCAACTGTAACTTTTCCTTGTTTGAGGAATTTAAACATTTCTGAAACTATTATACCAGAATCCTCCATTATTAATTTGCCATTGATATGCCCATTTTTAGAAGTTTTAATCTTGAATTATTGCCCAAGAGTCTCAGATGACTGTGTCCATAAGCTCTTAGAAGCTTGTAAAGAAACAAAATCCTTCAGAAATATCAGAACTCTAGGTCTTAAATATTGTTCTGTTTCTGCACTATCTTTAAAAGAATTTCTTAGTATGGAGTTTCTTCCATCTCTTCAAAGAGTCAATGTCACTGGAATTGAATTAACTACTGCAGACCTCTTTATGTTATACAGATGGTTTCCAGCAGCAATAAGAAGTTCAAAACCTTTATTAGATGGCAATGCCTACATTGTTGACGAGTATGATTATGATTTAGGCTTAGCCGAGAAGTCAAGTGAATTCCCAAGTCTCACTACCTTCATGCAGTATTTGTTTTTCTTTCACTTTGTATAAATATATAAGAGCTGGTAAATATTATACTGACCCTGAAAGTTTCAAGTCTCATTTGGAAAATTGCATTTAGCCAACCATCAATCAAAATTTTAATTAAGTCTACCTGGTAAAAGCTCTGTATGAGACAAGACAGACTAGTCCCCACTGTACATTTGATTGACAATCTACTGAATGCAATTTTCCAGTTGAGTCTTGAAATTTTCAGGGTTGCAAATGAAGCGAAATTTTCGTCATTCAAATTAAGATCTCATTTGAAGATCCTTTCGAAATGAGGAAGAATGGTGTTTTCTGTTTGTCGATATCTCATCTCATTTCAGGGATATAGAGGTGTATGAAATATGCAAATTAAATTAAATGTGACTTATAAGGTTGACACAGGCTTGATGACAAATCACATAATAAATAATATCATTCTGTGCAAATACTGTAGAAGGTAAAAATAATTGAAACTTTGCACATGTATGGTACTAAGGAAAACACACACCACTGTGGAAATTAGGATGTTGCCATGGAAATGCTCCTGGTTCCAGGCTCCTTTGCCCTTGAAGTTATAAGTGTAGTTTTTGAGCCACTCACACATGATGCCTACACTATTCCAAACCTGATATGCCCTCAATACATGTAGAACAATTGTGTTTGATAAAGGATAAATTACAAAATTTATTTTTCTCATTGAGGGAGTCTGGAACCTAGAGTGTTTCCATGGCAACATCATAATTTGCATAATTATTTGTAATTTCATTAGTACCATGCATATGCAAAGTTCCAATTGCTTTTACCCACTATACACCTTATTCCAAAATGGCCACCCTAATTTGCATATAGCCAGAAACTTTTCATATTTAGCACAATGAATATCACCGTTTATTAGGATACACCGTAGTAAGCAACATGGAACAGTTCGATACTGTTGCTTCGAATAGCTGCAAATATACCTGTATTTTCAACCTAGAAAAATCACGAAATCGAGGCAATGGTCCACACTCATCTCTGGCCATATAAAACTCTGTAAATTGAAATCTCTGTAAATTGTTTGTTCCAGCATTCATTTCGTTGATCTCATGGAACTTTAAGTAAAACCAAAGTTTATAGAACTCGAGATTTAAACTTGAATTAGTGTACAGTGATGAATGTGTCCTAATTTAGTGGCGAAAATACATTACAAGGGTTAGCAAACCATGTATAACAAGTGTTCCTGTGAGTTGAAGTGGGGGTCAAACTGTAATAGAATGGTTTTCAATATTATTGAATGTAAGTTTAATTAAACCAAAACCATGCAATCCTATTACTGACACTGAGCCATGCAATCATGGTATTCATACATGTAGGGGGTCATTCACAGGATGAGTTACTCGACATGTTGACATCTTAATAATTATTGTTCAGCACAGATATTGGGAACTTCATTAAGACAGGATTAATTATAAATTGGTTCCAGTCTGTAGCAATTAGTACATTTTAATTGGTAGTACAAAGTGCTCCAAATTATTTATAACATTTATAACATTTAAAAGTATTTATATTATAAATTACCAAATATTTAGTGGCATTATTAAGTAACATACATGCAGTTATATTATTTATTCCAAAGGTTTTTATTTCCATTGCTTCCTCTGATAGATTTCAGAGCATACCGAGGTATGTAAAATGGTTTTGAATAGGTTTATTTGATGTTGGTATTACATACTGATATTGTATGGGTTGTGAATGTGCAGGGAAAGAAAATATGCACAATGAGTAAAATATCAGTGTGTGCCAGTAATACAAGTGTTAAAAAAAATCAAATAAAGGATTTATTATATGACTGCTTTTTTGGTGCATTGTTTTGTTTCCATTGTGGTCCTCTGATTTGACCTTGTATGGTAAATTTATGTCACAATCATATAATAAACATATTACTAGATGTGTACTATTAAGTACATGTAAGCAGTGCCAAAATAATTATTTTCAAAACATACAGAGTATACATGTAGGTGGCCAATTCACAAACCACTTGACTGTGCTTACTGAAAACCCTGAATATTGCTGTGTGACTAGGGCCACTTAGGCAAGAACTAATCACATCGCAGAATGAAAACAAAGTGTCAGACAGTAGCATTTTGACTAATGTTCGAGCTTCAATCTGGTAAAAGGCGAATTTGGTTAACTAGTCTGAGTGAACAAAATCACATTACAAATATGTTAGGATCTGTATAAAGATGGACTGCCTTATTTTCATTTTGCAATGTGTTTAGTTCTCATTGTCTAAGTGGCCCTGGTTACTGTAGTCACACTCAGTAGAGAGAAATAAACAAACATATCTTGAAAGTCCAGTGACACAATATTAGATCCTTTCAGCTTGCCCATTTATTATTTGCCCCATTTCAGACCTTTGAATAATGTACCAATATCTATAATTGGAAAACAAAGCACTGAATCATGCAGAGAACTATCACATGGTCTGAAATGGGGCAACAAACAGGCAAGCTGAAGAGGTCTATTAACAAAACTCATTACTAGAATTTAGATGACTACTTAATGTATGGTGTAGATTTTCTTTGGCAAAACTGCAGTATACCTTTTTCTCAGGGTTGCACATTCATCTATTATAAAATCTAACCAGCCTACAACAAAAATAGTAAATTCAAAATAGTTGTCGGGCAAGAGCCCATTACTGATTTTGGAGCCCACCATAAATCTGAACTCTCAACTGTACAAATTCCTTAAAATTGAACTTACCATATTTTAATTTTGTATGTGCACACAATTCTGAGAACATTAGGCCTGTTAAATTCCAATGTTATCATTGAAGAAATTAGCAACATTTACGAGATTGTCAATGGATCAGCTATCAAATGACATGCATGCTAGTTTTGGATACTAGGCTAGTTAAATGTAACACCCTGCTGGATTGGTATTTATTGCTGTTTACACAAAAATGTATCAGTAATTAGGTCATGAACATGGACTGTGAAAACCTATAATAAAAAAATACATTTCTACTTTGTAACTTGGTGTGTTTTATGGATTTGAAGCACTTAGATTTCCACATACAGTAGGCTATTAGCAGCTGCATATTTTCTTGTGTTCTTGCACATATGCTTTCTTTTGCAGAATTTACACAGTCGATATCAAAAGCTTGTTTCCTCAACCAACATTCCTAGTTT
Source organism: Actinernus sp. WN-2022 (assembly GCA_030867875.1). Lineage (NCBI taxonomy): Eukaryota > Metazoa > Cnidaria > Anthozoa > Actiniaria > Actinernidae > Actinernus > Actinernus sp. WN-2022. The sequence goes on from JAOWCC010001589.1 coordinate 25,238,668, forward strand.
GCCGTTTAATCTATAAGATTTTGAAAGTCCTGCAAATTTTGTCTTGAAAATCAATAGAAAAATAATTAAATAAAAAGGATAATATATCACACTAAACACCTGCCCATTGCACATGCCAGGGGGTACCTGTGCCCACTGGCAGACCTTAAAGTGCCACTACACTGCAAGTTATCCAACCATATTTATTTTGTCATTGTTTTGTGTTCCAAAAGGGGACAGTGGCAGAAATACCCAAATCAGTTGTAATCATAATATTGGCAAAGGTCCAAATTAAACTGAGTTTACCATCAAAATCCTGAAGTGTGTTCCAAATAGTTCATAATTTTGGGTTTGTAATCATGACATCACTTTCTCAACATGTTGCTCTTAAAAGGCATTTCTATTAAAATCTTTTGTCTTTTATTCCCTTTGTGAAAAAAATTAAAACATTGTACATACTTTAATTATGAGTTTGTACAATGGTTTTGTGTGAAAAGTAGCCCTGCATGTTGTCGAGTTGAGTAAAATGAAGTCACTTAATTTATGTCTTTTGCAGGAAACAGTCACGTGCTGAAATAACCCTTTGTTAACAAATGAATTGAGCTTGTGATCCCCATGGGAAAAGTTTTGCCATGGATGCTGGATGGCAAGCTATCTTTAAAAATGCTGTTTTAGGAAGATACAATGTAGACAATCGATTGGAGGTAAAAATTGCATTTACAAACAGGTATTGCTACTAACACTACCGATCTTGTACAAGTGCATTTTTGCTGTCCAGTACAACCATGTGATTGCATTCCTGCAAAAGGCCCATTCCACTGAAAATTAGTTCTGTCACAGGAATGGTTTGGGTAATGGTGGACATAAAAACTCTTGATTAAGATCCCTAAAAATAAGAATTCCTGTTGTCATCAGAAAACAGTTTGGACAGGAAATATTTTTCAACTTTACTGTTACTTACAAATACGCAAAAATATCACTATAATTTCTAAATTGGATTGTACATACTGGTTCAAACGTAGTTGGGTATGCAATAATATATTATTGTTGTCATGTAAATACAATAATTATTATTTTGTGCGTGCAGAGCCCACGAGTTGATGACAGCATTTTCTCAAGAAATTGTGTGTTAATATTTATTGTTCCTTTTCTTCCCTTATCACCTTTTTACCCCTAGGAAAGCCTGTTTTTGCAGTGTATGCTACTAATCTAAAAGCTGGCAGACATCAAAGTTATTTGCATTCACATTCTCTAGTACATCAACAACTTATGGATTTCAAGTGTAATAGGAACTGTGTTTTTGCAAACAACAGAAAAAAATTGGTTGCTACATTTATTTATGTACTTGCATTGTTATGTGCAGCTTGTTAAACTGTTTGTGGTTTTGTTAGGTCCCTCTTGAATTTTAAAGTACTTAAGAAACAAACATTAAGTTGATCTCATTTGGAAATCCTTTCAAATAGGACATTGCATTCTGCAACTACCAGAATCATTAATATTTTTCAGATTCTTATTCAGATTTTTAACTCCTTTGAGAATGTTTACCAAGAGGGGAAAAAGGATCCATGCAAAGGATTCTGAATAATATCCAACTGATGTAATAGTGCAAACTGCCTATTGTATGTCATATAACAAAATAATGCACTTTTAAGGTATTGAAAAGCTGCTAACTGCACTCCTGTTTCACTTGTGCATCATTCTGCAGTTTTTCAAGACCTCAAGCTACCATTTGCTGCCAATGTGACTAAGCTTTGGCGACCAATATTTTAGAGTTAGTTACCAGCTGGCAACTTACTAAAGTCTTCACAATGTTTTCACAATCCCAAAGTCACACAATGTTCTAAATAAATTTACACATTAATAAAACATGCCAGCAAATGTCCTTTGTCACAAGTCGCTTGAATGTTGTGAAATGTGATTAAAACAACTAGGTGTTCTTTGTATTTAAGTTTATGCAAAGATGTCCTAAATGTAGGCACTAGTTTGTATTGTAAAGAGTTCACAAGAAATTAAACAGCCCTATAAATGGAAAGTTTGCCAAAAAATATAATTAAAATATAATTATTCAAAAGTTTGAAACCCTGGATTTTTTAAATTGATTGATGGTCTTTCAACAAGCTCTGCAAATTCTTAATGCTTGTAGCAATCATCAGTTTCCAGTTGCAAAAAAAACTCCTGAGCGAATAAAAATAATGATTTCAGTATGTCCCTCTGATGAAAGATCTTTCTCAGGCTTCTGATAAAGTGTTAAAATTTATCTTTTCTTTATCTTTTTGATTACAATTTACATGTAAGCTGGGTTAATATTGAAGCTATTGAGTAATGCTCCGGCTAAGAACAGGAGCACTGAATGGCAAGGAATGTAAAAAGGTGTTAATTTACTATAATTATTCTCTCATAATTTCATTGGTTGACACTCGACGTACATTCAATAGAAACCCATCAAAATAATACAGTGCTTTATCATTCAAACATTTTTGATGTTTCAATTTAATTTTGATTAAACTACATGTATTTGTGGTCTGATTTCAGAGTAAATTGTTATTGGGAAAGTTCTCAAATTTGTGATTCAAATTTCTTTTGTTTTCCCCTGGATTGGCTGGATGGTGATTTCAACAGCATACAGTTCCCTTTATTTTTAGTTTATAATTTTGACTGTGGACATCTCACACAGCACTTGAGGCATATTCAAACAAAATCAATATTAGGAATTGCTCATTGCAATACCCTATTGCTCCAGTTCTTAGGCTAACTATTACTTAAAAAGAAAACAAATAATAATGCAGGATTTGAAAATTCTCTAAAGTTTTGTAGAAAGAAAACTACCCAGATTTTCCCACGTGGCACAACATTTGACAGGTGGAACAAAAGACTAATTGAGGTAAGTGCTATCGTAATTTTACGTTCACACAAAATGGTAATTAAAAAAAATTTGAGAAAAAAATTACTTTACACAAGACTGAGAGTCATTAACAATAATTGATACTTCTTTCAGTTGTTTTTTTTGCTGTTAGGATTGTTCACATTTCGAGCTAAGAAACCTAAAAATAAAGAAAACATTTTGGCAACCACAATTGGTCATTTGGCAACTAAATATTTTGGCTAGATTTTCGGACCCTAGCTGTATTTTGTAACAGAACATGGGGAACCATCTTTTATTTGTTAAATATATAGTACATTCATTTGCATATTGTAAAAAAAAAACTAAAAACCAGATTATCAATGTTAGATCACCGGAGTGCAAGTACTGGACAATGTTATTACAAATAGGTACATATTTAAGTTACCAAACAAACTATTTACACATTAATAAATACAGTGTCAAAAATTTCTCACATCTGATTGGCTAAAAGGAGTGCAATTTCTTTGAAACACCAGAGTGCAGGATCTTGAAAGACTTATCTCAGGCCAGTTAGGAAATCGAATGGTTTCAAGTGCAATTCAGGTTACATTCGAATGAGTGAGTTTTCAAAGAAATCAAATTGCATGAGCCCTGCACTCTTTGAAAACTCACTTGTTCAAATTTATCCCAAATCGTACTCGAAACTATAACTATATACTAAAATGATTGCATCTTGGAACAGGTGATTTCAATATTCTTTAATATCCTGAGGCATTTCCATTGTTGGCAATGACTGCTGGAATCACCTTACCCAAGTGACCAATGTAACTTCGGCAAACATCTGGAGTCATTGTCCTCCAAACTGTCTTTATGCCTGCCACAAGTTGCTCCTTTGTTCTTGGTTTGACTTCCTTACTTAAGTGGTGCTTCAATTTGGCCCAGAGGTTTTCAATAGGATTTAAATCCTGCATTGTTAAGGAACAGGAAGAGAAATTAATACACCTGGACCGGGTTGTTCAAATCCCAATTAGTGTTAATCCTGGATTAACTCTGCACAGAACCTACTGGTTGTCATGGAAATTAACCCTGGATTAGCACTAATCGGGCTTTGAACAACCCGGCCCTGCAATGTAACTCATACATACATATATCTATTACATAATTCAACTGAAGCCATAATTGTACTCACAGGTGATTCAGGGGGAGTAGGCCAGTGATTGACATGATTAGCAGTCATCCAGGCTCTTGTTGAGTGGCTGGTGTGCTTTGGATCATTATCCTGCTGAAATCTATGATGGTCTGGGTATTTGTTGGCTATAAATGGCAACAGGTACTGTTGACAGGCCACAACATAGAATGTTAAAAATGAGCAAATTCTCTTTAAATGAATGGTTATACAATGTATATACAATTTTTAATATCAGATTTCAAGGTCCTACAGTATGGAATGCCATTAATGAAATAAAAACTTAAAAATATGAAATGATGATGAAATAAAAACATATAAAACTTTCCCCAATCACGGTGGGCACAAACGACCATTAAATTGCTCACGTTGCTATTTTTTCAAAATCAGTAAATTATAAATTTCCATCATCTTGACAACAAAGAAATTGAAAACCAGAGTTTGATTAGTTAAGAGGGAAACAAGTTATTAAATGTTTTGTAATTTTCCCACCAAAATTTGGCGGGAAATATTCAATGAAAAACCATTTACAAAATATTAAACTTCTTAATTCATCTTTTAGAGTTTAGAATAGTTGTTCATGAAAATCTAGCAACTTAAAGAATACATGTACATCTGTATCCACAATCGTATGTGTTTAGAATTTTCAATTTTTGAGAATTCACCATGAACAAGAGTATACGTCATTATGACATCATATTTTTGAAAACGTCCCGAAAATATGCGAGTATTTTCGGGTTTTAACGAAGAAACGTACTTATTGTACACTGAATAGGCTCAATATGGTCTTTTTTTTTATTTCTTCAATGTACATTTGTAGAAAGCACAATTAAGTCATACCAATGACATCAGAAAGTGTGACGTCAAAGGAAACTTAAGTTCTTAATAACTCTGCAAATATTTATTGTGGAGACTTCAAAATTGCAGCATTCAAAAATACATAATTATTTATGTTGTTGTGATAACATGCTTTGTTGCAAATGTAAATGTAACAAAGAATTTGACCTTAAAAGGAGTCGTTCGTCATGACATGACAATGTCATTGAATATACAAACCCAATTGAACTAATTTCATATTAATATTAACCTACCAAAATTTCGTTAAATTTGAGGTCAAATTCATTTTTTGGGGCTAGTTTATACATTTTTGGAATGCACGTGAACGATTTCAAGGTCATTTATGCCCACCATGAATTTCATCATTTAAAGATAAATACTAGCCCTAAATTCTTACTTCTTTGCTTCTAAGATGACAAATCTGTTTTGCAACATTTTATTTATAATAAAAAATACATTAATATTATCCTCTATATTTATTTCAAGATTTATTATTATTATTAACCCTTTCACCACTGGACGTGTTTTGGATCATTGGTGCCCTCCCCCCCTCAGTTCCAGTTTGGCTTGCCCAGGGTAGTTAAATACTGCTGACTTTTTAAACTAAGGGCTTGAACTTTCCCCATGATGACATTCGGCAGAACTCTACGGACTCGGCAGCGGTAAGTATGCTTTCTTCTGTGGGATTTCCAACGAAATGTGCTCTATTTTTGGACAAATAAGCCACTGTAAGAAGCTAGAGGACATCATTTCAAGTGCGAATGAGAAGGGTTTTAGAGCCGATTTGCAGCTCCTCAAAATTCGTGAAAATCAAAGAAACAAGACAACATCTCTAAAACAAACGAGTTTTTTCTCCAAAGTGGGAGAGTCAAGTGATCCCTGTTATAGCTCTTGCTTTGAAGTCACTCATCCCTTGAAATAATATCGCAACATCATATTTCCAGCATGTCTAGATTTGATGCAATAATTTTTCCCATGTACATTGTACATGCTTCATAATTATTGGCTGCTTTTGAGGCCTGTAGTGGTGAAAGGGTTAATTATACATAGCTTAATATTAATTATTAGTAGAATGTTGGTAGATTAGCGTGTGTGTGCTTTTGTGTAAAGGCATCCCAACCAAAACATTGAAATATATTCTTGTAAACTGGCTACCAGTCACATCATCTCAAGATATTTTTGTCTGAATAAATTTATAATTTCCTCTTTTTTCCACTGTCAAGATCTAGATCGATGTCCTTGCAGGTTTATGAAAACACAGCTGGTTACCTACATACAACAACAACCACCTTTATTTTACCCAAAAAAATTAACATAGATATGATTTACAGATTGAAATAGTATGATAAAAAGATTACGGGCCTGTACTGGCAACCCAAAACAACCTTCGAGGGCTAAAAATGTCTAACAAGACTAAACTTATCTCACTATCCTATCAGTCTTGTATGTCTGAATAGTCTTACCCCATACATGTACCACTCAATGGACTGTTTTAAAAGTGACAATCAAGATTTCATCTGAAATTTGTGTTGCAGTAACAGAGATGCCAACCCCTGAAGTTCAGAAATCTGAAGATTACAACTTGACCCTCTGTATTTTTTGCTTGACCGACCCCCCCCCCCCCCCCCCCCACCTCCATTCCCATTACTTTTGTCCAGTAGTCAGAGATTTATTCACGATTATCCAGGAGATGAGGTGCAAAATCTGGAGATTCCTGGATTATCCAGGAGAGTTAATTGGCATCACTATAGAAATTGATACATTTCCTCTTGGGACACAGAAAAACAAAAAGTATTCTCACTTGGGAAAAGTCAGGTGGTCTCAAATGGACAACAAACAAGCAAGCTGACTTAAGGTTTATTGGCAAGGGAATTTTAATAGCAGAAAGAGTTTTGTAGCCATTTTAAGACTTGCAGACAATATTACACACTGTTGCACATGGATAACAGCTAGAAAGGCAAAAGCCAGGCCGGCAAGATGCAATACAAATAATATATTAGGATTTATTGTTAAACATCTGTTTTACATGATCTGACTCAACCTTACCTGCTGTAGGATTTGCTGGTAGAATTCACTATCCATTATTCCAGTAAAGATAGCAATGTCTGAAGCACCATTCAAAGATATTCCAGCCCAAACATGCACCTTCAAAAACAATACGCTGACTATAAATTCATGTTTGTTGTTGTTTAATATTTACCATTTGGGATGAAAAATATCACTGGATAGTGGATATATACATGTAGCAGCCAGATTAGTGGCCCACTTTATAATTTGCTTTTAACCCAGAGTAGCCAATCGATGATCGATTAAAATCGATATTAATATCGATTGCCCTTAATTGCAATCGATTGACATCGATTTTTGAAAGGATTAATATAAACAAGGCAGGTAGGTTAAGTAACGTATCGTAAACGTATCTCCAACAGCCCCATCAAATAAACAATTATGATTTATAAAAACAAATTGTGTGACACGCGGTCACATATATTAAGAAATATATAACTTAAGCTTATAAACAACACGCCGGGCACGAATAACCGTAAAAACGGCGGGGTTGAGTGTAACATAAAACGTAAAAGTAACGCCATTTCCTTACTTCTACTCTAAATTTGACGAAATGTTGGCAGGTTGGTAACAAAGTAAGACTACATTTTTCGGGTCAATTGTTTCTGTATTGTGACGTTGTTGTGACGTCATAAGGGATGCCTACTTTTTTGGTGAAAATTAACCTTTAAAACACGTTTCAAAAATATTACGTCATCAGAAATCTTTTATGAAATATATTAATTTGCCGAAAATTTGAACTTTCTACGATAAACATATTCAAAGTTATGGATGATTTACTGTTTTTATGACGTCATTATTAGTGACGTCATACTTCAAGCTTAAATCAGATTGCCGACTATAAAAATATTATTAAAGAGAATACTATGACTTGTGAGTGTTAGCCAAATGCATTTCATTGATAAAATTCCAAAAATATTGAACTGGCTATTTTCTGAGGGTACAGAAATATATTTATGACGTCATAGTAACGTTTACAAAAAATGGGGCTTCAATTCTAAGCTGTTATACTCAAAATATCAAAATTCTAAAAAGAACACGTTGTTACTACTAAAGTGCTCTATTATTGTGCAAAATATGATGCACCAGTATTTCGAACTGTAAAAGTTAAAACAAGCGACATTTTCATAAGTAGTTTTCTATGCTCTGTCACTGCGCTCCGCCGCATAGAAAATATTTATGTTGTATATTCTACATACACATCAAGCAAGGCGTGTTAGGAGGATGCCGACCAGTTATGTCAAGTTTATTGCCGTATAAACATTACATGTTAAACTAATGACGAATCGCCGGATACGAAAAACCATGTTAAAACCTCACTTTGAGGATAAAAAATATTCTGGAAACGTATACTCCAACCCAATGCGAATTCGCCGAGACCCCTGGAGGTTAAGGGTCATCAAAAGAAAAAACTTGCATGTACAAACGCTGTTAATTTAAGCCCGGATTACAGAGAAATGTCTAGAAAATTTTGCCCGGATAACCAAGCGTGTAAACTGGTTGGCGTCAAGTGAAAACTATATGTAAATATCATCTTAAATAACAACTCCAAGTCCTTAGGGAAGAGCACGAAGTGCTAATTACGAATGCCCAACAAAAATACATTTATGCTATTTATTACCCGCCAAATTTTAGCGGGAAAATTACCAAAATTCAAACTTTAATAACTTTCGTTTACTTCAACCGATCGATAACGGGTTTTCGATTATTTCATTCTCATGAACAAGAGATTTTAAAAAGATATAATAAAATGTTTTTAGAGGTAATAAAAATTTATAAGAAACCTATTAGAAAAGAATATATGACGTCATTGTGACGTCATAATGATGGCTATATTAGCTTAACTTATCAGACTATGTTTTGTTTACACTCCTTTATACATCTACCAAAATTCATTCTTCTATGTCGAAAACTTTTAAATATATATAAAACTCGCCGTTTTTACGATCACTTGTGCCCGGCGTGAACTTACAATTAAATGTACAAATACATACAGCTGCCAATTATAGAACTAGTTTGTAGTATCGCATGCTAAACATATTTAATTAGCCTGAAAAGACAGCCGCTATTTCCGCTCGGTCGCGGAATCCCATCACGAAAATGTCTCTTTCGCGGGCAGCGATTAAAGAGTCGGCTATCTAAATTATATCATTATCAGGCTATAGTATAGCTATCTATAAAAGGACCTAGCTAAACACGATTCGTGACTTATCTTTAAGTTTATAAAGCGTGTGCGGTCCTCTGACATCTTCTTCTTTCCATATTTGGATGCAAATACAGAGTATACCGATGGATATTATAGTAGGGATATAAACATGGTTGGTAAAGGAGTTTGCTGATCATCATCACGCATCAGCCATGCCCATGCCCATCATTGGTTGTTTCGATTCGTTGTGTTCAGCCTTCAGCAGTATATAAATCAGCCTTCAGGTCTCGTTAGAAATTCAGAGTTTTTTTTGTTTATGTTTATCCTGCAACCCGGTTTAACTTTTCCCAACTCAACATCAGACAGAATCGTCCTGATAGGATGCTTGCAACCATGAAATTCTTTATCAACCATATAATTTAGTTCTGGGATGCTAAATGTTGGACATTCAAGATGGCCGCCAGTAATTTGGCCTCACTTTCATGCTTGCAGTGAGCAAGTCCTCCCATCCCCACTCCCCAGTCTAGTCTCCTTTTCTGTATCACTATTTTATTCTCAAAGATACTCACCTTTAAAGGATGTTTCGGCTTTGCCCTTTTCTGTCTTGGTTGACCAAGTTTCCTAAACGACTTTCGTGTGTATTGTCGAGCTTCAACAGTACATTCGTCCGAAAAGATTACATCCCCAAACTGTTCTCGGGTGGCGAACAGTCTCTGGCAAAATTCCAGGCGCTTAGGTTTGTTTGCATCGCGAATTAGTTGGCAGTACTTTGTTCCCGACCAACGCCATCCAAGACTGTGCCGAGATCTTTTAATCGTCGACAGGGATGGCACAGGATTGCCGAATTCGTTCTCCAGCAATACCTGTAATTCTGCAGCAGTAATTTCATTATTTCGTTGAAGCTGGGTATCGATAAATTGCAACGCTAAATTCGAAACGGAACTTGGCCGGCCACTTCTAGGTCTGTCAGCTAGAGAACCATATTGCCGATACCGACGCAAGAAACAATAGATTGCGGATTCAGAGGCTGCAATCCCGTCTTCTCTACTAAGTATTTCCCTTATCTCCCGTACTTTTAAGTGAGTGTTGAACCTTAAGTTTACGATCCGAGTTCGGGCATAGGTGGACAGCTTTGCCATAGTTATAAATATTCACGTTCGTATGTTCTACAGATGTAATAAATCGATCTGTAATTCAAAGCTGAGAAGTGAGTCGAAGAGACGACAACAGGCAGCAATGATTCAGACATTCATTTATTGATTTTTATGCGTTCGCTCAGGTCGGGACTTGCAGCTGGGTTCGCTCGGGTTCGCTAAGGGTTCGCTCGAGCGAATCCTAAAGCGAACCCTTTGGGTTCGCTTTTGTGTTCGCTTTACAGGGTCCGCTTTTGTGTTCGCTTTTGCGTTCGCTGTTCGCTTTTGTGTTCGCTTTACAGGGTCCGCTTTTGTGTTCGCTTTTGCGTTCGCTCACGGGTTCGCTTTGTTCACGGGGTTCGCTTAGAGCAAACGCAAGCGAACATTGAGCAAACCCTTGAGCGCACCCTGGGTTTGCTCGAAAGCGAACCCGAACCCGGACGCACTGGAGGTTATTTCTGGTCGGTACTGTACATCTTGGGTACATACTAATGGAGAGATCTTAAAGCTCTTACTTGATTGGTTCGCCCATGAGGAACTGCCTGCTCAATTGCTGTTCGAAGGGTTTTGAGTGAGTCTGGCAAGTGTTTGGCAGATATTGTTGTCCTAACAGCCATCATGCCACAACCAATATCCTGAAAACACATCAAGGGTTACAATGTCATAGGGGTGATGAATAGGAATACATGTGAATAACAATGTCTGGGATCAGTGCTTTAGTCTGCTGCAGGACATAATTTTGCATAAAATATATATCATCAATTCCTGATTGATTGGAACAATATATTGTACATGTACATAAGCTAGCCATATATTTACAAGTTGGCCAGGTTAACAGTGTACAAAATATAGACAGTAATTATAAGAGTAAATGAGACAAACAAACAAATATTAATTTGTAATCAAGACATCTAAAACATAGGAATGAGGTAACATTCAAGACACACCATGCAGTTTAATTTCATTCATTTGGTATCAGTTCTTACCACACCCACAGCAGCTGGGATGATTGCACCCACTGTTGGAACCACACATCCCACACATGCACCCTTTCCTAGGTGCATATCAGGCATAGCAGCAACATGCGAATGCACAATTGGCAGCTTTGCAATGGACATCAGCTGTCCAACTGCATCCTGCTCTACTGGGACACCCTTGACCCATGCCTTTACTGGAACACTTCCCTACAAAATGAAAATAAACATGTACAGGGTTTGAAGAAACTAGTTGTAAACTCGTCCACTTGTCAGGAGAGTGCTAAATGGCATTGGGTGAGTGCTAGAGAATGGTACCACATCACCGCAAAACCGCATCACTGCAAACCCTTATGCCTCCCCTCTTACAGCTGCCAATTTTTCGCTCTCTGATAGACAATTATGCTGACACAAGACATGTGCAACCACATAACGTTTGTTGAATGTACAAAGCTGAAGTTGCCTACATGTACATATTTCTATTGTCTGTTGTTGTTACAAAGAAACTATGCTTGGGCTCCATGTGGAATAACTTCCATAAGCTAATGAAGCAATCAGAAATAACTATTAAAACACAAAATAAAATTCTTATAGCGATACTTACTGCCACGTCATCCATTGTCATTAATGTGCCAACCAGAGCACTGTAATGTTTATGTACCGATCAATTCGAAACATCAACATCCCCCCCGGGCAACCCCCGGCCATTTGACGCATTTTCGTGCCCGGGGAGTAGGGAATTTGACATCGGTAGCTATCCTTGGGGTGGGAAATTTGACACCGGAAGGATAGGGTGGGGGTGGGGAGGATTTGAACAAGTTGTGTGCTGAATGGTTTCCTCAATCGAAATAATAATAATAATTTAATAATAATAATAATGTCAGTTTATTTTAACCCTTTCGCAGTCTTACACTGAATTATAGAGACGTCAGCATATGGCACAACATTAACATAAGTATTATAGGGCTTACTTGATATATAAAACACACTTATTAGTTACATGTATATAGCGACCAGTGTGACCCAGTTGCCTATGAACGGACACGAAACCAAACCGTAAATTGTAACCGTGAACAGTAGTCACATGCAGAGGGAGCAACCCACGTAGTGGCCCTCCAAGCCCAGCTCTGGCAATAACCTTTTGGCAGGCATTTTGTCTACGACCACTTAGTGGCTCTAAACCAGTGTGAACAAGTGCGTCTAGATAAGGCGAGGCTGAGACAAATTATATATACAGCTTTCTTTTGAGCCAACTCTAAAAAGATCACTAAGATAATCTGGTAGTGCTGCCCATACTGGCAAGGCATACTCAAGTACAGACCGGACAACCGGATACCTTCAAAACGAAAAAGATGGGGAATTTTTTTTTTCGCACAGAAATGTAGTTTTAGTAGTAGTGTCTCATATGCCAAAAACTCCGTTGAATAAAAATTAATGTTGATGGAGAAATATCAAAAGGAAGTTTTTGACCGGAAGTAAAAGGTTCCGTTTGATTGACAGCAGATCAATATAAACACATGACAAGTGCTCAATCGCCCGTAACGACGGTGTGAAGAAAGCTGGCGCATATAATATAAAATTTATTTCATATACCAATGTTTACGTTTATTGAGAAAAGTTTTTCCACACATGATTCCATAATCCCATCGGTTGTTGGCCTTAATAATGTCTTCAAAAAAGCAAGCAGGATGTCCTTAGCTTGGAAAACAAAGAAAAAAGAAAAGCAAAACAAGGCCAAACAATGCATACGACTACAAAGCCAAATAGGAGTCCTCGTAAAACCCGACAAGGGTTCGTATTTTCCCTTTGAGACAGAGTGCCGAGTGGCCCACATCTGAACATGAAGAACTGATAGGAGCCAGCCGAGAAAATATTTGTTTCCAAGAAAGCTTAGATGGAAACGTAAAGTCTGACGGTGAAATTGAAACCAACACCACGATCTTAGCTCGCTATTGCCGTGCTGTTTCAGCCGCCTGCAAATCGCTGTCTCCTCTACTAACTATGCTGGCATTCAAGGCGTCTCTAGGTGTTCACCTTGGCTTTGTACCTCCAGGTCTTTTTGTCTTTCCCATTTTTCAAGTCACACAAGAAAACTAGAACCAGCTATATTAACATTTTCTCTATGCGGCGCGAAGCTTTGATCGGAAATCAACATTGGCGGGAAATCTTGACAGATAGTTGAACTGTGATGAGAAATGATTGGCCAAGAGCTCGCTAATTGTTGGAGAGGCGGGGCTTTAGATTCACACACGACAGACGGCTAGATTTTCTAAAATGCTATTTTCTACGCTTTCGATTTTCAACCAAAATAGAGTTTTAAAAAAGCTCCCACTCAAGAGGAATTTAGTCGATTTGTTTGAAATTTTCACAAAATGTCAATTGATATCTCCGCTGCAAAAGGGTATCGGGGAATTGGAAAATTCGAAAAATACAGCTCTTGACGGTGTTTTCCGCAAATCTACTCTGATTATTTTTCGCCTTTTCACGGAGAGCAAGGTAACTTTTGAACTAAATCGAATTTTGAAATTCCCAGACACCCTTTTGTAATACAATTCCTCTGAAATGCGACAAAGCAAACATATTTTAAAACTTTAAAATATTTTCGGAGTCGGAGCTTCTGAAAACCATCTCACTAGATCCGAGAAACGGGATCGCGGAAAATTCGAGATTTTCAAAGAACTCAAAACTATTTATGTATTCTTGTAGCCAATTTTATAAGTTTTTAAATGATACATGGATGATTTATCTACGATGGTTTGTCGAGGCGCTACATAATTTAGACTGGAAACGCACCCTGAAGGTATCCGGTAACCTTAACCCTTTCGCTACTAGAGCGGCCAATACGAAGTATGTACCTGGGAAAAATTATTGCATCAAACCTAGACATGCTGGAAATACGATGTTGCAATATTATTTCAAGGGATGAATAACTTCAAAGTCAGAGCTATAACAGGGATCGCTTGACTCTCCCACTTTGGAGAAAAACGCATTTGTTTTGGAGATTGTTATTCGTTTCTTCGATTTTCGCGAATTTTGAGGAGCTGAAAATCGGCTCAAAAAAACCTTCCCATTCGCACTTGAAATCAAAAGCAAACACAAAATAACCACTCAGTCGTTACAGTACCTTGTTTAATCTTTCCAACCAGCAGGTTTGTTTGCACAAAACACACCAAGCGATTGTGAACCATGCCAATGTTTACACTGCATTTCACTCAACCACATTTTCCTGCTCCCACCTCCAATTGCATGCTGGGTAATCAACAAAAAAATCACAAGGGAGCCCCCTCTGGGACTCCTACAACTCTTTTACCCCTACAACCAAGAGCGGTGATTTGGACTCAAGCCGTTGCTTTAAAGTGACAAAAACACATCCTAATAGGTTGAGCAGGGGGAAAAGACAACCAACTGCAGGATTTCAAGGATTTCAGTGAATAATTATTTCATGTGTCTCAAAGCAGAAACACAACAGAAAAATCCTGTGAAACCCCTCACAAGGCCTACTAAAAGCAAACCAAGTACTTTTCAGCTGTCCTCATACTTAATGATGTCCTCTAGCTCTCTTACAGTGGCTTATTTGTCCAAAATTAGAGCACATTTCATTGGAAAACCTACAGATGAAACCATACTCATGGCCGCCGAGTCCGTAGAATTCTGCCGAATGGCATCATGGGGAAAGTTTGAGCCCTTGGTTTAAAAAGTCAGCAGTATTTAACTAGCCCGGGCTAGCCAAACTGGAACTGAGGGGGGAGTGTTGAGTTAGCACTCTGCATTTCACCAATTGAGCCCAAACGCGTCCAGGAGTGAAAGGGTTAATAGCCTTCTTATATAATATAGTGTCACAGTGAACGTTCCATGCATGTGAGATCACTTGCTACGTGTAGGCCAAGAAGCTTATAGCTGGATACCCTTTCGATAATAGGGTGCCACCAATCTGTAGAGGGCTTAAAACAGTAGATTTGTATTGCAAAAAATCGATTATCATTTCTTTGCATTTCTTTGCATTAAGGCACATATTACGCTGTGCAGCATAGCTACCTATGTCATAGCTACCTATGTCATGGCGTAATTGGAATGGGGAGGTGATCACTTTAGACGACTTCAAAGGTCAAAATTCCACTTTTGTAAGCGACTGGCTTAAAAACAGGGGACGGGAATTTGAACAATCCAAACTCCAAAAATTCAAATGCCCGGGGGTTGCCAGGGGGGGGAGTTGATGTTTCGAATTGATCGGTACATTATCAACACAAAGTATCGATATAATAGGAGCAATTATAGAATACCCCGCCATTTGGATCATTAATAATTCATTTTCTCAAATTTTCAAACAAACCTTTTAAAAACCTAACTTAGAAGGAGTTAGAATACCCAAGCCCCAAGGAAAAATCCCGAAACTGAAAGGCGAATTATGTCTAGTGCAAATTTTAACCATCGATCCTACAATCCTGACAGACAGTAATATAAATATGACTTACCTCTCTTCCTTCAGAAAGGGTTATGTACGAGGAAAGTCGCCTTAAAGTTAAACTTCGGAGAAATGCAGAAGTTATTAGCCCATCCGAGGTAAGACGGACTGCGCCACTGCTGCTGCAGAGACGAAACATTTGCGATCTTGGAGAACTGGGTGCGCGCTGCATGTTATTCGTGATCGTAACACCCTATCACTACCAAAGGAGATGAACAAGCTGGCCATTGTAAATGTGTTATGGAATTTACCCTTAAGCTTGGCCTTGGACATAAATACTTACCAACATCGCAGATTTCCCATGCGGGACTGTCCAAAGAGAAAATGGTCCCCCCGCTCTGCAATGAAATTTGCAAAAAAGCTGAAATTCCAAAAATGTGGGACATGTTGTGGTCGACCGAGGGAACAATTGGCTAAAACGCGGGACTGTCAATCCCAAAAAGTTGGCAAGTAGGTATACAATACAACTTTGATACTTGAACTCTGGTCATTCTGTCTACGATGGAATAAAATCGGGCCACACTTATAAAATAGACGTATTTTTTTTACTGAATCAGATTGGTCCCTGATCTCATGATGATCCGAACTGAATCAATATATAATAGGCCTTTCCCAGGATATAGTTAACAGCTCACCAAAACTGAGAGTACATATTCATGAATGTACAGCTGATCAGATAATAAAAAATAAAAAATAAATAATAATAATAATAATAATCATGATGAATTATTTTTATAGCGCCATGATCCAATAGTTGTTCTATGACGTTTTACAATGATATGGATTAATTAAGAAAACAAATATGCATATAAACCTAAACTATAAAACATTAATTATATATACCTTAAGGCTACTATTTATTGCGAAACTTAAATTTTGCGATTTAGGAAACTGCGTATTTCGCGAGTGTTTTAATTTTGCGATTTTGCAAAGAAAAAAATGGCAAATAAATATCAGTCCTGAGTAAAGACAAGTTAAGCCTAAGGAGTACTACTTTTTAGCTAGATTTTCCTTCGCGCTACGCGCTAAATCATATAAACGAACGCGGGAAAAGGTTCACGCTTAACGGTAGCTTGCAAATGGTAGTATCAAACAACAAAACGTGCCACATTTACAATAAAACAATAACCGTTTCTTTATTGCTTAAACTGCAAAACAGGGTAAATTTTGCGAGTAGAAATTACTGCGGCAACTAATCTTTGCGATTTGCGAAAAATCGCAAAAATCGCAAAGATTAGTTGCCGCAATAAATAGTAGCCTTAAGGTATAAGCACAATTAAAAAAGTGTCTTTAAGCTATAGATTTAAAACTGCTAATACATGGGCTCCTTCTTATCTTAGCTGGTAACGAGTTCCATAGCTTAGGTGCAGCAACTGAAAAAGCTCTGTCACCATAGCTCTCAGTTTAAATTGGACACAGGAACAATTAATAAACGTAAAATCCTCCTAACACTTATCGCTTGAACGCAAGGACTGAACGGGAATGACTATTGCACTTTTCTGATAAAAGCTTCAAAAAAGTTGACATATGTCACCTAAATCAACAAGGTTTAGATTTACTCCGAGATATACCCACCCTTTTCAGGAAGGTTTACTGCAGTAAAGTTTCTTTTCATCCTCCCGCCGTTTCTATCGTAACTAACCAGAGATGGGTTTACTACGGTAAACTACGAAAAGGGGGTCACATTCGAAAAAGGGTTTACTATAGTAAATATCGCTTTACTGTAGTAAACTTTGGCGAGTGTGACCTCAGCCAATCTACTAGTGGAGAGGTATAGATTAAGTAAGCAATGCATGGTCCCAAAACTGAACCTTAAGTTACTCCACAGTCCATTACAAAACTGGAAGACCTCTCACCTCCGTCTCTAATCTTCTCAAACTCATTAATAATTCATGAGATAGTCATCCAATGGAGGAACTGTATTTGGTCACATGCATGGGTCTTGGTATTCAGTGAAAACCTTCTTCGAAGCTTCGTCAGGTGGATGCATCTTGACATCCAATGAAACATCAGTTCCAAATGCACTAGTGTTTGATCAGATTTCCAGCCCTAGTGATCAATATTTCTTAATCATCATATTCATGAACCACTAACTAATTGCATACTGATAGTAAACTACAAGTAAGGAGCGAAGAGGTAAAGAAATAAAGAATGACATAGAAAGAAAAAGTCTGCCTCCCCTGAGTTCGAACCTCGACCCTTCAGACTGCTTGTACTAACTCTTGTCCACTATACTACTAGTACAATAGTTGAAATCACTGCCATCAAAAAAGAATAATAAGCCATCTATTGAATAATTAGATACAACAGTCAAACGGTAAACAATACTTTCTAATGAAGTTTGAAAAAAAGCGTATGTAAATTGTCGGTTTTGCATTCGCATGAGAAGTAATTTCAAACACTCATTGTTCGTGTTTCATCCTTGGAAGGGCACAGCAGATGATCATCTTCCAATCCTTGGAAGGGCACTATTAAATTCAGAATAGACAGAGGGCTGCACGACACTCCTTTTAAAGGTCAAAATATATGTTAACCTCTATCGTTTCGGCCTGGTAAATATTGATTTCAAGTTGGACTTCATTCTCCTACAGCATACTATGATTTTGTTTCAATACTCATGGCAAGCCTTGTACAGTAAAGGAAGGTACTTTTGTTATCAGGAGGTGAGCTATGGGGGCTGTACTAAATACCTTTTCATGACCTCTTCAGCTTAAAGCTACAAGAAAATGTATTACCCTCCCCTTTATAAACTGACGAAAAACGATTTTTTGCGGGAAGGGTTTTCATGATACCCGTTACAAGCAAGGCCATTGATCAGCATATCGCAGTTGGGACGTATCTTCAGATTTGGCAGTTCATGTGGGTAGTGGAAAATGTTGTGTGACCATGTTTTTGGATTTATCAGTACGGTGGCCCGGTCGGTTACCGCGATACCACATTATGCGGAGATTCTTAACCGGTGGTATCGTGCACGTGGTAACTTTAGTACCACGTTATGATTACCGTAAATGTTCTAATAGAAACCCTGGGTTACTATTCCTTAGATTGATTTTCAGGGTGGGTTACAATTAGAACATGGGTCACAATTAGAGCACTGGGTCACTAGTATAGGTGCTAAAATTAGGGTCCCTAATTAGAAACCCACCCCCCAACCTCCGCGTTCGTAAAATAACACAAATAACGAAACATTAGACGATTCTGAACTCAAAACTTGTTTTAATCAAACATGTCATCGTCATTGATACATTTTTTGTTTCTTTCATGCCTTGTAAATCAAAGACCGATAAAACAATAATATGGATTTAGTATCATTTGTATTGTTATCCATGCATTACTTTTGAATTGAAATAGATAATGTTCTAATAGTGACCCCCTAGGTTAAAAATAGAGCACTGGGTCACTATTACAGATTGATTTCCAGGGTGGGTTACAATTAGAACATGGGTCACAATTAGAGCACTGGGTTTCTATTAGAACATTTACGGTAACGACGTTACGAGTTTCGCGGGGGACTGGGTGCAATGCATATGCACATGATTGTCGGAAAAAGATGGCGGAGGTTCTTTACGAGATTTTTTTATGCTTTGCTTCTAGCAATGGACAGCAGCAGGGAATTCCGAATGTACCTGATTTTCCAATATCAACGCGCGCATTCCAATGGTTAGTAAATACTTCAATATATAAAGCTTAATTGGCTAAGGTTTAACTTTCACGTATTTTGCTCTGGTGACTATTAAAGTCCTACAATGTAATGCACTAGTCAAAGTAAACCCCCACCCCCCCCCCCCCCCCCCCCAACCCGGGACAGGGTGCGGCAAATGTGGGGCAAGCGATCGCTTTTGACACGGTAGAGTGCCCCAGGGAGTGGGGGGAAATCGGTTATTTGATGCCCCACTATGGAGTGTGGGGGAACTGTGGGGCCACCGTGGCGCAAAATGTGGCGGGGAATTGTTCATAGAAGACTGGGCTCGAGTTTTGTGTTCACAGAAAACACTGCAGACTTCTCTGTTCTACTTCCGTGTATAGTTCAGGACGAATTTCAGCAATACTATCACGTTGTTTGGCTTCTTCTGTGTTCAATCTCATTAGTACATGTAGATCAAGACCCTATTGAGCAATAAAAGACACAACCCAGACCACTGCAAGCTAAAATGTGTGAAGTTTGTAAAACAAAAATGACTTATTTTTAGTGATTTGTCCCCTGGGGTGGGGGCATTTGCCTGCATTTACTGTCCACAATTGCCGCAATGGGTGGGGCATTTTCTGTTTTTTTGCTTTCCCTGCGAGGCAAAATCCCCACTAATCCCCACCCTATCCCGGGTTGGGGGGGTGGGGGTTTACTTTGACTAGTGCATAAGAACATAGAAGAAGTTACAAACGTTTGCTACTTCTCATTTCTCGCTTTCCGTTAGCCGAGTCAGTTCTTCCCTTAATCTTCTTTGACTGAGTTTCGAATTTCGCGACATGAAAGGGAGAAACACGGTGGGCATCAATGACCCCGAAATCGCCAGGGTCGAGTCTGACAAAAAAAAGTGAAATTAGCACAATTTCTTTACTTCGGTTAATTAAATTTGACGAAATTTTGGCAGATTGATAACAGGGTAAAACTTTATCAATTGTTTCTCTATTTTGACGTTGTTGTGACGTCATAACGGATCTCATTTTTTGGTGAAAATGAACCTTTAAAATATATTTGGAACATAGTACGTAATCAGAATGCGAAAAATTGAACTTTCTACAATAAATATGTTAGTTATCGATCATGTACTATTTTTATGACGTCATTATTAGTGACGTCATGCTTCAAGCATAAATCAGATTGCCAACTATAACAATATTGTTAGAGAATACTATGACTTGTGAGTGTTATCCAAATGCATTTCATTGAGAAAATTCTAAATTTTTTGAACGGGCTATTTTCTGAGGGCACTCAAATATACTTATGACATCATAATGACGTATACAAAATAAAATGGGCTTCCATTCTAAGCTGTTATACTAAAAAAAAAAATTGCAAAATTTCGAACTCTAAAAGTTAAACCATGCGATATTTTCATAAATGGTTTGATGTTATTCCCACCAAAATTTGGCGGGAAAATTACCAAAATTCAATATTTTTTTCTTCCTCTTAGCCAATCGAAATCTGGTACTTTGCTCCCAAAAACATAACATTTTAGTATTGAAATTATGGATAAACCAATATAATTATAAACAGGATAAACAATGTCATGGTGACGTCATTAAGATGTTTGCATTAACACTAAACTTGACATTTTATTTTGTTTACCCGTCTAAACCTCTCCTAAAAAAATCATAATTTTTGTACTGTTGAAAGTTTTGAAACTGATAAACAAATAAATCGTCCTTGGCACCTTAATTTTGGGGTCATTTATGCCCACTGTGAAATATCTCATAAAGAACCTCCACCATCTTTTTCCGACAATGTGCATAATGCATCGCATCCAGTCTGCCACAAAACTCATAACGTGGTAATTACCATGATACCACGTTAACTCATGTGGTAATTACCACGATACCACATTAATATCGTGGCAACCTAGTGACCAGGCCACCATATATCAGACTTCAAAATTAGTGGTCTAGCCCAGTATATGTATGGCTATAGAACAGTAACACCATAGTTAATAGAATGGAATGGTTGTGAAACCCAGCAAACGTCAAAGAGGCTAACAAAGGCGCTGCGATTTATGTTGGAAGGGGGTAAGACAAAAGATTGTGCACGGTCATAGTTCATTAGCGTCCCCTCAACGACTCAACTCACATGTTTCTATTGGCTGATTGATTAACACATTGGAATTTCTATTGTATTTTGTGCACGGTAATGGTTCAAAAAAGCTAACAAAGACATATACCAAAGAAGGTCGCTGGGTTTCATAACCATTCCACTCTATTAACTATGAGTAACACTAAACGAGTGTCAACATTCCTCTCATCTGCCTGACCACAAATCTTGATTGAGCAAATGTAAACAAACAAACAAAAGTTTATATTGACAACCTCGTAGTCTGAAAATCAGGCTAGGCCCTCCACAAATGTTCAATATTTTTTTCATGACCCTCCCCTCTCAAGCCCCAGCCCCCTGATAAAAAACATACCTTCCCTAATGTATTATTTTATTATTCTTTCTACACATTTCCATTGATTTCATTTTTACTCAATTTCTTTACAGTCAGTTAAAATAACTAACATTTTTTGGCAAGAATTGTCCTCTTTATAGTTGCTGTCTGTTTGAAATTACCATCTTAACTTGTATATTTGTTATTCTTAAGCATCATTCTCATCTGAATCTTCACCTGGTCTTCGAATCAGATTACTGACATTTAGAAAGTCAACCAGCTTGTTGACATCTTCTCCACTCGTTAAGTCCAATATGTCTTTCGGCATCCTACTACAAACATAAGGGCTAGGCTGTACACCTACTTCATAGGGAACAGCCCTAAACATGAGTTCTGGTATATCCTCTTCAGCATTAGCTCCATCCATGCCTTTTATGTCATTCCACGAAAAGAGAAGTGCATCGGTGGGAAGGCCAAACGGACTAAAGTCAATAAGGCTGATTTTCTCATCTGAGAATCTATAAACATCAAATACATATGAGCTATCAGGAAATCTCTCAGCAATTTTATTTTCAAAAAAATTCAATATGTCACTGCAGATGTCGTCTTCACTTTCTAGGATGAATTCATAGAAGCTTGATGTATCCCTCTGACAAATGCCAATCAGCTCATGATTTTTGACAAAACACCGGAATTCCATCCCAGGATAAATTTCCTGCCACTTCCGGAGAATCAACTCGAACCCATCGGCCATCTCAGCCTGACTATCCTCACAGTGCTTAAAGGCATCACAGAGAACCGCAGTAACAGCGTCTGAACTCTTCAACAAAAGATAAACATCAGATGGAGTTTTGCATTTGAGAGTGCTATCGTGGGATATCCAGACAGCATCCCTAGGAGCACTCCAGTTCAGTTTAGGAAAAACAGAGCCTCCTAATTCGCTGATTGCCTCTTTGATTCGGGTATCGATCTCGTTGAATTCCGGGGCTTGTGCAACTTCTTGTTCAGGGTCTTCCTCCATATTTTGCCATTCTTCAGAATCGCTTTCATCGTCCGAATTTCGTGGTTGACAATAAGGTTTTCCAGGGAGGACGACGCTATCCGCCTTCAGATACTCTACAAATTCCTTCGACAGTGGAATAATCTTACTTCGAATCGTTACGTTCTTGAAATTTGGGTACCAAGACGAAAAACTGCAGTTCAGCACGTGTTCTTGTTTCATTTTGAATTTTCGGATTTTCACTTTCTTTTATGGCTTTAGTAAGTCTCGGGAAATGAGTAAAAATTACCAACAACGGAAACCAGACTCAGCAGCAGATTTTAAATGTTGGTAAGTGATCAATAAAAACGTATTGTACAGCTTTTCGTCGGAAAGCAACGAATCTGATACCTACGAGGTCGCCATTTTGGAAGTAAATTGCGTCACCTCAATCAGCGACTTCAGTTTCTCTCGGGGCAGGGGACGATCAAAATTTGTCCAAATATTTTCTTTGAATTCTTATTTTGTTGTCTTATATCCGTATTTCTCCTAAAACGATAGTCATACCTATTATAACCACAAAAGGAGCGCTGGCATTTCTTGGCACGTTTTAGTATTACCGAAAGTGTTTATAGGAGAAAATAATTGAGGTATAATTGATTTTGACTACCCCTTCCTCCTCAGGAAACATTGCAAGGCTCTCCTCGTTTCCAGTTCCTCCCAAAGTAAATACGCAATGCTTGCTGGGTAGCGTATTGTTCCTTGCCATGGCCCGGATAACAACAACATGGCGGCGACCATGAAATGGAAGAAAATCACGAATTCCAGCGGCCCAGTACCGCGGCCACGGCATGGACATCGTGCGGTATCTATAAGGGAACTTATGGTTGTATTTGGTGGTGGAAATGAAGGGATTGTAGATGAACTTCACGTGTATAATACAGGTAAACAAAATAGCGTCGGCGGCGATCAAAATGGCGGCCCCATTGGCGTTGACGCCGGATAAGCGTGTTCGGTTGATCGTGAATGTGATTTGTTTGTCTGTCGCAAATATCACTAACTGGAGTTTTCTTTTTTGCTCCTCACACCTTTCTAGCCACAAATCAATGGTTTGTGCCGGCTGTTCGAGGTGATATTCCTCCAGGATGCGCCGCATATGGGTTTATTTGCGACGGCACGCGTTTGATCGTTTTTGGAGGAATGGTCGAGTATGGGCGATATTCAAATGAGGTAAGTTGAAGCCGCTTGTTGTGAGATTTGTTTATCTTCGTATATCTCTATAAATGAAAAGCATGCTAAGTCGGTCTCCTCGATTTTTTTGTTGTTGTTGGGCTTTTCAGCGAACTTTCCTTTTCTCGCGTAAGGTGTTTCGATTTTATTGGATCGCGCCTGATTCAAAAATGTCAAAACCCCAATGTCTTCCATCCGGCCGCCATTGTACATTTTCTTTGGAAGGCGTACAAGCAATGTTGAATATTTTATGCGTTTTAAAACTACTATTAAATTTATATCATGTGTACTTGAATCATTCTAAAACTTTTCCTATATTTTGTTTTCAAAAGTACCCTAGGCCAAGTGAAACCGGCCTAGCATGGCAGCGGGCCAGCTAGCGTGAAATCCGAGACTCGTCTGTCACGAATCACGATCGGTGATTTATCGATCGGATTTGTCACATTTGAGATTTATGAATGCTATTAGCTAAAAGAGTGTTTAAATTGTTTGAAATGTAAGCAATATACAAGTTGATAGCAGCTAACAATGCATATTATGAACAAGATCGAACATTTATTCAGCTATCTTCATATTGATATGATTTGATGCTCATCAAAATGGTTGGAATAGCTTTTTGTTAGAACCAGACTGTTCCATCAAGAGGTTAATGTAATCAAGATCAGATTAATTACAAAACTACACCACATTTCTTTTTGTAAAGCTAGAATAGAAAAGTTTGTGTAGGATACTGGAAAGGGCTTTGCATTATCTGTTCTTCCCATAATCCATTTATAATTAAACTTAGTTTAAAATTTCACACAGAAAAATCCACTGTTGAGAAAGTTTTTTTTCGCTTTGTATTCTAATTCACTCTTTTCATCCGGTGGCCATCTTGGATTCATAGCGAAATGGCCAACCTTGCAAAAACCACAGGCTTACCATCCTCAAAATTGGTTTTGGGCTTCCTGTGGCTACAATTTCAAACATTTTGCCTTGTTTACCTCAAATTTGCAGGATGAATATAGCATTAATTCTGAAACTTCTATCAAAATAAACTTTACATATTAGTTTTACCAGTTCTGTGTCTTCCTGTCATCCAATGCATTTTTAAGATGCTACAGGTTATAGTCAAGTATGTCTTTCAGGTCCTTCATGTGGATGAATATTGACAAGGCATGCAACAAGAGGCTGCCAAACTGCTAATCACCACTCACTTCCTTGCGGAAATTCCCCTTAATCGCTTGCTCGTTTACTTTGGAAATATGGCATCCTGACCGAGTTTGGGGTCAATTTATTGATACAAGAGAAGTGTATAAAAAACACACTCAAATTCTGAATTTTAGCTTTCAGCCACCTTCCCTCCCCACATACGAAACTTTTTGCAGACAAATGCAAAACTCACCAGGGTCAACAAAGTAGAATTGTTCACTAAGTCTTGTTTACATTTCCCAGCATTTTGAACTAGTCACAGATGAGATTTTAGCATCAAATTGTTCCTACTTTAATCGTGACAGCAGATGTACATGAAATAGAATCAGTCAAATATTTGCTTTCCTGCAGTAGTGCCAAATTCTCAATCCTACTCTTGAGCTCTAGCTCTGATGGATCATTCTTTAGTTTTTAGTTCTTCAGTTACTCAGAAGAAGCGGAAGATCAACAGCCATGAAACTGAGGTTGTACGCTATTAAATTAACCAGCTACTCAATAAACTACAGCAGAAGCTCATTCATCATCAATGATGTTTAAACTTAGTTGGAAGTTCAGTGCCCAGAGCTGAGTGCAGGGACAGAGCTTGCAAGCTTGGTTGCCAGGATACCCTGACAACCAATCAGCCCAGAGCACTGGGTCACACGTAAGAGTGGGCAAAGGAAACAGGGGAGGGAGGGAGGAAAAGGCAGCATGCCCAATTGCAACGACAAGCAACTGACAAACTAATGTTCCCTGATGACTGTCTCCGACCCAGGGTTGCGTCAACCCACAGGGGCCCCAGTGTATGCTGGATATTTAACCATGCCTAAATTGCATTTAGCCTCAATTTTATACTTTATTGCTTTCTTCATGTAGAGTAGGTTCAAACTGATTGAAAACTTCAAAAGATATGATTATGCATGCTGTATAAATGGTCCAACAAATTATCTCTTGACTGAAAATTATAAAGATCTTCGATCTTTAACAACTATCACTGATTTTAAGAGAGAAATCCATAAATCTAATCTAATCTAATTTTACAGTAATGCCTATTTGTTAATAATTTCTAGGTTTCATTGTAAATATATTTTTAGTATTAGTAATATAACAATAGTATTAGTAACAGTAGTTTTCTCGAAGATATTAGCATGTATTTGCTACTCTGCAAATTCGAGTTGAAATAAAGTTTATGTATGTATGTATGTAGGAGAATTTGTCTTTCTCTCTAAAAAGGAATCTCTTTGGCTGTCACGATTAAAGTAGAAACTTTATTTTTGCCTCTAAAATCTTGTCCATGGCTAGTTAAAAATGCGGGGAAACGTAAACAAGATTTAGTGAAATATTCTGCTGTGTTGACCCTGGTGAGTTTGTATTTGTCTGCAAAAAAAATTGCCTTATAAGAACTTGCCTTATCAGATTGCCTCGCTCTGAATCCAAGATGGCCACCAGGTGAAAAGAGAGAATTAGTTAGTAGTTCAAGCCAAAAAGGAAAAGGGGTCACAAATTAACAAGAATAAATAACTTACAGTCAAGACACAAATTTTGTCACACACGGAAAGGAAATTGCTGAACTGCCTCAGCAATTGCTGTTAACGAACAGCAATTGCTGTTCATTCTGCCAGCAATCAGCGATATCATTTTTTGAAAAACGAAATATCGTTTTTGTAAGTAAAACGGCAATTCTGATTTACAGCAATATCTCCGATTTTCTGATGAGTTTGTTAAAAATCGATGTTTTCCGTAATCGTATGCCAAATGGTTTGTTTTTGTTGAGGAAGAGGGAGCCATTATGGGGCCTTCCCAAGACAGGGCCATTGAATAAACCAGGCCCTAATTGGAATTTAGTTTATTTTGCATAAAGAAAACTGGTGAACCTGGAGAAGTTTGACCATTGGCGAAACCTGAGCTCAATTTCAACTCACATATATGTCGATCGATCCCGCATTATGCATGCCTATACTAAGAAACTTCATGCTCTCCATGCTGCTTCACAGCTCGCTTATAACGCATCCTCCCATTGCTTCTGCAAACCTTTACTGGAAACCTATACTTAAAAATATTAGAACTAGCATGAATATAGAAGCCTCAACTTGCGACACAAAATAATAACAAAACGATTAGCAGTCACTTGTTTAGTCCCCTGACTGACCGGGACTTTAAAGTTTGCACAAATCATAACAGTAAATAAACTTTAGCTTCTGTAGTTTCACATTTTCGGTAGATCCTGGTGTAGTTAAAAGTTTCGGCTGAAAATATTGTGTTTTCGAAAATTAAAATCTCAAGTTCTCGGAGTGTGAATTTTCATGTGCAATCAGTCAGGCGTGAACGTGACAGTCTGACTTTTGATGGCAATATTGCTGAGCAGCAATTGCTCTTAAAATAACAATATTATTGCTGCTCAGCAATATTGGGGCAATAGCGTGAAGAAGTTTGCGTCTTGACTGTACATACATGTACACTGGCAGACTTGATTAAACAATATTGCGTAATGCACTGATCTGAATAGGCTGTTTACACTTCTTGCAACCCTTTGATTCCTATTCCTCTTTTAAAATAATAATAATCAATGAATAGAATGAAACAGTAAGGTTACATTGGTTTGGACTATTTTAGAATAAGAATTGCCAGCATAATATGTGTAAGCATTTGTTTGGGAGCTATTCTTATTCTGGAATACTTGGAATACATTCTGTGTATTCTGCTTCTGGAGGCAGAATAACCAGAATATTCTTATTCTGGAATAAGAATATTCTGGAATATCCCAAACATATGTACCCTAAGTTTGCTACATGTATAATGCTGTGTAATGGATCCTCAAAACAGGGATTTCATTACATTTATCCCTGAACTCACCAAATAATAGTAAAACTTAAAAAGCTTTAAATATCAACAGATGTTTGAACTCCAGGCAAGCAGATGGGAATGGAAGCGTCTCAAGCCCAAACCACCCAAAACTCCAGGAATCCCTCCTCCATGTCCCCGACTTGGTCACAGTTTCACCCTGATTGGCCACAAAGCATACTTATTTGCTGGACTGGCAAATGACAGTGATGATCCTAAGAACAATATCCCAAGGTAATTGAACAAAGATAAGGGTTCAGTGATTAGGAAGGCCAGTTCAAGTAATGGGACAATGGCCCATCACTTTCTCAATTTACATGCTATATATTTTTAGGGGGCCATGAGTGGAAATAATGGGCCATTCATGTTTTCTTCTTCTCTTTTTCTTCCTCCTCTTCATGTTTTTACTTGCCTTTTCATGTAAAGAATCAAATTATTTAAATGTAAATCTGTATCATATTTACAGATCATTTATCACACATTGATTTCCTTTGTTTTTCCTTCATGAATTATTAATGAGTTTGATTAACAAAATAATAAAGAAGCCTTAGCCATGTTTTATACTATCATAAACGTTACATGCATTTAAGGCTTCTTTATCTGTTTTATAATATAGATTTACACGCACAATGAAAGGAAGCTACCAGTTGAAAACAATAAAACACAGCAAACCATGCATGTTATATACTCTGATAAAACATGGCTTTTTAGCCAATCAGAGTGCACATACTATCATATCTATATATAATAAATTATAATATACATTTCTTTCCATATCCAGGTACTTGAATGATCTGTACATCATAGATATAAAAACTAACAGCTCTTTGCACTGGGAATGTCCACAAACATTTGGTACCACTCCGTCACCCAGAGAATCACACACTTGTGTGGCATACACACAGCCTGATGGCAAAAGATCACGGCTTATTGTCTATGGTGGCATGAGTGGTTGCCGACTTGGAGATCTCTATCAGTTAGATATTGGTATGTAGGTTGAATACATGTATGTAATATCATTCACTTTATATCCATTGCATACTTTGTACGTAATGGTCATGTACAGTATTGTGCAAAAGTCTTGCAAACACCTTTCGGCGAATTTCGGGGCTTTTCGGGGCTTTACGGCAAAAATGAACGAAAATTTTCATGAGCTGAAATTTCGGTGATATTTCGACGAAAATTCGTTAAGCCTTTTGTTTAATCTGTGCGAAATTTTGCAGTGCTCTGCGACAGGTTAGCACGAAAATTCGCTGCACTCTGCGAAAGATCGCGCGAAATTTCGTTTGATACTCTGCGAATATTCGCGCAAAACTTCGCTTCTTCGAAATTTCGGTCTTTCGAAATTTCTGTCCTTCGAAATTTCGATGCCCGTCAAAGATCAAGTTAAATGTACATGTACTTTTTCCGGCACACTCGGCCAATTCGACAAACCTGAGTTGTAAACTTAATTTATTTGGACTTTGACTAACTGAACATTACGACTCTCTTTCGAACGGTACAGGACAACAACTGCAGAGTTTACTTCAGTTCAGTCATTTTTATGGCTAAGAATAGAAATCTGATGTGGGTAATGAACGAAAGGAATGTTACTTAAATCGCACGTCCCAACTTCGAACGTGTTCAACTGTAAACTGTACCTTCTGTATGTCCACAATAATATTCAGACCGTCAGCCTTCCAGTCATCTTTGTAAAAACCATTGCATAACGTTTCCAAGAAAATGGCTTTTTGAATATTCTCCGAAGCGGAGCAGACATGTTGCCGGCATGTTTGTCTGTTTTTTTTTACACAACATTCCCGCTTTAAAGCTCGACTCACTCGCTTAGCGCAAAGCATAACACCAAATAAAGTTTTGCTTCAGCGCAGTTTCACATTTACGGCAGATCCTTGTCTTGTTAAAGGTTTTGGCTGAAATCATTGCAACTGTTTGCGGTCCTAATTATCTCAACTTCTTGGAGTCTGAATTTCCACGTGCAATCAGTCAGGCGTGAACGTGTCAGTCTCAAATTACGCGGTACTATAAACGAAGCAACGTTTGTCATGAAAGACGTGAAAAAACTTCTATACTCTTACCAGAAAACTTCTACTGGGAAAGTGCAATCTTTTTGAATTAAAAGCCCTTTATGCATCAGTTCACGTAAATGGAAAGTGCTCGTTTTAATACCGGGAAATTAAGTTGCGCCCCCGCGGTATTTTTGTCAGCAATGAGACGTGTCTGGCTGACCGTTCACAGAATCTTGACTTTTTGATGAAGGCTTAAAATTTTGAATATGCCGCGGCGTAAAACTTAGAAAACCTCTGGCACCCAGGGTATTTACCAAAACCATCTTAAAAACCGTGTTTGTTTGTCATGAATTCGAATTTGTCACGTGTTAATCCTGGTGAAAGAAAGGGTAAAAATACGAAATATATTCACGCAAGAATTGTAGATTGTACACGTTCGCTTGCCGAAATTTCTATGCTTCGAAATTTCGGATCATGATATTTCGATAACCTGGTCCGAATTTTCGTTTAACAATAAACGAAATATCGTTGAAATGTCGCTCGCAGGTTGGCGATATTTCGTTTTGGATTCAAATTTTCGCGTATCTGCTCGATTCTTTGTCGAAATTTCGAACGAAAATTTACCCGAGACATTCGCAAGAACAAAGAGCGAAATTCGTCAAAATACGTTTGCAAGACTTTTGCACAATACTGTATATCAAAACTGCATCTTGGATGGTCACAGGTCTTCATGCTTACATGTAATAATAACCGCCTCACTGGTTAGCTCAGTTGGTAGATCACGCCTTAGTCAGGGACATATAAGCTGTTGGCCTTGTCTCCTTCCTCTTCTAAACTATATGAGGGGGACGTGAAAGAACCTAAATTGTGTTATTTTGAGAAAGAGTAGGGGATTGTCTCCCAACACAACAGCCAGGTATTCTGAGGTACTAACAATCACTCTTGATTGTAAACTGCATGGCAGTTTGTATCACAAAAATAACTGTGTGAAATGCATTTGAATATATATTCATATAGAATTTGTGCTAATATTTACCTTAATTGACATCTGCATGTCCCTTATATTTCTGATTCCACTTTCTAGATTCCATGACATGGTCAAAGCCAGCTGTTCGCGGTGCAGTGCCATTGCCTAGAAGTCTTCATTCTGCCACTACTATTAGCAATCGGTCAGTTCAGTAGTATGACTTGTATGTATTACATAAAATGAATTTGTTTAAAGTAAAATATTAGAGCAGTTAATTTCAATTGAGTGTTGAAAAGTAATTGTTTTCTAAGTTGGTTGGTTAGTTTTTATCTATAGCTGTGTTAACTTTGCCTCGTGATTGGTTGAAGTAAACCATTTGTGAGTTACTTCAGTTTGTGATTGGTTCGTCAATGTTTTTACTTGCTCCTGTGATTGGCCCACTGGTTTTAGTGTACAGCACTCAATTGAAAACCACTCTATTATCATTCAGTGGATTCAGGTATCTTATAGAAAAAAAATGTTTTGATTACTTCAATCTTTAAATATATGCTTTGTAGTAAGTATATAAATGAAAGTACAGGATTAATGTATTTAAAAAAATTCCCCTTTAGAGGGCAGGAATTTGATCTTAAAACAAAATATAAAAAATATAAAAAATATTAGTACTTTAACAGTAAATTTGTCGAACTGATTTTCCATCTTTCTATGAGCAATCAGTTTCTCCCCGATAGATGACCTCCAGATGTCCTTGTAGATGTGATAACCACATATGGCAGATGAAAAGGCAAACTTCTCACTGTGTTCTATGTTTTGATTTTGTTCTGTGTCCAGTTTTCTCTCTTCCAATAAAATGTGTGGTTACTAAGCTTTCAATTGATGAACGTGACTGCAAGCATGTTTTTGTTGACGTGAAATTCAGGACTACATTTAACTAACAATCGACCTTGGACGAAAAAGTACCTTCAAGCAAATGCTATGGAAAGTTCTATTGTATATGTGTACATGTAGGTAAGTGGACATGAAGTTTAAACACTTTTAGATTTAAAATTATGGGTAAAACTACGGAGTAATCTTGTTGAAAGTTCGACGGGGCAAGGAAGGTGATGCAGATTTCTAATCTTGATTTTCCTTTCAATTTTCTCTCCAAAATTTGAGCTTCTAAACTCGGGGTGCGGCTTTAAACTGCAAGTGCGGCTTATCTGCTGATGTTCACGGTAGTTGGAAGTAGCTGAATTTCGGGGGTTTTAGACACTGTTAAAGGATTTTCCACGGAGCAATCGCAAACAGAGACCATATGTTTACTAACTTCTAGTGAATGTCTCCCTTCACCTACGTCATTCCTCCCTGTTTTTTTTAACAGGTGTAATGGTGGCACTTTGTCATCAGAATCGGGTATACAATCACTCATAAAACAATCAAGGATTAATGCAAATTCATTTTTTTAGCAGAATTACTCAAAATTACCTTCTCTTTTCAAAAATAACATTTCCTAATCTTAAGATCAACTCACAAGTACATATGCGGTGGAATGGTTCTAATCAGCTAGCCCCAGTCTACTTTTAATAATTATTTACTTTACATCCAGCTTACCTAAAATTAGACATTATATTTGAGTCAGATCAGAACCACGATAACTGAATAATCCTCACATTCCCTAAAACAAGACGCTCATTACATCTTCAACTAATCTAGCAATTAAAGTCTGATTGGCTGGCACTTGACAGCACAAACAATAGACAGTGTTTCCTTTCGATTAGAAACTAATTTCTCTTTTCCTTTGTGCACTTCGCTACGCTTGTTTACTCACCCAAAGAGAAATGACATTTTAAAAATTGAGGGGCATTTTGATAGAAACCTCCAGCTTACAGTCCAATAAATATTTTATTTTGTTAATTTAAATGAAATTAAAGTTTAAAATAAGTATATTTACAAGTACATGTCAGGGCTTTCCATTTAAAAAAGAACTGACAGAAGTAGAATGGTTTGCTATAGGAGTAGAATGATTGAAGGTGATTGTGAAAAGATGAATACTTGATGTAGGTACAGTATCAATGAAAACAGATGTTGACAGGGGCTTATACAGTCGTCTATATCATTCTATAGATAGTTGACAACCAATGCATGTACTGATGATACTCTACCCACCCTCATCTGCGATGAGTGGGGATGCCAAGATTATTGAAAGGCTTGGTATTTGTGCTGATGCAAGTTGATATATTAATAATATGGTCAGCACATACTCAGCATTTTGTCTAAGCTGATTATAAAGATTAAATGTGTAAGTCTAGGTAGATTTTCCAAGTTTGGTTGCAGCAGAGTACTGTAATCTAGAACACCACTGAGATTTTTGAGAGGTGGAACATTAAACTTCAATATAATTATGATTTAGAAAATATATTTAATTTGTTAAAGTGGAGCAATTGTTTATTTCTTTTGATTGGTTTATACTAACTGTGTAGTTACTACAAATACATTACAAAGTAATTTTTAATGTAGAGAAAGCCCCATCTGGAGAATATAAAATCTCAATTGGGATTTCAAGTGCTGGTTTTCAATGGGAAAACATTTGAAATGTTTTGTTAATAGAAGAACTAATTAAAATGGAGTTGTTAAACACAGGCCCTGCATACATGTACATGTAGTAGGGGGGGGACAAATTTGAGTAGTGGGCATTCATTTAAAATTCAGGCTTCTGCAGTAAGTAATAAGAGTATTGTAGAAAACTTCAACTGGGCATGGTCATGTAGAGTACATAGAGAAAATTACTGGCCACCGGTGCTTTGGAAGAACTCTGAGTATATAATAGCCAATTACCTTGCAGGAGAAGAACACCATAAGCGTGATCAGACTGAGTTTGGGGACATTTGGATTATTATTAATGAGGTGGTGAGCTTTCACAAATCACAAAAATAAGAGAGCTCAGTATGGTTTGGGGGGATGGCCCCAGTTCTTTTTTATTCAAACATCTTCAAACTTGGTAAACATCCATGTGATTCATTTTGCCATTGGCTTTGAGCAATTTGCCAAATATTTTCCAAATGTCTTAAGATATCTTTGCCAATTAGGCCGAATTGTCCAAAATAAATTTCTGTATTAAACTCATCACCAATAGATGAGCTTGGAGGTAGGTGCCTTTCCAGGGTGGGGATGCACAAACGATTCAACCTACCGACGATGCAAGGAGGTTACCATGGCAACCGAATCACAGCCCACCACATGGCACCCATCACACTGACGATTCAGTGGAATACGTACCTAATCCTATACTTACCATTAGGGAGGGAGGGAGGGAGCACTGATCCGCAAAAATCAGCAAACAAGCAAAGCAAGCAATCAAGCAGAGATCCGCGACGATCAGCGATATGCTAAGAATGCCACAAACAAGCAATGTACTCGTGACACTAGCAAAACCCCTGGGCCACCCCAACCCCGTCTCGTATGGGGACGACCGCTGGTCAGCATTGTCTCGAGGTTAACTATGCCTAAATTACATTTAGCCACAATTATATGCAATAAAATAATATTTTATTTGCTTGCAAGATGTTTTTGTTCAAGAAATCTTAAAAATGTCATGTACATAAACATTTAAATGCAAAGAAAATTTTTATTGGTGTGACCTCTCCCAGGATGTAAAAAAATACATTTGAATTCAATTAAATTTACACATGTGACCCCAGGCCTTCAAGCAGTTTACAAAATGGCTAATATTGTTTTAGTAAAAAGATTTGAAACATTTGTGTGAACAAGGCCTTTACGTTAGTCAGAGTACATTGTTTCACATTCCATTGCTTAATGAGTTCCATTTTCTTCAGGGCCAACCCTGCCAGTTGAATTTGATAATAAAACATTTACAGGAAATAATATTATACCATCATTAATTTTGCACCTATCCATGAATGCACATGATCGAAACATGTTTCATGATGATGTCAAACAATCTTTCGTCCACCTACATGTCAAGTTGTGGTGCCAGTTTGCTGAGAGCATTCAATGACAGTTTGGTGTTTATTCAGGCTGGCCAGTTGTCATTGATAACAATTTGTGCTGAGAAAATTTGTTATTCAGTTAATAAGTGTGGTTGAAATTTTCAATTATCTGCCAACAATTCTTATATAATTCTCTTAGCCTTTTAGATTCAGAACTCATGCTCACTGTGAATAAAACTTTTAAATGAAACTTACAAAAAAAGTATATGGCAACAACACTAAATACTGCCAAGACAGGTGGCAAAACGTGATGAGTAGGTGGACAAAACATTAATGTTTGACATTATGGTGAAACACGTTTCAGTCATGTGCATTCATGGCTAGGTGCATATGACAGTAGAAACCCATTATTGACTCATTATCTGAATGTTTGCAAACTGTTGTTGCATGGACTGCATCAACTGCTGCTGCAGGCAATATAATTTGCAATGATTTTGTGCAATGGATGGTAGAAATCCATTAATGACTATCATCATCCGAATGTTTGCAAACCGTAGTTGCATACACTGCGTCAACTGCTGCTGCAGGCATATTTTAATTTGAAATGATTTTGCCAACAGGATGTTCGTATTTGGTGGATGGGTACCATTAGTCATGGATGAGGTGAAGGGCACTCAACATGAAAAGGAGTGGAAGTGCACCAATTCCCTAGCTTGTCTTAACTTGGGTATGTTTGATAGATCAGATTTTGTATGTCCATTGAGTGAGACAAACTAGGGCATGTCTAGCAATAAACAGAAGTTATTAGTCAGCTAGGCATCTGATATGGCTGTATATTTGTACAAGTCATGTGTACTTTGGTGAACCTTTAGGGGACAGAGTATTGTTATAATTATTAAGCACCCTCCCATGTTTAATCTAGTAAGAGAGTCTGAATATATGAATTAAAAGAAGGATGTGCTTCAGGTTTATTATCATTGAAGTAATTCCCTAAAAGTATTATTAATATTAAACACAGAGTTCACAGAGAACACAGAGTATAAATAAAGTATTAAACACAGAGATCACAGAGTATAAATAGGTTAGCCCCTTTTCAAACATGGCGAGCTCAAAATTTAAAATTCAAATTGCTGAGCAGTGAAGAAAGCAAGTGAGCATATCAGCCTCTCCTTTGAAATGCTAGATTATTAAGGTTTAAAATTAAACAAGTTGTCTATTTCTGACTGCCAATGGTATTTTATAACTGTTTGCAAACTCTGTAGCCCTTACTCTGAAGTTCACATTTTTGTGTTTCATTTGAATTTTGTGCGATAAGCAATCAGTAGGAAGCAATCAGTAGGAAGCAATCAGTAGGAAGCACTCAAGCGGAGCATCATGCAGATGTTCACTCCACAAAGGCCAATTGACAACTGAAGGGTGACAAACTCCCAGGGGCTCCCCTTTTTATACCGCAACATTGTGTTAATAAGCACCTTCCTGCAATTATGGGCTTCCCTTGAATTTGAAATAAGTGCATTGGCTGCTTAATTATTGAGGAAATATGGTGTACTAATTACAGGGTTTTCAATAAGTGCTGACAGCAGATGTAATAGCGTTGCGCACAGATGACGTCACAAAATGTAGACCCCCCGCCAAGACTCAGACAAATTTACCACTTTTCGCGTTAGAACTTACAAGAATTGACCAGCACTTCAGTTCGTCGTCTGACTATTCTACCAGAAATGACGGCTTTCCTGCAATATATTTCGAAAGAAAACCTGATGATTGTACTGTCGAACAGCTTAAACGTTGGCTAAAATACAGAGGATTGAAACAAAGCGACAAACGGCGATCTTATCAAGAGAGTTTCGAGTCTGGGGAGTGGGGGTGCAAAGATGGCGTGAAATACAGTGTTTGTATGGGAATCCGATGCCAAATAATTTCCGTCAAATCGAATTTCGGAAATATTCACTGTCTGCAAACTTAAGATACCAGGTAAGAGATTAACTGATCAAAATGTGAGGGATGTAGTTGTACTGGGAAGCGTGCAATCGTGGCATCGGATTCCCATACAAACACTGTATTTCGCGCCATATTTCCCCGGCTCCTACAAGCCTAGACTGCTAGAGTGGTCAGTGGAAATTATCTTGGACTGGCCTATTCGTTGCCGTAAACCACGTTTAATATAGTCAAGCTCTAACTGAATCCCAAACTTATCTTTTCCCATTGAATATCGTTGTAAGACTTCACCTAAACTTTGAAAAGTCAGGTTTTCCGTAAGAGATTCATCGGCGAATGCGAATATTGACTATATATTGTAGCCAGCAAGTAACTTAATATTTGAAATTCTTTAAAATAAAATTCATCGGAGACCAAAGCTAATGTAATGGGTGGAAAATAGATACCAACTGTGCAAGATTTTGAACAGACTAACAAAAGTACGAGCTAATCATTTATGGTTCGACAAAGCTTCACAGACAAATGTGCCCGGAATTATATTTTCTCTGTAAATGTAATATTTCTCTGTACAAATGATATTTTTGTTTGCAAATTTATAGCTTTGTAAGAAAAAACAAATTACCCTAAAATTAAGCAGTCTTGCTTTATATGTTGATGTGCTCTTTCAAGCTATTATATTGTTTTGCATTTGTCGAGTTTTCAAATTACCTGCAAGATACCCATTCCGTGCGACATTTCGAAAATAATTTTAAAACTTCATTTGTGTTCGTAAAATAAATCAAACCATTGTAGATGACGAACATGAGTCAGTTCGCTTCAAAACTTTACTTCAAATCCATAAATTCAAGTAAACTATGGTTGAACTGTAATTCCTTCTCGCTATGTTTACTGGCGGGTAGAGTATAGTTCAGACAAACTCCCCCTTGCATTTCAATGCACTTGTCTCGTTATTATTCTGTGTTTTTGAAGTCTCCTGTACAAACATTTATCCAACGCTGACATTTCTCACTGAGTTTTGGAACGGAAAAGCACTGAGAAAAGATGAGAAACTCTGCTAGCGGTGTACCAATCGATGCTTCCATCTCTGAGAGGATTTCTCTTTGACCGATTTATGAAGGTTTTTATACATCTAGAGTAACTCTTATATATCCCCCAGCAACAGTTCTTGGTAGTTACCATTACTGATATGACTGGGAATCTTATTTCAGGTATTTCTTCTTTTTTTGATCGAAAAACCTATGAATCATGTCCTAACACGACTCTCAAAGTCACTGAAATACTGTAAACAGCCGCGTGTGTTTGTCTGATTTTTGCGGGGGGTCTCTTTTCAGACAATCTATTTTTAGTAACTGTGCGCAGCGCTATTCACTACATCTTATACTCTGGTTGTTGGTTTGAATTGGCAGCTTCTTTTCCCATGTAAAGGGGAGGGTTAGAAGTGGCAGTACTTCACAGTATGTGCCAGCTACAATGTATGTGAAAACGTATTGAAAATCCTGAAATAGCTTCTAGGGGAGTCAGGGTGGTGCAGTGGTTAAGCCCTTTGCCTCTCACCTCTGTGGCCCAGGTTCGATCTCCGGATATGACACCATAAATTATTGATATCTTGCCCTTGTTGCAAGGGTTTTTCTCTGGGTTCTTTGGTTTTCCTCCCTCCAGAAAAACCAACATGCTAAATTCCAATTCGATCTGTGGATTAGCCAGGTCCTGACTTTGATCAGCCTCTATGGTTGTTTCAGAGACCATTAGAAATTCAGATTTTTTTTTTATAATGACAGATTCCCTATTGGATGTACATGTAATTCAGTATCATTAATATTGTACTGCTTCTGATTATATTTGTAGAAACCATGAACTGGGAAAATGTAGTTGTGGATCAGTTTGATGAGCTGATTCCAAGAGCAAGAGCTGGGCACTGTTCAGTATCTGTGAGTACTAACTATTCTGTTCTGAGATTATGGACTTCAAAACTCAAAACTTCTCAGATATTTCATTTTACAGCTGCATTTTTATTGTGACAACCCTTAATTTAATCACACCTGTAATTAATTTACATGTATAGTAGACTAAATTATACTTTTTCATCTCCAGTCAGCTACTGCAATCTTACATGTACCTGCTAATCTGATACTTCTTAGTAGAAACCAACTGATGTTCTATTATGAATCCTGCAATCTGATTGGCTATAAAGCTTAGTGAAAAAGCCAGTTTTCAAATTAAAGGAAAACAATGGCCACCAAGTCATCTAATTGCAAAAAAAAGTCTTCTTGTTTCACTTTAAGGTTGAACAACTAGTTGTTTTTTACTAAAACAATTAGACTACTCGCTCTCAGTTTCTATGGTTGGTATTGTTGACTTGGAACTACATGTAAATGTATGATAGTCTACTATTGATAGAATCTTCTAGCTCATAGTTTAATTTATTGTTAAATAGAGATGATTGTACTAGACAGTTCTTCTGCCACTGTTAGCTTTCTGCTATAAAAACAGTACATGTACATGTAAGCTCTTGGAATTTGAAAGAGAGTTAAGGTATCAAGAGCCCTTCAAGAGCGCTTCCCAAAAAAAAAAACGTTTAATTGCGCGCGTTAAATTCAAGAAAACTCCTACAAAGTATATATTTTCTGAAAGCTTTAATAAACATAGATTGTAGAAAACAGCTTGATTTTCCTTATTACTAAATACTCTTTTATTTATTGTGATTTTAATCCAATTTCACCATACCTTATACCTGGAGCTCCTGTCCCTCGGGAATTGGACGGAAATCCGCGCTGAAACGACCTTCATAAAGTAGAGATATTGATCTAAAAAAGGGTTTCTCAGTTTTCTGATATCTTATTCCGTCGCGAAAATAATCAACTGCAAAGATCTGGAACACCTTTTTTAGGGGTTGAAGAAAGAAACATGAATTCAAAGTATCTCAAGAACAAAAAAACGCATCAAAAAACTGAGACACCCTTTTTTGTCAACATATTGATCTAGCCATATGCCAATTTTCAATCCAATCGATTAAAATCTAGAGGGACAGGAGCTCCGAACTCATGCTACAAAACTTGCATTTGAACGCCGTGAAAAATGGTTTCAAAGTTTCCTGGCATCCCACTGAGGTTTGTTGACACAATTAACTTATCTGTCATTAAGAATGTCATTTTTCCAGTATTTGATGTTGAGCAGTAGGTATAGTGATTTGAAACACAATGCCATGTTGCTCATGGATTTTGTGCGCCTCTGTGAAGGACTACGCAGACCACGATAAGTTAGCTCTTCAGTGCGATTAGTATATCGCAGTAGACAAGTTCAATTTTAGCGTTACCATTTGTTATGGTATTTCACAGAAATCATGAGTGCACAGAGAAGGCAAAGACGAAGAAAGCGTAAAGAAACAGA
The DNA here is from genome assembly GCA_030867875.1 of Actinernus sp. WN-2022. Taxonomy (NCBI): domain Eukaryota; kingdom Metazoa; phylum Cnidaria; class Anthozoa; order Actiniaria; family Actinernidae; genus Actinernus; species Actinernus sp. WN-2022. The sequence continues at coordinate 25,278,815 of JAOWCC010001589.1, forward strand.
CCAAACCAGTACAATAACTGTTACGGAAGATCTTGTTCGGTTTCAGTCAGTTCTTTGTCTTCGGCTATCGAAGGCGAATCTACAGTCGAAACTTAGTGGCAAAGTTTATTGGCTCTTTCAACTTAGGATTGACTTTGCAGAATCTGCAACTTCTGCCCACTGATTAACCAAGATCCCTTTCCGTCAGCGGCGACTTTCCTTTCTTTGCGGAAGAAAACGGACAAAAGCCCTCCCTTATATAGCTTAATTCGTAATTTGAAGCTGCCAATTGAAATTACTATTAATAAAAGTAGATTTTAGATATGATTTCTGTGTGAAACCTAAATGAGTATTTGCAACTCGACGACTTCAAGACGAGCTAGACAAGTGAGCATGTTTCGTGTTTATTTATAAAAGATTCACGTGTTTTTTTGCGGTTTCCATGAGAACGCTCACAAGTGTTAATAAGCTGATGACAGAGCCTGCTTTCCCGTCCATATTTCTTTTCGGCGTAATTTCTCGTTGAAAATAAAATGTTTTGAAATTCTATTTTGACTAAACTGTAGAATTAACTTTGAACATTCTAAAAAATCAATAAGATTTTTTTCACCAAATTTTTCGCATAAAGGACTCCTGATACCTTAACAGTCCGATTTTACCTGTAATGCAGCTATAAATGTTAAGCCCAAAAAGGGGGGGGGGGCAAGGCAGGCAAGTAAGGGATGGAGATTTGACATTTTCTCCCATCTTTCTCAAAGGCATTGCCTTACCTAGCTAGCTTTTCGTTTTTATTCAGTCTATTATTATTTTGGACTCCCACTCACGTAAAAGTCTTTTTACGAAGTGCCAATAAACAATCGCTGTCTGTCTGTCAGCCCCCAAAAAGTCAAATTCCTCACCCTTCGGACAACATCTTTGGTCAATACATGTACAGTAGAACTCTGCTAACTCGAACTTGGTTAACTCGAACTCCCCACTACAGTGTATCTCAAACTCAAACTCTTTCCCCCTGTTTTTACAGTCATTTGCTACATGTATCAGCTAACTCAAACCCGGATAACTCAAACTCCCACTAACTTGAACTATTTTTGGTTTCCCTTGGGAGTTCGAGTTAGTGGGATTCTACTGTAATATCAAAATTCCCCACCCACTGCCCTACCTTCCTTATGTTTCTTATAAATAACATTACCCTGGGACAGGCAGTGTACTACAGTATGTCAAAATCCTCACCCTCTGGGTAGCCCTGCCTGTCAAATCCCCACCCCTCGCCCCTTGCTTAACATTGACAGATGCATAAGTACAAAAGCCATCTGCAACTGGAGTCCAGGAAATCTAAAGAAATGTTGTAATACAATAATTGGGTGCCAGGCATAGCAGCAAATGAACACTGTTCCATTTGGTGATTGTAGATGAGCACAAGACTGTATATATGGAGTGGGAGAGATGGTTACAGAAAAGCCTGGAATAATCAGGTACACATGCATGTAACTGTATACATTGTATGCAGGGCACCAGTGGCTACTTTGTGGCAAATCGGTGGCTATTTTTTCTCCACTAGTTTTTACATACGATTTTTACACAATGTTTTTACAGGAACTAGTCACCCATCATATTTTTTTCCCCAGTTTGATCTTTGAAACTGCTGAGAGTTCCATCATAATGTCACAGCCACCTACCATCTGCCATATGTTAACCATATGCTCTGAAATATGTTGAAACCCCTGATATGCTCTGTGACAAAGTTGATAAAATGAAATAAATAAACAAAGTGGCATCTGTTCAAGAAAAATAATATTCATGACAGTTATTTATTAAATAATGTTATTTTATTCTCAAGGTGTGCTGCAAGGACCTTTGGTTTCTTGAAACAGGTGGGAGATTGAAAGAGCAATAATTCAATAGCTTGTGAACAGTGTGTGTAAAATGAAAGTTTCTACACCTACCTACAGTAATTTTGTAAATTTATTGATGGTCATAATTTTGCAAGATCTATTTATCATTACAGAAAAGCCACCATCACCAAGCAGAGTACAGCTAGTTCGTGCCAGCACCTCCACCCTCGAGGTGTGCTGGGGTTGTGTCTCTACAGGTTAGTTGTGCTTAGTTAGAGCAGTTTTTCATTGAGTGTCGTAAAACCAAAAAGAGCCCATCATGGGAGTGGAGTACATGTAATTCATGATTGATTTTACATGTACTTCAACCACTCACAATGAAAAGTCAATGCAATCGTGGATATTAACTCTCTAAAACAATTGATTGTGTTGATTGATTGCATGGTGGACCAAAACGATGTTTGGTTTTTCTTTAGGATTAGAAATAAGTTTTATTAAGTCGATTTCTATTAATAAATGTCTTTTAAAAATATTCTTCCTCTTGTCATCGTTTTAATATAAGCAATCAGTAAGCAGCTTTATTTATTACAAAACATTTTTCACTGTCAATAGAAAAGCTAAGCAAACACACAACCAAAGCAATCCCCAAATTACTGTCAAAACTCAATAGGCCTTTTGCAGGAAACATTCACGTGTTTATAATACATGTATAATACTTCATTAACAAATGAACTGAGCTCGTAGCAAGCCATCTTCAAAAACGCAGTTTTAGAAAGATCGACATTCGTTTGGAGGTGGGAAATAGCATTTACAAACAGGTTTTGCCAGTAACACTGAAGTCAGATATATTTTTTGCCATCCAATACAACTACGTGATTGCATTCCTGCAAAAGGCCTATTGAAAACCACTCTAACAGAACTTCAACTTTGATTGTCTCTGATTGGTTGAATAATTACAAACCATTTTCCCAGCCAATAAAAATGCAGAGCAAGCACAAAACCAAAGCAATCACCAAATTACTGTCAAAACTCAATTGAAAAGACCAATTGAAAAGACTTCGATTGTCTCTGATTGGTTGAATAATTACAAACCATTTTCCCAGCCAATAAAAATGCAGAGCAAGCACAAAACCAAAGCAATCACCAAATTACTGTCAAAACTCAATTGAAAAGACCAATTGAAAATACTTTGATTGTCTCTGATTGGTTGAATAATTACAAACCATTTTCACAGCCAATAAAAATGCAGAGCAAGCACAAAACCAAAGCAATCACCAAATTACTGTCAAAACTCAATTGAAAAGACCAATTGAAAATACTTTGATTGTCTCTGATTGGTTGAATAATTACAAACCATTTTCACAGCCAATAAAAATGCAGAGCAAACAAAACCAAAGCAATCACCAAATTACTGTCAACGCTCAATTGAAAACCACTCTCTACTGCTGTAAGTGAAAAATTGATCTTACAGCAAGAATGATGCATAGATATTGTACGTAACTACATGTAGGGCTCAAATTTACAGCTACAACTGTATCTGATTTCATGCAAGACCAGTAAATGTGTTTATATTGGCCATTCGTAATTAGTGCCTTCGCTAAGGAATTGATAGCATTGGTATATAAACTTGTTTACTCGTCTTGCTCGTCACTTGATGCAATCAGTTATGCATCATAATAATTATTATACATGTATGCTTCTTCGCTTTTTCCACAGTAATGTTTCCTTGCTCAATAACTAGCACAATTGTACAACGTTGTATTAGTACACTTGTCTCCAATAAACAGAAGTGGTTTGCGCTCTCCTATACCATGTTGTTTGATGGAGAATATACAATATAAACGTTTTCTGTGCGGCGGAGCGCAGTGACAGAGCACAGAATTACAAATAATTGAATGTAGACTCGAAAACCAGTTTCGTTTTTAGATTTCGAATGTTGACCCACAGCAGACTCGAAAGCCTTGCTATTTTCAGCACTAAATTAGCAAATCAAAAAAGGAACGTCATCAATCAGTACATGTATGTCATAAAATTTAATTTCATTCTGTAAGATTTGATATGCTGCTGGAGTTTATTTTGATGCAAATAGTTGCATTTGTTCTTTCCCGACACATTGTAGATTTCAAACCAATCCATGTGAAGGCTTTGAAAAGTCCATTGTAATAGCTGATATTACGGTTGAGTCTAAAAATATCAGATTCAGCGGTATTGACCCGAATGCCTCTTCGATGTAATGAAGCACCATTGAAACCATCATTCTTGAATAGTGCTTTATTATGTCAAAGTGAGGTGTTCGGGTCAATTCCACTGAAACTGCTATTGTCTGTGTTACTGGTCTCGCATGAGATCACATAGCTGCAACGGTACATATCCCGTTAACCAACAATAACTAGTTTTCAGTGTAAGGTTACTAAGAATTTCTTTACGTAACCTAAAGTGGTTAATAAAATTTGTGACCTAATATAACTCTACATCCAGAGAAAGCCCATTACGAAGGATTCTTAGACAGTCAAATCTCACAGGTGGTTACTAAAATGTTTGTCCACTACCCCGAATGGTTAATTTTTCTCAAAGTTAAATAATATTGGAGCCCTGCAAACCACGTAATAAAATTATATTATCCATGCTACTATGTACATGTATAAGCTTAAGTATTTTTTAATCTCCAGCTGAAGCATATTTACTGCAGCTACAAAAATACGAGATGCCACCAAGTCCAGCTGCCCCACCACAGACCCTCACACCCCAGATACCAATGAAACAACCCATTGCTGCAGCCAGCCCCAGTCGTGGCCAGAGTCCAGCTATTAGGCCCAGTATCTCCCCCCTCAAGCCCACAACACTTGTTTCTATGGCATGCGCAAGCCCTGTAAAGTTCCAAGCCAAGCCTATTGCCCCGGCCAGTGCTGTTATGCCAGCACCAGTGATTCCAACAGCAGTTGCAGGGTCCACTCCAAAGATTGTTGTAAGTCCTTTTAAAGCTACTCCACAGTTACCCACTTCTGAGATCTCTAAGGCGAGCCCACAGGAAGCATCACAGCAACAGGCTTCCAAAAGCCCCATTGCAAGCCCTCCAAAGAGCCAGGTGAAAGCAGCAACTTTAGTATCACCTACACAGAAAAAGGTGGCACTAGCTTCTGCTACGGGATCATCTAACACACCCTCAAAACAAGTCCTTCCTGCTCATGCTGTAATCCAGCAAGCTGGTGTGACACAAGGTCTGGTAATCCGCACACCCATGCAGCTCCCCCCTGGTATTCAGGCTACAATGACCACTAATGCACAGGGAATACCTGTGATGAGACTTCATGCCCCTGGCCTGCAGTCTAACAGTCCTGTTACCCTAGTAACCTCCCAGGTTGGAGCTGCACAACGTCAGGGGACACCTATTGTAAAGGTTGGAACCCCTGTATCAGGAACAGTAACAGGTACAGGTAGTCAAGGAACAGTGGTGAAGCTCCCAGTTCAAAGTGGCAGTGTCTCGGCATTGGGGACCACTATCATGAAGATAACCACAACAGGTCAGACAGTGCCGTCTTCATCAGTAGCTCAGACTAGCAGCCAGGCAATTCTTAGACAGCATGTGCCAGTAACAATACCAGCAAACCTACCACCTGGTATGCAGATTAAAGTCTTGAGTCCACAGGGACACATCACAGCTGTCGGACAGGGAGGAATACCAGTTCAGATTGCCTTGAAAAATGTCAGAACACAGCTTCCAGCTGGGGTCCAAGTTCATCAGGTCAAGCCTGGATCTCCTACTATCCTGCAGTTGCCACTTTCTGCATCATCTATTAAACCTGCTGCTACTATAGGCACTCAAATTACTACACAGCTCAGTCAGGCATCTATCGCCTCCTTAGCAAAAATGGTCTCCACAACCACCCCTACAAAAGTTGTTTTTGTTACGCAGGCACCAACAGCAGAACGACAGCCTGCTAAGACTCCTGGGATGACTGTGGTCACACAGCTTGGATCGCAACCCAAAATTGTAGCTCTAGTTCCAAAATCGTCAGGGACTGCTTCCCAGGCACCCACTTCTGGAACAGTCAAAGTAGCTGTAAACAGGCCTGTCGTGTCTGCAGTACACAGTAGCACTCAACCAACAAAGGTACTCAACACAAGACCCAGTGTGACAGTGCCTCCAGCACCTTCCCAAGCTAAGCCATCTGTTATTATGGGGTCTAACCCACCCAGAGTTGATCATGTCACGAGTGCCACTGCTACACCTTTGGTGAAGCCTGCTCCTAGTACTGTTATACCTGTTGCACCATCGTCTACCAGCAGAACTGCAACAGTGCCTTTGGTAACGAGCAGAACCAATGTTGGGACAACAAGTGTCCCAGCCTCAACTCAGAGCATCACTAAGCCACAGGTACCATTAAGTTCTTCCATCGTGTCCTCCACAGCTATTACTGCCACACTAATTGCAACATTACCCAGTCCTGTCTTCAAGAACACCAAGACAATCACTGCTGCGCCAAAGCCTATGACTGTGGTTAATGCTGGGATTTCATCAGCACCAACTATTATGTCAATGAATAAAGTATCCATACCCGTTTCAACACCAGTGATTTCCTCCTTGACGACACCCTTGGTCTCTGCTACCATACCCAGCCCCAGTCAGGCATCAGCTCGAGTTTCTACCAGTGTACCTGCTTCTGCAGCTGCAGTAGCAGTAGCAAGAGGCTCACTTCTGTCACTTGGGGTCTCAAAGGTGGTAGGAGGGATTTCCCAGCTAGGAACGGCCTCTCCACTCACCACATTAGCCAATGTTGCTACAACAGGAGGGGTCTCTGGGGGCTCTATGCTTCCTGTAAATGGAAATATGATTGGGAAAGCTGTGCGGACACCTCTCATTGCACAACAAAAGGTAGGCTGCCCCCCCCCCCCCCCCTAAGGGGGATACTTCCATAAATAAGCTATACGGGTATGTGATGCCACAAAGGTATGGTTTTCGAGCTGTTTTAGTCGGAAATAGGGTCATAAATTTCGCATTTTTAGTCTGGAATAGAGTGATCTTGACAGGGAAGTATGAGACTGCATATCTTCATATATTTCTCTTGTTATGAAATAGAGTACATGTCTGAAAAAGGGTATAGAAAATCTTATATTTTGGTCTGAAATAGGGTCAGGGGAGAACCCCTCTCTCTCTCTCTCTCTCCCGGGGCTGACTGCAGAGCCCATGATTATTAACTAGCAGGGACCCATTTTACGCGTGCAGATCAACAGCTCGGGCTGCATGTGGTATGAGCGTTACACATGGACAGACCAACACTTATAAATATAAAATACGTCACATCAAGCTTATGTTTACTTGATGTAACACTAGAACCCAAGGCAGAACAGAATGACACAAGCCAGGAAAATACAGCAACAGAACATCTGGTATGATGTGGGCATCATCAAAGGGACCTCCGTGCTGGTCACTCACTATCACCTGGCATTAGACAGCAACAGCAAGGAGGTTAGAGCTTTGTCTTCAGTTTAAGCCCATATTAGCATAACCCAGCAGCCTTCTAATGGCAAAGTCGCCATCTGATTGGCTAGCCAGGTGCTGTCTGTCAATCGATAGTCGACCGTGCTCATGCAGCAGACAAAAATCACTTAGAAAAATACTCTTTGCGAGTGTTTTCACAGTTTTATCCATCGCTAAGTTGATAGAACGGTATGCTAAAACAATTAGACTTATCGCTCTTTGTTTTTATCGACTTTGATAGTTGACTCGTAGCTGCACCTCTCACCATAGTTCACCATAAAATTTTGGCGCGCGCTCATTGGCCAAAAGCGATCACGTGACGTGATAGTTGTCGTCCACGGAGGCAAACTATCAGGCGTTATAGTTCACCACAAACTTTTGGCGCGCGCTCATTGGCTAAAAGCGATCACGTGACGTGATAGTTGTCGTCCACGGATGCAAACTATTAGGCGTTATAGTTCACCACAAACTTTTGGCACGCGCTCATTGGCTAAAAGCGATCACGTGACGTGATAGTTGTCGTCCGCGGAGGCAAACTATCAGGCGTTATAGTTCACCACAAACTATCGGCTGATAGTTTCCCTTGGAAATTTGATGTTCTTAAAACTAGCATATATATTTGTTTTAAGAACATCAAATTTCCGCGGGCAACTATCAGCCGATAGTTCCTCGACGGACACAGTCTATTTGTATAATAGTGCCCGCTGAGCACGAAAGACAATTTTGTGTTGAACAATAACGCAAATAGACTGTGTCTGTCTCGGACCTATTGGCTGATTGGTCAGTTCCCTTGGAAATTTGATGTTCTTAAAACTACACCTTTGGACATGACTCTTGCAACACTAATCCTTTAATTGTTATGGACCAGAAGCAGCGCGCAACCCTGAAGTTCCTCTCTCCCCCCTTCCACCCCCCATTCAATGTTGGGGAAAAAAAGCGACCAAACCAGTACGAAAGTTTATCCAACATTGAAATGAGGGGGTGCGGGGGACGTATTACAACTATTCATGTCCAAAGCTGTCTGAGAATAGACATTCATTAACGTCACGCGACGTTTAATTAAACCAGTGAACTACTGTTGTGGGACTTTATAGGTTGTAGCCATTATATTCACGGGAAAAAACTCATTAGAAAATAGTAAGGTTTCACAATCGACTAGAATTATTATTCATGGGATATTTTTCAGAGTAGAGCAAGTAAAATGTTGAATTAGATGCTTTAAACTACTGCTAATTCGGGTTGTGTTATCGACCTGCAACCCAAACTAAATTCGATTGAGAGTCACATGTAGTTTAACACAATTTAAAGTAGGAGATACATCATTTCTTGCCGTGTTTTTATTCATTTGTAATGTCTCTGTTTTTAGTAGTTTTTTAGTAGTACTAAAGTCAAAGATGATAATGGCTATTATAACAATTAATGGATATTAATCTAATTACAGGCGAGTCTTTGCAGATAAGACGCGCCGTGTACGAGTTTATGTTTTTATAAGCGAGTTTATTGGCAGTACTACCACCATCATAATTACTAAAAATGTACTCCCATATGTCAATTAATAATAATGTTATAAAAATGTATTTACAGTTCTTTTAAAAAACAAATCTAAATGAACGAATTTCAGATTATAATCAGCCATGTAAGTATTGATGATCTACTTAGCCTTATTGTCCTGTTCGACATGAAAACGAGGCAAAATTGCCGTTCGTTATTTGTTTTTCTTTCATGGTTGTCACATTGGTGAACGAAACTTCAAAAAGCATACATAATTAATGACCATTTTGTTCAATTAGATGAAGCAAATCACTCACGTTTATGCGCCTTTATACCCGGTAAGACGAAAGAGTCTATACGACTTTTCACTGTAGTGAGGTCTTTTTCCTTTGTTGAACAAAGGAAAAAGGCTTCAACAATGACGTTTTATATAGGGCCACACTTGTACAGTGAAACATCTTATAGAGACCCTCCTAGTCAATCCTTATAAGGCTTCACCATGAAACTTTATGAAGACCCTCGTACGTACAGTCAAAATCTTTAAAAAGACCCTAGCGGAGAGTTTCTGTTCATAAGATGAGACTCGGGGTTGCTCAACCAACAACGTAAGTGCACCCAAGAACAAATGCCCCGTGGCTCACAGCTCACAGGTATTAATACGCAACCGGCCTAACATTATGGGACTCAAATTTTCGCTCCGTATCCCAACTGCGCATGTCGTTACACACAACGTAGCTATAAAACCTCGTGTTACAGCAAATGTACGTTGAATAACTTGTAAAGAATATAATTTTGAACAACAGTACCTTAACTTTAGCGGGTTTTGTAACGGTTAACCACGGATTACCACGATTTACCAATTGAATTAAAAGTATGATCTTAGCAGTCTTTGTTTATTGTAAAGTTGTTGGTAAATCGTGGTTAACCGTGGTAACGCGTCCATTTAACGGGTAATCCGAGGGTAAACCGATGGTAATCCAAAGTAAAGTCGAACATTTTAGTAACAACTTTAAATCAGTTCGTTTGACATTTCCAAGTAATTATTTATTGAACTACAACGAAGCCGTTAAGTAAGTACTTAACAAAAAGCTGATATGTAGTGTTAACAACATGAGCGAGAGTGTTGTATCGACCTATGCTAACTCGAGCTCTACTCTACGAGTCTCTACTTATAAAAAAGAAACTATATACTATTTAAAAATATGTGAAATTGTGATGGAAAACGTAACATATAGAGTTCAGCTCTATAGTTTACTTAACGGTCATGCGCCATGTCTCCAAAAACAGGTTCCACACTGATTAGACGGTCTCTATGCAATATAAAAGTCACCCAACGAGTATAAGGGAAGTCCTTGATAGGTTGTGAGACCTCCCCCAACAGATACTAGCATAGCAGTGTTTGTTGGTACAGAATTGCTGATTAAAACATCAGTGTCTGTATCAGTGACACGACATACGAGTATCAGTGATACATACGTTTATGTTTATTAATAAGAATCTGTATATCTGATACAGCACTGATATTTTATTAATCACTGTTGTATCAATCAAGCACTAAGTAGGGACTGAATATCTAATCAGTTATGTATGCGAGTTTACAGAGATATATATTCATGTGACTAGAATGCTGCGTTTGGATTGGTTAGCAATCATGAATTATTAATGAATTTTACAATGCAGTTTATTTTATAATTGTTCAGTTCTCGGACATTATTAGGCATTCGCGATGACAACAAATGATAAATGCTTCTCAGAACTTGACGTAGGGACAGGTTTTAACGCTTTCCCACAGGAATTTTGCCTCGAAATACCATTCTCATTAATCAAAATGTAATCCAAAGTATTCTTTGTGTGTAGAGTAGCTGAACTCAATATAAATACTGTTTTAAAGCTGAGCGAACGTGCGAGAGTTTGGTACTTCCATCATATCACTCCCAATGATTTTGTCACAAACGCGTGCGTTACATTAATTTTTGATAAGAGAGCCGGCACCCAGCAAACTTTAACTGCACCTCTGCCAAGTTTTGCCAGCTACATTTTTTATGGGACCCTAACTAGTATACAAAAGGATTACGCTATAATTACCCACCTCTACTTCAAATCTTCACACTCTCAGCCCAACATGATTCAGGATGGTTACGAAGGCCTATGCCTCCCCACCCTTTGGTACACTGGGTGATGTCCCAGTCCCTCTCTTTTCCCTCCCCTCCCCTTCCCCCTCCCTTACGCCAGTACGCAGGGTAACTGAGTGAAGGCTGCTAGAATCCAAGACAACGTGCTTTATATACTTGTAGCAATTTAATAGCGAAGATGCGCTTGCTTTACGTACATGTATTTAGTTCGTTGATTGTTGTTATCTCCTCCCTCATTACATTTATATGTTTTTTGAATTTGTTATTATTTTCGCTAGCCTGAAATTGACGTGGTGGGTACAGAACAGACGTCGCCCAAGAGACAAGAGCTGCAGTCAGGCACTGCATACAAATTCCGAGTTGCAGCCATCAATGCGTGCGGTAGAGGCCCATTCAGTGATGTGTCCGCATTCAAGACGTGTTTACCAGGTGAATTATCACTTACGAAAACTCTTACTGTGCGACTTCTGTAACCGGGGCTACTTAGACAACGAATACCAATCACATTGTAGAACGAAAACAAAGCTTTACAAATTACGTTTATTTGAGCCAGTGTCGAGTACTACTCAGTAGCATTTCAAATTGCTTAAACTTCGATCTGGTAAAAGGCAAATTCCGTGGACTAGTTCTGTAGCCGAAGTCTATTGAATGAAGAAAATATTGTGGCTGTGCTAAGATTTGTAAGCTGGAATGCTTTATTTTCGTTTTGTGATGTATTTAGTTCTCATTGTCTCATTGTAAAGGCGCTTGACATATTTACGCTGTTTGGCAGATGCCACTCGTCCTTATCGCTGATTCTAATATTATTGGTCACGTTGGCGACTAAGCCATTCAAATGCTGAATATTCTCATTTTATCCAATGAGAATTGTGGTAGGACACAAGGCACGTGTGAGTGATGTAAGCCTCGATTCCAACTGATTATCAAGTCTGCGTCGCTAAAATAGAAAAGTTACCTACAAAGAAAGATGGCGGCATGTACATTTACCCACAATCCTTTGCACGCAAAAATCTTTAAATCTTATAAAATCGCGGCAGTCTTTAAATTAAAAAAACAACAAGAACTGTTCCCAATACACTGTCATTGAAGAGAATGGAGGATTTCTACGATTGTTTTTGCTGTTAGGTGTTGTCAAATGCACAGCCGCCAGCTTTTTTGGTCTGATGGATTCGATGCATCAGTGTGAACTATTTTAAACTGCTCTTTAATTGTTTGATGTACTGTTTCAAAAACGAGCAGCGGTGTTTTATCAGATTTACAATGTAGATCTGGTAAAACACGGCTGCGAGTTTTTCGAACGGCTTCAACAGAGTCATGTAATTCAGTTATTTTGGCGATACAACCTATTTCGGCCGAGAAATTCTAAGCAAACGTGTATGTAAATGAGGGCCGTATCTATATCAGATTTAGAAATACTCATCGAGCATTCGTTTCTTTTGTTTTTTTCCCTCATGAATTATTAATGAGTTTTTGAAATATCTTTAAGATGATTAGTTGTTTTGTCAGTTGACATTGAGTGTTGACCTCTACTTTGCAGGATTCCCAGGCGCACCATCTGCCATTAAAATCAGCAAGGTAAGTGCATAGTAGAACAGGTTCTCTGATCTCCCAGATTACAGGGCCGGCTATAGTCGAGAGGCAGTGCCACGGAAGCAAATCATACTTATGCATTTTGGAGTGTAAAAGTAGCTATCTGCTTGAGATTTATAGATGTGATACGTATCTGCCCAAGGGCGCGGTCGAAATTCCAGCTTATAATACCGATGCTAGAGCCGTAAATCAATGCTTTTCATTCATTTGAAACACCTTTTATCCACTTTAGAATGCTGATGGGGCTCATTTATCGTGGGAGGCACCGTCCAATACGTCGGGTAACGTCACCGAGTACTCGGTTTACCTGGCTATTCGAAGCCAAGCGGCAGGACAAGATCTCAAGGATGCAGTTGGCACGCTTAGCATGGCAGTACAGCTGGCTTTTGTGCGCGTGTACTGCGGACCTCAACCCACCTGTACTGTTACCTTGGCAACGCTACAGAGTGCACATATCGACTTCTCTACCAAACCAGCTATTATCTTTAGAATCGCCGCGAAAAATGACAAGGGGTGAGGAACGAAGACAAAAACTGATTGTTACAATTGTATTCAACCCCGCAAATAGATAAACTTCGCCATGACGAAAGACAAAAATAACTACTCAGATTAGTAGAGTAAGCTTTCCAGATGTATTAGAGAATATTTGAGACAATTTTGTTGAAGGATGGCAAAGATTCGAGTCGATAAAAAATACTGTTTTTAAGATCAATTTAGAGTAACTTGAAATCGGTTCACTGTAACCGAAATCAAGTTTCTATAGAATATCCTCTATCGAAAAAGGTGTTATTTTTGTAGTTTTGTTTTTAAAGAAACTTGAAGGTTGAATTCGATTGACCGTGCCCCTTTAACAAAGTTAATAATAAGCCTGGGAGTAGATCAGTCGATTTGCCTCCTCGTCGACTGGGATTCTTATTCTGTTTAGTTTAAATGCAGCCATGTCAGCTTAAGCTGTAATTAAGCGCACCGTGTACACATAAGTGCTAATGTTATTAGTATCGGTGGCTTTCGACAGTGTGACAGTTGAAATATTCAGTATACTGATGAGTTCTTTCTCTGTTTTAGGTACGGACCAGCAACTCAAGTTAGATGGCTGCAAGGTAGGTCAAGTTATCTTCGGTTATGGAATAGGGTTTTACCAGATTCAAAGGGTGAATAACGCTAAACCTATCCACCGGATAAATCCCTATCCAGTGGGATAAAATAAACTAGTTTGGTTAATAGAGAGATTAAGCATCGTGTTGTGTTCTTCCCGCGAACGGCAGAAATGATCACTCGGCCACGATATTCTCACATTTGCCGCTTGTGGTGTTTACGTGAAAGTGAGTTGTTGTGAACGTGGGAATTATTTTACATTTTTCTTATACATTTATTTAGTACTTTGAGGAAACTAAAACAAAATGTGAGGTTTCTCGTTTCCGGTAAAGCATGGTGGTTAATCTCTCTATGCTTATTCACTGGATTGTTTGAGCAGATTTCGTACTGCGCCAATGACTACGGCACGGTTACTGTACGGCATGCCGTGACATTGATCCAATCAAGTTACGGAGTTACGGCACAGTACGGTTACAGCACGGTTATGATAAGGTTACGGATATGTCCCACTCATACGACTCCACCCTTTGTCTGTGTTTGACTGGATCTTGTACTGTTTCTTTTCTTATCAGATCCCAGAGATTTAAAGGATGGTCAGTTGGTGGTCAAGCAGCCTGTAAAGAGATCAGCTGCAGACAGGTACGTGGAACATGCAAACAATCTTTCTATTAGTGGCTGAGCGAAAGCTGGAGGCGGGCCAAAAATCTCCCCGGGGGAGACGGGAGGTTTGACGGACAAATGTGCCCCTCCCCCTTAATAGAAAGTCTAAACTCATTTCCAATCTTCGCTGAGACAAAATTACAATGAGCGAAAGAACACTGACAATGATCAAGAAAAATAGAGGGCTTGCTGGCAGTCTGTTTTTGCAGCTTGGGGATTTCCTCTGCTCCGGTTATCTTAGGAAGCGAGGAGATGAAATATTCGCAGTTCGGCCATCTTGTATAAAACAATAGTTTTGGCCCCGGTAGCCTCGCACTGGTTGGTTTCAGAACGAGTTTACCGGACGAAAACAAAGGTGTTTATTCTCCTGGGACTCAACATGGCCGCCGTGCGATAAAAGCCTTTACGTGCCTAACCCAAGATGGCGTCGAAAGAACACCTGGTACAGGCTGCTGGGTAGCCTGAATTTCAGCCGTTTTCGTCTGGTTCGTTCCTTCCCGAGAGAGGCGTCTGAATTCACTAGCCGATAATGCCGTCCAGTGACGTCACTACCAGAAAACCTGGTAGTGATTTTGATTGGTTCATATCTTATAATTTCGCATAATGTACATATTAAGAAGCTAGCTGAAGATTATTCGAGTTTCACTTCTTGTTTCTGTTTTGGACTTTCAGTGACGTGCTTGTCTTTGGCAACGACCTTGAATTCGTAAGGAAAGCATCTGGAATTGGATTGATAGTGTCCTGAACAATAAACGCGTTTGTCTGTCCTGTAAACATATGTTTTTCGCTTCGTATCCATGGGGTTGTTGATGATCAATTATTCGTTCACACTCCCGGGTCAACTCACAGCCGTGAAGACTGTCGATACTCTCTTCAAGGAACTGTTCTTTCCTGTAAAACGTCTTCGTATTTCTTCTTCGTAAATTCTGAATTATCCTTCCATGCTTGTCTACTTTTCTGCTGCATGATTTACGAAGGTAATATCTCCTAGATGTGTCGATTCGAACGGCAGATCGCGAGAAAAGATATATAAACGGAAGACAAAGATCAACTGTTCCTTTGCCTCCAATAATATAACGATTTGTTGCTTCGAAAAGTTTTCACAACATAAGAGGCACTTCAGAAGCAAATGGATGCAGATATATGTAGGTAGGGCTGGCGAGCGATAGCTTTGTTTTCGTGAACCACGCACTCTTTTACTACCGCCGTGACAGTTTTATTTGCATAAATTAAATTACTAATCCGTGTTGACGTCACTGGACGGCATTATCGGCTAGTGAATTCAGACGTTTCTCGGGGAGGAACAAACCAGAGGAGACGGCTGAAATTCAGGCTAGCTGCTGGGATTCGGCCGTTGATTGGCTAGTCTTTTCGCGGGCGCTGATTGGAGAATTTCAAATAGCACGTGCATTTTTTATTTAAAACATAGATAGATAGATAGATAGATTGCCTTTATTTAAACACGATTATGATTTAAGCGCAAGGCTTATGGGGTCGTACATCTATTTACAATACTAAAAATTACTAAGAATACATAAACTGTTGATGTCGTATTTCGAATTGCGCGTTCAAATTCGTTGAACACAACTTCAAATTCATAAGTACTTAGCGTTTTTGCTTTCAGTCAATCGGCTCGCTTCTAAACTGGGTAAAAGTAGAACAATGTACGTTTGGAATTCATTGGGATCATACTTCAACCGTTAACCGTTCTTCAAC
This sequence comes from Actinernus sp. WN-2022, assembly GCA_030867875.1. NCBI lineage: Eukaryota > Metazoa > Cnidaria > Anthozoa > Actiniaria > Actinernidae > Actinernus > Actinernus sp. WN-2022. The sequence goes on from JAOWCC010001589.1 coordinate 25,294,789, forward strand.
GATGATGAATCCAAGATGGCGGATGCTCCTCAAAATATGCTCACATATTGGGCATATTTTTGGGTCACATGACCAGCCAGGGGTTCTTTCGACGCCATCTTGGATTAGGCGCGTAAAGACCCCTGGGAAGGAGGTTGTCCTTTGAGCAGTGTCATTCTTCTGTCTACGCATGCGCGCCTTACTTTCCTAGCAGAAGAATGGGAGAGTTAGACACTTTTGACTTTAGCTTTATTTGCATATTTCTTAAAGTTACAAGTGAATTTTATTAGAAGATAACTACAGTATACTATACTGACACCTATTTCAAAAAAAGGTTGTCCCGGAAAACGGAAAACGACATTCCCACACTGAAATGGATTGTAGTTGTAGCTGAAAGTCTGGTGAATTCATTTGTTTTTGGGGTCAAACTTTAAGAAGAATATTTATAAATTAGAGGAAGAAAAGGACGATTGTGCGCAGTTGTTAAAATAGCACAGAGCTTTCGAGTTAACCACTACATATCCTAAACTTTTACAAGTACAGTACACGAAAACACTGACAAGTAGTGCGGACAAGAATTTGGATCTTTCATCTAGAAAACGGGATCGCAATAACAAGCTGTACAACGCTCGTCAAACTGAAACACGACCACGAGGTTGCGTACACTGAAGATGGATGCATAAATCAGGAGAATGTAAAAGGGTTATCAGCATTCAGGAAAGAAGGAAAATACTAGCCAAACGGCGCCTCTATTTCAGTTGTACAGGACAAGGTCATCTAGCCGCGGAATGTACTAGCAAAGTCTCATGTAAGGTATGCGGCCATCACACAACAATATGTGACAACGAAAACAAAGCAAGAGAGACGACAAGCCACAGGGAGCAAATAAACGCGTATGATGACGGCAACAATAACTGGTGAGGGGATTTTTCAAATTCTAACAGTCAAAGTGAATAGAATTACGTGTGACACGAGCTGGAGCGACTTTGATAAGGAACCTGTTGACGTAGAAACAAAAAAAGTAGATAAGCTTATGAGTAGTCGTGTAAGGGACGGACCATTTGAAAATTGATTTGGGGGGGGGGACCGCAAATCCCAAAAAAAAGATTGAGCAGGCAGAATTTGCACAGAAAAAAGAGCGAATGAACCAAAATCACCCCGGAAAAAAAATCGAGCAAGGGTGAAACTTTGTTCATCAGCTGAAACAGGAACCTTCAGTCAATGTTTAGTCTCCAGAACACAGGAAACCAGTGTTTTAGAGAGCAGTAAAATCTCGAAAAAATTTGGTTCGGCCCTTTGACCCTCGCAACATTTAAAGGGATACCCGAGTGAAAAACACATTGGGGCTCAAAAGAATCTTCAACATGTTCTTTGTTCAGAAAATGTATTAAAATTTGATCAAACGTTTTTAGTATTAAGAACGAGCACCTCAAAGTTGGCCCCGCGAAGACATCTTTGTTTGCATTTACGGAAGTGACGTCACTTCGTCCCACCAGCGTATCGCGGCTACTTGTCTTTGTATGATTTTCACACGCTCGGAATTAAAGTGGATATATTTTCATCGAGATTGCAGAGGAATTCTTACAGAAACCGGAATTATGATGAAGACGACATTATGAGAAAAGTTCAGAAGACTGGGAGGAGGAAGAAAAACATTGGGAAGGCGAGAAATTATCAGACGAACAACAAGGTCTCGTAACTGCCATTTAATAACAGCAAAACAACATGGCTTAAAAGACTCGAGTGACTTCTGAATAAGTATAAGAACTACAATGTATGTGAGGTACAGTTAAGGCGTTTATCATCCTAAAAACACCTAATAAGTGAGAGAGTGAGAACGCTGGTGGGACGAAGTGACGTCACTTCCGTAAATGCAAACAAAGATGGCGGCGCCCATGTCTTCGTGGGGCCAACTTTGAGGTGCTCGTTCTTAATACTAAAAACCTTTGATCAAATTTTAATACATTTTCTGAACAAAGAACATGTTGAAGATTCTTTTGAGCCCCAATGTGTTTTTCACTCGGGTATCCCTTTAAAGACATTCTGTTTTTTCTTCCATACGCAGGACGGTATTTATTATCTAAACTCATAATCAAAGGCACATTCCCGTAGGACAGATAATGCATTCGTGTACAAGAGATTAGTTATATATGCCAATGTTGAGCACTTTTTCATGTTTTTATTTGAGACTACGGAACAATGCAATATGATGCACTACAATACAATATGATGCACGAATTAACAATACAATTTTAAGTAACCATCTGGGAAGGACTGTGAGGTAGAGATTTCAAGAAGAATACATGTAAGGAGCCTTAGAACCTAAGACCCCCTTTTGTGAAAACATGCCTGATCTAGTGTGCCTTTAACTTTAAAAGCCAGTAACTCAGTCGTGTTTTTGCCGTTTTCTTGAAAGGACAAATGACAGTTTAAGACTTTTCTGGCCTTTCTATAATTGATCTCTCGGTATTTTATGTGGGGGTGAGGGCTGGGGAGGACTAGTTCAAAAATATTCGCGAAAAACAAACTTTGCCTGGCGTATGGCGCAACGATTTGCTTTGTGGAAGACGTGTATTTCCCACTAGGTCTGAGAAAAAAAAGATGCATTTTTTTATGAAAACGTTGATAAGTGAGTTACCGGCTTTTAAAGCCAACAGTAGACTTCCTCAAAGTCCCTTAAAACGAGATTTTCATTTCCCGCCTTCGCTTACGAGATTTTCATTTCCCGCCTTCGCTTCTCTTAAAACAATATTTTACTTTCCCGCCTTCGCTTCTCTGGTTTGACCTCTCGCGACTTCGTCTCTCGCTTTAACTCGCGCATCATATCGAGGCTCAGAGGAAAAGAGGTCGACTTGTAGCAAGCCAACAGGTACACATTAATTTACTTGTGTAACTCAAATTTCAAAGTGGTGCCATTTCTCGAGCTTTTAATGGATTTCGATGCACTACACGGCAATACAACATTCTCTTCCTGTAGATTAAGTTTAGTTCATTGAATTTTTGCCGTATTTTGAGTAGAAATACCAGAAAATGGCGTTTTTCTAACCCTAACCCTAACCTCTAGCTCTCAAATAAAGAAATTATGGGATAATCTCACGCAAGTAAATTATGGGATAGAAAGGCCAGAAAAGTCTTAAACTGTCATTTGCCCTTTCAAGAAAAAGGCAAAGAAAACTAGTTAATGGCTTTTAAAGCTAAAGGCACACAAGATCAGGCATGTTTTCACAAAAGGGGTAAGGCTCCTTTTGTGAAAACATGCCTGATATATATGTTTTCTACTAAACAAAGGTAATTAATGTACATGGAAAATACCATAAATCTAGAAACATTGAAATTGTGTAAAATGAAATGTTCTTGATGTAAAACCAAAATACTGAAGGCCTTAAAAAAATATCGTGCAAGGTCCGATGCCATAAAAAAAGTTTTTGCAGCAATAGGAGTCCTAAAAAAAAATTCGAGCAAAAAAAAATCAGGGAACCTCCCCTCCCCTCCCCCCCATCAATTTTCAAATGGTCCGTCCCCAACGCATGGAAATCTACGACACGGAAATTGGATCAATCAACAGAGATTACAAAATGAGGGCAAAATTGATTAAGGTAAACAAGGAAGAACTATTGTAGTAGACAGTCCGAAATATTCGGAGCTAACAAAGAACCACGAACATTTAAAGAGAGTACAAATGGACGATAACGATACAAAGAACCAACTACCTGTACATGTAGTGCTGGGAGGAGGCGAATATGCAAGGATGAAGATGCAAAATCGACCACACGTTGGAAAGGAAGGCGAACCCATCGCAGAGCTTGCGAAACTCGGGTGGTTCATAATGTCCCCGGGACGCGAGTTTGATCGTAATCATATGATGTTAACTCAAACTAGCCAGATTGATTACGAGGAACTTTGACGGCTGGATGTACTAGGGCTGTCAGACACACATGCAAATGACCAAGAAATTGTCTACGAAGAGTTCAAGGAATAACTGACACGCAACAAAGAGGGCTGGTACGAGACGGGTTTGCCGTGGAAAGGGGATCATCCCATACTACCAAACAATAAGGAAGGGAGTTTTCGGCGACTCGCTAGTCAGAATAGGAAACTTGAACGTCAGGGACTGACTATAACGACTATACAAGTATCATCGAGGAGCAGAAAACGGCTGGAGTAGTGGAGAACGCAGGCGACTCGAGAGTTGACAACCGAGAATTCTACATTCCGCACAAGCCAGTTTTGCGAGAGACGGCGGAATCAGCGAAGCTGCGCACTGTCTACGACGCTTTCGAAAAGGCGTTCGACGGCGCACCACCTTTAAGTGATTGTTCCACTGGCATCGATATGAACACTCAAACCTAGAGGCTCTGAGATTCACAAGGGCTTTATTTGGCATCGCGCCATCCCCCTTTTTGCTATGGGGAGTTATTGGAGTGCACTTTAACAACTGGGAGGAGAGAGAACCGGAAGTGACAATTAAGATTAGCCGAGAGTTATACGTCGATGGCTTAATTTCAGGACCAACTACTGTACACGGAGCCAAAGAACCGAAAAAAAGGCTACAACAATCTTTCAGGATGCATGTTTCAACTACACAAGTGGCACTCAAATGTACCGGAACTTGTGAACCCACCTTCGCCAATTAACAGCTGGGCACCTCGCAGGGGGGAGATTCAAGCCTACTGGGACTCTCATGGAACAAGAAACAAGACACGATGGCTGTCACTGTCCCAGCGGATAAAGCGCTACAGGCTAAACGAGGTGTCTTAGCAACAATGGCTAAGATTTACGACCCCTTAGGTCTCATTTCACCAGTGACTCTGGGCGGGAAATTTATCTATCGTGCTATCTGTGATGAAAAGATAGCCTGCGATGCGTCATTACCACACGACCTAGCCAAGACGTGGGAGAAGTGGAAAAGTAGACTGCCACACAGAGTCGAAGTACCAAGATCGCTAGCTGCTCATCGAGATGACATCGAACAGATCGAGCTGCATTTGTGTGGAGACGCTTATATAGACGGAGTTTCGACCTGTGTCTATGCAATAATCAGTCAACTCGTCAGGCTGCAGGCGTACAACAGAACGTACGTCTTACCCTCTCTTTGCTTTGCTGTTCGACATCTTATATCGGTCCTGCATAATCCACTCCGATCGCCTGATAAGGGTTGACGCCGTGTGTAAGGGTGGTGGGTTGATCTGCCGGTGGTGGAGCTGCGTTTGCCGAAGCTTGAAAACGCTTGCACCCGTGACAGCTCGCACCTTTTCACGAGTCGCCTCATATTTGCTACGCACCTTAATCATGGGCAGCCCCAACCCCGTAGAGTGTTTGCCGATATGCTTCCTCCACGATACGAACAGCGAACAGGTTGGTATCCGGTAAGTATATTGGATACTTCCCCTGCACGCGCCCTCGACACTCCAACAGCCCTTCTTGACTTGGTTGCAATTCAGGGCAATACGGTTCCTTTTTGAGGTCACAGTTGTCATGGGCCTGTTTTGCCCAGAACTGTCTCTGGCGTTCCGTTTCTTCATTAGTCAACGGGCCACTAATGCGCGCGGTTCCTCGACTGTGAAGTAGTTGTGCGCAAATCTCTTCATCCACGCACACACGCGTACTGCCTTCTGCAGAGAGAATTTCTGCAGTACATCTTCGATTTCATTTCTCTCATCTACAGCAACCGCCAACACTTCCCGTACTAGTTTTGCCTCTGCTTTGCTCTCCTCCGATGGTTCGCTCAGGATGTTCACCGGCCATCGGTCCGGAGACACAAGCCACTCTGGACCGTACCACCACAGCTCTGCGTGCTTCACTTGTCCTCCGCGACTCCCGAGATCTGCAGTGTCTACTGTTAAAACATATCGCCACGTAATTTCTTTCTGACTGTTTATCTTCTTCATGCGATTGGCGACAAACTCCTCTAATCCAGCACAATGCTACTGAGCTGTCCAGCCAACAAAATACATTGCAAGGTGCAAGGAAGCCATTTTGGAGACGTTGGACTCGAGAGTATTTGCGTGGCCTGCACGAGAGGCATCGTGCTCGGGGTGGAGTACAGGAGCTTCACCAGCCATTGGTGACGTGTCCTCATCAAAGCAGACGAGAAGAACCGAGGAAAATGGCCCTTAGGTATAGTAGAGCAATGACAGTGTCGTTCGTGGTGCAAGACTACGCGCAAGCAAGTCGCACATGGAACGGCCAATTCAACACCTCTACCTCTTGGATCTGTCATGTAACAGACAAGTTTAAGCAGAAGCAGTGGCGCTGAACCCAGAGGCCACGCCATTCCGACCACGACGTGATGCACCGCAGCAGCGAGACTGCGCGTTCAAGACGTAACGGAAACTGAGGAGCAATGAATTCGTAGAAGACACGCGTGAACATTTAGAAGTTTAAAGAACACTTAATATATTATTCATGTACAACATATATACGTTTTGTTAATTTTCTATAGATTTTTTGTGATTATATAATTTAGTGACGAGCCAATCTCAATGCACATATCTCTCTCTCATGTATATGGGGGGAGTGTGTTGGAGATTAGCTATTATGATTATGATAACACGTAATAACAAGCAAATCGTGGAGTGATCGAGAGATAGCATTAGGAGGTGTGGCAATGTACGAGCCAATCACACATCGAGCTGTATTATCATACTTTATGAACAGGAATATACTCTAAGAATAGGGATTCCCTTTTCTGTGAAACAGTGTGAGCAAACAATCGTGTAGTCGAAATCTACATATTAAACCCAGAAAACCAATACTGGTACGTGAGTTACTCTAGATAGGGAATTGTACAAAGGCAATAAACGAAAACTTTAACAGCCAACAGGGAAGTCAATATAAGAACGTTAGGGAAAGGGCGTGCCGGGTAAAACACTCGACCAAATCACCTTTTCACAGTGCTGGGATGTGATTTTGATTTTCCTTGTTTAGGTCTGGAGACTCGGCGAAGAGAGTGAAAAAAGAGAAAGAAAAGGAAAAAGTGAAGAAGGAGAAAGAACCTGATAAGGACGAAGCAAAAGAAAAAGAAGCAAAACCTGCGAAAGACGTAGAAAAGGAGGAAATAAAAGATGACAAAGAGAAAAAGGACGAACAATCTGAAAAAGAACCAAAAGATCAGACACAAACGGCACTCGAAACAGGGTCATGAAGAGAGACAGAAAGGTGCTGCTCTACACACATCCACTTGATGTTCGGTGCAGACGCATTTTTTAGATAGAAAAGGACAGTCGGCGCACCACAGTACTAATGGGGTCTACTGGCTAGTGTACAGTTGTGACAGAGATATAAATATATAGCATGTATAACCTCAACTGCAGCAGGACGCCACAGGGTGACCACATAAAACGCATTCGCATACTTTTGGTACAGCTGGCCAATCAGAAACGATAATGTAATTCAAATAAACCTTTTGCAGGGTACAATCACGTGGTTGTACTGGATGGCAAGACATATCTGAGTTTATTTAAACGCACTTGTACGAGATCGGTAGTGTTATTAGCAAAAGGCCTGTTTGCATGCTATATTCCACCTCAAATCGATTGTCGATCTTTCTAAAACTGCATTTTTGAAGATTGTTTGCCCTCCAGAAAAGCCTTTCCCATGGGATCACGAGCTCAATTCATTCGTTATTGAAGTGATATATCAGCACGTGACTGTTTCCTGCAAAAGGTCTATTAAACAGCAAAGTGAAGTCTATTTACGCCTTGTTCACCTGGCACATAAGGTTTAGCAGAATGGGGAGCACTCATTGAAAACATGCCCGTCTGCTGTAAATACGTTTCAGATACATCGTACGGCAGTGTTCTGTATGTAGTCACACTTCGAGGCGTCGCGCTGTAAGATAGTGAAAACCAGGTGAAGTGGATTTCTCGAGTGTGTAGCGAGTATGTTTACTATTGGTACTGACTGCTTGCTACCTCAGACATACAAATCAAAACCCTAGACATTGAGCATCCAATGTTTCCCACTTTCAGTCAAACGTTCATCCAACAGAATTTTTAGACCAACACTTGGCATGGGGGTGGCTAAGAGTCGGACATTATTCAGTCGAGGGACACACAAAATGTTCAATGCCTGATGTTGCACAACAATGGTTGATCATTGAGCTAGGTCTTCAGCAAATGACAGTTACGAGACAGCGCGTCGGAATTCACATTTCCTTACCCTGCATCGTGACTTCATTCAGGACCCGGTTGTTCGAAGCAAGGGTAACTTTTAGCGCTAAATCTGTACAGGTATTTAGAGCCATCGATATTGTTAACCTAATTTGTATCAAGTATATGATTCACGTATATGAGCCTTGCATACTCACTACTACACTCGAACGAAATCTTTCCTGATAGATCGCAAAACGTAATGACCGACTTTGTAGTGAAGGTGGTTCGCGTGTTGGACAAAAGATCACGCTCAAGCATTACAAGAGACTGTAAAACAGTCCCTTTCGTATCGCAAAAATCAATCGAGAAACTACGCGCGCGGTCCGGTCGAAGCCACGCAGCCAGAGAAAAGGGGACTGTGGCCTCTCGCTGTTACCATTCGCGCGCTCGTATCCCTGTTTCTCGACAGATTTTCGCAATATAAAAGTGACTGTTTTACAATCTAACATTACAACTGCATCCCAGCTTCTTTTTTCGTCTACCATTGCCTCGCTGCAATGCTTCAACGTTCACAGCAAAAAAAACTACAAAGTGAGTAGGCCTTGTAGTATTGTAGAGATGGGAGGACTCGTATTTGTGTTTCTTTTTTATGGGCATTTAGTTTTGATTTTCTCGTAGAGTCGTTGCCTCAATTTGAAGTCCATTTTAACTGCTGTACTGAAGAATAACAGGTTTGATCATATTAACAATTCATGAAATATGTGGTGGGTCATTGTCATGTGAAATATATTAAATTTGATTTCCAGAAGAAAGGTCACCTCGAGTCGAAGACTAAATGTCCTTTTTTTTGGGCAATGGTAGAAAATGCCTTAAAATACCAAATGTTAAAAACTCGCTATATAAATATCAAACCAACGATTGAAATGCTTACTCTGATGGTACGCAGCAATCGAGGTTCCATCGGTTGAAAGAGTTACAATGAGACGGTTAACTTTGCAAATAAGGGGCACAGAAGCAGCATTCCATTCAAGGTGGCCAATACGATGTCCTCCCATCTAAAAATCTTACCAGTATGTATAGGTTACTAGAATATATCTACTCCTATTTTAACAAAGATAAGCCGGTAACGGTGGGGAGGTTTGTAGAGAAAACCTACAAAACATTTATATTTCCTCGTATGAGGGAAGTTTTTAGTTCGTAATAAAGGGAATGTCAACTGCAAATGAACCTTGTCGTAAATGTGATCAATAGCGATACTTACTGCCACGTTTTCCATTGTCATTAATGTGCCAACAATAGATCAATTGGTTCCTGACACAAAGCGGGTGAAATCATGGTTGCACATTAGCATAACAAATGTAATGTTTATCAACACGAAGTATGGCTAAAAAAAACAGCCAAGTTCGTCGCCTTCAATCAATCGCGTCACCAATCATCCCTTTGTTTTTGGCCAGGATTTGCAAACAACGCTAACCTCCTGGCAAATGCAACGGTTGATCGGTCACGTTGCTAAGTAGAAATCGACATGTTGCTAAGTAATGTGTCCTGTTGGCGGCTTGGTTTTGTACGTTGTGGCGGTCGCGCAAGTAAGCAAAACATTATTCGAATTCAAACACTTGATATTTTATAACTTTCTCCATTAAAAACATGAAATTAGTTGGCCACAATAGTATAGGTAATCTTGTTTAAAGACAGATGAACAAAACACAAAGTGCTGTTCAATGAGCACGTCCACATTTTCGTTAGCAGGTCAACCGTTGCAACGAACACAAAATCAGACACCGTTAAACGGTTAACCTGAATCCGCTGTATGTTGAACAAATTGGGAAAAAATTGGACATGAGTGCGGGCGCCTCCATCTTGGATCTGATGACGTTTCACGGCGGTCCCTATTGTCAGAAAACAATAGCATTAGGGACCGCCAAAACATGTCATCGGATCCAAGATGGCGGCCCGCGCGCCCAGACGAGCTCCTTAGGAAGAGGAATCGCTCACTTAATTATTCGGGCTGCCTGTGGGCAGGCCCGAGTCAAAAATCGCAAGTGTGTGTATTTTTTTTTTTCGAAGTCGAGGTATTTCGCTCCCAACCAATCAGCTCGCACTGTTCAAGTGCACATACTTGAACACCGCGCCGCCCTGGCGCCGCATAATGTCGAAAAGCTCAACCGGAAGCCACAGACTGCGGGACTATATAGCAAAGCTGAAACGTGTATATTTAGCTAGCCAAACTACAATTGCAGACACGAGTGTTGAGACACTTTCGCCTCTTCCTTCCCAATGTTGGGTAGAACGATTGGGCCTGTTGAGTCCCAACATTGAGGCAGGAGAGGAGGAAAAAGACCGCACGGCTGAAAAATTGCGTTTTTGCTGGAGTGTCCCAACAAATCATGTCTGTAATTGTAGCCTTCTTCATGTGCCTAGATGTTGTAAGTGGAGAGTTCTAAAATAGGGGCTTTACCTCGGTGTAACAACCTCGCAGACTGCGTCACAAAACTCCCTTTGTTAACTATGAATAATTTGGGACTTAGGATATTTCCCGAGCACCCGAAGCGGCACTTATAAATTTTACAAGGAATTGGGGAGCCTCTACTTGAAAAAAAATTCACTGCTCTCAGCGTAGGAATCGAACCCAGGAAGCTCAGATTTATAGAACGACTGACAATCCTACCCAAACAGTAACCGTTAGACCACGAGTGACGAGATTATTGGCGCATGCTTAACTTTCGTTAGAGCTGTTGTATTGTATTGTTTTGTATTGTTAAACGAGAATCCTCTCACGAGCGAGGTTTTGGTTCGAGAAAGGCTTCGAACAGTTCCCTTTATATTAGATCTGTAATATACACTAGTGAGCAGACTGAAGTTTTGTGAATGAAGGTAATTAAGCTTTTAATTAGAAATAACCAACGAGATAAACTAAGTTCCGAGTTAGGATCCCGAGGATCCCCCTCCCCCACCAAAAAATCCTAGGGGGGATCCTAACTCGGGATCCTAACTCGGGATCCTAACTCGATAACAAGAGCCCATCTGGGCTTTCACTCGGGCCACATGAGATTGAAGTCATTGGAAATCCTCTTAGTAATAACCAAAGGGAAGAATTATTAGCTGAATTTAGCAGTCTTTAGAAGTGGCCGGTAGCGCGGTGACTTTCGTTCTCTGCTCCCCTTGTATATATGTAATTTAATAGTTTTGTTTTTCTCGTATGTTGACCTTTTAATTTAAACACTACTTATTCGTTTAACACACTGCATTTGAGCAGGCATATATTCATTGTTTTGAACCCGAGAATTAACCGTACTACCGTACTTCATGGTCCCTTTCTTTAGTAGTGGGTTGTCTGTCAGGTGATTGTAAACTCTCGTCATTTAGCACAGAAAATGTATTCTGATGAATAGGGATCGGGTTGTCATGTAAGAAAGATGGCTCTTGAACAAACTGATAAGCTTCAGTAGGTTGGGTGGTCTCGGAACAGTGGAGACCTTGGTCTTTCATTGTCTTCTTTTTTGTATTCTTGATTTTTTTTTAAAGTTTGAAAGTCGGATCTCAGCTTTATTATATCCGCTTTCAACTCGCCATTTTCAACTTCTAGGTCAATAATATATTCGTGATGACAGCATCTTGATTTCGGTCTTGTATATATTATCTTGCTGCACTAATTTGTCTTCCAAATGACTGAGTTTGGTTTCTTGATTCGTGTTTTGATGTGACGAGAGTAAGAATTCATTACGCATATCAGTTAGGTCAGCCTCCATGTTACAAATCAAGGTCGTTAAAGCAGCGAGAGAGTTCTTATTGCGGGCTAACAATCCTCGTGAAGAATCTAAAGAATTCCGTCTCTTCCGGTTTGAATTTGACTCATGTGTATGTTGCTTTTGGAGTTTCAAGGATATGTTGATCCAAAACTACAGGCTCTTGGGGTTTTTCATTGACTTGTGAACTTGCAGGCTCTGTAATTTGTTTTGTTTTCTTAGTATAACATAAAGTGTTGAACATGTTCATGTTCTCAAGCATGTCGCGCGTGACCTCTGTTTCTTCATTCATTAAGTTCTCTACTTTCATCTGTAATCTGGGAAACTCAATCTTTGCCCATGCCTTGGCACATAACTATTCCTGTTGTTAAGTAGACGTGGATGATTATAAGTAAAATCCTTCGACAGCTTGTACTGTTTCCGCTAGGTCAATATCCTCGCTGGAACGAAATAACTTGATCTCAATACTCTCTGATCCAACTTAAATTTAAATCTCTGACAGATTTTAAGAGACTCATAATATTGGTCTTGAAGTGCCTTCACCCAAAATAAGATGTTCTCCTCGGATGTTTTAAATGCAGCACAGCGAGCCGATGGCTTATAGATTCCAATATCTATTTCTTCGAATTTTAGCTTTCCGGATCCTGGCCCGTTCACTGGCTTCAGGTCGTCGTACGTGTCGTATATAAAATCACTGGCCATCTGGGTAAAAAACGCGGTCCTTCGGCTCCGACAATAGCGCCAGTTGAAATATCCTGAGCCTGTTGGAAGGCTTTCGCACGAGTGAAGTTAAATAAAACATTAAACTGGCTTACATTTGAGAGATGAGACTCCAAGTTAGAGAGAAAGTTGCTCGCGGGTCCTCCGCCATCTTGCTTTACTCTATTAAATTATGTAAATAAATTAACCTGGCGATTGTTGCGTGACCAGCACAGTGCAATCTGATTGGTGTGAATTTGACCTTTAACGCATGCGCAGAAATCTTGCTACACGGAATATCAAAAAATCAAAAAATAACGACATGCATCAGGAGTTCCGTACTTTCGCTTGGATCACACTGCATTCTGGGTAGGTGGCCTCAGAAAGGTGGGCATCAACTTCCAGAGCGGCCATATTGGATTTGAGCGCAGTCAACTTGGAAACTTTATTAATCCCGTTCTAAAGCTTAAACATCGACTTAGAACTCCCAACTGAAGAACCTGTAAAGGTAAGATATTCCGTGTATTAGGTAGTAAGTTTTTGAACTTGCAAAGGAGCAAAAATTGACTGCACTCAAATCCAATATGGCCGATCTAGAAGTTGATGCCCACTTTTCTGAGCCCACCTACCCAGAATGCAGTGTGATCCAACCGGAAGTCCGAAACTCCTGATGCATGTATTTTAAGACTCGGTGCTGCCACAGGCAGCCCGAGTAAATAGCGAGACTCATAACCAACATGCATTTCAGTTATGAACACAGCAGATAAAGTTACACAGAGGCACACGAATTGACCACGAATACAATTAACATGACTGTTAGAAAGAACAGTAGTGAAATATAGTGGCATCTCTATTGGCAGGATGGACAGATACAACTTATAATATGGGATAAACATAAACATTGAGACATTCATGTTTTAGTACTCAGAACCTGCAGTACAACAGAACAACAGACTGTAAATTGTAGATGTGTGTTACATGAATAAGTAGTGTTTACAGTAAAAGGTCAACTTCTTTAATAACATCTAATGTACATATGATGAAAAACAAAAATATTAAATTACATACATATACTAGAAGTTTCTAATGGAAAGTTAAGTGCTGCGGGGATGCATAGATATTAGTAATGATTTGCAAGTTTCTGCAGCTTTAATCAACTGGGAGTAATTACTCGGGCTGCCTGTGGCAGCACCGAGTCTTAATTTTTTTGTTTTTTATTCCGTGTAGCAAGCTTTCTGCGCATGCGTTAAAGGTCAAATTCACACCAATCAGATTGCACTGTGCTGGTCACGCAACAATCGCCAGGTTAATTTATTTACATAATTTAATAGAGTAAAGCAAGATGGCGGAGGACACGCGAGCAATTTTCTCTCTAACTTGGAGTCTCATCTCTCAAATGTAAGCCAGTTTAATGTTTTATTTAACTTCACTCGTGCGAAAGCCTTCCAACAGGCTCAGGATATTTCAACTGGCGCTATTGTCGGAGCCGAAGGACCGCGTTTTTTACCCAGATGGCCAATGATTTTATATACGACACGTACGACGACCTGAAGCCAGGATCCGGAAAGCTAAAATTCGAAGAAATAGATATTGGAATCTATAAGCCATCGGCTCGCTGTGCTGCATTTAAAACATCCGAGGAGAACGTCTTATTTTGGGTGAAGGCACTTCAAGACCAATACATGTTATGAGTCTCTTAAAAACTGTCAGAGATTTAAATTTACCGTAAGTTGGATCAGAGAGTATTGAGATCAAGTTATTTCGTTCCAGCGAGGATATTGACCTAGCGGAAACGGTACAAGCTGTCGAAGGATTTTACTTATAATCATCCACGTCTACTTAACAACAGGAATAGTTATGTGCCAAGGCATGGGCAAAGATTGAGTTTCCCAGATTACAGATGAAAGTAGAGAACTTGCTTGAGAAAATGAACATGTTCAACACTTTATGTTATACTAAGAAAACAAAACATATTACAGAGCCTGCAAGTTCACAAGTCAATGAAAAACCCCAAGAACCTGTAGTTTTGGATCAACATATCCTTGAAACTCCAAAAGCAACATACACATGAGTCATCAAGAAACCAAACTCAGTCATTTGGAAGACAAATTAGTGCAGCAAGATAATATATACAAGACCGAAATCAAGATGCTGTCATCACGAATATATTATTGACCTAGAAGTTGAAAATGGCGAGTTGAAAGCGGATATAATAAAGCTGAGATCAGACTTTCAAACTTTAAAAACAAAATCAAGAATACAAAAAAGAAGACAATGAAAGACCAAGGTCTCCAGTGTTCCGAGACTACCCAACCTACTGAAGCTTATCAGTTTGTTCAAGAGCCATCTTTCTTACATGACAACCCGATCCCTATTCATCAGAATACATTTTCTGTGCTAAATGACGAGAGTTTACAATCACCTGACCGACAACCCACTACTAAAGAAAGGGACCATGAAGTACGGTAGTACGGTTAATTCTCGGGTTCAAAACAATGAATATATGCCTGCTCAAATGCAGTGTGTTAAACGAATAAGTAGTGTTTAAATTAAAAGGTCAACATACGAAATAAAAACAAAAATATTAAATTACATATATACTAGGGGAGCAGAGAATGAAAGTCACCGCGCTACCGGCCACTCCTAAAGACTGCTAAATTCAGCTAATAATTCTTCCCTTTGGTTATTACTAAGAGGATTTCAAATGAAAGTGTATTTGATCTTCAATCTCATGTGGCCCGAGTGAAAGCCCAGATGGGCTCTTGTTATATATCATGGGAAGTGCGTTGGACAAATTTGAATATGATTGTGCAACCAATGTTGATAATTTTCGATGAAGAAATGAAACAAAGTTAACCAAATAAACAAAGTGGAAACAATATAGAGCCATAGAGAGAGATTTTTAGTTTTCCTAACTCACACTCGTCTTTGCTCAATCAGGGACTGATGGGTTGGGTTATTAGTAGACAATGTGCATTTTGGACAGATAATAACACAACATCGATGCCGGAAATATAGACAACAAGTAAATTAGTATAGATAATTTATTGAAATGTGTGAACAATCATGTCGAACTATGACATTAATTTGCTGTATGGTAGAATTCAATGGGAGTGGAGAAACCACTGACCTCCAGTCCATGGATTCCCTAATTCCCAAATGTACTGGGGTCTGGGGGTCAATGTTTTATAACGTGCCAACTCAAAGCAGGAGGGTCCTGCTCAAAGTTAATATTTGTATCCGAGTGATGCACTTTTTAACATGCCAATGCTACAAAACAATAACAATTTTATGTATACACTCATTGCAAAAAAAATCCTAGAAAAATGTAAAAGTTTAAAAGCAAGACGAATTATGCGGTAATTAAACCTTACTTCTGATAGTGATATATAGGGAACATTTTTCATTTGTTTGTGCCACGTTAACGTATTTAAATTAAGAATTTTAGGATTTAGTTTTAAAATTTCGAATGGTTAAGATATTCCAACAATTTTTTCTGATTTTGTACACCAGCAATAAAACACCACAAATATAATACAAGATTTGCTGCAAAGTTAAATTTTGTTAGACCGAAAGCGAGAACGAATTATGGAATTCATACATTTAAATTTATTTCATCACAAATTTGGGAAACAGTTGATGTAGATATCAAACGATTAAGCTCTATTAATTTATTTAAAAAACGATATAAAGCCGTTCTTCTCGAACAACAAAAATAAGTGACTATACCTTTTTCAAATATTTATCAGCTTAATCATTAACTTTAGTCTATACAAACGTTGCAGTGATCAACTCGAAAGCTTTTGCTCCTTTGGTCACTGCGCACTACCAACTATTTGAAATATAATATGTATCTTCACTTTTTTCTTTTTCAAAATGTACTGTTGTGTTTATTTTTGTAAATAGTGCGAAATAAAACATGTTGGGCGATTGATGTTTGCTACCCGGAAGGGTTCGTTTGCTGTCCCGAAGGACGATTTGTAAGTGTTAGTCTCCGTAGATCAACACTTCAACGGGCAGATCAATCAATCAATCAATCTTTATTATTTATCCACGAATCTTAACAGTAACATTAATAAAACTGATTTTAATAAGAGCCGTGCCTAATAAAAATATGCTAATCTAATGTTAATCTAAATATAAATACAATTGTGTGATACTAAAATTTATAATAAAATCCAATTAAAATATTTTGATTATCATTAATTCAGCGGTCACCAAGCATGGTGGTTTGTGCAATTTGTTCCTTAAATGAAACAAGAGACTTAATTTCGTGAAGCTGTGGTGGTAATTCGTTCCACAGCTTCGCGCCGTCGTATGAAATGCTTTTCTTTATATATTCGGTTTGGGGCTGTGGGAGACGAAGTTTGATATCGGCGCCTCTTAGATTATAACACGTTGAACTTCCAACCGTTGTATACAGCTCAGAAAGGGTTACAGATGCTAGATTATTTATTATGTTATGCATAATTATCGCTTTCCTTTTTGCCCTTCGCTCATCGAGTTTATCCCAGCCTAGAATTGGTAACACTTTACTAGAACTGGTATTATAATCTGTGCCGAGTATTATTCTAGCGGCTCTGTTTTGGAGAATTTGTAATTTGTCTGATTGTACTTTACCAAGTGTATCCCAAACCTCACAACAATAATCAAAGTGTGTTTGAATTAGAGAGTCGTAAATTTTCATAAGTATGGTTTGGGATACAAATGATCTAGCCCTTTTTAGAGCCCTAGGCCAGAAACTATCTTTTTTGTGATGTAACTTGTATGTTCATTCCATTTTATATTTTCATCTAAAATGACACCAATTGTTTGCTTTGTTGCACTCTTTTTACTAACTCATTTCCAATTCTTAATATAGATGTTTCGCCTAAATTAGATATTCGCTGGCTCGAGCCAATCATGATAAACTCAGTTTTTGCAACATTTAAATGTAACTTATTTGCTCTGAGCCAATGGCTGATGTTTCTGAGTTCACGGTTTGCTCTTGATTCGACATCAACTAGATTTGAGCCACTAACTGTCAAATTTGTGTCATCAATGAATAGGCATGGTGTCGATGATTCCAAGCAATTTGGCAAATCATTTATATAAATGAGGAATAACAAAGGGCCTAATATAGTACTCTGTGGAATTCCACATGTGATTAATCGTTCACTTGATTTAGCATTTTGCACTGAACAAGACTGCATTCTTTCAGATAAATAGGATTCTAATAGGTTTATTGAGCTATGGTTTATTCCATAAAGTTTTAATTTGTCTAGTAATAAACCATGGTCAACCGTATCGAAGGCCTTCTTTAAGTCAAGTAAAATAACAATATTAAAGAAACCCCGATGCATGTTTACCAGCCACGAATTAGTGGAATTTAACAAAGCAGTCATTGTTGAGTACAATCGCCTGAAGCCAAATTGCTTCAGTTTGTTAATAACTTTTCTTTAGAAAGATAGTTATATAGTTGATCGTAAAGTATTCGCTCAAATATTTTGCTAACTGGAAGGATTGATAGTTCAGCGATATCGTCTCTGCATCTAGTACGAGTCGATTGCCAAGCGCATCCGGCGAGATACAGTCGGTCTCCGATAAAGATAATCAGAGTTGTATCGATTGCGGTGTCAGAGGTCCATGCACTCAGCTGAACTGGGCACACTACAGCGCTGCAAAACTCATAAAAGAACATTGTCTTCCTCTCGATACATCACTAAAACGTCTGTTTCTGATGAATACTTCCAGATTACGAGATCTTGCAGGACGACCTAAACACACTAGCAAAATGGTGTATGGATTGGTCGATGGAATTTAATACTACCAAGTGTCACCTGTTGAACATAACCAATAAGCCGCGGCGTGAATATAGCAAGTTTACCTATCATGTAAATAGTAAGGCTCCATCTCCGTCACCATCTCACGACTACTGACCTCGGAGTCACACAGACCCATGATCTTCGCTGGAACACTCACTGCTTCAAAATCGCATCTAAATCTAACAAAACACTAGGTATTGTTCGCAGAACCCTGAAACCCTGTACCAAATCTGTTTAGTAGCGAGTTTACGAAACTTTAGTTAGACCCAAACTTGAATATGCTTCCAAGGCTTGGAACCCTTACACTGACTCCGACGTAAATAAGATTGAACAAGTTCAGAAAAATGCTGCTCGCTTTGTTTGCAGCAACTATGAATCATAGTCTATGATCGCTACACCAGTACGTCCGAAATTGTTAACACACTGGGTTGGGACACTCTTGAGGAGAGAAGACTTGCCCAACAGGCCGCAATGTTTTATAAGATCCGTAATGGCTTGGTGGGGATTGGCTTCCCTCCCAATATTGTCCCAAACCCTAGACATAATAACAGTGGCGGATCCAGGATTTTGACCGGTACAGTTTCTGGTGCGAAATTTCTTACAAAATTTGAACGAATGTATTTTATTTTTACGAATTCTTATACAGAATTTGTTTTTGGCCCAAAAGGGGGGGTGACATGTCACCCCCGTAACCACCCCTGGATCCGCCACTGAATAACTTGTGTTTATTGTCAGCTACAGTGCAACGTTCTTGCTTTCAGCTATTCATTTTTCGTTCATACAATCCGCGTATGGAACAAATGACCTGAGCACGTGATCAATGCTCCATCGTTATCTATTCAATATTGCTATTGGCCCTGCGATAAAGACAATGAAGACGCCTCCATATCTTAGGCGCGTATAAGCTGACGTTACTTCAGCAATCATTATTTATCTGATTATTTATTTGCGTGTTTATTTATATATTTATCACATCTATTGTTGCACCTGCACTTTGTTGTTATAAGGCTGTATTTTTTCACTGTTTTATCCTTTTATGCACCTTCCAGTATTAGTGTAAACTATGAAATAGGAAGTAAATATCTAAGATCCAGCTATGAATAAAGTGGAGTTTGACATGCTAATTTGATAAAATGGTACTTACCCACTTGAAATCACCGTGTTGAAATCGGCGAACACGAAAATGCTACATCCGGGACATATCCTCTGATCCCAGGGCGTCACCGGCCGGTGACCATGAACCCAAAATATTGGCCATCCCTTCATGTAGGACGACACGAATTGCTACCAAATTGTATTCTATTGTATTGTATTGCGTTCTATTGTTGTATTGAATTGTATTGTATTCTATTGTATTTTTGGTAAAAATTCGTGTCGTCCTACATAAACGGATTGCCAAAATATTTTTCAAGGAAATGGCATGTACATTTACTTGCGAAAAGGAATGTGTGTGGTCACCCTGTGTTGTAACGTCAAGATTAGTGTTCCGCTCGCAGGAACTAGGGGAGCAGAGAGTCACCGCAACTGATAACTCCCCTACCCCACTCCTAATAAATAATAGGAGTGGAGTACCACCCTTCCCATGTGACCACGCCTTAGAATGGAATGTAAAGAATGTAGAAAATAAAAACGGTGACGATTATGTGTATACAGCCCGAGTGAAGGCTGTACCCAGCATCTGTGATAATTCATGAAATGACAATATCTTACCCATACCCACCTAGAGTTAGGGTTCTCAAGAAAAACTTAAAGAAAATTGAGGTAAAAAAGATCGAGATATTTTCTGGAACTCTAACCCCTACTAGTAAGGCAAACGTCGCAACCACTACACTAAATAACCATTGTCACTCAATTGCTGTCAATTTTGCTAATCTATGTATTTTTAGCCAATCAGAATGAGTAAGCCGAGAGATTCAATCTCCTCCTCAGGAACTCTGGCACCCAGAATGGCTCATACTTGTGTCCAATTTTGTCAAAAACAATATATTTTCCAATTTGTTCAATATATTTTCAACTTAGGGCCGAATCGCACTGGGACAAGTTCTGTCAATTTTACATAAAAAGCTGTCATCGCTACACTTGTCACAGTGTGATTGCCTTTTCTGAGATTGTAGAAAAATTCCTAAGGACAACAAAACTTCAAAGTTTCCGAATGTTTCACTTGTCCTGCTGGTGACAGCACGATTAACTCTTTCACACCCGGATGTGTTTGAGCTCAATTGGTGAAATCCCGAGTGCTAACTCAAACCTCCCCCCTCAGTTCAAGTTTGGCTACCCCAGGGTACTTAAATACTGCTGAATTTTTAAGAAAAGGGCTAAAACTTTCCCCACAATGCAATTCGGGAGAATTCTGTGTACTCGTTGACGGTAGGTATTGCTTCTTCTGTATGGTTTAGAACGAAAGCTGCTCTAATTTTGGACAAAAAAAGCCACTGTAAGAGAGCTAGAGGCCATTATGTTAGGATGGCTGAAAAGTACTTGGTTTGTTTTTAGTAGGCTTTGTGAGGATTTCACTGGATTTTTCTGTTGTTTCTACTTTGAGACAGCAAAATATTCTTCAATGAAATCCTTGAAATTCTGCAGTTTGTGATCTTCTTCCCCTGCTAAACCTATTGGGATGTGTTTTTGTCACTTTAAAGCAATGGCTTGGGTCAAAATCACCGCTCTTGGTTGTAGGGGGGGGGGGAGTCGTCTTGTCAATTACCCAGCATGCAATTGGAGGTGGGAGCAGGAAAACTCATTTGTTTTGGAGATGTGTTCATTTCTTCGATTTTCACGACTATTGAGGAGCTGAAAATCGGCTCAAAACACAGGGTCCAAAATTGCAACCTTATTTGGCGCCAATGCGACTAAATTTTGAGTGTTAGCGGCCAAAATTTCTGAGTTAGTAAATTTATCCAATAAAACATGCCAGCAAATGTTCTTTCTCGCGTGTCGCTTGAAACTCGAAATTTGCCGACCACAATTGGTCATTTGCCGACTGAATATTTTTGGCTAGTTGCCAGTTGGTGTCCATGTGAAAAAGTTAATTTTGGAAACCCTGAAACAGCTTTCTCATTCGCACTTGAAATCAAAAGCAAACACAAAATCAGCACTCGGCCATCTTCACACTGCATTTCACTATACCATATTTTCCTGCTCCCACCTACAATTGCACGAGTTTTTCTCCAAAGTGGGAGAGTGAAGCAATCCCTGTAATAGCTCTGACTTTTAAGTCATTAATCCTTTGAAATAATATTGCAACATCATATTTCCAGCATGTCTAGATTTGATGCAATATTTTTTCCAGGTACATGCTTCATTTGAGTCACATGTGACCCATATTGGCCAATGAAAGAGTTCAAAGCAATGCCTCATCCAAGTAAAGAAGTCTATTCAACAAGGTTTTTCTTCCCGATTATTTTTATCTTCATATTCGCCCTTGTTCCTTTGCTTTCTTTCCCCATGTTTCTCAGGCTTTCGAAATACTTGTAAACAAAATAGATCTGACCTACATCAGCTACTTTAGACCAGAAATGGCCGGTGAAACGCTGAAAATATGAAAATTGACCAAAATAATGATCTGCTAGCTTGAGAAAAACAAATCCACTACTACAAAGCAAAGCAACTGTGAAGAACTTGAGGGACATTGCAGTTCCTAGTCGGTTTTGGGTTCTTACAGTGTACAGAAACACCACAAGGATATGAAGCCCAAGGGCGAGTTCGAATCCCAAGTCATGCAGGAGAACCAACGAATAACTCAGTATGGAGAGACGCATAACGAATATAAACCTATCTGTCTGCCACAGGAGATTACGGTAAACGAACTCGTTCCAGCACACAACCCACGCGAAGAACGGAAGGGTGAACCATTGATCCAAGATGCCAAACAGACGAGTTTGGGACACAATTCTTCCGAACTGCACAGCGCCATATAACACTGCCATCCACGAGAATGTGTTATAAAAGAACGCCTCCTGACCTAGGCTTTTCTCTCGTGATCTAGTTTTACGGATCCAGTAGAAGCCCAGGGCAGAATAGCCAAAGTTCACAAGTGCATTGGCAGGCATCTTCAAGAGGGACGAGGGATCTGCTTTCTCTGCATAATGCTCGAAGCCAAGCTCGACTTTGGCGCTATCTAAGACCCTAAACCATGTTATCGAGACTGCTAAAGATAACGGTATTAGTATGTACACAAGGGATGAGTAAAGCATTTTTCCAAGCTATTTATCTTGATTTTCAGTATTCAACTTCAAGCACCTGCCATCCGCCATCTTTGAAGCCGCGCATCTATGGGACAGCGGTGATAATTTGCATTTATGCGCAATACGCTATGCGTGTTACAAAACAAGGGCCTACAATCATTCAGCGGTAAACCTCTTCAAAATTACACAGGGCCGAGTTCAAGGATTTCTACACCTTTAAAAGATATAATCATGCTTTCTTTAGTTCAACGTAGTACTAGAATGCACTCTAGACTTAAAGAGGTAAGAAAACTACAATCTGTAGTTACTGTACGCTAAAATAAACTGGGTAAACGAGCTGCCACCGTGCACTGCTGCAGTCTGCACTGTGGTCTGTACATGTGTAGTTTGTACTGATTTGATTTGTTATAAACGTGCAGAGTTTAAGATTGTGCCGGACAAGAATTGTATCGTCTGTCGGAGTGTTTTCATCAAGGTATTATTCTACAGAAGGTTAGTTTGACCTTCCCTTTATCATGGCTGGTAAATAATTTGACATCGATTTATCCTGTACTCCTACTGAGAAGTGTAAATAATTTACTAAATACCGTAGATACCGTACGTAGGATTCCATGGTCCCCCTGTAGATAATCACTCCCTCCTGATCTATGAAGCAAAGATATGCAAATTGGTGCCCCATTAATGTATCCCAATCCCATGTAAAGTCCTCGTAAAATTGAGTATTTCTGAGGATTAAATACCACATGTATTTGTTCTGAATTTCTCATGGAACCTGAAACAACCATAGAGGCTGATCAACGACCCAGCTAATTCACAGATCAAATTGGAATTTTTGTGGAGGGAGGAAAACCTGAGAACCCAGAGAAAAACCCTTGGAGCAAGGGCGAGATACACAATGTACCAACAAACCCAACTCACATGTGGCACTGGGTCTGGAGATCAAACCTGGGCCACAGAGGTGATAGGCAAAGCACTTAACCACTGCATCACCCCAGCTCCCCGTGCACTCACATGTAGGTAATGACAACATTGTTGTAGGTTGGTGCAGTGGTAAAACACTTGCCTCTCAACGCTGTGGTCCCTGCTTTTGTTCCCGGTTCGGGCACCGTATGCGAGTTAGCTAGGTTTGTTGTCGATTCCTTATCTGCATTTGAGAGCTTTTCTCCAAGTTCTCCAGTTTTCTTCCTTCCATGAAAATCAACATGTGAGTCGAGTGTTGTATGGCAGTCCAAAACAGTTAAGGTTACTGGATACCTTCAAAATGAAAAAGAGGGTGAAAAATGTTTTTCCCACAGAAATGTAGTTTTAATAGCAGTGTTTGATATACTAAAAACTCCGTTCAAAAAAAATATATATTTTATATTGACGGAGAAATACCAAAAGGAAGTTTTTAACCGGAAGTAAAAGGTTCTGTTTGATTGACAGCAGATCAATTAACACATGACAAGTGCTCACTCGCCCGTATCGAAAGTGGGGGGAAAGCTAGCGCATAAATTCATTTCATATACCAATGTTTACATTTATTGAGAAACGTTTTTCCACACACGATTCCGTAATTCCATCGGTTGTTGGCCTTATGTCTTCCAAAAAGCAAGCAGGATACCCTTAGCTTGGAAAACAAAGAAAAATGAAAAGCAAAACAAGGCCAGACAATGCATATGACTTCGAGCCAAATAAAAGTCCTCACAAAACCCGACAAGGGTTCATATTTTCACTTGCGTGCTGAGTGATCCACATCTGAACATAAAGAAGAATTGATAGGAGCCAGCCGAGAGAATATTTGTTTCCAAGAAAGCTACGATGGAAACGTAAAGTCTGACGGTTCACCTTTTTGTCATTGTTTTTCAAGACTCAAACAAGCCGGCTATAGATACAGTGCGTACCTTTGATCGGAAATCAACGTACAATATTCATGTCGGCAAATATATAATTATATTTCTCTAATTCCTAGATTACAATATCCGATGGAACTCACAATCCCATATTAAAACAAGAGACTACAAGGAGAACTATGGCTTGTAATTATAGTTACATATTGAAACTCTACCTTTAGTTTGTCCCGCGGAATTTTGGGAGACTCCAGGAGGTTGCTTCTGATTGGAGAATGGGTGTCAAGTCCGGAAAGCCGCTCTAAGTAGGTGTGAATCAGTTGCCGAACTACAACTTTTCAACGTTTGTGCAGTCTTCAAGTGAATTGATTGCATATAAGAATTTACCGGAATTTTTTGAAATTTCGTCCAGTGATTCTACGATAACTAATCTCCAAAATCGTTTGTGCTTTTTTCCGATTTGTTTTTAGTTTTAAAGATATCGCCCCAAGCGTCATGGCTTGGCAAAAATAATCAATGACTCGACTTTAAACTGCAATAATTTCACATATTAGAAAATAGTTTTTCAAAAATCGCACACGCGCTTTTGGAGATCAATGACCGCTTAACTTGACAAGTGTAATTACTTTGTAAGTATAAAAACCAGGCGCTGGTAATTCACGTTTATCGGGTTAAAGTGACTGTAGTTTGAAATCTAGAGTAATTCCGTATAAAATAACTTTTTAACTGGTATTCTTCAGTTATCAACCTTTCCATTGATATATAGGTTCCCATATTTTGTTCGCCGAGCGCCCGCGTAAACGCATTTTTGCGGAAATCACTTTTGAAGGTATCCAGTAACCTTAATGTAGTGAGGAGTGTGTGAGGATTGGAGTAAAAGCAGGTCCACATCAGCCGTAAGCTGCAATAATAATCAGCCTGCTATAACAATGAAATGAAATATTTATTTATTAGTTATTGTAAAATGCAAGTTTTAATTCTCATTTGCAGGTGATGTTGATCTTGTTGTAATTGGATCAGGACCTGGTGGTTATGTAGCAGCTATAAAGGCTGCCCAATTGGGCATGAAGGTGTGTTCATGTTTACAGTTTATTTACATGTATGTCTATAGATATGTACTAAACTAACATTATTAATACATGTAGTCTTCATGTATAGTATTATGTAGATACAATACATGTACATGTATGTGCAGACAAACTATAAGGACATTTATAGTGGCAAGCCTTTAGTTAAGCCATTGTAAATCCCATACTTATCAGATCTGAATATTTAACAAATAGAAGATGGTCACTCAAGGTCGAGGTCTTTAAGAACTGTGGATGCACCAGCAGAATGCATTAATTAGTGCATTAATAGCAGCTTTTTAAGACCTCTAAAGTGCATTATTTTATTATAGCTAGAAATAGGGGAACCATCTTCTATTATTTTGTTTTTATAATATAAAACTGGAACTGCATGCACGTGGAAAAAAGTATCGAGCATGCATTATAACAAAATGAAGCATTTCCTCCTTATAGAGCCAGAAATGAAGTTAATTAATTATTCAAAATTTGATATCATTCTTACATGTAGTTTAAAATTTCCATTGTTGAAACTAAACTTACAAAATTCAAATTGAGCCCCAATCGAATTTTGATCGTATTTGTGTGCCAGGGCTCGACACTAACGGTGGTCAACTGGACATTGGCCAGTAGAAATAACACTTTGGCCTGCACAAGTTTGAAAACACTGGCCATTTTGGCCCGGAGAAATTCTTAAAAAAAGTTGACTTCACTTGCCTGATTAATTTAGAAATATTTGCATACTTCACTAGTAAACTTCACAATATCAATTTCTAAGGCTTTTCAAATGAAAAACCTTTTCACAATTCAGAAAGCAGACTCACAAATCAATACCACGACATTACAAGATCTTACAGGATCTTTATAAACATTGCCTGATCCTGCAAGATCTTACAGGATCTTTATTTAAAAAATCCTAGATCCTGCAAGATCTTACAGGATCTTTATGAAAGTTGCCCAGATCCTGCAAGACCTTACAAGATCTTAAGAAAGAAATTACCAGATCCTGCAAGATCTTTATAAAAATTGCCTAGATCCTGCAAGATCTTACAGGATCTTAAGAAAGAAATTACAGGATCTTAAGAAAGAAATTACCAGATCCTGCAAGATCTTACAGGATCTTTATAAAAATTGCCTAGATCCTGCAAGATCTTACAGGATCTTAAGAAAGAAATTAACAGATCCTGCAAGATCTTACAGGATTCCATACCAATGATACATATCTTGGTAAGATTGCATACTAAAAGGATTTTGCACTAAGGAAGCATGGCTTGTTCTCCATCCTCATAAATTTGGTAAATATGAACCTAAAACTTGCCTTGGTTACTAATTTTTGCTTGCTCTTTCATTTCTGGCATCCATATTGTTCTATTTTGGCTCCCTTCACTATTTACACCCAAATTGTATACCATAGTTGTCATTAAACACACAAAAATAACACTGACAGTAATTGTTTTAAAACTCTATGTATAGTTTTAATTAATAGAAACATGCATACATGTACAGTGTAAGTGAGTTATCATTACAATCGCCAGACAGTGAAATGCTCCTATTTCTATAAATAAGTTAAAACTATTCAGACATTTACAAACTGCATGTACATGTAGTTTGAATTATATACAATACACATATATGTAATCCATTTCAAAATTGTTGTATTCTACTAGTTTAAGAGTCTTGATGATTTCGATAAATAAACTAAATTAGTAAGACTATTTACTAAATGACTGACAATATTATTAAAGTTAATGTCACCTAAATTAGAGGGTACGACTGCAGCTCTAAAAACCTTGCATTTTATTGGACCCCCTTTGAGCCACACTATAAAGAAAGTTATTGTTTAGCGAATTAAAATGACATAGTTGAGATGCAGTAGCAAAAACTGCATCTCATGGAAAATGTAACTGGACTTCAGTGACTTTTGAGATGAAATTTTTAGAGATTTGTTGCTTAGCGAATCATGTTATCATGCCATATATGTACAAGTATCTTAGGCAGACACTAGAAAATATTCACAGTAAGAGAAACATGAAATATCTAGAACAGGGCTTTCAAAATCAGAGTAGATGGTCAACATACATGTACACATAGAAAGGTTGGCTGCCATGTCAGTGCCAGGGTATTAATGTATAGATGATCAGTAGATTCAAAATTCAAGTCTGGTAAAAAATAGCTGCTGATTTGCCACAAAGAAGCTGCCAGAGTCCCGATGGGAGTCAGGTTATTTTGAATGCCTTGCTAGGAATTTCAAGCCCTTGCTTATTGTAGAAAAGCTGGAAATTCCTAGAGAATCTTAAAAACAGTAACTGCAGGTCAGCCAGTCTTTGAATTCCTTGGAATTTCAGGTAATTACATTGAATCTAAAAATAAATTGACTTTGCCACCCATATTAGAACCAAATATAAAAACAAGAGTTTATTATCATAGATCTGTAGAACTTTAAAGTGAGCCTTTGCTGAAAAAAAACAATGTTTGCTCTCCAATGCTCCTTATGGATGCCTAAATCTGTTATAATGGTGTTTGCCGTTAAACTCATTTGAATTTCCCATACGCTGCCATCTTGAATCATATGATATCACAGTGTTGCTTCTATTGTCATAAAACAAATAGCTCCTTTGTTGTGTAACAATAGGGGCAACACTGTGACTTCATAAAATCTAAGATGGCCACACGCAGAAACTCAAATTAGTGTTACAGACAGAAAAATTGAAGGGCTGTGTGCAAAAAGGACGTAAGTGACTCTTGATCACATTCTAAATTCTCCTTCAATTTCTTTGTTTTCTAAGGGAGGATTTAGAATGTGATTAAGAATCACTTACATGTACGCCCTTTTTGCACACAGCCCTTCAATTGGTCCATAAGTGATATCTAGTGCACAATTTGCAGGCAGACAAGACATTAGCTGGCGGCTAAACAAAAAATATTTGCAACCAGTTTTGAAAGTTTGGTCAGCAGGGCAAAAATATTAGTTATATTGGCGACCAGAAGGTTGCAATGTTGAGCCCTGGCAGGACAGTTACAATGTACACAGCAACAGATACACAAATACACAGGGAATAAATATTTGAGTGAACATTGTTTTTCAACTGAGGTTCCCTTTAAACATTTAGCCACTATGAGTTTTTAAATCTGACTACATGTATATAATATATTCTTAATATAATTATGCTGAAACTGCTGTCAGAAATACATGTATAGTAAAACTGATTTATAATACAAGTACCAGCATCAGTACAGACTTCCAATTATGGTTTTATATTAAACATAATATTTATACTAAAGGTTAGAGTTTAAAGGGGCTGTGTCATGGTATTCATGATCATGAGCGGCTTTTGTAATGATCTCCTTAACGATCTCCTGACAGGTTTGTAGCATGAAAGGATTAAGTTAGAGCAAGAATTTCAGGAAAAAAGCAAGTTGACTCCAAACATGGACAATTTTTGCAAACAAATATTAATTTTTGGACAAAATCTAAAAACCACTGAATGTGCTTGGAAACATTTTGCAGTCTCAGCTGCACAGTTATTTTCAGCAAATTTTAAATGAACTAAGGAACCTTGTGCATATGTGGGGTGGTTAAAATGAAAGCAAAAATGACTAACGAATTGTATGCAAAAAGAATGACTGAATACAGGTGTTACACCTTAACATAGCCCCCTTAACATCTAGCTTAGGGTTGAGGCAAAAACTAACAGAGTTAATAATTTAATGTTCCATATGACATTATAACTTTTAGTTTATTTAGTTATAGGTTTTATAAACTATACAGTTTTAAATACAAATGTTTCTGATCTTCACTCACTACTTGGCAGTCAACTTTTCCCTGATTAGCTTTCATTGTTGGTGATGATTTAAATAATTAACTCTTCAGCCCCAACATTTGCCATTTGGAGTCTGATCAAAATTTAACCAAATGTATAGAGAAAAGAAGAATTTGGATGTGACTTTTGGGGCTGAAAGGGTTAAAAACTTTGGTCCTGGATCTTGAATTCTAAGCCAGCCTGTAAAAAACAATTAACCAAAATAAGAATGAGTGCCGGTACTCACTAGTGGAGTGTGGTGTATAACTATAAAGTCCCGTGCGGTTTGCCAGCTGGAAACTGGAAAGCGACAAATATTTTTCTACATCTACTTCCGGTAACCGGTCGTTTCGCTAACGAGTCGTTTCGTCAACTGCCATTTCGAGAACGTCTTAAGTCGTTTCGCTAACGTCATATATTTATGGTTCTATTCATGGGTATGTATGTACGATATATAACATAAAGATTAATAAAGATTACTTCAGTCATATTTTGAGTGGTGTGATTTATTTCGGTAAGCCGGTGATGTTTCCGCCGATATCGCGGACTGTTACTGACTGTCAATTATACTCTCTCCCAATTATTGATCTAATCGAAATAAAAGTAAATTGAAACCATCATGTTGAGTATTTTGATCTACAACATACCCCACAACGTGTATCATTTGAAAGCTTTTGATGCATACTTCAAGAGAGCATCTAAAATCAGAGACAGAATTTACTTCAACTCGGAATGGCGTCCTCAGTTGTTATGACGCCGAAGCCGACTACGTGATAAATTTTCACTTTACAACTTATCTGAGTTCTAGACTAAAACAAGGCCATTTTCCCCTGTTATGTGGTGTGCCGTGACTCGGTGTATGTAAAGTCTTAAGTCGAGGTCGATTTTTCCCGATTTTTTGAGTTACAAAATACATTTTAGTTGTTAAAAGGTTCACTTGCACACCGGAATATACGGTACATAGAACCTTAACAAGCAAGAGAACAGATATAGGACGTTAGCGAAACGACTTAAGACGTTATCGAAATGGCAGTTGACGAAACGACTCGTTAGCGAAACGACCGTAAACCCTACTTCCGTTACGTTTCTACCAAAGTGACTTCGGTTTTGTGGCAGATTGTGTTGATCAGGATATTGAGATTTAAATGAGAAGCACTCTAACATGAAACATTTTAGAATGATAAAATTCGAAAGAGGATTAACAAGACCCGGGACAAAATCGGATGAGTTTCGTCGTTCCAAAAAGGCAGAATCGAAAACTTGATCTCTTGCAAGGAAAAGCAAGTATTTGACCACATAGGAGCTTTGGAGCTTTCATCAATAGTTTCTCCAGTTTCTCCAAATATATCCTCGAATATATTCAAGTATACTGACTACAGGGCTCCAACTACATTATAGCAAATGAGCAAATATATTCTGTAAGTGTAAGAACAAATTTATTAACGAATCGAACGCGAACATAAACTTATGCTCACCTTCTGAATGAATGTCTTCAGAAATTCATCTCTTCCAGAACTGAAACTGCCTCTCGCTTGGAGCAGTTATTATTATCTTTCATCTGATGAATATTGGCATTGAAATGCTATTGAAAAGACTACGTTAGTATGTAAGCGACCTTAAAACTCCAACACCGAACCGAAGGAAAAACGTGATGGCGCCTAACATTTGAAATGTGCAAGTGCTACCAAATATGGATGTAGACTTGGTTCTAGGCCACTCGGTTAAAGCACAGGCAGCCGAAGCTAAAACAATTATAGAATTGCCTCAAACCAAAAATAAACACATCAGTGATGAACAGGAACAACTTCTCAATGCACAGGTAATATTTCATGACTTTATTTATTGTTTTAAGACGGTTTCAGAGTTTTCTATAAAAAAAACATACATTCCTTGTAAAAAATCATTAACTTGGACTGCCTGTGGTTAAAGTGCAACTTCATGGCTTCCATGTTATTCGAATTTATCAACGAAAGCACAGATTTTTAAAGGGCTGGATGAAAATATTTTGCTACATTAAGCAATGGGAATTTTCTTTTTCAACAAGCCAGCCAAATCGGTGAGTAATACCAAGGCTTTAGTCTAAAACAACCAGGAGAAGATATATAGCCATGTTAGACTTTTTTTATCCTCTCAACAACAATCAACATTACATGTGTGAAGTTCGGAAAGTTTTAATTAAGCTACTTTATTTCTTATGAACTGATTTTCACTGTAAAGTTTGACCAACTTACAAATAAAATATTTAGAGATTACATTTGAGTGAGAGTCTTTCCAAGATCTTGATAAGATCTTGCAAGATCTTTAAAGAATCTATCCAAGATCTTGTAAGATATTGGTAAGATCATACAAAACCAATGATTTCAAGATCTTGTAAGATCTTGTAAGATCTTAATAAGATCTTTCCAAGATCTTGTAAGATCTTGATAAGAACGTACAAGAAAATATTTCAAGATCTTGTAAGATCTTTAGAGAATCTTTCCAAGATCTTGTAAGATCTTGATAAGATCTTGATAAGATATTGGTAAGATCTTACAAAACACGATTTCAAGATCTTGTAAGATCTTGGTAAGATCTTGCAAGATCTTTAGAGAATCTTTCCAAGATCTTGTAAGATCTTGATAAGATCTTGATAAGATCTTGATAAGATATTGGTAAGATCTTACAAGAAAATATTTCAAGATCTTATAAGATCTTTAGAGGATCTTTCCAAGATCTTGTAAGATCTTTATAAGATCTTTCCATGATCTTGTAAGATCTTATCAAGATCTTACAAGAAAATATTTCAAGATCTTATAAGATCTTTAGAGGATCTTTCCAAGATCTTGTAAGATCTTTATAAGATCTTTCCATGATCTTGTAAGATCTTATCAAGTTCTTACAAGAAAATATTTCAAGATCTTATAAGATCTTTAAAGGATCTTTCCAAGATCTTGTAAGATCTTATAAGTTCTTATAAGATCTTTGTAAGATCTTGTCAAGATTTTTTTTTTTTAGTAAAAAATGTTTTTGTAAGATTATGCAAGATCTTGGCAAGATCTTTGCAAGATTTAGTAAGATCTTGGCAAGATCTTACAAGATCTTACAAGATCTTACAAGATCTTACAAGATCTTACAAGATCTTGACAAGATTCTCAACCTGGGCAGTCCTTCTCGAACGGAAGAAATCAACATCGCCATTTTGTTTTGCTGCGTGTTTTGCGTGTTTTTGCACCTGGCCAGTACAAATTGTATTTGTCCAGTTAAAATCTGAATGAACTGGACAATCGACCAGTACATCATAAAGTTAGTGTCAAGCCCTGTGTGCAGAAGGCTATTAAATGTACCTTTTATCCTGTATCTGAATAATTTTAGGGCTCATTTTGAATTTTGCAAGTTTCATATAATTTTCAACAATGGAAATTTGAAACTAAGAATAAAATTAAATTTTGAATAATGAACTTCATTCTGGCTCTAGGAAGGAACACTTGACCTGTTTTGACTGTAAGATTTAACAGTTTTAAGTTTTGATGGAAAACGTAAAATTATAATTCAGAGCTATAGTTTATTAAATTACAGACATGCATTAAAGTGTGCACAAAAACAGGTCCCATAATGGCGGTTCATGAGATATGCATCAGTAAGTCAGGAGTTTTATCATGACATCTTTTTCCACTGTGAAATCAGTGTGACATGTGCTAGGGGTTGACCTGTGGCTTGGTTGCCATGGTTCCCTCCTTAGTTCACATTGTTTGCCTGTTGCTACTACAGTGGCACCTACCGGCCTCCATCCTTTCCTATATTGACAAGTTAAGTTCAGAATAAGACTAAGACTGAGCAAATGCATCAGATTAGACTGTGTAGTCATTGCATGCAGCAGTACTTTTCAAACACAAAATGGGACTATTCTACATTTACATGTAACTAGCTTAGTTGGTAATAATTCTGTAACTGATATAACTGGTATGGAGATTCACAGAGACATCCACGTGATCCAAATGCTAGCTGTGTTTGGATTGGTTAGCATCCTTATGAATTATTAATGATTTTGCAATAACATTTGCAGACAGTATGTGTTGAGAAAAATCCATCTCTAGGAGGAACATGTTTGAATGTTGGCTGCATACCCTCAAAGGTAAAGCTAATTACAGTTGTCATTTCTAGTACTGCTGAATGGGAGAATATTTGGTAATATATTGAGCTGTGAGCTTTAATTTGTGAGCTTATTACTGCAGGCACTACTCAACAACTCCTATCTTTACCATCAAGCAGCCACTAATGACTTCAAAAACAGAGGAATTGAAAGTAAGGCAGCACAGTGTATTAACAGGGCTTCTGATATGGTGCGGGAAAAAAAAGCCAAAAGTTGCGGGATTTTTTGGGTAAAAGTTGAGGGGAAAAAGGCCGAAGTTGCGGGTTTGTTGCGGGATTTTTAATTTGCGGAAAACATCAGTGGAACACGTCCAAATTTACTGTTAATTGCCACTATAAGAGAACAACAAAGCAGAGAAGCACAATGGGGCAGGATTTTTACATCAGAATATGATAAATTATCAGTGAAAGCGACTTTTTATGTGCTGGATATTTGTTGTGAGATATTGCATTTGAAATGAGGTAAATAAGTGTCTAGTGTTCGTAAAAATCAGCGAATCACAATTGTCGTTGTTCCCACGCTCTCCAACGTTAAGTGCGTGGTTGTTCCCACGCTCTCCAACGTTAAGTGTGTGGTGTTTACGTGCAGAAGGAACCAAATTAGGCCTCAGCACACTTGCAAGTTTATGCGAAATACTCGAACTACAAGGAGCTATATAACAGACATTTTGATTTGCTTTCTAAAACAATGTGTCAAAATTCAGCCAACCAGAAAACGCGTTAGACTAAATGGTCCCAGGCCTTCGCGATAATATTGGCAGGAACGCCTAGTTGTTAATTAATATTTGCCGACTCTGTGGCGATTTTATTTCGATTTGAAGGTCTTTTCGCGTGCTGAATACCTTGTTCAAGCAAAGTTTCATGAAAATATACCGTTTTGTCGTGGTATTTTGCGGGTTTTATTGGATGTTGCGGGAAGTTGCGGGTTTGGGCAAAAGTTGCGCGTCCGCACCACCGCACTTTATCAGAAGCCCTGTGTATATGTTGCAGTTCAAATATGATCTCAGTTCAATTTTGTTTTTAACTGGTTCAAACTTTTTTTTTCAAGATCATTAGTAATTATAATAAGCACTTATGTTCAATGATGTTAGGGTTCTTTTAAATGTAGGGTTAGGATTTGGATTAGTTCATAGGGAGAAGCATATACACAATTTAACTTGTAAAGCTAGTTAGCAAAACATGAAATCATCACAATAGTTAATTATTTTAGAATTGAGGTCTTGTTTGATAATTTGTTGAAAGTTATATAATAAATAAAATATATGTGACTGTGTATAGTAATAGTTTTTTTCTGATATTATACAGTTTCTGGATTAACCCTTAACCTGGAAAAGATGATGAGTCAAAAAGATACAGCAGTAAAAACCCTCACCAATGGAATAGCACACTTATTCAAACAAAACAAGGTAGAGTTGTTTCTCGATTCAGGTTGTTTTTAAAACAACCTAGGTTGTTTCTCAAACAACCTCAGAGGTTGTTTTTAAAATGACCTAGGTTGTTTCTCAAACAACCTAGGTTGGAATATCAATGATTCTAAAAAGGGATTTTTTATTTTTTTGGGATTCATAAAAAAAAGGGGGTTTAGTTTTTTTGGTGG
Source organism: Actinernus sp. WN-2022 (assembly GCA_030867875.1). Taxonomy (NCBI): domain Eukaryota; kingdom Metazoa; phylum Cnidaria; class Anthozoa; order Actiniaria; family Actinernidae; genus Actinernus; species Actinernus sp. WN-2022. Next base: position 25,329,712 of record JAOWCC010001589.1, read on the forward strand.
GGAATTTAAAAAGAAAAAAAAAATCACCCTCCCCTCCCCTACAAAATACTTTTTGACAACCCACCCCTCCCCTCTACTTCGTTCCCCCTCCCTTCCCACTGCCTCTCAATTTTCTCCTTGTCCCCCCTGATGCACCTTACTGTGCTGTATCATTTACCTTGACGGTCACCCATCTACTTACTAACCTTTAACTTGGCCGAATCACGAGGAATGCCTGGTAGATATTAATCCAGTGGATTATCGCACTGCGCCACGAAAGCGCTTGTTGATTTGAACACATTATTTATTCTCCAAGTGACTAATTCCTCTCGTTATGTGCGCATGCGTACTACTAACAAAATCGGACTTGGAAACATATTTCGAAAACATTGTATGGACGACATTAAACCGGGACGAAACTGTAACACAGATGAAGTTTGTGTTGACTCTGCGTTGTTTTGTGAAAGCTGCAGCAACTCAAGGGAAGTAAGCAAGCTAAAATCCAGAAAAATACTTTGTTTCTTGACTTAATATTACGGCTCCACTCGTACTTCGAAACAAACTGTGTCAACCGATCGCGAACCGACTTAGAGTAATCACTGACCTAAAATAAAGGCAAAAGAAAGCGCATCACCTCTAACATTGTATCTAGAAGAAGATTTTTACGATTCAAGAGCTAAATAGTATCTCAGTATTAAAGTAACGAGTGCAGAGGATCTTGGAGTTAAGCTGGCTCGTACTCGTTACACTCAGCTTTTCCAATGGAATAAAACACTGACCACTAAACAACAGACAAGTATAATGCTTCTTCATTGGTCCTGTGAACTAATTAATCCAAAACCTACATGTAACCCTGCATTAAAAAAAAACCTAACCGTCAACAAGGGAGCTGCTCACTTACTTTGAAGTCAATAATTTTGGGTGTTTTGAGCTAAGTCACTAAACAACAGACAAGTATAATGCTCTTCATTGGTTCTGTGAATTAATTAATCCAAAACCTAACCCTACAGTACATTAAAATAAAACCCTAACCGTTAACAAGGGCTGCTCACTTTGGGTATTTTAAGAGCTACAATCAATAATTTTGGGTGTTTAGGTTTAAGTTACTAAATAACAGACAAATGTAATGCTTAATCCAACATTTAAAAGACTCTAAAAATGTTGAAATGACCTAGCTAATTTTTAAAAATAAAAATGACTTAGGTTGTTTCAAAATAACCTACATGTAGGTTGTTTCAAAAATGACCTAGGTTGTTTTAAAATAACCTAGGTTATGTTTCAGAAATGACAAGAAATGAGAAACAACCTGAAATTAGAAACAACCTACAACATATATGTTACGGGTCAAATTTATTTTTAGGTCAATTTTATTTTAACCTACCATACATGTAGGTTATAAATTTTAACCTACAATGTAGGTTATTTTTCCAACAGAGGCGATTTTTTGCAGCCTACCTGTAGGTGCTTCTTTTGCAACCTAGGTTTTTTTGCAATTTTTTGGATTCACTTAGTATTTTTACCTTAAACTCATAATCATAACTTCACTGTGCACACCAGACAAGAGGGCTGGAGGTCCTTGACTCAGAACCGACCATCTGCCAGTGCTTTAATACCAAAGCGTACACGTATGTATTTTTTCACTATATATAATATTAATTGTAAGTCCAATGGGGTACGTACTGGGTTTGTGTCACCAATTTTGTGCACAGTTTTAGTGAAATACCAAGCTATTATAAGGTTTTTACTGCACATATGCAAATTTGGACTAGACCGTGGTGGACTGGGTACTAGTAGCACCATCTAAATGAGTATGGTGTTTCACATCAATCACTCAGTGGCACTGCCAGTGGTTAAGGCTATGACCAACAGATCCAATGGTTGCTGGTTCAAGTACCAACAAGGGCAGTTGACCGTAAATAATATCATTGGTAATTACCGGTAGTATAGTTGATTATACATGTATGGGTACAATGTAGCACTGTAAGGAGATAGGGAGAGGGGAAGGAAGTGATAAGGGTAGAGGAAGGAAAGCAGAGGGGGAAGGAGAATTTATTTTTAGTGCACAAAAATGATGTAGGTAAAACAAAATGACCTAGGTTGAAAAAATAACCAAGGTTGGAAAAAATTACCTAGGTTGACAAAAATGATCTGAACATATACAACTGCCTCCTCAGGTTAGCTCAGTGTTTAAGTGACAGTGTGCTGTGTGTGAGTTTGACAATTCAATCCCTGGTCAGACCAACTCTCAGGGTCTTAAAGTAACTGTCAGTAGAAGGTGCTGCCTTTAATTGTGAAACAATTTCATTCTCAAGCTGCAAATGGTTAGACCTTCATGTCTTCTCGGAAAAGGATGTCCGTTAAAACATACATGTAGGCCCATCTGACATTGGATGAAAAGCCACATCAATTGGATACGGCACTGATGAATGCCATTATTGTTGTTGTTGTTCTTATTATTATTGTTATTTACATGTGGGTACCTTGAGTTTCTTTTTACTAGATACTTCGATCAGGTTCTGAAAATTAATGTAACCCAATTTGTCATAAAATGTGTGTGAATGTTCCTCTTTCCCTCTGACAAAGGGCTAGCACTCAAAACATCAGCTGCAACTCACTTCCCAAAGGTTAATGTCACTAAGTGCTGGCTGGGTCTTTCTCAGTTGGTGGATATCACTGGCAATCATTAGCTGTCATTTTGCTGGCAAACAAAGGCCTCAGACAAATTGAAGGGCTGACTGCAACAAGGGCATAAGTGACTTCTGATCACATTCTAAATTCTCCCTTAGAAAACAAAGAATTTGAGGGAGAATTTAGAATGTGATTAGGAGTCACTCATGCCCATTTTGCACACAGCCCTTCAATTTTGCAGATTAATTATAGCCATAAAGCCAGTGACTATAAAACTTCCCTACCAGTGCAGACCTTCACTACAGGTAGTTTTTTTATGGGAAGTAGTCTCCTACAGTATGTTGCTTAGCCACTGTTATATAACTAAGAAAAAAACAGCAGCTGGTTAAATTATGTGTTAATACAGCCAGCTATTATATAATAATGTGCAAAATTTGTCCAAAGCCTTTGTTTGCCAATAAAATGATAGTTAGCATTTAGGTCTTTCTTAGCCAGCGAAAATTGTTGGCAGCTGGTCATGCTTAGCAACTACACTGCTTAACTGTTTATATGCTACAGGGTTAAATGTATTGATTTTTTAGGTTACACAAGTGCAAGGTCATGGAGCAATTACAGGTCCACATGAGGTACACCATCTTTATGAATTTGACATCCATTCGTATTGTAGGTTAACATCACTTCATAGCATACATATATTATCTGTACAGAACTGTGCTACATGTATATACATAATTTAATTACATACTCTAAGTGCTGTTAAATGGAACCCTGGCTGGTGGAACAAGTTGCCATTAAATTGATGGCAATATGGTCTAAGTTGAAAATATGTTGAAAAAATGGGAAAATAGATTTTATTAGTAAAAAATTTTTTTACATGAGTATGAGCCATTTTGAGTGTGGGCGTCGCCATCTTGGATCTGATGACGTTTTTTGTCTGTCCCTATTGTCAAAAAACAATGACAGCTTGTTCCACCAGCCAGGGTTTCCTTTAATGTCCTGTTATTATGATATATCAACAGGTAACAGTACATAAAGATGATGACAGCATAGAGGTAATCGCTGCCAAGAACATACTGATAGCTACTGGGTCAGAGGTCACACCGTTCCCTGGAATGGAGGTACATGTAAAACATTGTAATACTCCTTAGACACCATTTTGTACCACTGGTGGAATTGTGTTTAATTGATAAGCTTTATGGCATCTACATGTAAACCAATTATTTCAACTGTTTAATATAGTTGAGCAGCCATCTCTTAGCATGAATGGATTTCAGAAAAATCCAGAATCAACAGAAGGCAATTAAGTGGTGATTTCACATGTACTTGAACATCCCATGTTGTATTTCTACCTAAATTAACCCACACAAACAGAAACATATGTCTCAGGACAGTCTGCATCCATGTATCGTATAGCTGTAGGCACTGACAGTGTGATGCATTCTCTTCTCTTTTCTAAATTTGTTCCTCAGATTGATGAGAAGAAGATCGTCTCCTCCACTGGAGCTTTGTCTCTCAGCCATGTGCCCAAGAACCTTGTCTTAATTGGTGCTGGTGTTATTGGAGTTGAACTGGTAAATAGCCTTACAATGTTCGTGTACATGTACCTACCTAATATTCTGCTCATTCCAGTATTGTCACATTTTTATAAGACCTGTCACTAATAAAGGCCTCAAGTGTTCACTTATCGATCACCACATCAAATATACAAATGCTGCAGCTCACAAGGTTAAAATGAATGTGTCTGAAGCCACCTCAGGCAGCTGAAGTAAAGTTCATGTGTGACCTCAGAGCACAGCTCTAACTAGTTTGAATTAGCTAGGAATGGATGTGCCTGTAGAGAAGGTTGAAAAACCTTGCACACTAATGAAAAACCAGTGGAGTCAGAAAGAGAACCAACCAACTCAGCCCACATGCAATCAACTGGGCTGCCATGCAGAGGTGGGAGGTGGCCATCCAAAACTCCCCTACAAGTATAAAGTGAAACATTCTGTAAGGCAAGAGAATTGAAGTTACTTGAAAAGCAAAAACAGTAAAGTAACCATCAAAGAGCTCTCCAAAAAATTATGTTGGTAGCTTGTGTATAGTCATCACCCCTCCCCAATTTTTTAGCTGTACACAGGCTATTACACTGTAGGTTGGCGAGTAGTTCCTATTAAAACCCAGCTGATGTCCAGAGGCATTGGACTACTTCTATGTGCTTGCACAAACATCACTTTTTTTTCTTGGGGATTTCCTCAAATTCGTCTTTCTGCACAAATTTAATGTATAAATTACATCTGTTCCATTTCCGCATGTCGTGTATTCAGGGATCTGTATGGTCACGACTTGGTGCTAAAGTGACAGCAGTAGAGTTCCTTGGACATGTTGGAGGAATTGGAATAGACATGGAAATAGCGTGAGTTGGAAAAGAAAACCATGGTATCCAAACATTAATAATATTTATACAATGATGAGGGGATAAAATAAAATAGAAATTATATTTTTTTGCAGGAAAAACTTTCAGAGAATTCTTCAGAAGCAAGGAGTAAAGTTTAAGCTAAATACCAAGGTTACAAGTAAGGCAAACCACTGTTTTAAGTTGTGTGGTATTTGTGCATTGGAATTGAATTGATCGACCTTCAAGTTTCTTAAAATAACCCTCAGATCAAAGAGAATTAAATACCATGTTCAATAATGTTCTAATATGCAAAGTTTTTTGATAGAGGATGGCAAAGATTAAAGTGGATTACAAATGCACTTCTCGGTGATTAGGAAGAACAATTTAGCAATGGCCCCATGTTCACCCAGAATAATGAGCCATTTTGCTTAGAAATGGGCCATTTTCAAATCACAATGGGCCATCAGTATCCATTAGCTTTCAAAGACAAAATGATTTAAGTTTTACTTAAGGTGGCCCGCGGCTATTTATTTTGGCAACGGGGGTCTTTTTAAATCGCGTTTTTGAACAGCTAAACATTATCCGATTTCTGATATTTTTGGGACTTTTAATAAAGAATCCTCGAATTTTATAAAAAGTACAATTAGAAAGTGATTAACAAGGAATTGCTGAAGATATAAGCGATTTTCCAAAACGTTGTTTTTTAGGAAAGAGCGTATATTTCAAAACCCAAAAGATGAATTTGTTCCATTTTACTTTATTTATGACATTCGGACACAAGGTCACGGGAGATGAAACAATAGGACTCGAAGTCCCTTACAAGGAGTGCACAACCTCCAAGGTCTGTGACAGGCAAGTTTCAGGTTAATCGGCACCATACAAGTTTCTCAGCAAATGGCTGATCAATTTTAACCTTAAACTATTATGCTCAGGCATCTGGTTCAACTGCCGGAGAAATATTACAGTAATAATTAAATCGTACATACCATATGGAAGTTCAATACCACTTGAAACTTCTGAGCCAAAGGCAAGAAGATCGGAATACTGCAACTAACGTTATGCGGCGAACGAAGTAAGATAGGTTATTGCTGAATATTTGCGAAAATCGAGAAATTTGTATTCTTTCGGCGTCAAACAAATTCACTTGTTTGTTTTTCTTAAGTTCCTAATGTGACTTACAGTAGCATATTTTAAAGTACCTTACCGAGTTTCAGCGTGCTTTGACCATACGCTTTTGAGAAATAAAGGCTGTAAACTTCAGCTTGTGCGAGACTTCTAAAATCTAAATGCTTGGAAAACCCTCATGTTCGCTAATTTATTCAATGGGTTTGTTTTGAATTTCCGCACGGGTTCTGCCACTTGGGAATCGCGAGGCAAGGAATAATTAAAATTAATGTTGAAATTAAAATGAGGATTAATTTTGCAAGTGTAAGTAAGGTATTTGGAATAATAGTTCCAGGCTGAGTAATGTTTTAGTGCCAAGGAGTATCCTACTGTGGAAACGTTCTTCAAATGTTCTCCCCTCGTCGCTACTTACTACCATGTGGACATAACACGTAACACCTGTTTCATGGGTTACTGCACACAGTCCATGAATTACAATGTAATCCTCATTTTAATTTCAACATTAATTTTAATTATTCCTTGCCTCGCGATTCCCAAGTGGCAGAACCCGTGCGGAAATTCAAAACAAACCCATTGAATAAATTAGCGAACATGAGGGGTTTTCCAAGCATTTAGATTTTAGAAGTCTCGCACAAGCTGAAGTTTACAGCCTTTATTTCTCAAAAGCGTATCGTCAAAGCGCGCTGAAACTCGGTAAGGTACTTTAAAATATGCTACTCTAAGTCATATTAGGAACTTAAGAAAAACAAACAAGTGAATTTTTTTGACGCCGAAAGAATACAAATTTCTCGATTTTCGCAAATATTCAGCAATAACCTATCTTACTTCGTTCGCCGCATAACGTTAGTTGCAGTATTCCGATCTTCTTGCCTTTGGCACAGAAGTTTCAAGTGGTATTGAACTTCCATATGGTATGTACGATTTAATTATTACTATAATATTTCTCCGGCAGTTGAACCAGATGCCTGAGCATAATAGTTTAAGGTTAAAATTGATCAGGCGTTTGCTGAGAAACTTGTATGGTGCCGATTAACCTGAAACTTGCCTGTCACAGACCTTGGAGGTTGTGCACTCGTTGAAAGTAAAATGGAACAAATCCATCTTTTGGGTTTTGAAATATACGCTCTTTCCTAAAAAACAACGTTTTGGAAAATCGCTTATATCTTCAGCAATTCCTTGTTAATCACTTTCTAATTGTACTTTTTATAAAATTCGAGGATTCTTTATTAAAAGTTCAAAAAATCTCAGAAATCGGATAATGTTTAGCTATTCAAAAACGCGATTTAAAAAGACCCCCGTTGCCAAAATAAATAGCCGCGGGCCACCTTAAGACAAAGGAAGTCACTGAACACATGATTTTATTCATTTGTGAGTTCTTCTTTTCAGTACACTGTGTATCAGCACAGCACACTTTAATACTGTGTATACTATAAATAATTACACAATATAGAAACCTGACTATATATCTGTTTATGAAACAATAACAATATATTTAACAATTGTAATGTCTTTCTGTGAAGCACTAACAATATCTCAACCCCAGTGTAGGGTATATTGTATTGTGTTTTATTTGCTATCAGTTATTAAAATCTAGTCTCTCTTGTTAACCCAAACCAAAATGGCACACGTTTTCAGTTGTATGAGAAGTCGTTTGTTGCATGCAATGTCTTCTTACATGTATTCAAATTGATAAAAACAACAAGAAACCTAGCAAAAGCAATTTTATTGGCAAGTACAAAAGTAGCAGCTTAAATGTTTGAGACTTCAGGCAAATAACAACACAGTAATAGGCCCAACGGCACATAATTGTGCTCTCAGAATGTTCCATTTTGCATGCGAATGCGACTATGGCTCATAGCGCTGCCCCTTCCTAATCACTGTATTCTAGAAACTTGATTTCGATTTACAGTGAACCAATTTCAAGTTGCTCTAAATTTTGATTTCTTAAAAGCAGCATTTTTCATCCACTTGAATCTTTAACATCCTTCATCAAAATTGTCTCAATTGTTCTCCAATATACCTGGAAAGCATACTCTAGTAATGTGAGTACATGTTATTATTTGTTGTCTTTCATCATTAGAAGTTTATTAATTGGGGGTTGACAATGCTCCTTGAATCCAAGATGCTGATGCTTGTTTTACTCTGCAAAACACAGGTGCCAGAAGAACAGAAGATGGTGTAATAGTGAGGTGAGATATTAGAATTTAAAAAATTACAATTACGTACACTGAATGTTACAGTGCAACTACTGAAATGGGGGCCACTTAGACAACGAGAACCAAACACATGTAAAACGAAAATAAACCATTCCAAAATACAAATCCTAGCATATCCATGCAATTTTCTTCATTATTCAGAACTATTCCATGCAATTTGCCTTTTACCAGATCGAAGCTCGTACAAGTTGAAATGCTATTGTCTTGTAATCAACACTGATTGGCTCAAGTAACCGTAAGTTGTAATTCTTTGTTTTCGTTCTGCAATGTAATAGGCTCTCGTCTTCTAAGTGTCCTCGGTTATAGTACATGTAGTTGCACTATGAAAACGCTGAATTTTAACAGTACCTGAAACAACCCTAGGAGTTGATGAAGAATACGCCTTATTCACGTGGCAGCCATCAATTGAGGAGAGTCAGGATGAGTTTGTGCTATGCAAGAACAATGGTATTAATTATGTCCACCGCTTGAATAAGGTGCATTGGAATTTTGCTTGTAGGTATTTGTGGAGGAAGGAAAACCGAAGAATCAGGAGAAAAACGAGAAAATGTTGTAATAGTTTATGTATTATTATAATAAAGAACAATAATAGTACTCAATGGCATAGAATGTACAGTGTAGCAAGGTGTTAACTTTGTATTACAAATGCTCATATGTTTTATGTACAGTAAATGTACTTGTGAAATATTGACCAGTACATGTAGCTTATCTCCCCAAACAGTGTGGAGTCAGCGAAAGATGGCTCAAAGAAGGAAGAGGTATTCTGAGCTGATATTATTACACTGTCCTAGTGACTGAATAAACTTTAACCTTACAAGTACTTACATGTGTGGCAAGGCCGAAATATGCACTGATATTTGTCTGAGGATTATATATTGAGCAATTATTGGACGAGGCTGAGCAAAATACCCGGCGTGTTCAATCGATAAATCCGATAATCGGTAGAAATAGATAGCAATCGATAGTCGGAAATCGATAACAATCGATAGCAAAAAAAGTTGTGAGTAATCGCGATTTTTTAATTTCGTGTATCGATCGTTATCGACTTATATCGATTATTATCGTTTTTCGTTTTGCAGTCATAAGGAATGCATGAAAGATGGACAAATATGAGGGTAAAATATTTTATTGTGTTATACAAGATCAAAAGATATGATAAAGAAAGGAATTTACGTTATGAAACATTTATTCGATCTCCAAAACTTGATTAGTAAACCAACCAAGAAGCAATGTCACTTGGTACGTACCACCTGTTTGGGAACTAAAGCGAGCTCAATCTTTCTTCCCGGCATCTATCTGGGTACCTCACGCTAGCTCCCTGGAGCTTCGGGCTATCTTAATGACATGTAATGACACGCAACACGAGAGAACGAACACGAGACGTCAATTTAGGGTAATAAAATTTGTGATTTCAAGACCGTGAAAAGTTATTCTCAGATTGAGATTTTGGTGCCGGTGGTGATTCAGATAATTCAGCTGTAGAAGGTTCGCCGAGATTTCAGGTTAGGGCTAGATTCCATCCGCCAGAAGGACGCAATCCCAAAATGCACTGCACTAAAATACTTCGGTGTCTAATGAAGTAACGCCTGCTAATCAAACAGCATGCAGTATAAAAGTTCTAAAAAAGCGGTTGTTGACAGCAAATCCCTCGTGGCGTAAGGGATAGTGACGGTTAGGGTTTCGGTTAATAGATGGGTTAGGGTTTCGGTTCGAGTCTTCGTGAGCCGATATTATTTTATATAGTTGAGGGAAGCCTAAATTTCTAAGTGCCGCTTTAGTTTGTACCCTAGAAATATAACATCGAGAAAATAGTGCAGTGCATTGCAATTCGACCTTCTGGCGGATGGAATCTAGCCGCGACCGAGATTTCAAGGCTCACATCTTTCACAGCTCCCAATCGATATTAATCGTTAACAATCGATAATGAAAAAGTTGTAAGTATCGATTGATTGATACAATCGACATCAATTAACGATTGATATCGATTGGATTTCCGATATCGATTGAACATGCCGGGCAAAATATGATGAATTGTCTGTGGCGAGCTACCAGTTATTTGCCGATGCCGAAGTCAGAGGCAAATAAGTGGTAGCGAGACACAGACAATTCATCATATTTTGTGATAGTCGGAGTTCCAATAATTGTTTTATTATTCAGTGTATTCGTTACCTTTGGCATCCAAAATACTCGCAATTTCCTCCTCTGAACACTCTGGAAACCGAGCGGCCATGTTGGATTTGTTGTTCAACAGCACTGCGCATGCTCACAACAATGTCTGCAGGCAACGCTTATTTGCGCGAAGTTATTTGCGCGCAGTTATTTGAAGGCGAAATGTGCTTAAAATCACGTGACCAATGACATCGTTACGTCATCACCACTAAGTGATAGATAGGGACCCACTGCCATAGACTATCGCAACTCCGCCGTCGCAGTGCACTCTGGGATGGATATCTCGGTTTGCCATTGTTGTTGTTGGGCGGCCATCTTGGATTTAACAATGGAAACAGATATCCATCCCAGAGTGCACTGCGACGGAGAGGTTGCGATATAGTCTGTCTGTCCAGTTTGAACTGTCTGGCATTAGAAATGAGGGAGATATGGGCATGTACATAATATCACGTGACCGATTACGTCATCACCACTAAGTGATTGATAGAAACCCACTACCTGTCTGTCCAGGTTTGAGCCACCTGCCAGTCATATTAAGCGAGTATTATTAATATTATTTAAGAAAATCGCATATCCCGAACATATTCCGAATTAAAAAGGGCGGATACGACATTAATAAAGCCACGCTCGGAAGTGAAATCCACCTAACCCCGATAACTCGTCCCTGTACATGCGTGCACCACAAGTTAAATATGTAGTTGTCCATTCAGTGATGGGCCACAGGGAGCCCACAACTAAGTGCACTTTGTGATTCATTATTATAATGTGGAAAGCAGTGGGGCGCTCTTGTTGCTTGAATGGGCTAGATCACATTACCTTTAATTGGTTTAAAATTCAAAACACAACTTAACCGTTGCCACAGAGATCATAGAATGTTCTTCCACAGGAAGCCCAAGCTGTAGATTATAATAATGAATAACAAAGCTCTCTTAGATGCGGTCTCCCTAGGCCCTGGGGATGCTCCCAACTAAAATACAGTAGTTATACACTCTCAGTCAAGTAAAAAAGATATTGACGATATTCGACACACAAGTTGTCAGGTCATTACTTTGAAAGTTGTCAGGTAAAAGACCCGAGACCCTGCTGTTATTGTTTTCAGCACTGATTTTTTTATTGTTGTTGTTTAATGTATGTGTACAACAGCAATAAGGCATGTCCGTAACCTTACCGTAATTTATTCAGTACAGTAACTCTGTAATTTGATTGGATCAGTAGGACAAAAACAATAGGGAAACCATTTCAATGTCACGGCATGCTGTGCCGTACTCAGTGCCGCAGTTTGTCCCACTCAAACTAAACGTGTTCTCCCATGTCATTTACACTATTGCTTACCCAGCTTGAGGCTGATGTACTGCTAGTGAGCATAGGAAGAAGGCCATACACAACAAGACTTGGGTTAGAGGTAAACTGTTTCCAAATAAATATTATGTGAAAACACTTCTGTTGTGTGTCAAAACTTGTGAGCCTCAATATACATGTAGGAACCTCGCATCCCTAGCACAAGTAGCAGTTAGATTTCTTGCTGATATTCATTGCTATTCCTTTCACAACAGAAACTTGGAATTCCACTTGATTCACGAGGCCAAGTTGTGGTGAATGAGAGATTCCAAACCAACATTCCAAGGTGAGTCAATGGGTACTACATTTACACAGAAAAAAAAAACAGAAATTCTGGTTGGAAAATCAAACAGTACACATCATATTGCTCGAAAAGTTTGGAAAACGTGGTCTACCGGTTGAGGTAACGTGGTCTACCGGTTGAGGTAACGTGGTCTGCCGGTTGAGGTAACGTGGTCTGCCGGTTGAGGTAACGTGGTCTATCGGTTGAGGTAACGTGGTCTATCGGTTGAGGTAACGTAGTCTACCGGTTGAGGTAACGTAGTCTACCGGTTGAGGTAACGTGGTCTATCGGTTGAGGTAGCGTGCATGGTCTACCGGTTGAGGTAACGTGGTCTACCGGTTGAGGTAACGTGGTCTATCGGTTGAGGTAGCGTGCATGGTCTACCGGTTGAGGTAACGTGGTCTATCGGTTGAGGTAGCGTGCATGGTCTACCGGTTGAGGTAACGTGGTCTATCGGTTGAGGTAGCGTGCATGGTCTACCGGTTGAGGTAACGTGGTCTACCGGTTGAGGTAGCGTGCATGGTCTACCGGTTGAGGTAACGTGGTCTATCGGTTGAGGTAGCGTGCATGGTCTACCGGTTGAGGTAACGTGGTCTACCGGTTGAGGTAGCGTGCATGGTCTACCGGTTGAGGTAACGTGGTCTATCGGTTGAGGTAGCGTGCATGGTCTACCGGTTGAGGTAACGTGGTCTATCGGTTGAGGTAGCGTGCATGGTCTACCGGTTGAGGTAACGTGGTCTATCGGTTGAGGTAGCGTGCATGGTCTACCGGTTGAGGTAACGTGGTCTATCGGTTGAGGTAGCGTGCATGGTCTACCGGTTGAGGTAACGTGGTCTACCGGTTGAGGTAGCGTGCATGGTCTACCGGTTGAGGTAACGTGGTCTACCGGTTGAGGTAGCGTGCATGGTCTACCGGTTGAGGTAACGTGGTCTACCGGTTGAGGTAACGTGGTCTACCGGTTGAGGTAACGTGGTCTACCGGTTGAGGTAACGTGGTCTATCGGTTGAGGTAACGTGGTCTACCGGTTGAGGTAACGTAGTCTACCGGTTGAGGTAACGTGGTCTATCGGTTGAGGTAGCGTGCATGGTCTACCGGTTGAGGTAACGTGGTCTACCGGTTGAGGTAACGTGGTCTATCGGTTGAGGTAGCGTGCATGGTCTACCGGTTGAGGTAACGTGGTCTATCGGTTGAGGTAGCGTGCATGGTCTACCGGTTGAGGTAACGTGGTCTACCGGTTGAGGTAACGTGGTCTACCGGTTGAGGTAACGTGGTCTACCGGTTGAGGTAACGTGGTCTACCGGTTGAGGTAGCGTGCATGGTCTACCGGTTGAGGTAACGTGGTCTATCGGTTGAGGTAACGTCGTCTACCGGTTGAGGTAACGTAGTCTATCGGTTGAGGTAACGTGGTCTATCGGTTGAGGTAACGTAGTCTACCGGTTGAGGTAACGTAGTCTACCGGTTGAGGTAACGTAGTCTACCGGTTGAGGTAACGTAGTCTACCGGTTGAGGTAACGTGGTCTACCGGTTGAGGTAACGTGGTCTACCGGTTGAGGTAGCGTGCATGGTCTACCGGTTGAGGTAACGTAGTCTACCGGTTGAGGTAACGTGGTCTACCGGTTGAGGTCATCCACTTTTCCCGCTCTTTTTGGTCTTTCCGCCAGTGGACGTGCGTACCATTTATATGTTTATTTTTCCCATTTTTAATTTAAAATGTCCAACCAGTTGGTTCGTAATGATAAGCACCCATCTTAGTGGTCTTTCTGGACTGGTAAAAATGGTTTGAATTTTTTAAATAATCACTTTAAGTAGAAAAACTGTCGTCGTTATCTTTGGAGAGAATGAAACCGTGGAACTAAAAACAGGCCAAGTTTGTTTATCTGTTCGTCTGTTATTGTCCCAGCATTTACGCCATTGGGGATTGCATTGCCGGACCGATGCTTGCACACAAGGCCGAGGATGAAGGTAATTGCTTGAGAAGTGCCATCGATAAAAGCCAACATTTTCAATCCAAATGGTCGTCTAAAACCTATTGCAGCAGTACAAAGAGAACAACTACAAAAGTTGTTGGCAAAGAACATAAACATGTTTATGTAAATTGAGCTTAACTGCGGAATATATTGCCAAAGTGAGACTGACTCGTGGTGTACCGTGGTTAGGGTTGCTTTTTGTGTTAGGGTTGTTTTTTGTGTTAGTATTTTTTTTGGGGGGGGACGACGTTTTATAAGGGTTTGTGTGAAAAACGTCAACAAATTGTTATTATTAATTAGCGAAGTACATGGCATTCTGCAATTATATGGTATAGTTGTTTCCTCCTTTCCCTTACCATTCAGTCGAAGTTTAAGAGCCACTCAACAAGATTTCCCCCACTCCTCCTTATCATCATCTTTATTTCAATATGCTACTCTCATTATACTAAAATACAAATCTATGGTTTTCAGGTTGGCCGTATATCATTCTACTTAAAAAGAGACAATCCCCTATATACTCTTTCTCAAAATAACTTAACTGGTTCTTTCACGTCCCCCTCGAATAGATTAATAGAGGAAGGAGACAAGGCCAACGCGGCTGGGATTCGAACCCCTGACCTCCCGCACTCTAGACCGTGCTCTACTAACTGAGCTAACCAGTGAGGCAGTTAGATAAATACTTAGATAGGTAAAACAATACGTTTTAATACTAATATTAACCATTGTCACTTATTTATCGCTAAAATAGTGCGAGCTTAAATTTTTAAATTTCAAGAGATTCTGCAAATTTTATATTTTCAGGTAAGGAGTTCCAAAGGTTTGCGCCGCGATAAGAAAATCTCCTTTTTCCAGTTTCTCTTAGGGGGAGTGGTAGGGTGAAATTGTTTCGAGTGCTCCAAAGCAAATACTGGTGTTGCTCTGAGGTTCTCTCAAACAGATCAATTAAATAGTGCCAAATGATGTTTAATTCTATACATATTAAGGTCGCTTCCTGTATGAGGCAACCTAAAACAATTTGAAATAAAGTCTCCCTTGGAATAAAATGTCTGCATCCTCGTAGAACTTCAGGCCGTTGCACACCTTTTTCATCATCAAATGAAAATGGGGAGCCCATCCAAGCTGGTCATCAATAATCAAACCCAAACACTTTTTAGTGTAAACTCAGACTGAGACAAACGAGGAAAGCCCAGACCAATGTTACATCCGTGGCTCCCATTGTATTTACTTGAATAGGATAAATATATTCCTAATAAATCCACTGTTATCTAATAATAATAATAGCAACAATAACAACAACAATAACAACAATAATAATAACAATAACAACAATAATAATAACAACAGCAATAATAACAATAATAATAACAACAATAATAATAACAACAACAATAATAATAATAACCAACAACAATAATAATAATAACAGCAATAATAATAATAATAACAATGATAACTGCAACAATAACAATAATAATGACAACAATAAAAATAATAATAGTAGTAATAGTAATAATAATAACAGTACAAACCATAGGTTTCCAATCCGGAGTGAGCGAGATCATTGAGATACGATTAACGGTATTTTCATGCGGCTTACGATGCAGTGAAAACAGGTCTACTAAACGGCTCGAAATGGAGTTTACTTGGATAAAGAAACTGGAAGGGTATCACAATGCTACCAGGATGTATCTAAGCTAGAAGAGAATCCTAAAAAGCCGTTCATTTTCCGTTAGCGCTGAAGCGAAGCGATGTTCAGAATTAACGGCTTCTCCTGGCTTTTCCACGGATGAAACTTACCAGAAAACTACACAGCAATGCACTTCGTCTATTCCTCTTACCTATACAATGGGTTTAGGTTATTTAAATCGTTTTACTGATAAAATTTGAGCAATCGAATCTATATGTATATACATACATGCAAGTTCTCTCTGGATTCACTCCGTTGCGTTGGGCCAATAAAAAAAAAAATTGAACAACTGAAGAGCCATCAGAATATGTGATAGTTCAGCTTTGACCAGGGTCTTCTCCCGAATGTGCGGCTAAATACAGGAATGCTCCGACCACCCTACCCTGAACCATAAAAGAACCCTAACCGGTCAGTAAACAACTTTCCAGGTAAACGACTAGGTTTTAGGGCTAATTTGTAGCAAGGTTCACAGGTAAAGAGTTCTCAGAAAATGGGGAAGAAAAAACTTTAAGAGCTTTTCTGGAACTCGAAACCCCGCTCTCCTGCTCGTAAAGCAGACGTCGCAACCACTACGCTAAACAACCATCGTCGCTCAAGCTCCGTCAAATTTAAAATATTATAACCATGTAAATTAGTTCCCAGTCGTCTAGCGGTCACTGCTAATCTATTGTTGGCCAATCAGAGGTCAGAGCATTCCTGTATTTAGCCGCCATCTTGGATCTGACCGAGAAGACCCTGGGCACGAGGTTGAAACGTTCATTGAAACAGGTGTAATGTAATGTTTCATTCTTTAGGCATCATCTGTGTGGAAGGGATGAACGGCGGTGCAGTACACATTGACTACAACTGTGTCCCTAATGTCATCTATACGCACCCGGTAAGACTGACAGGCAAATATCAAACAATCCCTCGATAAAAACAAGCTTAGAATGCCCTGAACAATTCTCGAGTTGAACAGAAGTAAATACTAGTTTAACAGATTCTGAACATTCTGTTTTATTTTTATTTTTCAGGAAGTATCCTGGGTGGGCAAGACTGAGGAAATGCTCAAGGAAGAGGTACAAACAGGTCATACTTCTTTCCCCTTCCCTTTCTTACTCGTATTAGTCCTGTCTGACCCATTCTTCGGCTGCCCAGTCTGTATACTACCCATAACACATTGTATTGGCCATGCATCACACATACTTCAGTGTGATCACGACCTCAGGACATGATAACAAACCACTGACCCTTTCCCGCAGATGTGCACTCGTTTTTTTACCAAGTTCTAGTGCTGAGAGGATTCTTAAAACAAGATACCTTAAGTAACCAGGAGGGCGACGGCTGTGACAACGAGACATAAATGCCAAAACACTAATTTGGTGCTTATTGCATGTGTTCATTTACACGTGACGTCATCGCCGCCTTGTCGAATGACAACGAAAGATGCTTCTCTTGTTATGTCATCCAACGTGGCCGCCACGGCTTTGTCATTTGTATCTTTGGTGATTGGTTGTAAGCCGGCAATTATTTCTCAACAGGGTATAGATTATAAAGTAGGTAAATTCCCCTTGTCAGCGAACAGCCGAGCTCGAACAAACGCTGATATCGATGGGGTAATCAAAGTACTGGCGGATAAAGAAACCGATAGATTGCTGGGCGTGCATATGATCGCGTCTGCCGCTGGGGAGCTGATTAACGAAGCTGCACTGGCCTTGGAGTATGGAGCCTCTTGTGAAGACGTCGCCAGGGTGTGCCACGCCCACCCGGTATGTACAAACATCGCTCCTTGACACCCCTGCCCCCCCTCCCACTATTAACTACGCCCGTACAATCTTGAATGCCGTTGTATGCCGTTTCTCGGTGTCTGTCCTTCGAACTGTTGTATTTACTGAATATTTAGTATTATTCACTGATTGTGATGCATCTCAAAGTCTAAGTTAAAACGTCGAAACCTTTTTCCGAGATAGCGAATGTACTAATTAGGTGAAAATATTGGGAGATCTGGGAAGTCGAAAGAATAGTGATATTTCAAGTTCGTCTTAAACCTGGCCAATAAAATAAACGCAGAATGATTCTATATACACTTATTTTGAATATGAATACTGAAATTCTCATTACACACATGATCAATGGTTAAGGTTATCGTATAGCTTCAGAGCCATATTTTTCAAAAAAAAAAAAGTTTAAGAGTGTTAAGTATCACTAGAAGGAGAAATATATAAAAAAAAATTTTTTTACCGGAAGATTGCGTTGCATATTTTGATCGACAGCTCATACACCACATCAATCGTCGTGAGCATTCAACCGTAGCTAAGCGCGGGAGTCGTCGTTTACCGTTCAGTTCGGAGTTCGCTCTGCACTGTGGCTTGTTGTCAGCGTTCTATCAAATCTTTTCCCACATAAATATGTCATCGTAAATTCGAAGCGTATTCGCTAAAACAAGAACCCATCTGGGCTTTCACTCGGGCCACATGAGATTGAAGATGAAATACACTTTCATTTGAAATCCTCTTAGTAATAACCAAAGGGAAGAATTATTAGCTGAATTTAGCAGTCCTTAGGAGTGGCCGGTAGCGCGGTGACTTTCATTCTCTGCTCCCCTAGTATATATGTAATTTAATATTTTTGTTTTTCTCGTATGTTGACCTTTTAAGGCATATATTCATTGTTTTGAACCCGAGAATTAACCGTACTACCGTACTTCATGGTCCCTTTCTTTAGTAGTGGGTTGTCGGTCAGGTGATTGTCAACTCTCGTCATTTAGCACAGAAAATGTGTTCTGATGAATAGGGATCGGGTTGTCATGTAAGAAAGATGGCTCTTGAACAAACTGATAAGCTTCAGTAGGTTGGGTAGTCTCGGAACACTGGAGACCTTGGTCTTTCATTGTCTTCTTTTTTGTATTCTTGATTTTGTTTTTAAAGTTTGAAAGTCTGATCTCAGCTTTATTATATCCGCTTTCAACTCGCCATTTTCAACTTCTAGGTCAATAATATATTCGTGATGACAGCATCTTGATTTCGGTCTTGTATATATTATCTTGCTGCACTAATTTGTCTTCCAAATGACTGAGTTTCGTTTCTTGATTCGGGTTTTGATGTGACGAGACACATATCAGTTAGGTCAGCCTCCATGTTACAAATCAAGGTCATTAAATCAGCGAGAGAGTTCTTATTGCGGGCTAACAATCCTCGTGAAGAATCTAAATAATTCCGTCTCTTCCGGTTTGAATTTGACTCATGTGTATGTTGCTTTTGGAGTTTCAAGGATATGTTGATCCAAAACTACAGGCTCTTGGGGTTTTTCATTGACTTGTGAACTTGCAGGCTCTGTAACTTGTTTTGTTTTCTTAGTATAACATAAAGTGTTGAACATGTTCTCAAGCATGTCGCGCGTGACCTCTGTTTCTTCATTCATTAAGTTCTCTACTTTCATCTGTAATCTTTGCCCATGCCTTGGCACATAACTATTCCTGTTAAGTAGACGTGGGTGGTTATAAGTAAAATCCTTCGACAGCTTGTACCGTTTCCGCTAGGTCAATATCCTCGCTGGAACGAAATAACTTGATCTCAATACTCTCTGACTGTGTCTCATTTAAGTGGTCGATCCAACTTACGGTAAATTTAAATCTCTGACAGTTTTTAAGAGACTCATAATATTGGTCTTGAAGTGCCTTCACCCAAAATAAGATGTTCTCCTCGGATGTTTTAAATGCAGCACAGCGAGCCGATGGCTTATAGATTCCAATATCTATTACTTCGAATTTTAGCTTTCCGGATCCTGGTCCCTTCACTGGCTTCAGGTCGTCGTACGTGTCGTATATAAAATCACTGGCCATCTGGGTAAAAAACGCGGTCCTTCGTCTCCGACAATAGCGCCAGTTGAAATAGCCTGAGCCTGTCGTTGGAAGGCTTTCGCACGAGTGAAGTTAAATAAAACATTAAACTGCTTACATTTGAGAGATGAGACTCCAAATTAGAGAGAAAGTTCCTCGCGGGTCGTCCGCCATCTTGATTTACTGTATTAAATTATGTAAATAAATTAACCTGGCGATTGTTGCGTGACCAGCACAGTGCAATCTGATTGGTGGTGAACTTGACCTTTAACGCATGCGCAGAAATTTTGCGACACCCAACAAAAAAAAAATAACGGCTTCCATTTTAAGACTCGGTGCTGCCATAGGCAGCCCGAGTAATTATCCGTAGATGTCTTCTTCAAAACAACGGGAAAACAAGTATCTGGTCCTTGGAGTTCAAGAAAGAGGAAAAAATCAAAGAAATGTTCGAAATAATACATTCTTTGTTGTACATTAGGCCGCTTGATTCCTCCAAAGTATTTCTACAACAACATGCCCAATCTCTGACATTTTCCGGAGCATATATTCACAGGCTGATTCTTCGGGTAATTTATCTGTCCTCGTGATTTTCTTTCGTCTTCCGCGTCCGTTTGGTCTGCTTTGGTTTTGCCTTCTTCTTGTCTTTAGCTGGTTTATCCTTTGCCGTTGCAATTGCCTTATTCTGGCGTTTGACCGGTTTATTCTTGGTTTTGCCCATAATGAAGAGTGATTGAAAACGCGAAACTAACTTAACTGAGCGCGAAGACCTTTTATTGTGTTGCTTTCATGCCGCTGAGAAATTGGTGGGAAGTTTTGACAGTGACATTTCCCAGTCACTGGTTGAACATCATTGGCTGCTTTATATATTTGATTGCTGTGAAAGAGGCGGGGCACCAGAATCAGTCTCGCCGGCCGGCTAAAACTTTTCAGAGCGTTTTCTTGACTTTCTATTTTCGTTCTAAACTCGACGCGAATTTGTGCGAATTACTTCACATTTTCACAGATTGTTCGCAATTATATCTGCTAAAAAAGTGTGTCGGCGATTATTATTTTTTTAAAGAGAGGCGCTGAGAGCGATTCTCGCATCTATACTTGGATTGAGCGTTAGCAGTTTCACGAAAACCGAAATATCTTCAGAACGGCTTCGAATTTCCACAATCGCCGACACAGTTTCGTAAACAAGGTCTGTGGGAGTCCAGAAAAGCAAACCGATCTCAAATGCATTAAATTTCCGTGGAGTTCGAGCTCTTGGAAACCAACTCGCCTGTTCGGAAAAGAAGTTTATTTAAAAATCGCACTTTTTTCAAAATTACAAACCTTAGGTATATCGTTGTAGCCAATTTTATAAGCTTTAAAATGAGGTATAATTTGTCAAAATACGACGAATATTCGAGACGCTACTTAATTTTATCCGGAACAGTACCCTGAAGTCACACCGCGGCAAAACGTCACGCGCATGCGTATTTGCTATTTCTTGTCCCCGCGCGGCCGCCCCCAGTTTCCCGCGAAAACTGAAATGAAACAACAGGCACATACCCGTGATTTTAACTTTTCTGCTTAAAAGTATTCATTTGTGAACTGTTTTGTCAAAAACTAAGAAAACTACTTAAAAGCTAAGCCTAAGACTTTAACAGGTTGAAGTTTTCTTAATTTGTAATTCATTGTGAGTTGACTAAGTTATAAAATTATTTACTAAAAAAGTTGAAACCTTCGGTAATTTGTATTTGATAGCAGAGCCTTCGTTCTTTTGGCCAGCGGAGCATAGCGTTTTGCCGCAGTGCACCCTGAAGGTATACGATAACCTTAAGCCAATCCGAAACCAGGATATATCTGTGTTACCATAGGTATGGAAAATACTTTCCAACCAATCAGAGTTCTTGTTAGATTGCCGTTATTTTATCATCGTATTTTAGGTATTTTAGACTGTTGCTCCTCCTGTCCATGTATTAATTCTTTTTTCCTTTCCAGACTGTTGCCGAGGCATTCCGTGAGGCCAACTTGGCTGCTTATGCAGGGAAAGCTATTAACTTTTAAGCAAGACAAAGACATTTACCGTTTTTTAAATAATGAGAGAAACTTATATTTAATGATTGAAGTCGTGACAATTAAAGTCAAGGGGATGAGCAGCCCGTGACAGTTCTTGAAGAGAAAGAAAAAGTTTTTAAAATATTTACCCCTGAAAAACAGTACAAACCCTTGATGCAACGATATTTGCAACCGCGCTTCAAAAAGTCCAAAATATCTTGAAAATATAATAAGCATTTTGAAAATGCATCACGTACGTTGGTCAGAGAAGAGCAGCCAAGAGGTAGGAAAAACGGCACAAACATGCATTTAGACGATATATACCTGTGACTTGACTGTGCGCTCGTATATTTTAAAACAACTTTACAAGGCCAAATGGCCGGTTAAGGACGGTGCCTACTATTGTCAGCGCGCACGCTGTTCTGCGCATCTTGCTTCCCGCGGGTCATCCCGCGAGACAGGTCATTTGCAGAACTATTTTGAAAAAGCTGTGTTAATTGTGTAATTTGACAGACAGAAAGATGAAGGATTTTAAAATACGGTCGAAAGATATGCTTGAGAAATGAATGATTTGGTAAATCTTTAAATTCCACTACACGGCCACGAAAGACAATTTTCAGCTGAAAGTGAAAGTGAAATGGTATTATAAAACTAATCAATGATTTATTGTGGGTCCAGATGGCCGAAGAATAGTAGATTTAGGAGATTTATCCGACCAATTGAATGAAGGTTGTTTGGACTGCCATGAATCGCTGCTGTCTTTTCGCCCAACGCCTTGTGCTTTAGGCCTGTCGATGCTTTCGAGTTTCATCAGTTTCTCCAAACATGGACTCGGCCGAGTATAAACAATGTGTGAATACGGTCAAATAAGTTTCTGAAAACCGGTAGACCTCTTGGAAATCCAAAGAAGACTGTATGGGGTTTGAGCACAAAGGAAGCAGTAACAGGTTTGATTTTCAATGAAGAAAGTCGAAAGACGGACTGACTCTTTTCCCCACCGCCATCTTGAAAATCTCCCAGAATGCAATAAAAGAAACCAATTCTCAGACTTACTGGGAGGCCTTCGTAAAAAATGTCAGTTTTTGAAAATAAAATTAGCGATAAAGAGGCCTACCGTTCACATAACTTTTTAAAACGCGTGGATACCCCCATTTTTTCTTTTTGTAATCTATAATATAGAAGCGAAACATATATTTTTTGTCTTTATAAAATTGAAACTTGTCCATTTCAGCAAAAAATATATGTCTGTTCATGGTCACTAATGAGGCTTACAAAGCAAAATTTGTACAAAAAATGAAAATCATTGTAAGATAAATGGTTTGATTGGCATCCTTTGTGAAGAACGCTTGTCTAACGTTTTTTGCCCTAATATTTTGCCAGATAACCCAAAATATTAATCGAATTAAAAAATAGTTTCTCGGACAAAGCAAAATGCTGAGTCAGCACTTTTTTCGATTTTCATCCTTAATTATCTCTCTTAAACGTATGGGTACCCCATAATTTTTTTTCTGATTTCAAAAGCTCTTTAGGGGGTTCAAACAATCCATATAGATTTTTAGAAAATAAATTGGTTTGCAATTAGTAGGCACCGTCCTTAAGTCGTGTGAAAATGCCAACTTTTAATGAGGTTAGCCAGTGCTTGAAAAAAGATGGCGGTTTGTACTTTTACCCACGATCCTTTGCGCATGAAATACTTTAAATCCGTTATAAAATCGCGGTAGAGAGGTGTTAAATCTTAAAAACAAGCCAGTACAAATGCTGTTGTCAATGCACTGTTATTGAGGAGACTAGATGATTTCTACGTGTTATTTTGACCGTGTTAGGTTCGCAAGGAATTGTGGTTAAATGTACAGCCGCCATCTTTTTCGGTACGGTGGATTATGCGCGCGCACTCGCGAAATGCAAGTATAGTTTCAGAAATGCACGTCAAATCTCATTGCAACTCGCAACTGTTGCTAGCAGAATGGTGTTGAACTATTTGTTGTTGCTACTGAGTGGAGCAGTCCCGTGCTACTGATTTTCCTTTAATTTGAAGCCCTGGGCAGAGCCGGCCGCGGCGCTGACTGGTGGAAATACCCGTTTCTACGATAGAGCAGGTTTCAATTGAGTGTCGAAAGTTTTCGGTGATTGCTTTGGTTTTGCATTTACTTAGCTTTTCTATTGGCAATGTTTTGTAATCAGTCAACGAATCAAATTCCAGAGTAAAACCAATCATGGTTTTGGTCCGTCACGCCATCAATCCACGATTGCGTTTACTTTTCCTCCTGATTGGTTGCATGCTTTCTCATGCCAATGAAACCAATTTGTATTCACTTTAGTTCGTGATTGCAATTGGTTCGTTGTAATTGCTTTGGTTTTGGTTTTACTGACAGTCAATTGAAACCTGCCCTCCTGATTTACATGACAAAAATCAGGAGTGCCGATAATCATTTAGGGCACGGCACTCTACATTTACACGGCAAAAATCCGGAGTGCCTGTCCAAAATATATTACCCTGGGTACCAGAGGTTCTAACTCCCTTCGCGAAAGTTGACGCCGAGGAGCGAAGCGACGTCAACTTTCGCGAAGGGAGTTAGAACCTCTGGTATACCCAGGGTAAAAATATATCGGCCCGCGGACCCAAATTTAAGAGTATCGTGCCCAAAACGCTTGTGAAAATCAGGCTAAAGGCTCGTTTTTGCGAGTTAATGTTGTTGACGAGCCTATCTCCCCTGCTGTTAATTACTTCATGAAAAGCTAGATTTGGAGAAGACTGACTAGTAGCTTGTATTCTATGTTGTTCGTCATTTCAAGAAGGCGAACTGATAAGTGAACTGCTCCAAATAAATTGACTGACCTCTGTTGTTTAATGTCAGATTGATGTCATTCTGTCTCCTACTATATTATGGCTTGTCATTTGTGTTGAACAATATAAAATGGCTGTTTCAGGTCAAGAGTTATTTGCAAGTCAAATTTATTTTAACCTAGATTATTTTTCAACGTAGGAAAATATTTTTGCAGCCTCGAGTTTCATAGCCTGAGAATATCAGACGCCTTTCAGGCCCGTAGCTAGACCAAATGTTTAACCGAGGCATTTTACGATTTTCTGAGATGTCACAGACGTACTTCGTTAGTGTACTAAATATTATATTTTTTTAATGCAAAGTCTCCCTCTCCCAGCCTCAGATGTTCACTCTACTCCATAGGGTTGTCAGCTCCGTTCTGTTCTCGATTGATTGCACAAAAATTAGCAGCAATTAAAATTCAGTTCCCATGGATATGTTACTGCAGCTGCGCCAGGAGTTTTGCAAGGCGATGGTATTTATAACCGGAGTACAGAGTGGCGCCTGATGTGTTTGCTACAGCAAAACTTTAGCCTGAGGAAATCAGACTCTTCTCAGAGACAAGAGAGACGAGTGTAGAGACGGCAGTTGCCTCGATTAAACTTTAGCCTGCCTTTCATCCCAGTACTCTTAGCCTGCGCTCCCTCTCTGCTGGCATTCCCTGTCTGCTCCCTCCGCCTGTACACGCAGGCTAAGTACTCTCAACATCTCGCCTACATGTACTTTCATGTACTTCACAAATAAAGTTATTGTTGTTCTATTGTTGAGACTGAGAATAAAGTGGGAGTTTCACTTTTCCTTTCTGTTCCGTTCCTTGCGTCCACTCCAATCCGATCTGATATTTCCGAGAAAGACAAGATTAACATAATATTCATTGTATGTATTCAATTCATTCGTGAACTTAAGGTGGATCCCGTTTTACGGAAGATTGAAATGAAGGCGTTCTTGTTAGAAACATTTTCTGAAGAAGATCAAGAAGAAGAGAATAGAAACAGACAAAGAAACCAAGTAGGTTTATTCAGCCATTAATACTTTTGACCGTATAATAGGATAACATGTACAAGGTAATGGCGTAGATACATGAGAATCGTCACTATTATATAGACAAATTGTAATGAAATGCTTTGTGGCAAACCAAACGATAGGCTTTTCTGGCAACGGTACGGTTATCGTGCAGTCGCCTTGAGTGATCAAGTAAACTGAAAAAGGGCTGAACAAGAGTTCGCTCGGGTCTACTTCAAACGAACAGTGATGAACAGCCAGTGTTTATATCACGAATAACAGGCCGAGTAGTATTAAAGAGGAACTGCCAGGGTATATTGAATTCGAATCTCGTGTCAGTGACACATGAAGACATCGCGGTATAAGTTTTTGTGCTTTCGTCAAGAGTGTATAAAAAGGTATAAATTGATATTAAAACTCTAAATCATACAAACTATACTGACATGACTAGGGCCAGACTACTGGGTCTACTGCATACGGTATGTGGTGTCAGTGTGCGATCGATCGCGTCAAACGCATCTTTTAGAATCTTATTAATATTTTGCCAGCTGCCATGGACTCCAAGATATCTGGTGAGCTGAACTGAATCGAAAACAAAACGTGTTGTGTACCTTTCATGTTTTAACACTGAATACAACCGTATACAACTGGGGGTCATCTAGAAACTGAAACCGGAAATACTATACCGGAAGATCGAGTAAAGGACTTTGGAATTTGGATATGTGGCGAGATTTCAGTGAATTTTAAAAAGGGTGTATGCTCTTCTCTTTACTTTTTTCAGATTTTTTCTGATGAGGAAGGATCGATATGGATCGTGGCCCGTCTCGGCTTTTCCCTGCTTGCTTGGATCTCGCACACTGCTCTTTGTCTGTCTTTCCTCACGTTTTTCTTGACGGCTCTGAGCTTCAGCATCAACTGTGCTATGGAATTCACTTTGGAGATGATTTCTCCCCCCGCCGGTGACTCAACGAGCAAAATGAACTTCTACTCTGCCTGCTTGTTCTGGCTCCTGATCTGCACGCTGTTTAATATTTCTGTGATGCTTTCTCTCTTCTGGGAGGTCGTACACGTTGTTCTTTACAAGAACGCGAAACGCTTCTTGCATATAAAAAGTTGCCTCTTTCTGTTGATCATTCTGTCGGCTGGTATATGGGCAGGGGTGGCACGTACTGCTAGTGTCGGGTTTATTCGTTTCGTGTCAGACTGCCTTGTTATCTCTTGGGTTGTGGCCTTTTCATTTTGTATCGTAGGATCTCTGTTTCTTTTGTCCTATGTATACACGAGTACGTGTATCGATGATCTTGCAATGTGTATTAACTTTCTTGGGTGTAACACCCTTTTGACTCTCGTATTTTCCATACTGTCGCCTATTGCTTTCAAGCTCGTCGGTGCTTCGACCGGTGCCATTTGCTTTGCCTTCTTTTATCCTTTCTTTACGGGCATCTTTTGTAGCTATCTCTTTGGTTGCAGAGGATATAACAAGAACAATAAGAGATTTGTGATCCAGTCCAGGATAATGTGGCTAACAGGTGCTGCCTATATTGCAATAATAATATTGGCATCAAATGCCCGGGTTACCTGTGGTAGGGACTGCCAACTTGGCCATCCAGTCCAAACAGACCAGGGTTACATGTTGCAACAAGTAATGAGGACTCCTGGTTATCCAATATGCGACAAGAAATGGGGATCTCTCCGTTTGGGAATCACAGATATGGCATTTCTGGCAGATTTGGCGTACAAGGTCAACGGTAATAAAACACAGGTCAGGGATATTGCAAATGAGTACTTCGAAGCTCGCAGTGTGCGATGGGATGTCGTGACCATGTCCTCAAACAAGCCCGTGTTCTTTCATTTGAGAAACAAACAAAGCAAAGTCAGTGTTGTTGGCATTCGAGGAACATCTGACGCGAGAGACTGGTTCGAGAATGCAAAAATCTGGAACGAAATTGCGACTTTCCAGATCATCTCAGTCGCTCTTCCGATGCAACACCTTCCACTTGATTTCATTGCATTCTTTGTCTCCAATTCGGCATTTCTCGACTATACTCTGCACCACGCCTCTTACAACTATTACTTCAAGGTATTAGAGGATTATGTGGAAAATATAGCGGTTAACACGACAGAGGAAGTGTTCCTTGTCGGTCACTCGCTTGGCGGTGGATTAGCGAAAATTATCGGCAGCAGGAAACAGATCCCAGCCATTTCCATCTCCAGCCCTGGTGAAGTGTACAACCACGTTAAGTTTGGCTACACTCTTGATGATGTTGAGAAGTACACGACATCTGTAGTAGCCCATAATGATCTTGTCACGTGGATTGACAAGCATGGAGGGTTGGTACAACACGTGAAGTGTGATAGTAGCAGTTTCTCGAAGTGCCACAGCATTGAGAACACTTACTGTGAGCTGAAAAGAAAATGCGAGCTCACAACGGCCATTAATTGCCCGCCGACGTAAATATAATTGTATAATGCGATGATAGTGGATTCCTTTAGTGCCACACCATCAGCATCAAATGTTGATGGAAACTGAGACGGAAACTGAGCTAGAGATCAGGCTAGGGAGTGTAAGCTCACTACGACGTCGATAACTGAACTGTAAGCACGTGTTTACCTGCAGAATGTAACGGATTCAACGCGTACTGTTTTCCCAGTGTTGAGGTTTGCAGTTAGAAAGGTATCAGAGTTATGATCATAAACTAATAGCAGTGGAGACTTAATTTGTAGAACTGTAGTCTTAACAGCACAACCTAAGGCTGCCATAGTACTAACTTTCACGTTCAACATACAGAGATAGCGAATCAGTGTTGTACATTTGGCCACATACAAGTACATTAACTAAAATAATGTTCCATTTTTTTAAATTACTTTCAATTTAGACTATATTGCCAACAATCTAACAGCAATTTGTTCCAACAGTTGGGGATACCTATAATAGAATGTAAACAAAAGTGACTTTTTACTAACGTTGGCTGGCACATGGAAACATGTAAAGTGTATATCAGGTCAAACAGTTTTGATCACTAATATCGATTCTACATCAAGTGAATAGTTGAACAGTAGAATACTTCTCGATTTGAGTGTTGCATCCATGATCCTTACAGAGGTTTATATTTATAATATATTCAAACCGGTGATGTAAAATCGGTCTTCATTTATTATACAAAAACATACTGGTAGAGATAAATGACCTGTTGTAAATATCTATGTTATATTCGAAGGTCAGTGATTATCAGTGATTTTACCAAATATTTTGTCAAAATCAGAAAACGGTTTCATTGACAAGGATTTAGAAATGAAAGTAAATTCCCGAATTCACGTCAAATTTACGTCACATCATTAGCATATTGGAAATAGAAACCTCTACAACTCATAGATGCAACACTCAAATCAAGAAATATTCTACTATTGAACTATTTACTTGATGCAGAATTGATAGAAATGATAACAAATTTGACCTGATATACACTTTAAGCTGGGGCCACACTTATGCGATTACTGGGTGAATCGGACGGTCGAGTGGTCGTAATGCGGTCGGATGATCGTAAGGTGGTTGGATCAGTCGGTAGGTGTGGCCACTCGGTCAGTTGGCGATGTACGGCGACCCGCTCGGTCCCAAATGAAACTCAGTTCCCTATCGTAGCTACAACTAGTCGGACGCTCGGAGGCCATTTCTGCTCGGATTGGTCTGATGTGGCCGCCGCGCTTCTCCGCACAGAGAGAAAAGTCGGTGCATCGGACCAATCAGTGAGCAGCACTGTGTCACGTGATCACACCGCCGACCATACTTGTGGAAGAACACCCAAGAAGGGAGGTTTTAATTTAACAGGAGTAGCCACCTGATCAGATGGATCGGACGGTCGGATAGGATAGGTGTGGCCATATAATCAGACGTTCCTACTCCGAGTACTCGACTGGTCGGGCTCGATCGCAAAACGACCGACCGACCCATCCGAGTAAATTAGGTGTAGCCCAACTAAACAGAAACCTTGCTCAGTCTTAGGCTTAAAATGTTGGAGCATATAGTTTTTGCAATAACTTTTTGTAGGTATAAATGGCTTGGATTTTTAGGGGAGATTATCAAATTGGTTTGATATGGCTGATTCTCGGTAGAATTATAATTACAACACGTACAATTTGATGTAAGAAATAGTTCAAATTCTGATTGTTCAAATAATGAGGGTGCCTATTTAGATATCACTCAGTGAGAGCATAAACTTTAGTATTTCCCCAAAAAATGTTTCCTCTTTTGTCCGCGCGCAAAGCAAATGTTAGGGGTATAGAATGGTCAAATCCGAGACTCGCCGAGACTCTTGTTTCAAAATCCGAGCCCGAGACTTACTTCTCTAAGGGGTATAGAATGGTCAAATCCGAGACTAGCCGAGACCCTTGTGCCGAGACGCCGAGACCCTTGTTTCAAAATCCGAGACTCTTTTTTTTAAACGCCGAGATTTCGAGACTTGCATGATTGAATTCTGCTGAGACTCACGATTTTTGAGGGACCATTCTATATCCCTTATGTTGCTGATTATGCTTAAAGTGCCTATAAGCCCTAGCCTCTAGTTATCTTTGATTTAAAAAATGACTGACATATATAGGAGCATAACGTTTATTGCCGCGGTGTGCGTTGTGCAGACTATAGACCTTATTCAATAATGGCGATTTCCTTAAATCACTGATGAATGCTTCCATGTACGACGCAATGATTAGTGATACTGTGAATGGTACTAAGCTGTTTGAGAGTTCAGACTCTGTATGGCCAGGGCTTGATGTGGGGGGATTTCATGCTTCTTTCTAGGTTTAAAAACATCTTTGCAGCAATTGAAGTTCACAATATCAAACTTCTTACCATTTCTCACTATGGCGTCGCTCTAATACATTTTCATTTTACCAAATAAGCTAAATGTGAACTGACCAGGCTGTTTTTGCATACGGTCTATATGATCGCTATTGATGGTTTGCACGTTACGTCATGTTGGTGTACAGATTCTTCGTTAGCTTCTTTTGTTCTGTACACCAACATGGCCGCCATGCCCTTTGTCACTTGAATCTCTTGCATGGGATTGAGTGCAAATCATCTATACGATCGTTGAGCGTTTTAGTTATACTCTAATCACTGTGAACGAGTATAATAATAAAACATTTTATAGCTAAACTGCATTAACACGACAACAACAGATAAGAGGCGGGGCATCTTATTTATTAATGCCTCGCCTTCCAGTTGAGGAAGAATGCGTCTCAGGTTCAGAAGTCAAAAGTTCGTTCTCCGACATTTTTAAACTTACAGAAATCTAGATAGAGTAGAGAAATCTTCGGATGACGCCTAATTTAAACTCCTGGGAATACTTAACAACACTACGCTATAAAATATATTTGTAATATATTCTCACTGGGAACTCCCACGCACAATTCCAAAGGTAATACTAAGATATGAAAGAATCAGAGGGAGAATTCATCGCTACGGGAAGGAGAGCGGGGCGTAGGTTATACGGGAAAATGGAGCTAGTAGGGCTTATAAAGCATGTACCTGATACCTTCAGGGTGCGTTTCCAGTCTAAATTATGCAGCGCATCGAGGAAACATCGTAGATACAGCATCCATGTATCATTTTAAAGCTTATAAATTTGGCTACAAGAATACATAAAAAGTTTTGAGTTCTTTGAAAATCTAGAAGCTCAAAACCCTGCCCCACTTTGAAAATCTCTGAGCTCAAAACCCTGACCCACCCCCGCGGCACAGACAGACAGACAGACAGACTTTATTCATTAGCTCTTTGCACTACATTGGTACATCAGATGATTGCTAACAAATTTAAAATTGGTTAATGACGGATAGATTGTTCTGTAATCTTAAAAATATAATATATATAGTTATTATTAAATTAGCTTACATTATTTGTGCTGAAATTATGGTGGATCGCATGTCCATACAATCATAAACATGTTTTGCTGCTACTGTTGTGACTTGTCTCGGGGGATCAATGATTACCGAAAATAGTTCTTTTTCTGTCATTTTTCTGCTATCTAATTTCGTTAGGGTTTTTAAGGAGGATAAGAAATCATGCCTGATTGTCTGGTAGGTTTTGCATCTCAGCAGAAAGTGAATTTCGTCTTCCATTTCTTGTTTGCATGTTGGGCAAATTCGTTCTTCTGGTTTTAAATAAGGTTTAAGGTGTCTTCCTTTTTCAATTTGAAGGCAATGATTGCTTATTCTTAATTTTGTGAACGTAGTTCTATGTTTCATGTTTCTGACGAGATCCAAATAGTTTTCAAATTCATACTTCGTTTTGAATGTTCGATAAACTCGTAGTTTGTTACTCTGGTTTGGATTCTGTCGTTGGTCATTAAATACATCACATACATATCATAATACGTCACAAACAGGACCCCCCGTCACAAACAGGACCCCCGGGACAAACAGGACCCCCCGGGACAAAGCCAAAGTGAACACAGGTCAAGAGGTCAAGAGACACCTTGAATGCCAGCATAGTCAGCATAGTTAGTAGTAGAGGAGACAGCGATTTGCATGCAGGCGTCTGAAACAGCACGGCAATATCGAGATTCATATTCTCTCGGCTGGCTCCTACTTCTTCTTTATGTTCAGATGTGGACTACTCGGCACTCTGTCTGAAAGTGAAAATTCGAACCCTTGTCGGGTTTTGCGAGGATTCCTATTTGGCTGTGTAGTCGTATGCATTGTTTGGCCTTGTTTTTTTTTTTTTTTTTTTTTTCCAAGCTAATTAAGGGCATCCTGCTTACTTAAACCGATGGAATTAACGGCGGAATCGTGTGTGGAAAAACTTTTCTCAATGAACGTAAACATTGGTGTATGAAATGAATTTAATATGCTCTTTCCCCACACCGTCGTTTCGGCCGAGTGAGCACTTGTCATGTGTTTATTGTATTTTCAATCAAACAGAACAATTTACTTCCGGTTAAAAACTTCCTTTTGGTATTTCTCCGTCAATATAATTTTTTTAATGGAGTTTTTGGTATATAAGACACTACTTCTAAAACTACATTTGAGTCTGAAAAATGTTTTCCCCCATCTTTTTCGTTTTGAAGGTATCCGGTAATCTTAATTGCGTAACGCATTCCTACAAGTCGGATGGGGTTATTCATATATACCATGTTCAGTGGTGTAGTGCTCAGTCCCTCTCCGAGATCATTAATGAATTCCGAGGTCCCTTGCGTGATTCCTGGAAAAACATCAAGTGTTGGGAAGGTTCTTTATGAAGTATCGCAATCAAAATGGCTTCTTCGAATCTACAAACAGGTAAGAACTTTGAGTTATATTCGTATTTTGCATTTGTTTGAAAGCACCGAATTCTAGCCAGTGAAATAGTAATTAATGATTACCGTTCGAATTATTAACGGTGTGCTGAATGGATCGTTCAACTACAAATGTAGTTCTTAAACGAGTCAATCTCCGATGTCTTGGGAAACTTTATCAAATGACACTGAAATGAATGTTACGGGAACGAAATGTTTCCTCTTTGGGCTACAGTTAATAAGAAGTAACGTGCAGTAATATGTATAATAACGAAACAACTGATGAGGGGTATCAATATAGCTAGGGTGGAAGATGAAAATATTCTCAGGCGTATAATTATATATATATATTATATATGTATCAGACGGTAGGAGCCCAGCTCACTTGCCACTCAATAGACATACTCATTCTCATCACAGACCGCTCTCTTGTGTTTGGATGCGTTTCTTGGGTTTAGGTTTGTTGTTTATTTTATATTGGGAATGTTATTAGATTTAGACGGGAAGCTGATTTGCATTTTATCTGGGAGGTATTCAGTGCCAAAAACAAACCCAGAAACAATGAATTCAGGAGAAAAGTTATAAATTCCAAACCGATACATGTACTTGTAGATCAGGTTCCTTAGGCCTCTTCAGTAAATCAGTAAATCAACAAATGAGTCTTTGGATATGTTGAATGTTATTGTCGAATGTGGCTGTATATCATATGAATATAATAACATTGAATAATATTTAATAATATTTAATAACACACTACATTTTTGCACCAATCGGTTCCACTAACAATTTTAAAATGTTAAAAGGCCATCCCAATAAAATGTTTCGTTTACCATCGCCCTAGTATGGTTCGTGATGTCACAGGCAGCCCAAGCTAAATTTTACAAGGAATGTATGGGAATTAAAAAAAAAAAAAAAGTCGGTACTGATTGCAGAAATGATCAATAAAGTAATGTTCTATTCTCTTTCACTGCGCTCAGCCATAGTTAATAGAGTGGAATGGTTAGGAAACTCAGGGACCTTCTTTGTTATCTGTCTTTGTTAGCTTTTTTCAACCATGCACTACCGTGCACAAAACACAATAGAAATTCCAACATGTTAATCAATCAGCCAATAGAAACGTGTGAGTTCAGTCGTCCAGGGAACGCTAATGAACTATGATCGTGCACAATCTCCCGTAAATGAAGCTTTGGATCTATCTACGAAACCTTGTCTAAACCTTGGTTATGATCGAAAGAAGTCTTTGCTTCTCTGGAAAGGAACACTAGAAGATTTGAAGAGCTTCTGTTTACAAGAACTCGGATTCCATGAACCATTGTTGGTT
Source organism: Actinernus sp. WN-2022 (assembly GCA_030867875.1). Classification (NCBI taxonomy): domain Eukaryota; kingdom Metazoa; phylum Cnidaria; class Anthozoa; order Actiniaria; family Actinernidae; genus Actinernus; species Actinernus sp. WN-2022. Next base: position 25,363,736 of record JAOWCC010001589.1, read on the forward strand.
TCATTTAACGGCGAGAGGTCGGCGACAGTAAAGACGAAGTCAGTCTCGTTGACACTCTACAAAAGTACGAAGACTCTACAAGTACAAGGATCCTCGGCCAAAGAATTCAAAAGTAGACTCCAGACATATTTGGATCCATCAACCATGAACAACCTGCCGAAACAAATCAATCAAAATGTGATGCCTGAAGTTCAAAACTCCCGCCATGATCAGCCATCTGTGACAACGCTTGAAGTTGGTTCAGATTCGAGTTCAATTAGTAGCGAAGGTGAGAGTCAGTATGGCCTGAGTTATGATGGCGACGTTAGTGATACGGAAAAAGACGTTGGTAAAAAGAAAAGATCTATTTACAGCGAGATTAGTTCGGTGAGGCAGGAGATTGCGAAAATGTGGGTCTGTATACGCGATTCTTCCACCCTTAGAATATTGCTCTATTGTTTGGGATAACCTTGGATTGGGTCTTGCCAATAAGTTACAGACTCTCCAAAATCGTGCTGCAAGAATAATAACTAAATCTGATTACACAATTAGGTCAACAGACATTCGTAAGGAATTGTGTTGGGAATCATTAAAAGAAAGAAGGCTAAAAACAAGGGCTATTATGATGTATAAGACAGTAAATAACCTAGCGCCCAGCTATCTTTCTGATCTTTTTATAAAAGAATCCCAACACTGTAGCTATAACTTACGTCATTCAAATGCAAACCTTCATATCCCAAGACCTCGAACAGAAGCACTAAAAAGAAGTTTTTCTTACAGTGGAGCCAAAATTTGGAACTCTTTGCCCAGTTTTACAAAAGAGGCAAACAGTTTAACCATATTTCGAACGGAGCTCCAAAATATTGATATTTGTGGACTCATGGACTGTTTATAATATATTTTTAATGTATATATTTAACATAAGTTTTGTAATTATATTATTAGTCCAAATACTATTAACTTATTGTAACGGTTCTCTTGGAAACCAAGTATAACTTGAAGAGATTCCGTGTTTTAAATAAAGATTCATTCATTCATTCATTCAATCTTTTGTCTTACCCCTTCCAACCTAAATCGCAGCGCCTTTGTTAGCCCTTTTGAAGTTTGCCGGGTTTCCTAACCATTCCACTCTATTAACTATGATACAGCACAACGAGACAGGTGTGGAGGGAGTCGCCCAGCAGTCGTTTATTTGCTAAGGTAGCTAGGATAAATAATTACAATTGTGTCAAGTCATGAATACATTAATAGTCACGTATATACAGAAAAAACTAGCGTGCTGAGCCAGAGACGAAAACCAGTTAAAACCCACGCAGAGAAAAAATTTTGGAACGTGTTCTCCAACCCAATGCTGCAGCACCACCTTTTGGAGGTTACAGGTACTAAATTACAGTGGAAGACATTGAAAGTTGGATCTAAACGGTAACACTGAACATTAAGGCTAGACAAAATCCTTCTAGGAAGGACCATGCAATAATTGCCTGTCAATTTACGTAAATAACAAATAAATGGAAATGGAAATCTCAAAAAAAGGTCATTGCGACGTCAAGTGGTGTGATTATGAAAAGGAGTGGTTTATATACGACCCGTGAAGGTCCCAAAGGACTACAACAATAGTGCTAATGACTAAAAGAAAATTGTAAATATTACCTGTGTGTTGTGAAGTTGTTCCTCTTCATCACTGATGTGTTTATTTCTGGTTTGAGGCACTTCTGGGTTTTCTACAAATTCCCAACATTCCTTGTAAAAATCATTAGCTTGGGCTGCCTGTGGCGAGGGTGGGTCGCAAGGTTTTGATTGCAGTCCAATATAATTATATAAAATGCCATAGAAAGCAATTAATGTACAAGTTAAATCCGCGAACTAGAGCAGATTTCGTATGAGTGGGACAAACTACAGCACTGACTATAGCACGGTTACCGTACGGCATGCCGTGACGTTGAAATGGTTTCCCATTGTTTTTGTCTTGCTGATCCAATCAAATCACAGAACTACGGCACAGCACATCTACAGCACGGTTACGGACATGCCGTACTTTGTCACACTCATACGAAATCTGCTCTATTAATACCATTTTCACACTCCAGTAATGTAAAACAAAGCAGTTATAGTTGGTACTGAAATCGAACTAGACCGTAGCCTGAAATACAGCCGCTAAATAAAATATCTTCAGAAATTGAAGCAGCTTTTTGATGTTCTGAGCTAGCGCTAGCCTGTTCCCAGCCTTTTCTCGGAAGCTTGCTTCTGATGCTAGACAAGAAGTTTTTCTCGGCTGTCGATTCCCAGAAACATTAACCTCCGAGAGGGAATACGGATTTCCACTCCCCCAACGGCAACGTTGCATTCCCGGACACGAGTTCCAAGAATTAGCGCAGGCAGGGGGCAAAGCGCTGAACAAAACGATTCCAAGGAACAGCGCTGTTCGAGTTTTGTGATTTACTTACGTGGCAGACTCGATAGACCTTTCTACACGTCTCAAGATGGCTACACCCTCTTATAAAAACTTCCAGGACCACAGATATGACATACAAGGAATTCCTCATGAACAAGTTAGCGATGGCGCGGCTGCAGGCCAAAATGTTCAACAGCACGGATGTGGTAAATTTACATTTAGAGAGCACACATTATATCCGTGTAAAACGTACTGACTATTTAGAGTGTAAAAGTATTTTGTTATCAACTAAACAAATAGCACAACTATTAAATTACGAATTCAAGCATAACGAGCATATGGCATTTCACGTCTTAATTGCAATAAAAATAATGATATCCCGGTTGTAATGAGCGGTTTGCACTATTTGTAACAAAATAAAGGCAATTACTCAATACTTTTTTCTGTTTCATGGATATAATGCGTGCTCTCTAGCACAACTACGCTGATTTATTACTGTAGATTTTCAGTTTCAAACTTTAAGACTTTATTTCATGCTACCCTGGTACCAGAGGTTTATTAGCGAAGCGACGGGAACGGAAATAACCTCTGTTGGCGCCGTTTGAGAATCTCGCTTCCATGTTCGGATCAGGTACAACATTTGTACCTTGTTACCGATTGGTTCTCTATTTCACGTAACTTACCTGATCCGAACAACGAAGCGCCGCTACCAGAAGTTATTTCCTTTCTCACCGTCGCTTCGCTTCTCGCTGGGAAAATGTAATAGCGAGGGTAATGTGTATGCACTGATCAATGTTAATCCCGAGGGAGGGGGGGGGGGGGGGGGCGCAAGGGGTGGGGACTTGATAGACTTGGTTACCCCGAGGGGGAGGGTTTTGACATAATATGCCCGCCACAGGGTGGGGTTGTTTGTAGGTAAAGTAAGGAAGATAGGGCAGTGAGGTGGGGAATTTTGATACTTTTGATCAAAGGTGTTATCCTTTTGACATTTTTTGGGGAACTGTTCTCTTCTCTGAACAGATAATACCCGCTCACGAAATATCAGGCAATAACCTATTTGTGGTGTCGAAATATGCATGCCCTGATATTTCGTCCGCGGACATTATCTGATCCGAGAAGAGAACAGTTCCCGAGAGCGAAGCTCGAGGAAAACTGAGCTTCGAGGATCAGATAATGTCCAAGTACAAATATCAGGACGTATTTCGACGCCACAATGTAGGTTATTTTCGTTATCATCCTGCAAAATTTAAACAAATTGTATGAGCGTTTTCGAAAAAGATTGGGTTGAATAGTTTCGGTTTAAAAAATAAAACATTCTCCTTCCTGTTTAGGCGTCGAAAAACTGTGTTTTCCAGACCGATTCAAGCGATGGTTTTAGCACATTTCATACCTGTAGCATAGAACTACTTCCCATGAAAATTTCATTCCATTTGCTTTATTCGATTTAGGTTTATGGAATTATAAGTAATGTCTTAAATATGCTCATTTTACTCAAAATAGTAACGTATTTGCTAAGGAAGCTGTAATTCGAAAACTAGTCAATAAATATTTGTTTTAATCTTTTCGCCTGAAATTCAATATGTAAATTTCAAGAACATTGAATCATTTTAAGGGCGCTAAATAGAAACAAAAACAGGGAACTTTTACATTCATCCACGCAAGCTTCGATTCATTGCTGTATCATTTTGTTGATAACTTGTGTCTTTCCGAAATTTTTGTTTTGTCTAGATTCTACATACTTGTGTGCTTTTGAACTAACAAGTTTACCATATATGCACGCTTGCTACGCTTATGACATTACTTATGATTCTAGTAGTAATGGTTGTGAAACCCAGCGACCTTCTTTGTTTTATGTCTTTGTTCGCTTCTTTCAATCGTTACCGTGCACAAAACACAATAGAAATTCCAATATGTTACTGAATCAATCAGCCAATAGAAACGTGTGGGTTCAGTCGTTCAGGTGACGCTAATGAACTATGACCGTGCACAATATTTTGTCTTAACCCCTTCCAACATAAATCGCAGCACCTTTGTTAGCCCCTTTGAAGTTTGCCGGCTTTCCTAACCATTCCTCTCTATAACTATGCTAAATAAAGTGTGTTGTTGTTGTTCAGTTGTTGTTCTTCACGCTTCATTCTTTTATTTCCAGTCACTGTACAGCAGAAAGTAGGTGCAGCTAGATTATTGATGATGTACACTTAGAACTCAAGGAGCACTTGTAATCCCGCGCTTTGCAACACTCTGTTTCATACAGAGGTCATGCAATATGGAACGCAGTGATTGCCCGTGATAAGTCTGTCGCAGAAGCGCTTACCAAAGACCTCGACAATATCTTAAGAAACATATACGAATGTCATGTTTTTAATTTCAACGCAACGTCTATTTCAACCGTCAATTTCAGAAACACTGATTTTATTTATAACTGAATGATTTATTTATTTGTTCATTTATTTATTTTTTACGACGAACATTCATATATTGTAAATAGTATAGTAGGTTTTTATTAAATTGTATTTTTAATTGTCTAGTTACACGACCCCATAAGCTTTGTAGCTTTTATCATCATCGTGTCTAAATAAAGGTTTATTATTATTATTATGATGATGATGATGTAGGTTTAGGATTCTAGTGATGGTAGATATGATAAAATATGAGCGGACGATCTTTATGTATAAATGAAAGTCAGCTGGATGTCTACTGCATCTCTGGCCGTAAAGTTGGCTTCAGTAAAAGTAGGCCAAAAACCTTGTGAAAGTTGTAGTAGAAAGCGGAATAAATAATGGTAGAAGACAAATATTTCGAGTCCGACATTGTGTCCTCTAACACATACCTGACTTCACTGGCAGTTGATCCATTATTCGTCAAATTTCGCATTTGAATAATAAACACGTACATTGTCATACTTCATTATTTTGGTTTTGCAGTATCTCTGGATCAAATCAACACCACTCCGATGGTAGTAGAACCACAAGTTTTTTCTCCGAATAGTCTGGATCCGGTCTCACAGCAGACATATCATGCACTGCGGGAAAAACACATGAGTAGTGCGTCTCTGTTGGAATCCATGCAGCGTGGAGGAACGCAACTAAGTGCCTCTGTTTCTGGACAATTTGTGTCTCTAAAGGTAACGTGGTTTGTAACAAAGAGTAATTACAGATAATAGAAATTCCATTAAAAATAATTCAACTTCTTTGCCCTGGCTGACTAGTTTTTATTGATTTGTTTTTCTTATTCAGTATGAGACACTCGAGTGTAAGAGGTAAAAGGGGACTGGAGAATGTACCTGACCAGCCCCATAAGTTCAGCACGATTTTTCCTAAAGTGGTTTTGGTTATTTTAGGGCTGTATGAGCTATTCTGATCTCCTAGCCGGTTTGCTCTACAAAGGTGAAACCCTCGTCAAGTACAACCAGTTTAACTTCTTGCAGTACAGTTTCCTTGCTCTTGCTGATGAGAACAATGTGATTTCGTCACAAAGACCTGGTGGTGTCTGCCTCCTAACAGACAAGCGCTTGCTGTTTCTGTCTTCACAAGTGAATCAGAGTAAGTTATAGTAATGTATACAATACACAGGGCGAAACGCGCGCTCTGATTGGTCGATATCCATGATCTATTAGAGTACAGATGACGTCACACGTGCGCTCTATTTGATTGGGAAGGTTCGCTGATTATTGTATAAAATGATAAATAGATTATATTTTGCCCTTGGTCTGTCCTCTTAGATGCGAATGACGTCAGAACGTGAAACGACCATCAGTTACGCCACTCGGTGACGTCTCGTAGGGCACTTCTTTGTTCTCTTCACGTTGTGATGTTTTCTGGGTGCGAGCAGTAAGAGAAAACAAGGATTGCAATGATTTTTTTGGGAAAAATGTTCTCTAATTTCCACATATGTTTCAAAACCTGACCTGGAACTAGTCAAAATTGGACCAAAACTCGGACCAAGAACGGCAGCACATCGTAATGCGTTATAAATATAAGTCCCGTCCCCAACGCACTCCCTCCAGCACCACCACCACCACCACCCCCCTCCCCCTCCCCAACCCGTTACGTTTTGAAACCTAATGGATTTAGTTTAACAAAAATGTATATGGTTTCACACCAAATCTGCAGGCACTTCATTGACAGAATGGGGAAACACGAAGAAACTTCCTGGTGGCTATACTCTAGTAGCCAAACTAGGTGACACTACTTCATACTTGCCGATCCCTCTGCGGTTCTTCAGGAGTGTCGAGATGAGTGGCCAATCAGGTGTCAAGGGCGAGGTCATTGTCAACGCGCAGAGGCCTTGTTGCGGTGGGCTGTGTGGCCTCTGTGGGGTAAGTGTGTATAGATCGTGTCGGTGCACGTGACGTCATCAAAATTCTAAAATCGAAACTATAAGATCTATAAAGCTGTTCTTTTAATATGATTTATATCAGTATTCTCAGTATTCTTCGAAAATTTTATGTCGATGCGGTGATTCGTTTTTGAGTAACAGTATTTTGAATTTTGTGACAGCCCAGCTCAGCGTCGATCAGCGTGTTTCCCGAAATGTCATAAAAATCCATACATTTCGGCCAATTTTAAATGTTAGACTTGTTTAAACCTTTGAAAGTGATATCTAAAGTGTTTTGAAGTGAACGCTAATCATTGATGGGAACTATACTTATTATTCATTAGTTTGTTCAACTACTATGCCATGTTAATCGCCACATTAAGATAAATTCAAGTATGATTCAACACGGCTATCAAATAAATACATATTACCACAGCTCAGTGGACGGACACTTAGCATCTTAAGGCAGTTAAGGTAACTGAGGAGAAAAAGATGCAATTTATTATTCGACATGCTTCCCCAAAGGACTTAAAACAGCCAAGTGTAATGTGACTTAGCTAGGCTAGATAAATATACTCAGCGAACGTGCCAATCAGTGTGTTGCACTCGATAGTTACTTAGAATTAGTTCAATCGACATTCAAGAATAGTCCAATTCGTATTTCGTGACCGCCATTTTGAAAGGTAACTAACTTTTGGTGACATCGAGGCTGGAGTTGAGACAGCTTATTAGTTAGAGGCTCGTATCAAGTTAGCATAATAATCATAATCTATCCATATTCATAGAAAGAGGGTCAACTCCATCTGCAATGCAAGGCTTGGTTACCTTTCAAGAACTGTGAATTGGACTATCAAAGCATTTCGTTTTTATTAGCAGTCAGTTCTAAAATGCGTTATTAGTATAAGATGAAGAATAAAAATAAAAGGCTGTTCGTTTTATATTTTATTAATAATGTCTATCCAGTCAATAGCTATGGAGTACACATACTATAAGCCTAATAGATGAAATATTACTTTTCACACCAACAGCTCTGGTGCTCCATGCCAGAGATGCTAAAGCAATGGACCACTGGTGTTGTGAGCATGTCACAGCATAACGAGATGATTGTTACTCTGGGAGTGCTTATGCCCCCATGGGAACGAAGAATGTACCTGCATATTCATGCCAGCCAGAATGTCCCAACGCCTGTCATCAGGGACTTCATTGCCTTACTGCAGCAGCATACTCCTTCATTGACCTAAACCATGAGTTACATGTACTTTTAGTGGACACATACTGCTGCATGAGTTACATGTACATTAGTTACATCACAGGCAGCCCAAGCTAATGATTTTTACAAGGAATGTATGGGAATGTTTAGAAAAAATCTAAAACTGTACTAAAATGATCAATAAAGTCATAAAACCTTACCTGTGTGTTGTGAAGTTGTTCCTCTTCATCACTGATGTGTTTATTTCTGGTTTGAGGCACTTCTGCGATTTTTTTTCCCTCCCCTATATAGATAGTGAGAAGGCAGGAAACACGAGACGCCATTAGTCCACGTGGCGACTCTTCGAAGCCTCGTAATTCTTCGAAAATCCAAACTTTCAGCATTTTACCTCCAGAAACCCTTTCTTACATTCCTCTAGCACTCATTCAATCGACCCGTCGCTTATTTCCTCGCTTTGTAAGTACTCAAATTCGACAGTTTCTGCAGCCAACCTAGCCTGTAACGATCCGGGGTTCGATCACTTTAGCCTTTTTTCATGGGCTGCCTGTGCTAGTTGAACCACAGGCAGCCTGTGGTTGAACGTGGCTTTTCTTCGGAAGCACCTCGTGTATTTTCGAAGAGATTCGGAGAAGAAAGCCATTGTGCTCAATCGACCAATCGCTGAACGGTGAAATGTGCAGAACAGAAGGCATATCAGCCATTAGAAGAGCGTAATGGGAATGGACAGTTTTCTTTGAATCGTCAAATACAGTAGCGGAAATGCCACTAGAACACACCATTACAACATTTCGTCCAAGGCTTTTCAGACGCGTTACGGTTTCGTTTACTCGACATGATATTAATAGGGACTTTTAAGCAAAACACGTCGGCAATGTCTTCGACGACGGCATAAAACAATAGCCTTAATTACAAAATACAATAGCTGCACGTGAAAATGCACGCAGTCGCCTACATTTCACCGTTCTCTGCAAAAACACAACGTGAAAACCCCAAATTGTACGTTTTAAAGAGAACGCGAACGTATAAGAAAGTAAATCAATCCGTTTTTCGTTCGGCGTGAACGGAACTCTATACTCGGTCATATTTTTCGAAAAACAATTCAAGGTGAAGAGGGAAATAGTAGACACCAAATTTCGGGAGAAAGGCATTTTTCCACGTCCCGTCGTCATTGCCGTCGGCTGGTTGCTTAAAGTCCCTAATATGTCCTGCTTCGGCAGTTCTAACTGCTCTTTGCTCATCTGTTAGGCTCCAAGAAAGATAAGGGTCAATACTAGTTCTCACTGACCTATTTGTCACACCATATTCTAGCCGCTACACGGACGTATTTTTTCACTCTCATATTGCAGTCAGTTCAACGGAATCGTCTATAACAAATTCTTGTACAACTTACCTTGGTCAGTTCCGTTTTTGGTTACTTTACATTTGAAACAGCTTTTGAAGAAAACTAAATCAAGAAATCGACTAAATTTCTATTTGACATTTACTTCACCTATTGTTTGCTGAAACTGTTCGTGGGTCTCCCCAGCGATTTCACCGTTCAGCGATTGGTCGATTGAGCACAATGACTTTCTTCTCCGAATCACTTCGAAAAAACACGAGGTGTTGAATTCCTTCGGCACTCGTTCGTCACTGCTTCCGAAGAAAAGCCACGTTCAACCACAGGCTGCCTGTGGTTCAACTAGCACAGGCAGCCCATGAAAAAAGGCTAAAGTGATCGAACCCCGGATCGTTACAGGCTAGGTTGGCTGCAGAAACTGTCGAATTTGAGTACTTACAAAGCGAGGAAATAAGCGACGGATCGATTGAATGAGTGCTAGAGGAATGTAAGAAAGGGTTTCTGGAGGTAAAATGCTGAAAGTTTGGATTTTCGAAGAATTACGAGGCTTCGAAGAGTCGCCACGTGGACTAATGGCGTCTCGTGTTTCCTGCCTTCTCACTATCTATATAGGGGAGGGGAAAAAAATCGCAGAAGTGCCTCAAACCAGAAATAAACACATCAGTGATGAAGAGGAACAACTTCACAACACACAGGTAAGGTTTTATGACTTTATTGATCATTTTAGTACAGTTTTAGATTTTTTCTAAACATTCCCATACATTCCTTGTAAAAATCATTAGCTTGGGTTGCCTGTGGTTACATGTACTTTTAGTGGACACATATACTGCTGCACTGAAGTAAACCATGAGTTACATGTACTTTTAGTGGACACTTACTTCTGCATAGTAAACCATGAGTTACATGTACTTTTAGCGGACACATACTTCACCACGAGTTACATGTACTTTTAGTGGACACCAAGAGACTATATCATGGTCTCTTGTGGACACTGAACTAAACCATGAGTTACATGTACTTTTATAGTGGACACACACTGCTGCACTGAACTAAAACCATGAGTTACATGTACTTTTAGTGGACACATGCTCCTGCATAGAACTAAACCATGAGGAGGGGGGAGGGTACTCCACTTTTTTGGGGTTGGGGTGCTCCGCTGGGACCTACCCTACCCTTCTCAAACCTAAAATTGTCCTACCCCCATCTCAGACTAAAGGGTTAAATTTGGTACCATTTCAGACCGGAAATGAGTCTATTAGCAAAAGGCAACAGGCGATAAAATCGGGGATATCAGGGGCTTGTTTACACAAGCTGACAGATAGCGTCGCATTATCAGCCTGATGCAGCACATGCACAGCATTTTCATAAGAGTAGCTTTCCGCCGTAATAATACCCCGTTAAACTTCAATTTCACCGGCCAAAAATACTTGGCAAAAAATAAATAGAAAAATGCCAAAGCGTTGCATTCGAAAACTGAAAAAACATATACTCCATATCCAGCACCGCGCATACCCGTAGCGACAGACAGACAGACAATTTTTTTTATTGGCACCTTGTAACCTACAGCCTTACATCAGTGTTGTTCCAATAAGTTTTAAAATAAAAAGGTAATAAAATGTGTCTAATTAATAATTTATATAGTAGATGTAGCTTCTAACAGTTTATCTGAAATGTTATTTCATTTTGGTGGCCAATCGTTGCTGAAAACAGTCGTATATGTATTTTGCAGCTACAGCTACAACCTTCGCCATTTAAGTACGGACCGCCCGACAAAATAAGGCTATTCAGAACACTGAACGAACTCCTCCGACACATCGCGGTCATTTTTTATGACTTCGCTTGTCCCCCCCTCCCCCTTCACAATGTTGGGATAGAAAGGCAACATTTCAGTCTGCTCGAAAACCAACATTGAAATGGGGGAGGGGGGGTTGTGTTAAAAATAGCCGGAAATTGCTGAAACGGTCCGACTTAAATGGCAAGGGGGCACCCACGTCCAGGGCATTTAATTAGCTTAAGTAGATTACGCCAGCTTTTTTGAGCCGCGTTTGTTTCTAAATGGACACCAAATTGACCATACATACAGTGACGTGATGCCTATGTGACGTCATAAAAGTAGGGGGGAGGGGTGGTGTGCATATGAAAAAATATAGAATTACAGCTTTAAAAAATAGAAGTTTAAAATTAAATACATTTTTATTAAATTTATTAATACGATACACAGTTACAATTTCAAAGTCATAACAGCTTGTGAATATTCATTTATTGAAGCCGCGCATGGGCCAAAATTTGAAACGGCTAACGAACTTTCGATCACGACTCATATCAGCTGTGTAAATAATGGCGGAAGTTCGAGGGCCGAATTCAGCGAACAATATATCTAGTGACCTATAGTAGGGCCAACACTGATAAATTTCCCAACAGAGAAAGCTTTTCCCAAGCCGTTATCGAAGGATATATGGGAGCAAAATAACAACAAGGTTATTCAATGGGTGGTTTCTTTAGAGGTTCACGCAGAGCTTGAAGTGCCAAATCTGGAAACGAATCGCTACCACTATCACATGGCTCTGAAGTTAAAGACGAAATCAAGGTGGTTGAATGTAAAAAGATATCTATCGTAGTCGAAAACAAATAATAAAATGCAAAAGCAACAGTTGTAACGGACTCACTGTACTTTTAGCGCGCGTGACAGTAGCCGGAAGTGATCATCTCTACGATTCTCCGTTCATTTCTCCAACACAAAACGATGATTTCTGCCTGTAATTGCAAGCCTCGGCCAAGAAAACTTGCTCTATAGTATGAGTTTTGGACGCTGAACACGATGAACTGAGTACTTTGTGTGATACAGGCTTTCAAGAGTTTGCTCATTTCTCCCCTCATTGCAAATAAAACTGATAAAACTCCATCTAAAATTTGAATTTATTAACCGTTACAACGGAGAAATGTTCAAACCAGCATTTAGGCGCATCCTATGTACTTCTAGGACGCTTTATATGACACAATTTAAACAGTATATATGTTATGAAAACCTTTTAACGGTATAAATGCATGGAAATACGTCTAAATAAGTGACTTTGCATGGAGAAATGGAGAGGAGAAATGCCGATGGAAAACAACAGATTATGCTGTTGTGTGACTGCTGCCGTGACACGGCTGAAATGCAGGGCCGAACGGGAAAAAAGCCCAACAAGCATAGCAATAGTTCTGGAACGGATTAACATTTTATATACTGTGTTATTTGTTATATATTAGACAGTTTAGAGTGGTTTATGAATATATTGGTAAGAGTAGGCTTGATCGGCCGAGTCCAAGAACAGTTTTACACTACGCTCAGTGGGTAACGTAACGGTTACAGGACCTTATAGTTACCACAAATAAATCGGCAGTGACAGTTCTCAGGATATGCAACCGTTGTTGTCCTTTTCCATCTCTAGTACCTGGTCCTATGTCTCTTCTGTTCTACAACAGTCTGCAATCTTTTTGGCATGCTTTCAATAGCGTTGTCAACGAACTGTAGTGGGATATTATTCAGATGCCGGGGATACACGAGCTTTGAATTGCTCGAACGACTCGCGCGTAATTTTCTGTTTGATAGCGTCTTTCTCTAAAGATGACTTAATTATGTTGAAACAGTTCTCTATCGGATTGAGATCAGCACTGCGAGGCGGAATCCGGTAGAATTCTGCTCCTATACTGAGTAGCTATATCAGTATAGATTGAAGGGCTTTGTGAAACACGCATGCTTCTAGACTGATGAAACATTTGAACATTTGATGAAACGCAAATGCTGCACCGGAATTCATACTGAAAACAGTAGAAATGAATACATCTACAGCATAAACGAAACCCCTTTATCCACTTTTTGGGGCATTGAGTGTGATCACTAAACCTAATTGTACGAAAACAATTAAATAAAATATTTGGATACGCCCTCGGATATTTTTTTACTCGGGGTATCGGGCTTTTACATCAAATTTGCATTGACAAGCGCATCCGTATTCCCACCAAGTGCTTACTACCCCCTCTCGTTTTGAGCTGTTTTCGTTAAATTTCCTGGACGTTATTAACAATTATACCATGTGAGCTACCTAAAATCTCGCCTCAGACAACCTTCGCCATTTAAGTACGGACCGCCCGACAAAATAAGGCTATTCAGAACACTGAACGAACTCCTCCGACACATCGCGGGCATTTTTTGTGACTTCGCTTGTCCCCCCTCCCCCTTCACAAAATGGGAGAGGGGGGTTGTGTTAAAAATAGCCGGATTTTGCTGAAGCGGTCCGACTTAAATGGCAAGGGTTGTACCTTCACAGGAGGATTTATAGCGAAATTAAAAATTTCGTTTTGAGACATATTTATAGGATTCAATATATTTTGTGTATTCTTTGGTTGCAATCAATCCCAATCGCCATAATCGTTAAATGTAATTGCTACAAGGGAAAGCGAAGGTTTTTGAATCATTTTATTACATCTAAGAACATCACAGCGATAACAGAGAACATTAATTTATTCTTCTGTAATCGCTTATATATACAGATCGTAAGCTTGGGTTACCTGTGGTCGGATCGGTCGAGGAATTGGAAAAAGCATCAAGCGTTGGGAAGGTAATTTAGTATCGCAATCAAAATGGCTTCTTCGCAACTAAAAACAGGTAAGAACTGAATCGTATTCGTATTTTGTATTTGTTTGAAAGCACCGATTTCTACCCAGTGGTATAATGATAGATGTGCAATAATTGAAGTTATGGACCGCAGCACAATCTCCGATATCTTGGGAAACTTTATCAACTTGTTGCGGAAACGAAATGGTGCCCCTGTGGGCTATATTAATAAGAAGTAAGGTGCAGTAATATGTAATAAAGAAACCGAAAATGAGGGGTATTAGGCTGGAAGACGAAATATTCAATTCTAGTATGTGTATTAGAACTGTATCACGAAAATGACAAACTCAATACTGAGATAGATCATGAGAAGGCTCTCTTTGTTTTTTAATCCTTTTCTCGGATTTAGGTTTGTTGTTTATATTTAATATTGGGAAGGAAATGTCAGTGTTAAATAATAGATTAGATTTAGAGGGTCAATGTCTAGGGAAGCTGATTCAGTTGCGAGGTATTGCTAACTGAAAGCAATGTCCAGAAAAAAATGAATTTTAAACTTCCAAACCAATAGAACATCTACTTGTAGATCTAGGAGTCTTTGGATATGTTGAATGTTGTTGTTGAATGTAGCTGTATATCATACATTTCACGATAACATTGAATATAATTTAACTGAACATGCTGAAGTTGTGCGGCCAGTCCGCTAACTTTTATATTGAGACGGGACAACGTCAGCTGCAAAGAATCTATACTGTCTCGCTTCGAAATGAAAATGAAAACGAAATATAGACTTTCAGTTTAAACAGAGAAAACAACTACGGGTTTTCTACTTTTTTTATATTTTGCTTTGGACTACAGAAAAAAAACCAGATAGGATTATTTGAAATAACACATTGAAGTTAGTATACTAAGAACGAATGCCAACTTTGGGGCGGATATTGTCATACCATACATTTTACAAACGTCTGTATGGCGAGGGTCACAGATTTGCAAAAAATCGCTTCGCCATACGAACGTCTGTAAAAATATTATTATTTGCTCCTATATACAAGGTACGATCACCAAAGTTGGCATTCCTACTAATTTCAATGTGCTCTTTCAACTAGTCTTTTGTTTTTCAACCCAAGTATAATAAAAAGGAGAAAAGCTCGAGGTGGTCTATTAATATTAATGACGTCAAGTTTGTTGTATGCATGACTTTTTGTGAAGGCTAACCGCGAACTATAAATACCTTTTATCACGGTCCAGTCTCCAGCTAAGCTAGACAGAATGTAAAGCGATGAACTACACAAAGCAGTTGTTGGTATGAAATCGAACTGGACTGGTCTCTATAAAATAATTTCAGATATTGAAAGATCTGTTCGAGTGTCATCTGTGCTACCGCTTGCTCCCATACTAGCCGACCCGGCAGACTTTCAGTTTCTCGGTTGTTGATTCCCAGGAAAGGCTTAAGTACAAGTACATTAATTGCGCATTCCGACACGAAATTCGTTGAACAAAACAATTTCAAGTTTTGTTATTTAATTTCAGTTCAGTTCACCTGTCTCCAATTAAGATGGCTGCATACTCATAAACAGGTTAGCGCTGTCCAGAGCTGCTGTAAGGGCTGCAGGGTAAATTAATCTTTCGGCAGCACGTATCTCATAAAAACTTAGCAAAGCTACATTGATTGACGACTGTAGATTTTCAGTTTTTACAGTGCAATTCTAACCATCCTTTATACGATCTTGGCGATAACCTGCATGAGAGTGTACTCACCCCGACGTGTCTTATATGAAGTTATATGAGTAACGTTGGGCGTCGTCGACAAATCAAAAAAAATCCTAACGTCATTTGGACGTTAAGCCCCCTCCCCTCCCCCCTTAACTTCCACTTTGTATAAAATTATACAATAAAGTTGTTCCTAAAGTTAATTTTTTCCCTTAACGTCCAGGCCAATACCCCCTCCTCCTTAACGTCCAAATGACGTTAAGAAATGTGTTGTTTTTTTGTCGACGACTCCTTAACACGAAAGGGTCCTTAGAAAGGAGAGTCCTTTCATGTTAACATTCCTTATATACATATTTAGTCACAATTCATAGATATTCCAATGTTCTGATTGGTCGAGAGGGTGTGGCTTCGCTATATTCCGTAGTGCGGTGAATATGTACATTGTTATTTATTATTGTTTTGGTTTTGGTTTTGGTTTTGCAGTCATGATGCCAAATCTGGATGATATCAACCCCACTCCGGTGGTAGCAGAGATACAAGCGTTTTCTCCGAATATTCTGGATCCGGTCTCACGGGAAAAATATGATACACTGCGGGCAAAACACAAGAGTAGTGCGTCTCTGTTGGAATCCATGCAGCGTGGAGGAACGCAACTAAGTGCCTCTGTTTGTGGACAATTTGTGTCTCTAAAGGTAACGTGGTTTGTAACCAAAAATTATATAGTTATTATATTATAATTCGAAATATGCACAAGAACGCACCAAATTAATAGGAGGCCGTATTTCGGGTAGTTACGTTAAAATCGCTTCCCGTCACCATATATGGTAAATCCGTCACCATATATGGTAAATCACAGTTCTCGAGCGCGCGCAAGGGTTTTGGTTATTATGGAAAGAAAATTTCGTTCCATTGCAGAATTTATATAATATATAACTTATTAGTCCGTTAAGCATCTAACACGGCTGAGATGCTCACCAAAATACGGATGAGTCGTAAAAATACACAGCCGTATTAGATGCTTAACTAACTAATAACCTCTATGTAACAGAAAATTCATTTTCAAATTTTCCAGTTCTTAGCCCCAGCTGACATGTTTTGGTCCATTTTTCCTTTAACAAATAAAAGATGGTTCTCCTTGTTATATAACAAAATAATGCACGCTCGAGGTCTTGAAAAACTGCGGATGCACGAGCGGAACGCGAGTGCATTTAGCAGCTTTTCAAGACCTCGAAAGTGCATTATTTTGTTATATAACAAGGAGAACCATCTTTTAGTTGTTTTATAATATAAACTTCAATGTAGACGAAGGAAATAAAGCTATCTTTAGAACCCGCGTAAACATCTAAAAGCAAACTGACGACAGCGAAAACCCCATTTTAATGTACTTGACTTGTTTACAACTTTTTTCGTCGCTGATTGGTGCAGCTTGACATTGACGATCTGAAAGCTCGTTTCTTATTGGATAAAGTAATCTGCTAAGAATAGAACAAGTGAAAGGAAAGACAGAAATTGCAAGAGCCTGCAAATGAAGTCAAAACTGTTGCAGAAAACAAAGTGCTTTCTTTTTACAATTTCTGGTCAGCACAGGAGAGGTTTATCTGCACATTGTGTTAGTGCACACAGCGGTCAAACGTCTGCGCGTGCGTATTACGGTCAGATTTCCCCCCAGTGAACT
The DNA here is from genome assembly GCA_030867875.1 of Actinernus sp. WN-2022. Taxonomy (NCBI): domain Eukaryota; kingdom Metazoa; phylum Cnidaria; class Anthozoa; order Actiniaria; family Actinernidae; genus Actinernus; species Actinernus sp. WN-2022. Next base: position 25,380,949 of record JAOWCC010001589.1, read on the forward strand.
ACTACCCCAAAAAGTTAAGAAAAATACGTGAAAGTTAAGCTTTTTATTTTCACAGTCGACGGGAAATTGAACAAACTTCAAACTGTGAGTTTACCAAATTGTAAGTTCTCAAGGTTTGAAAGCGGGTTTGTGAACAGTGACGGCCGCCGGCTCGCTTTGAATTTGATTTGGAAACGTTGTTGTTGCAAGACTTTTAACGCATGCGCAGACGTTTGACCGCTGTGTGGTGTTAGTGCAAGGCGTTGAAAATGCCTGATGGAAAAGCATTCACAGAGAAAGCGTTAGCGAAGTTGGACACGTGAGTTGAGGATTGCCGACTATATTTTCTATATTTTCTACAACAACTGCATAGTTGACACTGATTACTGATTCTGTGGTCTGAAGAAGGATATTTTCTTTATCCCAAGGCCGTGCCAACAGTGTTGTAACTGCTGCTCTGATGGCCGTGTTGCGTAGCTTTTGAGGCTCTCTTCGTTGGCATGGCCGCTATACACAAAAGTCAAAACACATGAAATGATGAATGATAATCTACTATTTTGAAATTCTGCCAGTTCTGGGTTCTCTGCAAGTTTTATCGCCCGTTTTTCATTCAGGAACCTCTCAAACGAATTTCTACATGAAACCAGAGAAATACCATTGTATTCTTCGCAATTCACTGTTCAGGTTTCAGCATAAAGCAGGCTTATTACAGTTATCGTTGAGTTATCGGTGAGTCATGTCTTATTGTGTTGTCAATTTCCTCTCGTTTTAATAATACACCAGGCTGTTAGAAAAACCACATTTTTCTTAAATTCAATCATTTTTTATATCTAACTCTCAATGAGTAACACTGTATTAGAATGTGGACATTGCTTTTCTTAACTTCAAACGTTTTAGCATCCCATTGTGTGGTTGCTTTAGAGTACGAAGCCGCTCTCACCATAGTTAATAGAGTGGAATGGTTAGGAAACCCAGAGACCTTCTTTGTTATAGGTCTTTGTTAGCTTTTTTCAACCTTGAACGTGCACAAAAGACAATAGAAATTCCAATGTGTTAATCATTCAGCCAATAGAAACGCGTGAGTTCAGTCGTTGAGGGGACGCTAATGAACTATAACCGTGCACAATCTTTTGTCTTACCCCTTCCAACATAAATCGCAGCGCCTTTGTTAGCCCCTTTGAAGTTTGCCGGGTTTCCTAACCATTCCACTCTATTAACTATGCTCTCACCGATCATTTTCTTTCAGTTTTGGGAAGCGACTTTTATTTTCCTCTTCTTCAACACACCTCAGCAACTCAAAGTCGGACATGTTTTCTTCCCAGTCTATGAAATTATCTCCGTTAGCTATTTAACTCGCGAAAAACAATCACCGATACCGTTTGTTTTGATTGGATGCTCAGCGTGCTTGATTTTTTCTTGAGCGTGCATTTATAACAAAATCAAGCACGCTGAGCATCCAATCAAATCGCACGTTCTTAGGATGATCCCATAATTTATATTATAATATTGTATGAGACCAGGTAAGATGCATGGAAGGGGAGTTGTGAATTTTTCCTGACCAGTCACACAAACACTCCCTTTCACTACCCTTCTTTCTTTTTATTGAGAAGGGCAGTTAAGTAATACTGTATATAGTTGCTGAAATTCACTCAAAATTGGCACTTACATAGCTAAGAAACACAAGAAGACACCCTGTAGGTTTTGGCGATTTTTATTCGGTGCAAATAGGAAACTAAGAATCCCATATAACCGCTATTAATTAAATATTGCCCATTTGCAATTGAAAGCTTGTGCTACCTGTGGCTGCATAATTAATTTCAACACGATTTTACTGAAATGGTTTTGCTTATTTTAGGGCTGTATGAGCTATTCCGATTTCCTAGCCGGTTTGCTCTACAAAGGTGAAAACCTCGTCAAGTACAACCAGTTTAACTTCTTGCAATACAGTTACCTTGTTATTTCTGATGAGAACAACGTGAATTCGTCACAAAGACCTGGTGGTGTCTGTCTCTTAACAGACAAGCGCTTGCTGTTTCTGTCTTCACAAGGGAACACGAGTAAGTTATAGTAATGTTAGACTTTCTCAAAGTTCTTCTTAGCCCCCCGCACGAAGAACTTTTCCCACTTGCAGCGCGCCAAATTTACCGGTTGATTTTTCAACCGGAGGCGTGGCTTATGACGTACTAAGATTTGCCCAATCACAAAGCGTCAATTCTTCAGGCATTGTATGTTGACGTGTCAAGTCAGTCAACCGTGGTGTGGTATTTACAATTTGATTGTACTCAGAAAGAATATGTCAAACGCGCGAAATGTAAGCTCCGTCCCTGAAACGTATTTTCGCGCCAAAACGTAATCCCCCGATTCAATTTCCTGCAAGTGAAACAAGTCGAATTTGCCTCTCGCTTCGATGCTCGCGCTCGCGTTTTGACCCAGTAATCGCTTACCCAGTGACACAGCGAGTTCGACTTGGAGCAAGTCTATAGTAATGTACATGTATACAATATATAGGGCGAAACGCGCGCTGTGATTGGTCGATAGCCACATATGATAGCCACATATGACGTCACATGGTCACGCGTGCGCTCTAACAAATAGATAGTAATATATATACTTGAGAGGAGGGGTGGGGCACGTGTGTGATACTGCCTTAATTTACATAACCCTAAATTAAATGGTTAGATGTTTACCTAAAATCGACATGCGAGTTGAGTGTTGTGAGTTCAACGCAGTGAATTGCGTGTGTGGAGCTAGAATGCTATAGGATTATATGCATTAGTAAGATCTGATAGAAGCCTAATAAGCCTCAATATCCGAGGGTAATCAAAACATTTGATATTTTTCTTTTTCTTAATAATAATAATAATAGTAATAAAAGCTTTATGTAGAGAAGGTGAATCAGTGTATTCTCGGATAAGGATGTAAAATAGTAGGTTTAATTAGTCAACAGAGGGCCACGTGGAAGATTACTGATCTTCATGTAAGCGGTAAACGTGTTACCCTCTATAAATAGAGCGGATTTCGTGTGAGTAGGCAGGTCATCGTTACGGCAATAACTTACGGCACGGTTACTATATATTGTTTTTCTCTTTCTAATGCAATCAAATTACAGAGTTACGGTACAGTAAGTTACAGTACGGTAAGGCTACGGACATGCCGTATTTGAGTCCCACTCGTGTCGAAAGCAATCCGGTGATTTATTTGCATGGTTTTGCGTTTTCTTAGCTTTTGTGTTGGTTATGAAAAATGTTTTGTAATTATCAGCCAATCAAGTTCTAAACTAAAACCAAGCGTTGTCCTGGTCTGCAATCATGAATTCTCGTTTTATCTGCGAGAGTTCTCCACGATTGCGTTTACTTTTCCTCGTGATTGGTTCAAGTAAAACCAAACAGGAATTACTTCAGTTCATGCTCGGATAAAAAATTTGCGCTTTCACTTGCTCCTGTGATTGGCTCACTGACTTTTACTTGCTGTGAATGGCCCACTGCGTTTTTACTTGTTCGTGATTGGCTCGTTGTGTTTTTACTTGCTCGTGATTGGTTCTGTGATTACTTTTGTTTTGGTTCTACGACACTCAATCGAAAACTGCTCTATACTGGTATAACTTTATGCAGAAGTATAATATTGCAATTTATAAAAAAATTCACGTCAGTTGGCTTGTTATCACACAAACCTGCATGCACTACATTGACAGAATGGGGAGACACCAAGAAACTTCCTGGTGGCTACACTTTGGCAGCCTGTCTGGTAGACACTACTTCATACTTGCAGATCCCTCTGCGGTTCTTCAGGAGTGTCGAGATGAGTGGCCGATCAGGTGTCGGAGGCGAGATCAGTATCAACGCGCAGATGCCTTGTTGCTGTGGACTGTGTGGTCTCTGTGGGGTAAGTTTATGTCAATTTAAAGTCTCTTTATAATGTTTATGTTATTATACATTAACTTGTTCAATTAATGTACCAAGTAACTTACAGGTTACAGCAGACTAACATCGATTAGTGGTCCCCTTCCATAGATAAGATAGAATGGTGACTCGCCTGTGGTCTCATTTGGTTCTACTCGGTATGCAAACAGTACTGAATTAAGATGTGCTTCTCTTTCCCTCTGGACACATCTAGCATGGATATCGACTGTGCCAATGTTCCGTTGAACCTCTTAACAATTCCACCTGTTTGGAAATGATAGGCAGTGGATGCTACATGATGAACACCAAGAAGCTGAACTACCTCCTTGACCAACTTTGGCAAACAGTTTTTGCCTCGATCAGACAGCAAAGCGCATGATGTGCCGTGCCTTCCCATTGACTGTTGTTCATAGCACAATCCACACAGGAGGCACACTGGTGCTCAACATCCTACCACGCCATTACTATCGTCGTCTCCATTTCTTGTACGTCTTCTGTACGACATCTTAGAAAAATGCATTATTCCGTAATCGCCATATTCTCTAATACCTATTCTCTATTCCCTAATGCCATATTCTCTAATACCCTATTTCCTATGCCATATGATTCTCTAATACCCTATTCCCTAATGCCATATTCTCTTATACTCTATTCCCTATCTCTCAGACAACATTAATTGAAATACTGCTGTATACAATCAATAGTTATGGAGTACATAGTAAACCTAATTGATTAATATATATTACTTTTCACACCAACAGCTCTGTTGCTCCATGCCAGAAATGTTAAAGCAATGGATCCCTGGTGTTGTGAGCATGCTGCAGTATAACGAGATGACTATTACTCTGGGAGTGGTCATGCCGCCATGGGAACGAAAAATGTACCTGCATATTCATGCCAACACGAGTGTCCCAATTCCTGTCATCAAGGACTTCATTGCCCTACTGCAGCAACACTCTCCTGCATTGAACTAACCCATGCATGAGTTACATGTACTATTACTGAACACATACTCCTGCATTGAACTAATCCATGAGTTGCATGTACTATTACTGAACACATACTCCTGCACTGAACTAACCCATGAGTTACATGTACTATTACTGAACACATACTCCTGCATTGAACTAATCCATGAGTTGCATGTACTATTACTGAACACATACTCCTGCACTGAACTAACCCATGAGTTACATGTACTATTACTGAACACATACTCCTGCATTGAACTAATCCATGAGTTGCATGTACTATTACTGAACACATACTCCTGCACTGAACTAACCCATGAGTTACATGTACTATTACTGAACACATACTCCTGCATTGAACTAATCCATGAGTTGTATGTACTATTACTGAACACATACTCCTGCACTGAACTAACCTATGAGTTACATGTACTATTACTGAACACATACTCCTGCATAGAACTAACCCATGAGTTACATGTACTATTACTGAACACATACTCCTGCATTGAACTAATCCATGAGTTGCATGTACTATTACTGAACACATACTCCTGCACTGAACTAACCCATGAGTTACATGTACTATTACTGAACACATACTCCTGCACTGAACTAACCCATGAGTTACATGTACTATTACTGAACACATACTCCTGCATTGAACTAATCCATGAGTTACATGTACTATTACTGAACACATACTCCTGCACTGAACTAACCCATGAGTTACATGTACTATAATTACTGAACACATACATTCAACAGAATTCTGTTACTGTTCTGCACTTAGCTGGTTATATAACAATTAGACTGCGAGCTCGAGGTTTCCATTATACAAATAGAGTGTGTCTGTCGAGGAACTATTATAACAATAGTGTGTCGATCTGTCGAGGGACTGCCGGCTGATAGTTGCTCGCGGAAATAGGATGTTCTTATGAAAAATATAAGCCCAAGAACGAAGTTCGAGGAAAATTTTTTTTTTTTATTGTTTTATTTTATTTTATGAAAAGTATTGTAACAATTAGTTTCACTTACATACATTACATATATTACAATAACAAAAAAAATAAAAAAATCTTTTTTAACCTATGATTTTTGTTACTCCAGTTTAATGAGGAGCATAACTTACAAACCGCTCAGTTAAATCATCCCATTTGGATAAATGAAGGGATAATTTACCTTGACTTATGGCGATTTTTCTTTCAATTTGTTCATAGTACTTTAGTGAGACGAGAAACCGTTGTAAGTTTGGGGTTTGTTTGAGTCCCTTGCTTATATAACAGTAGTTTGTATAGTAATAAAATGAAATTTACTAGATTTGCTCGGGTGGAATGTATCTTCGACTCCTAACAAAATATGTTCTGGGTCCAATGGGTAAAATTTAACTGGGCATTGCATAACAACCAGTTACGGATTTCGAAATAAAAGTTCTTGGATTCTATACAGTGAATAAAAAGATGGTCTATAGTTTCATAGGCCATTTGGCAGTAGGAACACCTTGGAGATTCAATCAACTTAAACCTAAACAGATCTCTGTTTACAAATAAGATATTGTTCAAAACTTTATATTGAAATGTTCGAAGGTATGTATCAATAGACGTATTTCGTATTCTATTGTAAGCTATTTTCCAGTCGATTGAGGTACCTATTCTACGTTCAATGTTCGGTTGTGAGGTTAGAGGTTTAAACTTTCTATTTATGAAAAACCAATAAATTTGTTTTGATGTTAATTTTGATAATAATATGATTTTATCTCCAAGATGTAGTTTTAGGGCGCACTTGTGCATTTGGGTATTACATATATCGTTGGTATCGTCGGTAGTCCGACCTCTATGCAAAACAACTTTCCATTCAGTAGGAACTGAATGGATAAGACTCTTCCAATGTAAAAATTCACCTTCTTTGATCGCCTTTTCTCTGATTTGACCCCAGTTACACAAGTACTCGTTATGGCTGATGTCTCTTACTTTTAAAAATTATTTTGCGGTAAAGGACCTAAACTGTTTGGTGTCTATACCTTTTATATATTTGTTATTCCATAGGGGTTGGTTTAGTATGACCTCAATATTCGTGCCAGTATCACAGTGGCTAATATATCTGCCCAATTTTCCAAAATGTGTTTATAAAATTTAGGAAGTGAGTCTGGAATAACAGATTTATCAAAATTGCTACCAATACATTTTATACCCCCAATCTCCCTTAAGTAAATATTTGGTATTATTTTTCAGTCTTTTTCCTCTGGATCTAACAATTTTTTTGCCCAAATGCTCAAATGCGCCTTAATTTTGATATCAAAGGCCAGCGCCCTGAGGCCACCGTCACCATAATCACCAATAAGGGTTTTGGGTTTCTTTCCATTCCAAATGAACTTATTGATTTCATTTTGTACACATTTAATATACGTGTCCGGAACATAAACTTTAGAGCAGACATACTCTAGCTTGGAAATCGCCAGCGATTTAATTATCTGGATTTTGCCGTAAAGGGTGAGATTACGTAATCCCCATATAGACAAAACAGTTCTGAAGTTTTCCAGAGGTCTATCAAGATTGTTATTTTGTCTATATTTCTCATTATAAGATAAATAGACCCCAAGAATCCTCAATCCCTTAGTGTTAAAGTCGATCCATTTAAGTTTATGCCGGTTTTCCGAATTTTCACTGCCGTAAAGCCATCCAATTTCCGATTTGCTATAATTCATTTTTAGAGAAGAAAAGGCATAAAAGGTTTCGAGCGTATTGATAACCTTGTCCAAACTATTTAAATCTCTCAGTACAAAAGTCGCGTCATCAGCGAAAATTTCGACTTTCTTTTCATAGCCCCCGAGATCAATACCTTTAATTTCCTCGTTAGAACGTATTAAAGTGGCCATTATCTCAATCACTAAAATAAACAAGAGCCCATCTGGGCTTTCACTCGGGCCACATGAGATTGAAGATGAAATACACTTTCATTTGAAATCCTCTTAGTAATAACCAAAGGGAAGAATTATTAGCAGTCTTTAGGAGTGGCCGGTAGCGCGGTGACTTTCATTCTCTGCTCCCCTAGTATATATATACATGTATGTAATTTAATATTTTTGTTTTCTCGTATGTAAATTAAAGTAGTTGATCTTTTATTGAAAACACTACTTATTCATGTGTGTATGTATGTTCAGACTACTATCGTGCAGCTAGCTAGAGTCTTGAGATATCTGTCAGCAACTCGCAGCTAGTTAATAAATTAGTACTGTTCAGACCTAGTAACTTAGTAGGTTTTACTTTTTGTTTTTCCCTCTTCTGGTTTGTTTCTATCTCTAAAGAGGGCATGAATGGGGTTAACTGACTACTGACAAACAGCCTTAAAAATAACTGACAAATGACAAATGACGATTTTTTTACTGACAACTGACAACCGAAAAATAACTGACAACTGACAAATTTGGTTTTTGTGGGTCAAACATTGTAAATTTTCTCTAGTAATGATTAACTAGGGCTAACTGACAACTGACAAATGGCCAACATTTTAACTGACAACTGACATGTAGACCCCCCCATTCAGACCCTCTCTAAAAGATAGAAATTTGGTCTATAACTGCCCTTGGCGCAAGTGTTTCGTAATCGCAAATAATTGACCGCCAAAGTGCTCAATTGAAATTTCAACCAAAATATTAAAACTGCGAAAAACTGCTACTGACTGGTGTTTGGCGATCCTCGTTATCCATGATGGCTCAATTGACGTACAATACACCCGGTAGTTGTCATCGATGGGCTTTTAGCGCGCTAGATTCTATTCAAGCTACCTCGCTAGGTAGCCTGGAACTTCAAAGTATTCCACCGACCACTAGCTAGCTAATCACCAGAGCAGAAAAACTGTTCAGACTAAAGAAGCTCGCTACCTCCTGTGGTTAGCTAGCTAGATTTACTAGCCTGAACACGGCCACACGTTTACAATTTAGTCTGCAGGTCCGATAAAACTGCAGGTTCCAGTCGTAAACAGTCCGAGTTTGACCAAAGTGAAACGATCGAGCTGCTCGCGTCCGTAGATATATATTTCTTTGTTTGCACTTTTGACATGATATAATTCTTCAAATGGCACCATTGTTTTATTTCTTATGTTTAATAATTCAGTTCTCAGCTGTAAATAAAATAGAACATTCTATGGAAGATTTCTTGTCCTAAAGTTTGGAAACGTAACACATGCATTTGACGCTAGAAAGTTCAGTACTTGCAAGGTCAATTTACTAGTGGCAGTTTACTAGTTTGCACTATCGGCTGTTATGGAATGGAAACATACTTTCACAGCTTAATATGTATGTCGATTGGTCAGAAGGATATCTTGTTTAAATGCTACGGTCCTTTCGGCATCAGGAAATTTTTAAACGGGAGTTTTCGTACAGTATTTCAAGCTATGCTGTAGTGCGAGTTCAGTTACGCCACAAATGTCGGTGAAACTAATACCGTGTTCATTATTATCGGTTTTCTCTATGGGTTCTCATGTATTCAATAATTACTTCTGGAGCTTCATATTTATGTCGATTGGTCACAATGATTTCCTCTTTCAGTTTTTCCCTTTAGTTTGGACATTAGGGATATATCCTTGGAGATTTCGTACAGTTTAGCGACCGTTGTGTCGAAAGTAGAAACGTTCGTTTGTCATGAAAGTGCGTAAACAAACTGTCACAAGCGGTTTCATAGCAGCTCGATGTTTGACTCCCATATAGTCGATGATAACGTATATAGCTTCATATGTACGTCGATTTCTCACAAGGATTTCCTCTTTCAGTTTTCCTCTCTCTTTGCTGGCAGTTCATGCTTCTTGTTCGGGTAGTTGCCTCACTGAGCCGTAACCACAAAACGAGCACAGCATTTCAGTTGGCATACACTGCGTACATCTGCTTAACTAATTAGATTTGTAAAAATCTTAGCGGATCATGTAAATATTCCGCTTGGCTCAAATATGAGGGTTTCTGCCGTCAAAGTTCATTTTTTGTTTCAGTTTTCCCCATATTAGCAGACTTGTATAATGTCTCGAGCTCTCCGAATCCAGTAGAAAGACTCTGGTTATTCTGTCGTAAAACATGGACCTGACCCAAATTTAGGTTGTATTGCATCATTGCCCACGATGGAATAGATTTCTGACAATGACTATTTGAAATTGATATCTCCTTGTCTCGCCTAGTCTGAGCTTTGAATTTTCTTATCTGAGCGCGCCTGAGGAAATCTAACCTTTGTTTGCGTGACCAGCATAGTGCAATCTGATTGGTTCGAATTTGACCTTTAACGCATGCGCAGAAGCCGTCTCACACTGATTAAAAAAAATAATAATAACCACTTGCATTTTCAGACTCGGCGCTGCCACAGGCAGCCCGAGTAATAAGTACGGGCTAATTGGATCAACTTGTTTAGAGCCCCGTCCTACTTTAAAATACTGGGTTGCTACGCCATTGTTGAGAACACAACTGTAATTTTCATTTAGGATCACCCGTATCCATTTAATGAAATTTGGCCCAAACCCAAATTTACATAGGGTAGCAAAAACGAAATTATGTTCGAACTATCAAAGTCCGCAGCTAACAATAGTGATTTTATTTTCTTGTCCCGAACATAGTACATGAGATCTTCTATAAACCTGATTGGCTCTTCGATATTCCGGCCCTTAACAAAAGCAGCTTGATCGTTGTTTATAATGTCGGGAAGAATGTCAGTCATTCTATTGCTCAAGCTTTACTGCATATTTTGGCGTCAACGTTAATCAAACTTATCGGCCTCCATTTTTTTAAGAATCTCACGTCTTTTTCTGGTTTTTCAATTAATGTTATTATTGCCTGTTTTTGTGATGTGGTTAAAGCTCCTTTGTCAAAACAATCGTTTAGACACTTGACCATATCTTGACCCAGCAAATCCCAAAATGCAGTATAAAATTATTTCGATAATCCGTCGTTGCCGGGAGTTTTTGATGCCCCAAGTTGTTTTAGACTTTCACAACATTCGTTTATTGTTAGTAAACCTTCGCACTTGGTCTGTTGTTCTTCACTTAGTTTCGGGGTATTGATATTAGATAAAAAGGTTAAGCATTGTTCTTCAGTTTTGATTTTTTTTGGGGAGTAGAGATGACCGAAAAACCGCTGAATGTAGTCTAGCACTTGTTTGGGTTCAGTAATAGCGGTCTCCGGACCTCTTCAACTATTAGTTTCTTAACGTGTGTTTTGGCCTTATTTCTTTTCTCAAGTGATAAAAAATACTTTTTTTTTTCCATATTGATACCAAGTCGACCTGCATGGAACGAATAATTATGCCCTCAGTGATATAATCACTGAAAACGTCTAACTCTTTTTTTCAGCGTGTCGCGGTATTTGGAAGCCAACTGTTCGTCCTCCTCCCAATCAACGGTCATCTCTATAAGTTCAAGTTCTCTCTCAATGCGACTATATCGTGATCTAAACTATTTTGCCTTATCTTTTGAAAACCGGATAGTGGACTTTCGAATTTCATATTTGAGTAACTCCCAGCGGAGTTGGGGGTTATGTATATTAGAGCTGTCAAGGTCAGATTTAAAAGATTTGATTTTATCCCGCATGTTTTTTAAGTAGTTGTTATCATTAATCAGTGAGTTGTTAAACCTCCAAAAGGCAGGTCCATGTTGAGCGTTTGCATGTGATGATTTAACTGGGTCCGACTCTCATGGCGGAAGGTTGTGATCACTAAAGCTCCGCTATAGATCGGCGCTATTAAGCCTTTGCCTAGTTTTTTTCCGGTAAGCCAATGTCTTTATTTAGAGGTAAGCGACAATTAAGCAGCTCGTCAAGCCCACAGAGTGTTTTGGACAAAAAACGTGCTGTTGACAACGCAGATATGAGTGACAAAGATACAATCACGCTGTTGGAACGAATCAGCCAACTTTCGTCCAGCATGCATGAGGGATTCAACAAGGTCCACAGTGATATGGATTTGCTACGACATGACCTTTTAGGTAGTGTCCAGGAGCTAAAAGCGACCGTCAACGATTTAGAAACCTCACTAAGTAGCGCTTGGCAGGAAATACAGGATTTGAAAGCTGAACAAGACGAGTTAAGAGAGCGTGCTGCAGCACTTGACAAGCGTACGGGAGACCTCGAGGAAGAGCTCGTTGAAGAAAAAGAGAAAAGAATCAAGTCAGAAGTTTACAGTAGACGAGAAAATTTGAACTTCAAGAATGTGCCAGAGTCCGAAGGTGAAGACTGTAAGCAGATTATAAAAGATATATTGAGCAGGGACTTTGCACTCGATAATGTAGCTGGTATCGGATTCCACGCCGTCCATCGAGTAGGAAAGCCGCGTAACACTCCTTCAGCCAGGCCAAGACCAATAATTGTACGATTTATATCGAGAGAGCACAGGGATCTAGTTTTCAAGCTCAAGCAACGAATGAATAAGTCCTCAAGATACAAGGACGCTTATAGAACCCAAGATTATCCGAGAGAAGTACAGAAAGAGAGGTCAGTCTTGATAAAGGCCATGTTAAAAGTTCAAGAAGCCGGGAGAATGGCTAAAGTCAGTCTAGGCCGGTCCGTGCGCATAGAAGGTCAGCTTTATAATGTCAATACCTCACCAACAGAATACCGGTAAGATACACAATAAATACGTTTTAGTAAAGTGAATAAGGCTCTGTGCGAGATCGGCGCCGTCCTTATAAAAAGAGCCTGAGGGACCTGGTATTAACTTAAATTAGAATAATATTTTAATAATATTTCACGATTATGTTTAGTGTTCTTTTTTTTCGTTCCATCCGTTGTGTCTTTATTTATTTTTCTTTCTGGCATAAGATAATTATTCACAATTTTGAGAAGTATGGAAACGAATATTAATTTTAAACTACTTTCGCTTAATGTCAGGGGAATAAGGGACTACAAAAAGCGTAGGAAGCTTTTCAATTGGCTTAATACTCATGGATTAAAAGAAGGTGTTGCGTTTATTCAAGAAACTCACGGTTCACCTGACATTGAGCGAACGTGGCGCAACCAGTTCCGAGGCGAAATATTTTATTCACATGGCTCAACAAATAGTCGGGGTGTTGCCGTTATGTTCGGCGAGAAATTAGAATCTAAAGTGATATCTGAGTACGATGACTCTGATGGCAGCTTTATCATCATAATGTGTACCATACAGGGAGAGCCTTTCTTACTTAGTAAATAGTTACGCACCAAACAATGAAAAAGATCAAGTGACGCTTAAATAAGGAACATTTTGAAGCATATGTCTGAAACAAATTATCCAGAAGGCGTTGCGATAGTCTGGGGAGGCGATCAAAATTTTTATTTCGACGACTTCTTGGAGGCAAAGGGTGGAAACCCTCATTTGAAAACTAAGACAATAGAAAACATGTTAGCTGTCATGTCTGACCTAGATTTATGTGACATTTGGCGATTGCGAAATCCTGATGTCCGAAGATTTACATGGAGGGGCCAAGGGCCACGTATTTCTTTAGGGAAAACTAAAACTATTCATCGACGGCTTGATTATTTCTTTGTTTCCGATTTTCTGCAGCCCGTAATTGAGAAGACTGATAGCATTACCGCCCCCTCTACTGATCACTCGGCTATTTCACTTTCCTTTAAATCATCATATACAAGTTCGAGGACTTATATGCTAGTTTTAAGAACATCAAATCCGCAAGGGATCCGGAAACTATCAGCCGATAGCTCCGAGACAAACACACTCTATACTTCTTTATTGTTCAACACAAAAAAATTGTTAGTGCCCAGGGGCGACTATTGCTTGTTATAGTTCCCCACAAAGTTTTGGCGCGCGCTCATTGGATAAAAGAGATCACGTGAAGTGATAGTTGTCCTCCGCGGATGCAAACTATCCGGCGTTATAACCCATCAAATATGTTCTCTCTCGCGTGATTGGTTGAATGCGTCACATGAGCCGATATTTTCTCTCCGCGAGCGGTAAATATCAGCGAACACACCCCTGGCCCTGTGAGCGTATAAGCGCGTGTGAAAGAAAATATTTGAAGGATGATAACAACAATAACCTACATTGTGTATGCGTCGAAATATAAATACAATAACCTATTTGTGTCGTCGAAATATGCCCTGATATTACATTATCTGATCCGAGAAGAAAACAGTCCCGAGAGCGAAGCAGGTGCTCAGCCGTTCGATTTCCAATCGAGCATGGCGCCAGCCAACCGTGTGACGTCAAGATCCAAGATGGCGGCTACCGCGAAATCGTGGGCTTATACTCGCATTCAATTTCCTTTTTTTTTAACAATTTTCAATTTAGACTATATTGTTTAAAAAATTAAGACGATTTGTTCGCAAAAGTACAGTCGGAGTTTTCTGCCGATAGGATGTAAACAAAAGTGACTTTCTTACTGATATAGGCTAGCAAACCTTGCTCAGTTTTACTAAAAGGAAACGAGGATAGTGTTACGGAAACATTTGTGAATTTCGAAAGCAAATTTTGCAACATGTTTCCGTTTGAAAATCCTTGATGCAGATGTTAAATAAGAGACATATACTGAGTGATTTATCCTTTGAAGTGTATGGATGTTTAAAATTGTTAGTGGCATGAATAAAGTATTCGAATGTGCTGTTCAAATTGGTATTGTCGCTGTAAACATTTAGGGGAACATTTTCGGTTAAAAGGGTGCTCCATATATACAATAATAGACCAGTTCGCGGTTAATTCCGACATTTTGAAAGGAGTGCAAACATGGCGCGAAATACAGTGTTTGTATAGAATCCAATGCCAAATAATTTCCGTAAAATCGAATTTCAGAAATATTCACTGTCTGCAAACTTAAGATACCAGGTTAAAGATTAACTGATCAAATCTTGAGAGTGTTGCTGTGCTGTTAAGCGCGCAATCAGTTCTATAGTTCGAACTCAGCCGCAACGTGTACAACTAAACAAAGTAATCTATTACATTTACCTATGAAAGGTGCGCACTGAAGTTTTTGAACGCTCTTTTTATTATAATGGTTTTACAATCTATTGGTAGTTTTAATTATTGTAAGTTTTCTATGTAGATCAATTATATTTGTAAATAGTTTTAAATAATAGTTATCAATATATAGTTTAATTGTTATAATTTAATTGTCAGGGCTCCTATTGATAGCAGTCACATTTTTGTAACTGAGGGACTACCCTGCTTAAATAAATGTGTATTCATTCATTGTGTATGTGAAGCCGCTAGTCAGTCCTAATTAATAAAACAATTGCTGGTTTTCACTTGACGTCATAGCCGCCATGTTGGTGCCCTTAAACAATAGATTCCTCGTTAGCTTCTTTTGTTGGGGCACCTACATGTCCGACATGCCCTTTGTCATTTGAATCTCTGGGGATTGAGTGAAAACCAGCAATAGTAATAAAAAGGTTGACGCCATTTTTCAAATGGGTCTGAGCAAGGTAGAACGTCAAACTTCCGCGGTTAAATCATGATATTTTTTTAAACTGATTTTTAGTTATTTCTACACAAAAATATTTAGTCATAGTTTTTAATCCGCCAGCAGCTCTTCCAATGGACCACAGCAGAGAGTTTTATTTGTTCGGTGAACTTTCGTCTCCCCAGTAGGGTACGACAGTGTCTGGTCTTCATCGTCCAAAACAATCGCTTCTTAGGACATTCGACTCACATTTTTCGCTACGAGGGTAGCTTAGTCATTGGTTTATCTTAGTGTGGTGTTGAAATTGTGTTTGAGTTTTATTTAGTTCCCGATGTTGATGATTTTCTCTTCTGTTTTGTCACAAGAATCGCTTGAAGTTGTGAGTTGAGCAGTCTTAAAAATAGGGGGTAGGGGAGGAAGGGTAAAAAATTACAAGTTCACAAAGAGTACGTAAAATTTACACGTTTAAATTTCATTGTAGTTTTCGGTTTGCCTATGAACACACCAATAAAAAGTCTGTTTGTCTGTAACGCCGATCTGAATATTCAAACCTCTCCGATATTTCTAGATCTCATGAATTATGCAGTTGTTTCTGGGAAATGCCGTTAACAGTTCTTGGAAGCGAGCACAGGATTACAATCAGACATCAAAAGCCAGAACACCACCGATAAGAGAAATTCTGCAGAGGTTTATACTGTTATTCACAGCTTTTTGAGACTTTTATCGGTTGGCCAAACGAAAACTGTCGGGCAAGATATTTTCACCTTTATTTTCAGGGAGACAATTTGCGGGTAAGAGGCTTAGTACGTTATATTTCTTGCATGCATGGTAGTTCAGTATGATGCTCTGTCGCTAGTCAATCCGAACGTGTTGTTTATTCGCCAAATGAATGCTAAAATATTGCTTTTGAACCTTATTTACCACAACTGAATGCAAGTGAAGACCGTGCAAAGGTAGAAATCTCATACAGAATCCGATTCCAATCATTGCAAAAATACTGTAAGAATTTAAATAAGCGAGGAGCGAAAACCTTGTTTACTTGATCGAGTAAACAAGGAGCGCAAATCTGCGTTTCTGAGCGCAAAACTGCCATTAAGATTTCTTGGAAGCCTGCACAAACTACAGCCAAAGTGTTGATATTATATTTATCAAAACGATCAGAGTAACAGCAACCGGGTATATATATTCACAACTTTTTGAGACTTTCATAAAAACTGAACTATTTCGTTGGCCAAACGAATATATTTTCACCTATATTTTTCGCAGGAACGCGAACGTTGGCAGAGGTACGTACGTATGCCAGGGGTTTCTCGTGATCGGACGTTTTTATTTTCCGTGACGCGTGATTTTTAAAAAATATTTTTCGTGGGATTTCGCGTGACGCATGAAGAAGCCAAATAAATATCCGATATTCGTGATTTTACTTCCTATATATTTCACGGGATTTTTCCAAACACTCCGAAACTAACGGAAGCACTCCTACGCTTGGTTTCAGCCGTTGGGGTGTCGTTTCTCCAAAGCAACTCCTCGATTTAGAAAAAATCGAATACAACAATGAATACAAGAACTCAAATTGATATATCTGGCTAGTACCTACCTACCTATTATATACTTTAGATACTTGTGCGGCAAAAAAACTCCTAAGCTTATTTCAAAATTTACATTTCAGTTAGATATAGTTGTTCTACCACTGACCTGGTAAGAGGTAGTCCTGCTTAGGTATCTGACTATTTGCCATTTTATACAGCAGGGGTATAGCTAGCCTGCGTAGCAAGCTTCGGGTTTTTCGCTTTTTTGGCCGCGCGAGAATAGGGCGAGCGTAAAAAAATATAGGGAGGGGAGGGAAAAAAGGAAACGCTTGCGGACCAAGCGGACAGACCCTGGGATTCTGAAAACCGCCTACTTGACCTTTCACGCCTGAGTTCATTCGATGACGTTAGAGCTGTCAAATGTTGACAATGGAAGAAAGCACAGGAAGCCCAAGCTGTGGAATTTTTAAATCTAGCTTTCGTTAGTTGCAGAGTAAAGGATTTAAAATTCGCTGCAACTGCATACAAACATAGTCAAGACGGCAGGCTACAAACACCAGGTAAGTTTTATTCATTTTATTACAATATATTTATCGAAAAGCAAGATTTTAAAAATCCCAACGCCATAAACAGAGCTTGGGTTTCCTGTGTTGGCACCACTCTGGCGAGTCACGGGCATAGATGGCTGCTTCTGGCGAGATTTTGGCGGAGTCAATAGTGGCTTATATCTCGGCAAATACAGATATCTTCGTTTGGTTGGCACAGATAGACTGAAAAATTATCACTGCGTATGCTGATGGGGATAGAATGTAAAATCGATGCGATTTTCGTGAAAAAATCGACCCAAACGTGAGTGGCTTTGAACCCGAGATTTGAAGTTCGTTTCCTACCTTTCATTCCATCTTTAATATGAAGAGTAAGGGATTCAAAATACGCCCAAATTCGCTGAAACTACGTACCGACACAGCCAAGACACAGATCATAGACACCAGGTAAGTTTTATTCACTTTATTACAGTGTATTTATCGAAAAACCAGATTAAAAAATTCCCATACAAACCCTTATCAAATTAAATTTACATAAACAGAATGACGAATTGTTCAAGCAAGCAACCGTGAACGACAATCCTGCTGGTGTACGTTGAATCAAACTAGTGATCTAATCCGCTATCAAATAAAAAATACACGCCAATGTAAATTTTCTTCATTGTACCTGAAGAAGGCTGGAGTGGCCAGCCGAAATATTGTACCACTAATTTCAAAATTCTACGTTTATCGGTCTTTGCTTCTTCATAGTTACATAAACAGAGCTTGGGCTTCCTGTGGTGTGGCAAGACTCCAAATAAACGCGAACGATAGCCTAGAGTCGTGCCTCAATTTTTAATAGATTGAGTTGCTTGTTCGAAGCCCTGCACGCGTCAAAATATGATTGTTGGGTGTCAAGCAAAGTACTCAGCCGCCTCAATCAGTTTTCAGAATCCCAGAGTCTGTCTGCAAGCGTTTCCTTTTTTTCCTCCCCCTCCCTCTATTTTTTGCGCTCGCCCTATTCTCGCGCAGCCAAAAAAGCGAAAAACCCGAAAACAACCACAGAACCGCTTGCTACGCAGGCTAGGTTATAGCCTTAATTTGCACCTTCTTCTGCTGAGATCTTGCCTTATACGCTACTGATACGCTACCGGTCCCATCCGTAGTTGTTTAAACATGTAAAATGTCATGTATTTGACGTGCTGTTATCAGGTGTGTTATGCCAAATGAGTCGGCTTTTGTAACCTTATTTGCCACAACTGAATGCAAGTGACCTCCAAAGGTACTTGAAATCTCTTACAGAATCGGATCATTGCAAATATTTTCAGTACGTAACAAACGATCAGTCCCGGCCTTACATCGCAAGGGCGCGCGGTGTTTTACCGAAAAAATGGTCAAAATTTCCACCCCCTATTTTTTTTACAACCAGCTCCCCCTCTGACATGAGATATAGAAATGTTTACCCCACCCCTCCCCTTGAGAAAAAAAAGATTAAGCACCAGTGCCACATCCAAACTATTGTCAGGTTATAGTTTTATCAATATGGCGAACTACCTGTGTGCTCGCTTTTCTTTCCAATCTTGTGTTTCCTGTGTTTTTACTGTTTTGAAGTTCTTGAAATTATTTAAGTGCATGAGAAAAATCACCTATTCTGATTTCTCTTCCTTCCGAAACATTTATATCTGCAAATAGCTGTAGACACCTTTTTCAAAACTTTACCCCCTCAAATTGTTTTAAGAGCAAAAATAACCCCCCTTTCATTGTCCCTTTTACAAATTTACCCCTCTCCCCTCTAAAAACACTCCCCCTCCCACTGCAACGTAACAAACGATCGGCCCCTAAGAATTTAAATAAGCGAAAGCCTTGTTTACTTGATCAAGTACTCGGCTGGATTTAACAAATAGAGAAAACAAATGCTCATGCCCGGGGGGAGGGGGGAGAGGAAGTAGCTCCAAAACCGGGATTTCTATGGATTGATTCTTCTGGGAAACTAACCACCACCCCTCCCTTGGATATGCAACATTTTATTAAGGCCGATTAACCGTTAAAGGTTAGGGTGAAGTGTTTGGGGAGGGGTGCATGGGGGTTATTTCAATCATTCTGCTGATCATGATCTCCACAGATCCGGTGTCAATAGTCAAGGAAACAAGAAAAGGACACTCAAGGTAAATTTATTGCAAAATATGTTTTAATATCTTTATTTTGGACGATATTAACACAAACTCTATTAGCGACTGAGCCATAATATACAGAAGTTCGGTCTACCTGTGTATCAATCTGAGAAACTTGTTTTATTAAATTTGAGATCGAATGAAATAAACTGTGTTAGTTTATAAATTTCAGTTACCTCATCGTGGTTTGTTTCTGATGGCTGAGAAATCTATAAAGATTTATTGAAAGCGGTAACTATGATATTGCCGACGCTTACTTTTCAGACTTTTAATTAATACTATAGAGAATGGCGCGAAGGACCAGATTTACCGGCGAGATGGACTATGTATCCTATCAAAACCCAGCAGAAGCTAGCGACGACGAAGCAAGTAACTCCACGTTGGAAGAAGGGAATACAAACATAAGCTGTAAATGCAATCCGGTAGGTAAACTGGAATAAATCACTCGGCGATATCATTAATATGCCCAGATATTTTGTCCGCGGACATTATCTGTTCCAAGAACAGAACACTGTCAGTTCCCGAGAGATTATTGTTGCCATCATCCTCCGAATATTTTCTTTTCGCGGCTCGGTAAATATCAACCATCAAAAATTTACTCTCGCACGTGATTGGTTGAATGCGTCACGTGACCCGATATTTTCTCTCCGCGAGCGGGAAATGCGAATACACCCCTGTGAGCGTATAAGCGCGCGTCAAAGAAAATATTTGAAGGATGATAACCACAATAACCTACATTGTGGCGTCGAAATATGGCCTGATATTTGTCCTTGGACATTATCAAATCCTCGAAGCTCAGAGTTTCTCGGATCAGATAATATAATGTCCGCGGACGAAATATCAGGGCATATTTCGACGCCACAAATAGGTTATTGCCCGCCATAATGTGCCGCGCGCGTCCGTCACAACTTCAAGTTTGTTTCCCTACCATAATGTGCCGCGCGCGTCCGTCACAGCTTCAAGATGATTTCCCTGCCATAATGTGCCGCGCGCGTCCGTCACATCTTCAAGATGGTTTCCCTGCCATAATGTACCGCGCGCGTCCGTCACAACTTCAAGTTTGTTTCCCTGCCATAATGTGCCGCGCGCGTCCATCACAGCTTCAAGATGGTTTCCCTGCCATAATGTGCCGCGCGCGTCCGTCACAACTTCAAGTTTGTTTCCCTACCATAATGTGCCGCGCGCGTCCGTCACAGCTTCAAGATGATTTCCCTGCCATAATGTGCCGCGCGCGTCCGTCACATCTTCAAGATGGTTTCCCTGCCATAATGTACCGCGCGCGTCCGTCACAACTTCAAGTTTGTTTCCCTGCCATAATGTGCCGCGCGCGTCCATCACAGCTTCAAGATGGTTTCCTAGCCATAATGTGCCGCGCGCGTCCGTCACAGCTTCAAGATGGTTTCCCAGCCATAATGTGCCGCGCGCGTCCGTCACAGCTTCAAGACGGTTTTCCTGCCATAATGTGCCGCGCGCGTCCGTCACAGCTTCAAGATGGTTTTCCTGTCATAATGTGCCGCGCGCGTCCGTCACAGCTTCAAGATGGTTTCCCAGCCATAATGTGCCGCGCGCGTCCGTCACAGCTTCAAGACTGTTTTCCTGCCATAATGTGCCGCGCGCGTCCGTCACAGCTTCAAGATGGTTTTCCTGCCATAATGTGCCGCGCGCGTCCGTCACAGCTTCAAGATGGTTTCCCAGCCATAATGTGCCGCGCGCGTCCGTCACAGCTTCAAGATGGTTTCCCAGCCATAATGTGCCGCGCGCGTCCGTCACAGCTTCAAGACGGTTTTCCTGCCATAATGTGCCGCGCGCGTCCGTCACAGCTTCAAGATGGTTTCCCAGCCATAATGTGCCGCGCGCGTCCGTCACAGCTTAACCTGAATATCCGAGGCCTGGTGGGGGAGGGGAGAAGGAGAGTGAGAATGGGGAGAGGAGAAAAAGAAAGGTGTAAAACGTCCAGATACGTTGCGCTGATTTGAAAATGTCAGCTCCGCGCAAGCTTACTTTGAACAATGAACTAGCAAACAACGATTTGGTATCTGAAATATCTCTTGTAATAACGAATAAAATGAATTTCATAAAAGCATTGGAAGGCGCTTTATAGTCATTTCCAAATATTAGTCTTAAGCCTGCATAAAATCTTTGTCTCAAAGACTTGCTTATTGAAAGAAAGGACGTCGTCGGAGTGTTGCCGGCGGGAATTTTATACCAGTTTTCCAAGATCTTCTCACAGTTCTGGAAACCGAACAACAGGAGAAACTAAGATCGTCACCCATCATTGTTGCCGTCAGTCCACTGAAGATGATAAAAACACGGCAAGTTTCTCGGCTTGCAGCGAATGGAAGCTGTGCTGCTTGAATGCTGCTAAATTTTGCACATTCCGTGTAAGCCTTTGGCAAAACAATTCCCACGGCAACATAACTTAACTTAAAAGCTTCGAGAGAATTACAGGAGCAGCAGAACTCTGTGTTAGTCGTAGCACAAAACAAAGAAACATGAAATACAAGTACCATACTAAGATCTTACATTTTCTGCCAGTCTGAAATGCTATTTACAGTGATCTCCAGGAGTCATAGGGAGTTACAACCCTCTGGGCCCACCCCCTGGATCTGCCCCTGACCACAGGGGTGGATACTGGATTTTGAGAAAGGGAAGATTGAGCTGTCATAGGTTTTTTTTATCTATAGACTCTGAAATGCTATTTACAGTGATGTCCAGGACTCATAGGGGGTTACAACCCCCTGAACCCACCCTCTGGATCCGCCTCTGCTTCTGGATTAAATTCCGCTTTTAGTATGGTTCTTGGTAAAACTATCCCAATGAAAAGACTTTTCCCGCATTCGACCGAACAATGGCACCATGGCAAAGTCGAGGTTGGGGAGGAAGACAAAAATACAGTAAATGTATGAATATATTTCTATTCCTTGGAGTGGAATGTGGGAAAGGTCTATTATACGAATACATTTCCCCTATAAGTGTTAAACCAACATGTTTATAGATCGTCCCGATCTCCCCGAATCGAAGCGTAAATTAATACGCAGAACAAAAGAATCAAGCGATCGAAGCGATCCGGACGATCATATGGAAACCAGGCCTAAAACTACTGACACTATTGTCTTAGCTAGGCGTCTGAAAAAAATAAGATGGCTAGAGTAGAGTAGAGTGAAACACACAAAATAAAATACAACAACAACAACAACAATTTATTATGAAAGAAACACTTACAAGAATTAAGATACTTGCCAACCCGCAAATTAGCAAAAACAATACTATTCGAGGCGGGAGCAGGGGAAAGATAATTAAATAATACATTCTAAAACTAACTAGCAGAAGCTTATCTGCATAGTATAAATTGTAGTGGTAACTGCTAATAATAAATTTTGTGAATCTTTATGAATCTGGAGAGTATATAAAAATAATTAATGATAATAAGGGACGGTATAAATAAAGTATAATGAGCTATATCTAGTTTTTACGGAGATTGGACAATATTTAAGAGACTTCAATATAATCATCTTCATGTGCAAGTATATCAAAAAGTATGGTCTTTATTTTTCGCTTAAATTGTTGTTTTTCTAGCAATTTTACAGAAGACGATTTCTGTTTTTCAGTTCTAGAATACTTGTTGTTGAATATCTGGGTCGATACTGACGTATTTCTTTAGTTTGTTGAAAAATGTTAAGTATGTTTACAGGAGCTACTTTATTTTGGATATCATGCATTAAATTACTAAGGTGCTCAAAATATAAAAATGACAGAGGTAGTGTTTTTGATTGAATAAAAAAGGGAATTGCGTGATCTCTTGTTTTTGCAAAATATATCAAACGGAGTGCTCTTTTTTGGAGTGTGGGAAATATGCTAGTCATGAAGTTGTTAGTTGCGAGTTGCGAATCCAAAATCCTAACCCTACATTTAAAATTACCCTAACCGTCAACAACGGGTGCTCACTCATTTAGGGTGTTTAGAGCTAGTCACTAATTTTGGGTTTTATAAATATAACAGCACCGCTAATCCAAATCCTAACCCTACATTAAAAAATACAACTAGCAACTTCGTGACTAGCAATATACCTGTACCCTCTTTTTTGGAGGATTAATAGTTTATGGGTACAGGTATACTGCTAGTCACGAAGTTGCTAGTTGCTAGTTGTATTTTTTAATGTATGGTTAGGATTTGGATTAGCGGTGCTGTATTTGCATTTGCATTTATAGTTCATATATATAGGGAGAATGAAGAAGCATGTGTTGTTTAGTGATCTAGCCCTAAAAACTCATATTAGTGACTAGCTCTAAACACCATAAATTCAGTGAGCTAAATGAGTGAGCACCCGTGTATTTTTAAATGTAGGGTTAGGATTTTGGATTTGCAACTGCAACTAGCAACTTCATGACTAGGATATTTTCCTCACTCATAGTTTATTTAGATGATATTGTGCACATTGATCCCATGCACAAATACCATAGGTCATGCAGGTAAGGTATGATCAATGTACGAAAAATACTTAAAAGGGTATATCTGGGAATGAAATGTCTTAATTTGGCAATGATTCCTATCATGGATTTGCTGACTTTTTGGCAAATATGTTCTCTATGATTTTTCCATGAGAGTCCTGAATCTATAAATACCCCTAAATACTTAACGAAATCTTTCAGATCTAGAAATTGTTCAGCATTATTTGAGTTATTAAAGATTTTAATTTTAGGATTAAAGAGTAAAGATTTTTGACGTGGTCGAAATATTATATAATTGGATTTCTTTACATTTAGAGTCAATGTATTGGCATGAAGTCAATTACAAATGTTTTTAAGTGATTTACTGTATCGAAAGCCTTTTTCAAGTCAATAAAAATACCACATGTGTATTTACCGAGGTCCATGTTATTTTGTATGTTGTTGTTAATAATGTCAAGGATGGCTTGTTGCGTGCTGTGCTTGCCGCGAAATCCCTATTGAGAATCGTCTTTTGTACATCAATTTTTCAAATATTCTGTTATGTACCGACAGAAAAGATATAGGACGATAATTTTCTTGATTTATAGTCTGATCGGCGTCTTTATAGACTGGTATTATTTTGGCAAATTTTAATTTGTCTGGATAAATTACTCCAGTCAGAATTGACTGATTGAAGATATCAGCTAGAGGTTTACTTAAAATATATTTAGCAAGTTTCAAGATTTTAACAGGACATGAATAGAGGGCCGTAAGCTTTGTTATTGGGTAGGGTAGAACGTGCCAAGTCCCCTTTTCAAAATCGCATGTTTTAATTAACACAGATCGAGTTGTTTTCATTCTGTTGTTGTTTTGATTTACAGATTTTCCCGGATGAAAAAGGATGGCTTTGGGATATTGCACGCTTCCTCGCTTCCATCATAAATATCGCCCTGTGGATCTCCTTTTTTACAGTTTTTCTAACAACTCTGAGCTTCAGCGTCAACTGTGTAATTGAATTATTCATGCAAATATTGTCCCCTCCTGGCGAATCCACAAGCAATAGACACTTTTATTCCTTCTGCATATTTATTCTTCTGATTTGCACTCTGCTTATTGCTAATCTGGTACTCGCACTCTTTTGGGAAGTTTCCCTCGAGTTTAAGCAAAAGAACTCTGGTCGCTTTATGTATATGAAGATTGTTCTCTTTCTGCTGATGGTTGTGTTGGCTCTTGTGTTGGCTTTGACAAAAGACCTCAACAGGTTTGTGCTAGTCCGTTTCATAACTGATTACTTCATTGTGTCTTGGTTTGTTGGCATGTCGTTATCAGTCTTGAGATCCTTGTGGCTCGTCGTTTTTGTGTACCGGCATAAATTCAACTACGAAATCGTAAAAAACAAAATCGCTTACGATCGCTACAGAACCATGATTATAATTATAATGATTGTTATCTTGATTGTCAGCATACTCGCTCCAATAGCCTTTAGTCTCGTTGGTGCTTCAGCCGGAGCTATTTGTTTTGCTTTCTTTTATCCCTTTTTTACAGGCCTCTTATGCATCTATCTGTATTTTCGTGGCTGTAAAATGAAAAAGAAAGGATTTGTGATCCCACCGAAGATTGCATTCTTCACTACAATTGTGTTCTTAGCCCTAACACTCTTAGCGAGTTTTGCTCGGGTTACCTGTGGTATTAACGACTGCCAACTTGGCCATCCTGATATAGAACGGAAGAGTTCTACCAATATACAGAAAGCATATGCGGAGGTTCCCGGTTATCCAATATGCGACACAAAATGGGGATCTCTCCGTTTGGGGATCACAGATATGACGTTTCTGGCAGATTTGGCGTACAAGGTCAGCGGTAATAATTCACAAGCAATAACCGATATTGCTAATGAGTACTTCCAAGCTCGCAGTGTGCGATGGGATGTCGTGACCATGTCCTCAAACAAGCCCGTGTTCTTTCATTTGCGAAACAAACAAAGCGAAGTCAATATTGTTGGCATTCGTGGAACATCTGATGCGAGAGACTGGTTTGAGAACGTAAAAATCTGGAACGAAATTGCAACTTTCCAAGCATTTGCGTCGTTTTTTTCCATACAACAGCTGCCCCAGAAGTACATTGCATACTTTGTATCCATTTCGGCATGTTTGGACTACACTTTGCAGCACGCCTCTTACAATTACTACTTCAAGGCCGTAGAGGCGTATGTAAAAAAGATATCGGCCAACCAAACGGAGGAGGAAGTCTTCCTTGTCGGTCATTCGCTTGGCGGTGGATTAGCGAAAATTATCGGCAGCAGGAACAAGATTCCAGCTATTTCCATCTCCAGCCCTGGTGAAGTTTACAACCACGTTAAGTTTGGCTACACTCTTGATGATGTAGCGAAGTACACGACATCTGTAGTAGCCCATAATGATCTTGTCACGTGGATTGACAAGCATGGAGGGTTGGTACAACACGTGGACTGTGATAGTGCAAATTTCCTGCAGTGCCACAGCATTAAGAACACTTACTGTGAGCTGATAAAGAAGTGTAAGCTCTCAACGCCTATTAAGGACTGCAAGTCGACATAGAGGAAAGTGAACCACCACAGCGACAAATACTTCTACTATTTACTAATAGATGTGTGTTTTAGACGTCTGTCCACTGTAAGGCTATGGCTTTGTTTTGTGATACTGTTGTTAGCCTCCTAATACAGGGACGGCTGAGCGAAATTTCAAGTTGGGGGAGGCTAAAAATTGTTATTGAGTCGGTATGACCAAACTATAGTCTTAAACTGACTGAGAAGTAACTAGGCAAAATATTTTTTGGCAAAAAAGTGGAGCCCCCCCCCCGCTGCGCTGTTCCTGTAATAACTATTAACAATGCATGCTTTTTCCCTGTGGTGCTCGGTTACTGGCTCAGTTGACTGCTGCAAATGATTAGACCTTCGTTTCTTGTTGGATAAGGACGTAGTGGCCCACGTCGACTGATTGTTAGCTTTACCTTTCTCATGCTCATTGATTATTAATGAGGTAATTAATTAGCCAACCAGATGTCTCAACTTGTACCACGTGCCGTACTTTGAAACCCCATCAAAGACTACTTTGAAATAATATCTCTGATGGGTGATTAAAAAAATAAGCGTTACTGGCACTTTAAACATCAGTGTCTGCATTAATAGTGATACAGATATTGATGTTTTATTAAGCAGTTCAGTATCCAACAGAGGAAGGTCTCACAACTGATCACTGACTTCCCCTGTTGGTAGAAAAATATCAATGTAAAACTTCTGTCTTGACGCATACAAACCGTCTCGCCATTATGGGACGTGTTTTAGCACACTGCGCACTCCGTGACGCAACCTTTTATTTCACAGATTCCTCCTGAATAATTATTGAGTACGAGAAGTCGTCCCAAGGCCTCTATTAGACCTTTTGTAGGAAACAGCCACGTGCTGATATATGATTTCAATAACGAATGAATTGAGCTCGTGAGACCCATGGGAAAGGCATTGCAATGGATGCTGGATGGCAAGCTATCTTTAAAAACGCTGTTTTATAAAGATCGACAATCGATTGGACGAGGAAAATAGCATATACAAACAGGTTTTGCTAATAACACTACCGATCTCGTACAAGTGACTTTAAATGAACTCAGATATGTCTTGCCATCCAGTACAACTAGAGATGATATCCTGCGAAAGGCCCAGACGCGAAAGGCCTAGACGCGGTTACAAATCCTGGCAATTTAGTTATAGAACTCGGCTGCGCCTCGGAACTTATTGCGCGCGGACTTGAAACCCCATATCCAGTTCTGATTGTCCGCCTTGAAACAGTACTTACCGCAAGATATAATAACTGCACGTGGAAAGACTACGGTCGCTGTTTCACACATAGAAATCTATATTACGGCAAAATCTGCCCACATGTTGAAGCACACATGAGCAGAACATAATAGTATTGTGTATGAAAGAAAGATTGACGAGTGACAAATTCTAATGTATCATTTTTGGTGCCCTAGAAAATGGCCACCAATTAAGCCAAAATTTAGTTTTATGGTTTGTGCTCCTCAGCTCCAGTGAGAATGAGTTGAAGAAATACGTACAGTAATCAACAGATCCTGAATACGTACAGTAATCAACAGATACTGAATACGTACAGTAATCAACAGATCCTGAATACGTACAGTAATCAACAGATTATGTATACCTTAAAAGGAGCTGTACTGTGTCACGGTGAGGAACACGCCTTTATGTTCCGGGCCGGAACAAAATTATTTTCAGTATAGTTTGGGATGGATGAAATCAAAGTGAATGTGCAAAAATGATCAACAAACTGTGCGTAGATCTAGTCTTCAAGGAAAATATCGCATATCCTTTCGATCAAGCATTAATGAAGGGGAATTTAACTGTTTGAAGCCAAAGAACAGCCACCAATCGAACAGTGATTCCAGACATGCGCAAAACCGTGACACAGCGCCTTGAACTTGCTTAATTCAGAATTGGATTACAGGAAACCAGAAGTCTCGATCTGTTAAACCAGGTCTTGGTCCATCAATTTACGGCCTCTCGCTAAATCGATACCCAATCATATTGCACCTAATTTCCCCAGCAACTCTGTGATTGGTCCAAAACATGAAAGCCTTTGTTCTAATGAGATAACTAATGTTGTGTTTATAAAAGAAACATGGCTGCCATTGTTTTTCAACCACGAAAGTAGTTTGAGCGCCGTTCTAAAATTAGATTGTTCCATAAACCATAGTTAATAGAGTGGAATGGTTATGAAACCCGGCAAACTTCAAAGGGGCTAACAAAGGCGTTGCGATTTATGTTGGAAGGGGCCAAGACAAAAGATTGTGCAGGGTCATAGTTCATTAGCGTCCCCTCAACGACTGAACTCACACGTTTCTATTGGCTGATTGATTAACACATTGGAATTTCTATTGTGTTTTGTGCAGGGTCACGGTTGAAAAAAGCTAACAAAGACAAATAACAAAGAAGGTCGCTGGGTTTCATAACCATTCCACTCTATTAACTATGCTTCAAAAACTCATGAATAATTAATGAGCATTTTGTCCAATCAGATGAAGCAAATCAGTCACGTGCATGCTCCTTTATACCTGATAAAATCTCATCATTCTAAAATGCCCGCGGAGGGATTTGAATTCTGTCCCAGAGGGAAACGGGGTTAATGATTGAGACAATGGAATTTCTATTGATGTTTCAGCTTTCTCATTGAATTGCTAATTAGGAAGAACGTTTTATATAAAGAATACTAATGAACATGAAATTTTATATAAAGTTTCATCCTAATTAAGAATTCACTGATAAAGACCCAAAGATAGAAAAAAGTACACGGAACATAAGGTACCTAGATAATAAATTTTGCACTAAATTTACTAATATCAGCAGACTACCGAGATACACAGATAATATTTTTAAAATGAAGTTATCCAACTACCATTACTTGTTTACCGAGCCACTGTTTAGTTCCAATTATTAAACCAAACTCAAAGCCGTAAAATAATAAAAACGTGCATTAAACTTACGTATTTTGTGCTGGAGTCAAAAATTTGCCGTCATGTCAGTCACATCGCTTTCCAAGTCTTGAACTTTATCGAGGTAAACCACGACACCAAATCCTTCAAGTGCAGGTTATTCAGTTTATTCTTACATTGCGAAACGCCGCTTCAAACAACAAGTATGGTAATTTCTTCATGTCATTCCCTTGAGATGTTCGTAATTGCAGGCGGTGATTACTCGAATATTTGCATGGCGTTGTGAATACAAAGGTTCAATGGTTCATTAAGTAACCATTCCCTTGAGATGTGCGTCTTTCTTTCATTGCATTCTTAAAGCGTTTTTGAAGCCGTTTAAAACACTCACAGCACGTGTTTTATCAAGTCTAAAAATTATCGGGCTTCGCCCTCGAATTTTTAAACTTGATAAAACACTGCTGTTCGTGTTTTAAACAGTACATAAACTGATGGGCCGCGTTCCATTACTTCAATATCGAGACTTCTGGTTATGAACTTTGTGAATTTATTTCAAAAGGACACATAATATTTTCCACTTGGTCAATCGATTTTTAAATTAGTTGTTTATGTAACAAAGTTTATAGTATACTCAACACATTACTCAATTCCGATTGGCTAAGAGCCAGGCGTATGCACTACTAGTTTCTAGGTAATATAGCAAGTGCAAAACTAGGCCAATAATGTGCAAAACTAAGTAAGAGAATTGCCATGATATCAGCAAACACGGGCGGGAGTTTCAGTTTTCTTGTTTCCAGTGGCGTTCCTACACTGATCAGTTTTACACGATTTATTGTAAGCCTAAGTGTATTGCATTAGTACCTCTCTGCCCCGGCTTAAAGGTAAGAACGGGTGCGCTCCTGATTTGGTGTGCGCGGTTTCCGTATTTCTACGTTTAATTCGAGGTAAATTAATTTCATTCAGAAACAAATGCACACTATTGGCTGTCTATTTTGCCAAAAAGGCGCGCACGTAACGCGTAGCGAATATAGTTTATTATCTCTCGTTTTGTATTGTTGAGAATACTATCAACAGAACATCGCATGAATAGGCCTTATAATGATGTCACGTGATCACCAAGCCTCTCTTTGGCACAACACTTCCTCTCAACACCAAAGTGAGGCTTGGTGGTGATAACGAAAACAGACATCATCACTCATAAGGCCTATTGCTCGTGCTATTCTAGAAGAGACTGGCTAGAGTTAAGAAAAAGGCGGAACATTGTAGAATTGTAGTAGCTGCGGCTGAGACTAATGTAGAACTGAGCAGAGCTAGGAGAACACAGCAAAGCCAGGGATTCAGTGCCATGTTATCTGCCCTGGCAAACACTCGAGGGAAGTGTACGTTTCCTGATTGGTCATCAGCTCACGCAAGTCATTGTAACTGTTAGCGAACTAGACATTTGTAGAACTTTCGTAGAAGCCAAATAAAGGAACTCTAGAAAGTACTTCTGTTGATGTCTCATAAGCGAGATGGGAATCGTAATTATAACAACGATCTGTTCAAGTTTATCATATACTACTCTTCTCCGCAGGCAACTCCATCGGTCATATAAGGTCTCCTTAATATGGATTTGTTTTATTAGCTTCGCCATGTAATTACAACAAAAAGAAAGAAAAACTTTACAAAGATGATCGCAGGATGACCGCAGGGATCGCTGCGCTCACTCGCGAGCTATCGAGTTGAACACTCGGAAGATAAATTCCATATCTCCGCACGCCCATGTATTATTCTCTATATCATCCTTCAAATATCTTCTTTGACGCGCTTATACGCTCACAGTACAGGGGTTTATAAATACAACCTATTTGTGGCGGGGGGCTATACTATTTTTGGGGAGGGTCACATTTGTTTGAGTAATTAATTATATGTGTTATCTTTTTTCCTCTCTCTCTACTTGATTGTCTGCCATAGATCGAGCTCCGTTGTAATCAAGGGTCGTCAAAATCTGCCTAACTTATGTATGATTTCTAGGCTGCCTTACCAGAGGTAGAAAAGGTATATATTGCGCTTCCTCGTACGCTTATTCCAGCTTCGTATTTTGTGTAGAATCAGATGGAGGTCATTGACATTCATCTTCCACTAGCTCTCTCTCGGTGTGTCTGGAGGATTTCGGTTTTGTGCCATGGAGATGTTCATCGTCACGATACATCTTAGAAGATGGTACAAATCAGTAGCGGAGAACACTCCCAACAACAATAAACTAACTCATCCTACAACACCGGATTTTGAGCCGTATGACAATGTCATGTACATGGAGGGGACGTTCTTTAATGTTAAACGGGCAGTTAGGTTTAAGAACGAAGGGATGAGAGAGCAGATTTCGTATGAGTAGCCGGGACAAACTACGGCATGTCCGTAATCTTACCGTAATCTTACCGTAATCTTACCGTAACTAGGGCTGTCCACAAGTTGCTCGGCAACTTTTTGGCAACTTTTCACATTTCGAGCAACTTTTTACATTCTGAGGAATTTCTACTCATACTGAGAAATTGGAGCAGCTTTTGGTGTTTAAATTGGTCTTACTGTCATATTCCACAATGCTTATTTAGATACTTTGGAAATTTCCTGTATAAAAGGGTCATACAGGACTTACTGTTGGAGCAGATTGGTCTTCCTGAGGTTAGTTGTCAACTCGATCTGGGCGGATCAGCGGTTATTTTAAAGAATATTAAAAATGGCGGACGATCTGTCATGCTCCACTAGTGAGTTAGAAGAAGAAGATGACCCTTTTAAGGTAGCAGCACAAGCCGGAGCAAAGCTCAGCATTCCCGAGAAAGCTGGCATATTAAGAGAACGTAAAGTGCAGACAAATCCGGCTGAAAACAAGCGAAATGACCGCGGAACAGCCGATCCAAATGTTCTTGGGATAGATTAAATCAGCTGAAAGCAGAGTATCTTTCTGTGATTCTTCTAAAACTCTTTACACATTGATAAACTTTGTTTTTTTTCAGTGCCTTGAAAATGTTTTAATAAAGGCTAGTAACTCCGGTTGCAGTAAAATGGCATGAAAATGCTGGAAAACTTACTCTTATAGGGCATATTTTCACTTTAGACTAAATGACGGAAAAAAGCAACTTCCTTAATAAAAAGCAACTTTCTGAATTTTTTGAGCAACTTTTTGAGAAATCTCGAGCAACTTATTAAGAAATTTCGAGCAAGTTGTGGACAGCCCTAACTGTAACCGTACTGTAACTGATAGTACGGAAACTCTGTAATTTGATTGGATCAGTAGGACAAAAACAATGGGAAACCATTACAATGTCACAGCATGCCGTACGATAACCGTGCCGCAGTTTTTTTATCTATTTATTTATTTAAGGATTAAGCATAACATGCATGGTGCAGAAACAATAGGACACGAAGTCCCCTACAAGGTTTAGACAACAGTAACCCAGCCCACAATAAAAACCAGATCACACCCATCCCCAGTTACACCCTCGGATTAAGATAATAAAGGAAAGATAATAAAGCAAAAGAAGGATCTAGCAAGTACTGCATGGATATTAACACTAAAAACTGGACCTATAGATGGATCAACGGAACGGAAATGGTTTTGTAGATCATGCTGTAAGATTTCCCAAGAATGGAACACCCAAAACAATTGATGGTAGTTTTAATAAGGGTTGGATAAATCCGTTTTTAATAAGCGTTAAATTTTCAGTAGAAGCTAGAAACCAGACATCGCACGTTAGGCTGGCCGGGAATAGGCCTTTACAGCCTTTATCAGGAAACAGTAAATAACAATGAATCGAGCACGTGATACTACTGGATAACAAACAATCATCAAATGTAGGTTTAGAAAGATTGACAATCGATTGGAAGTGGAAAATAACATTGACAAACAGCAGGAGCATTATTACCAGGAGCGTCCATCTCTCATACTGTCTATAATTAACTCAGCGTATCTACACCTTGGGCTATTTATAGAACCAGGTTTTATTGTTTTATAGACAATGTACCTTCTTTCAACACTGAAGGTCATGACGTCACAGGTAATCTGATTTACATATTACAAAAACCTGAATATCTCTGGAACGAGATGAGATATTCACAAACGGAAAACGCCATCCTTACTCATTTCGAAAGGACTTTCAAATAAGATCAACTTAATGTTCGTTTCATATATACTTTAAATTTACATGCTTATACTCTAGAAATGAGGAGCACAGCTACTTAGAAATAGCTAAAAGCTAGTCGAGCTAAGTAGCTAGGCCATGCAGCATTTAATCATGTTTAATATAGTAATTGAAAGAAAAAGAAAATGCAATACAATACAAAGACTAAAAGTACAATACAAAAATACAAAATAGGCACAAAAAAGAAAAGTGCATCAGATATCTAAATAGCTATTCAAGATTTAATCTATTAGGGGTTTCTTAAATTGATTACGTCTCTTTGATTTAAAGTCGAGCGCTCCTTCTCGGGCTCTACGTACTCGTAACCTTTGTGTGTACTGAAGTACATGTAGTGCAGACGTCATAACTACAACACTAAGCCGGCCTTCCGCTGTTCGGAATTAGACATGTTTATCTAAATGCTTGACTGGCTTTTAGAATTGACGATTATGATTATTTCAAGCGTGTATGTTAATTATAATTCAACGGGGAGAATGCGTTGGATACGGAGATCAATAGGAGATATTGTAGCCAGTCTACGAATAGCAGTTTCAGCGGTATTGACCCAAACGCCTCACTTCAATGTAATGGGCTTTTATCGCACGGCGGCCATGTTGAGTCCCAGGAGAATAAAAACCTTTGTTTTCGTCCGGTAAACTCGTTCTGAAACCAACCAGCGCGAGGCTACCGGGGCCAAAACTATTGTTTTATCCAAGATGGCCGAACTGCGATAACAGCCCATGAAGCGCTATTCAAACTGTGTATCTAAATTAGTCGTGCTTGTTTAGGAGGGTGTTGGTGTCGTGTAAGAATGATGGTTTCAATGGCGCTTCATTGAAGTGAGGCGTTTGGGTCAATACCGCTGAAACTGCTATTCGTGGACTCAACTACAATATCTCCTATTGTCTTTATGGTTGTCTTTTACTTATCATTCCCCCTCCCCCGCATCTTACAAGTCGAGCCGCCACGACTGATGGACTGGTACTCAGCTGGGACTTGCACCCAGTCCTCGCGGCTCGCTGCCGCGCGTGCGCTGTAACACCACTGAGTAGTTTGTGTGCATGACGGCTCGAAAAGACAATGCCAATTCAATTAAAATTGCTGCCAAATTGAATCCAAACAATAATCCAGTTTCACGATCATGCGCAGTTGTACAAAATTCTTTGTTTCAACTGGCGAGCCACCTATTGTTTAACATGAACCTACCCGCCAAATAAAGAAATCATTTGTACAACTGCGCACCTGAAAATGGATTATATCGAAGGCCAATATTAAAATATCCAATGCCAAAGAAAACAAGACAACGAGAGATGATTGTGGTAGACACCGTGTACAACCTGCGTAATTCGGATGCCAAATAGAAACGATTGTGGTGAAGACACAGTGTAAAACCTGCGTAATTCGGATGCCAAATAGAAACGATTGTGGTGAAGACACCGTGTAAAACCTGCGTAATTCGGATGCCAAATAGAAACGATTGTGGTGAGGACACCGTGTAAAACCTGCGTAATTCGGATGCCAAATAGAAACGATTGTGGTGAAAACGCCGTGTAAAACCCTGCGTAATTCGGATGCCAAATAGAAACGATTGTGGTGAAAACGCCATGTAAAACCTGCGTAATTCGGATGCCAAATAGAAACGATTGTGGCGAAAACGCCGTGTAAAACCTGCGTAATTCGGATGCCAAATAGAAACGATTGTGGCGAAAACGCCCTGTAAAACCTGCGTAATTCGGATGCCAAATAGAAACGATTGTGGCGAAAACGCCCTGTAAAACCTGCGTAATTCGGATGCCAAATAGAAACGATTGTGGCGAAAACGCCGTGTAAAACCTGCGTAATTCGGATGCCAAATAGAAACGATTGTGGCGAAAACGCCGTGTAAAACCTGCGTAATTCTGATGCCAAATAGAAACGATTGTGGCGAAAACGCCGTGTAAAACCTGCGTAATTCGGATGCCAAATAGAAACGATTGTGGTGAAAACGCCGTGTAAAACCTGCGTAATTCGGATGCCAAATAAATACGAGTGGTGAAAACACCTAAACCTGCAACAAGAAAAAAGGATATTACTATGTCCAAGTAAAGAATAGGCGAAGTAACGTGTTACCTAAAAATAGCAGAGCTAATCAAGTTAGGCAACATTGCTTACTATTGCAATAATAAGTAATAAAGAATGGTAGTCAGTTAAGATGATGAAACAATTGAAATAATCTACGTACAATACAAAAATACAAAAAGGAATACCTGCGTAATTCGAATGCGAATTAAAGTCAAATATGTGAATGGCAGCCAATTGTATTCAACAAATAACGAAGGAAAACTAAGATTTGAAAACGCATAAAGCAAATATCAAAGAAAACCGAGAAGGCCGAGAAGAGTCGAGGAAACTGAAGGAATCGAGACGGTATCGTAATTGAAAACACAAAACAATATAAAATTGGTTCTGTGCATTTTATTTATTGGGCAACACGTACAGTTCACATCAGTGTACACAAATGACAAACACTCTGAAATATAAAACGTTAGTACTGACTGGTACCTAAAAGAGAGAAAACACCAAAAAATCACGAAGAGTCGTAGAAAACCCCCAAAGAGTCGTAGAAAACTCGAAGAGCAAAACAATACTAAAATTAGTTCTGCGTATTATATTTATTGCGCATCACGTACAGTTCACATAAGTGAACATAGTCGAAAAACACCCTGAAAGATTTTAAAAAGATATGTTAGTAGAAATCCCCAAAAGAGAGTCGTAGAAAACCGCAAAAGTCGTAGAAAACCAAAAGAAAACACAAAAATAGAATGGTTTATTAATTCCGCATCACGTACAGTTCACATTAGTGAACACAATCGACAAACACCCTGAAAGATTTTTTAAAGGCATGCTAATATACTGGTACCGAAAAGCGAGTCGTAGAAAACACGAAAGGAGAGTCGTAGAAACACAAACAATATAAAATTGGTTCTGTGTATTTTGTTTATTGCGCATCACGTACAGTTCACATCAGTGAACATAGTCGACAAACACCCTGAAAGATTTAAAAAAGAAATGTTAGTATAAAACACCAAAAGAGAGTCGTAGAAAACACCAAAAGAGAGTCGTAGAAAACACCAAAAGAGAGTCGTAGAAAACACCAAAAGAGTCGTAGAAAACACCAAAAGAGAGTCGTAGAAAACACCAAAAGAGTCGTAGAAAACACACCAAAAGAGTCTCGTAGAAAACCCGTAAAGGAAAACACAAAACAATATAAAATTGGTTCTGTGTTTTATTTATTGCGCATCACGTACAGTTCACATTAAAGAACATAGTTGATAAACACCCTGAAAGATTTAAAAAAGGTATGTTAGTATAAAACACCAAAGAATCGTAGAAAAACCCAAATGAGTCGTAGAAAACACCAAAAGAGTCGTAGAAAACACACCAAAAGAGTCTCGTAGAAAACCCGTAAAGGAAAACACAAAACAATATAAAATTGGTTCTGTGTATTTTATTTATTGCGCATCACGTACAGTTCACATCAGTGAACATAGTCGATAAACACCCTGAAAGATGTTAAAAAGGTATGTAGGTATACTGGTACATAAAAGAGAGTCGTAGAAATCCCCAAAAGAGAGTCGTAGAAAACCGCAAAAACAATATAAAATTGGTTCTGTGTATTTTGTTTATTGCGCATCACGTACAGTTCACATCAGTGAACATAGCTGATCAACACCCTGAAAGATTTTAAAAAGAAATGTTAGTATAAAACACCAAAGAATCGTAGAAAAACCCAAATGAGTCGTAGAAAACACCAAAAGAGTCGTAGAAAACCCGTAAAGTAAAACACAAAACAATATAAAATTGGTTCTGTGTATTTTATTTATTGCGCATCACGTACAGTTCACATCAGTGAACATAGTCGAAAAACACCCTGAAAGATTTAAAAAAGAAATGTTAGTATAAAACACCAAAAGAGTCGTAGAAAACACCAAAAGAGAGTCGTAGAAAACACCAAAAGAGTCGTAGAAAACACACCAAAAGAGTCTCGTAGAAAACCCGTAAAGGAAAACACAAAACAATATAAAATTGGTTCTGTGTTTTATTTATTGCGCATCACGTACAGTTCACATCAGTGAACATAGTCGAAAAACACCCTGAAAGATTTAAAAAAGAAATGTTAGTATAAAACACCAAAGAATCGTAGAAAAACCCAAATGAGTCGTAGAAAACACCAAAAGAGTCGTAGAAAACCCGTAAAGTAAAACACAAAACAATATAAAATTGGTTCTGTGTATTTTATTTATTGCGCATCACGTACAGTTCACATCAGTGAACATAGTCGAAAAACACCCTGAAAGATTTAAAAAAGAAATGTTAGTATAAAACACCAAAAGAGTCGTAGAAAACACCAAAAGAGAGTCGTAGAAAACACCAAAAGAGTCGTAGAAAACACACCAAAAGAGTCTCGTAGAAAACCCGTAAAGGAAAACACAAAACAATATAAAATTGGTTCTGTGTTTTATTTATTGCGCATCACGTACAGTTCACATCGCCCAGTGAACATAGTCGATAAACACCCTGAAAGATGTTTAAAAGGTATGTTAGTATACTGGTACATAAAAGAGAGTCGTAGAAATCCCCAAAAGAGAGTCGTAGAAAACACCAAAAGAGTCGTAGAAAACACCAAAAGAGAGTCTTACA
Organism: Actinernus sp. WN-2022; assembly: GCA_030867875.1. Taxonomy (NCBI): domain Eukaryota; kingdom Metazoa; phylum Cnidaria; class Anthozoa; order Actiniaria; family Actinernidae; genus Actinernus; species Actinernus sp. WN-2022. The sequence goes on from JAOWCC010001589.1 coordinate 25,419,120, forward strand.
AAAACCCGTAAAGGAAAACACAAAACAATATAAAATTAGTTATGTGTTTTATTTATTGCGCATCACGTACAGCTCACATCAGTGAACATAGTTGATAAACAACCTGAAAGATTATTAAAAGGTATGTTAGTATAAAATACCAAAAGAGTCGTAGAAACACCAAAAGAGTTGTAGAAAACACACCAAAAGAGTCTCGTAGAAAACCCGTAAAGGAAAACACAAAACAATATAAAATTGGTTCTGTGTTTTATTTATTGCGCATCACGTACAGTTCACATTAAAGAACATAGTTGATAAACACCCTGAAAGATTTAAAAAAGGTATGTTAGTATAAAACACCAAAGAATCGTAGAAAAACCCAAATGAGTCGTAGAAAACACCAAAAGAGTCGTAGAAAACCCGTAAAGGAAAACACAAAACAATATAAAATTGGTTCTGTGTATTTTATTTATTGCGCATCACGTACAGTTCACATCAATGAACATAGTTGATCAACACCCTGAAAGATTATTAAAAGGTATGTTTGTATAAAATACGAAAACAGTCGTAGAAAACACCAAAAGAGTCTTACAAAAACCCGTAAAGGAAAACACAAAACAATATAAAATTAGTTATGTGTTTTATTTATTGCGCATCACGTACAGCTCACATCAGTGAACATAGTTGATAAACACCCTGAAAGATTATTAAAAGGTATGTTAGTATAAAATACCAAAAGAGTCGTAGAAAACACCAAAAGAGTCGTAGAAAACCCGTGAAGGAAAACGCAAAACAATATAAAATTGGTTCTGTGTTATATTTATTGCGCATCACGACAGTTCACATCAGTGAACATAGTCGATAAACACCCTGAAAGATTTTAAAAGGGTATGTTAGTATACTGGTACATAAAAGAGAGTCGTAGAAATCCCCAAAAGAGAGTCGTAGAAAACCCCAAAAGAGAATCGTAGAAAACCAAAAGGAAAACACAAAAATAAAATGGTTCTGTGTATTTTATTAATTGCGTTACATCAGTGAACTGACACGACAAACGCCCTGGATTTTTTTTTTTACTATATACTGATATCACCATTTCTCCTTATCTGAAAGCACATCGCGAAATTGAAGAAATTCGAAGCAGGTTTATCGAAAAGACAACAAATTCCTTGAAAAGGCGAAGAAATTTAACGAAACTCAGCAGAACATTTGTAGACATTCAAAAGCAGATAGATCCGAAAAGATATGATCTTAACAGGCAAGACTGATTCCTCAAAATCATGGTAATGTACGCGTCAGTAAATATTTGACATTTGGCAGCAGTCTTAAGGGGCTTTCATTTTTTTAGAGTAGGGCGTCTCCCCACTCAAACTTAACATGTTTTTCAGTGTAATAACAGTAGAATATGGTAATATTGCTGGTTTTTACTCAATCCCCAGAGATTCAAATGACAAAGAGCATGGCGGCCATGTTGGTGTACCTAACAAAAGAAGCTAACGAAGAATCTATTGTGAAAGGTACACCAACATGGCGGCTATGACGTCACGCGCAAACCAGCAATATCTGCACTTTTCAATCCCATGGACAAGCAGGCTATATTCAGCATACATGTAGGGCTGGAAATTACTATGTAACGAACCAATGCAATGTTCAATTTTAGTCTTGGCTAAAGTTTTGTTTAGACAACTGAATACCTAGCAGCCATATCAAATAAAGCACTTTATGCACCTGGCTGTCAGATAGCAAATATGAAAACAATCCTCAGCTCTGAGACTTGCTGTGCATGTCCAGTGTACTGTGTAGACATACATTTAGGTCTTAACTGCTCTCATACCACTGCAACAGTGCTTCCCAGCCAGACTCTTCTAACAAATCCCCTTTAGCTTATTGAAAGCCTCAAGTAATAACGAGTTCCTTGGAAGTCATTTTAGGTTGTCAAACTAGAAGTGGACGAAGATCGTCACGTTTTCTATTCTGATTGATGTAAGCGGGGATGTTTCTTGATGGCCCCCTTTCAGAGTCTTTGGCTTTGACAAGTATTTTCGGTAAACCCCCTAATTGTTACTTGAGAAAGTGGGTGCCCCCTGCAAATCCCCGTAACCCCCACCAGATAAATTGTGAATGCTCCCTTACTACCACCATCATTCTACCCCTGCATGCCTCTTAGCAAGCTGCAATGATGAAAGCTTTGATCCACGATATAAAAGTCTTCCACATTTATAGTACTAATTAACCCCCCTCCCACCCACCTCCCTCCCCCCAACCCGTAAGCCTTCTGTAAATTTCAAAACCCTCTACCAAGCTTCTCAAAGCCACCCAGCCCCCACAATCCTGCTGAAACAATAGCGATGATGATCTTACATTACCACCTTTTTTTTGTATTTGTTAACGTTTATGCAATTGACCTATATCATTATGACGTCACGGCTTGTTTTTGAGGGGGACAGAATCAACATGAACAATAGAATTTTGAACTAAATCTGCTCTGCTGAGGATAATTTAACTTCGAATTGTCTGGTTTTCCGATATTAGCCGTATCAATGTTTATCCCACAATATTTACCGTATTTGGTGGCTGTTACCGCTATTCTACGTTCTACAAAATGCATTTGATAGAGATTTCCTTTGTGTTGTTGCTGTTTTGTCCCCCTCCCACGACCGTGATCCTTAGCGTTTAAACAATAGATTATTTTGATTTGACGTCATAATGATATAGGGCAATTAAGTGTATGTAATTGTATAAACAAAAGTAATCGGGTGAATGAGGTAAATTCGTAAAAAAAAATATTCCTTTTTCTTGGTTAGACTGAAATAAATTGTTTTTGTGGAATATAATGCATAAATAAATAAGAGAAAACATAAAACCAAAACAGATTCCTCGAAAATCACTGTAGACAAAATAAATTCAAAGCCTGGGAATCCAAATAAGCCATGGCCAAGTTTGCCTGTGTTCCAATTCAGGTCACCTGAATTTTCCCTTTACTGAGTTCTCTTGTTTTTCTGTATCCCAAGAGGAAGTGTACGAATTTCTCTAATTGGAAAACAAAGCACTGAATCCTCTGGAGAGCTGGCACATAATCTGAATTGGGGCAACAAATGTACAAGCTAAATCGGTCTATTCGTCGAAATACTCCTTAAAAAGGTTCAATCAAGGATTTCAAAGTGATGAGGAAATCTATATTCTCGAACTCATTAACAATTCATGAGCTTTTTAGTCAATCAGAGGACTGCATTTGATCAGGTGGATGAGTTTGGAAATCCAATGAAACACCAGTTGAAAATCACTAGTGTTTGGAACAAACTGTTATTAATCATCATATTCATGAACCGCTAACTACTTACATACTGATAAACTACTAGTAAGAAGTGAAAAGTAAAGAAACGACATAGAAAGAAAATGTGTGCCTCCACTGGAGTCGAACCTCGACCCTTCCGACTGCTTGTACCGACTCTTCACCAATACACTACTGGTACGTTAGTTGAAATCACTGCTAGCAAAAAAGAATAAGCCATCTATGGAATAATTATTTACAACAGTCAAACGGTAAACAATAGTTGCTAATGTTGTTTGAAAAGAAGCGTAAGTAAATTTTCAGTTTATTAGCCATTCGCACGAGAAGTAATTTCAAATATGTTCAAACACTCTATTGTTCGAGTTTCATCAGGGATTCCAAATATTTCGAAAACAATAAAACCCTCGAGGTTACGCCTCTCTGGTTTCAATTGTTTTCTCAATATTTGGAATCCCTGATGAACACTACAATTCGTGTTAGAAATAGTACTTCTCAAACTCTTTAATACTCATGAGCATTTTAGTCAATCAGGACTGCATTTGGTCAGGTGGACAAGTCTGGAAACCCAATGAAACACCAGTTGAAAATCACTAGTGTTTTAACTGATTTCATCCCTAGTGACGAAACTGTTCTTGATCATCATTTTCATGAACCACTAACTACATACATACTGGTTAACTACAAGTAAGGAGTGAAGAAGAAAAGAAATGACATAGAAAGAAAGTGTGACTCCACTTGAGTTCGAACCTCGACCCTTCCAACTGCTTGTACTAACTCTTCACTACTACACCACTGCTACGCCAATTGAAATCATTGCTAGCAAAAAAGAATAAGCCATCTATTGAATAATTATATACAACAGTCCGAACGGTAAACAATACTTGCTGAAGATGTTTGAAAAGAAGCGTATGTAAATTTTCGGTTTAGCCATTCGCATGAGAAGTTATTTCAAACACTATTAATATTTTTTCGTTTTTCAGTCAGGGGATCCAAATATTTCGAAAACAATAAAACCCTCGAAGCTACGCCTCTCGGGTTTCAATTGTTTTCTCAATATTTGGACCCCTTGATGAAACACTTCAAGAATGGAGATTGGTCAGTAAGTATTGAATTCAGTGTGTATGCAGTTACAGTCACCAAATCAATTCAAAGTTCATTGTCAGAAAAAGATCAGAAATATCAACGACGTACTCCATATTATAGGTATAGATAACAGTTTACCCCACCAACAAGCATCAACAAGTCCAACTAACATATATAGGCATCCGTAAGAGTACGGGGGGTAATTAAGAATCTAAGTAATAAATTGTTCTAATTAATAAATATAAGAGAATTCTTAACAGTTCAAGCCACAGAATCGAGTCGGAAGTAAGACTATATGTATCACACCGTAAAACATTAAGTTGAATGTGGGAATAGGTACGGATTTAAGATCGAGCTTGGAGATCATCTACGATCATTCTACAATCCTCGCCAGATAAATTAATATAAATGGTTAATTTAATTGACGTTATTCCGCTTTAAGAACTATGAAAACATTATATAGTTGGTCATGAACTACTCTTCTATTAAGCTAGCTACCGTTTATCAAACTCAAATATCAACAAACGTCAGTAGACATGTTACGTATGTTCTAAATACCACGCACCACATACCCACACAGAACGAATACGAAATATGTAATATAAAAGAGTATAAATTAGAGCGGTTTCGTACGAGTGGGCACCTAGGTTTATTATGACCCCCGACATTGAAATGGTTTGCCCATTGTTTGTCCTCATCCAATCAAAATTAGTTCGTCTTGCCGTATTTCTTTCCCACTAACTCACACGAAATCTGCTTAATGTTAGCCACAGTAGTCGATATCGAGAGCAGAGCGTCTAAACTGAAATTCGAAGCTATAAATCTAATCCTTGCACTCCCCTCCCCTCCCCTCCCCGATTTATAGGTTTGTGTGTGGACGGTCTCCAGCTATATGTTCTAGCTTATACTAGGTTCTTGACACAACGTTGTCAAGTACTAGCTGAACCTACATGCATCATTTGTTCCATATCATCGTTATTTTATCGAAGTGCCTTATTAAATATAGTAATAATTGTATTCGACCTTATACCAATACGAGTACATCGGCACTTATCAACGGTTATGTGTAATACAAAATATAAACTAAATAGTAACCTATTTTACACTGATAAGGCTGTTTGTTTAATAAGTCATAACAATATTTTACACATATCCTAATCACCGATTATTACATGAAATCCCATTGAAAAACGAATCTAATTCAAAAGTTTCGAAGGAAAAAAAATAATTGGAGAAATTCAATGAGAAACTGGAAAGAAAATGAAATTAATCAAACACTTTAATAATACATAACGTCAATCCTAAAAAAAAAACGACTAAAACTGGTTTATTTTTCTGAGACATGTTCCGCAATCGAATATTCGAATTTTCGGATCTGCTAACCGCGAAGTCAGGTGTAGAACTGTTTTTAAAAACTTTCTAACATTTTCTAGTACATAAATAAGTGTACTACATTTGTTCAAGAATATGAAAGATGGAGAAAATAATTTTGGCGAAAGCGTGTTTGCAACAGAAATAGACCGGACTTCGCAGCTGTAACACCCACGCGCCACTTACTCAATAGGGAACTTATTATAAGCAGCCAGGACGGCGACGGCAGTGACGACGGCACGAAGAAAACTGTTTTCTACCGAAATTTAGTGTTTACTATTTCATTATTTGCCTATAAGTGCCTTTTATAACCATATTTTCGAAAAATATGATCTGGACAGAGTTCTGTTCAGGCCGAATGATAAACGGTGTGATTACTTTCTTAAGTTCGCGTTCTCCTTTGAACAGTTTCTATGTTCTGTTTTTTTTTTTAAGAGAACGGTCATAATGTAGGTGACTGCATGCATTTTCACGTGCAGTTATCAGTCGTATTTTGTAATTAAGACTATTGTTTTATGCCGTCGTCCTAGATGTCGTCGTCGTGGTTGCTTAAGGTCCCTAATGACAACAACGTGTGGTTCTGAGATGAATACTGATCAGTGTTGAGTAATTCCAGTGCCGTTGGCTGGTATCTCTCAATTCTGACTCAGTTGTCATTTTTTTAAATAGCTTCAGCTAGAATTCCAAAACTTCAGATGGAGGCATTTGTTTGACTGTTTTTGGTAAATCGTTTGCGTTTATTTTGGTCGTACTTAAACGGGGTGACTTTTTTTAATCAAAAATCTCACACTGAATTTCTAACGGACCTGAAGCAACCCATAAGAGGCTGATGAAAGCCAGGACCCGGCTAATTCACAGATCGAATTGGAATTTAGCGTATTGGTTTTTATGGAGGGTCGAAAACCGGAGAAAAACCCTCGGAGCAACGGTGAGATACCAACAAACTCAACTCACATACATCTCGCAATTCATATTCAAACACTCGCCTCCATTCTGAAGAAACAAACCTAAGAAGCTGCCATGTCTAAGAAAGTCCTAAGATAACGGTTCCTCCACGATGCCACGAGTTGGTGTCCTCCACTACGGTGCGACGACTACTTTAATGTTACCCCGGCTCTATCAAACCACTTTCTACTATACTGAGTGACAAATCCGAATTTCGGAGCTGAATCGTTCGAAGTACCGCAACTCGAAACCGACAAATCGAACTACAATAACCAACCCTGAACAGACTGAGAGCGTGCAAACTAACCTGCTGAATAACTTCTTTTAAGATTTTAGTCCACATCAATGTGACGCTCTAGTACAGCATCACAATGATACTGGTGTGAATTTCATATGAAATTGCGGAGTAATTCATCATCAGATAAAGTGTCCGGCAGGTTTGTTTTTGAACACCCTGAGTCCCTTACTCTAGGTTACCATCCCAAAGAGAAAGGTCATTATGAGACAGTGATGCAAGCAGGCCGTTGAAAATCACGAAACTTGATATGTAAATGGTAACAGCCAGTCTTTACAACAAGATTGCTATTTGTTATTTAAGGACTTTTCACAGGCATGCTATAAAAATGCAAACTTTCTTTGCGAAACAACTTTTAACACTCGTCAGCCTGCCTATACCAGAGTTATATGGTGAGCACTGGGTGGCGCCTAGTAGCTACAGGGGTGGTCTTATTCTAACGCGCATGTGGGCTGTGTGTGAACCGATCAGATACTCGATAAAAATAATGACCAGACTCTTAAAAACTACACTACCCGTCCTTCCCTGCCCCGATAGACATCAAACAACTCAAATATATTATCTAGCTAAAGGGGGCCTATTTAGTCTAGAAAACAAATACCAAACCTAATAAGTCGAGCTCTTGTCATTCCACCGAGATCCATCTTCCCGGTTCCAATTATTTTCTTGTCCATCTCTACTTGTACTATTATATGTTTGTGGCTCAAATGAACAGATGAGTTTCTTATCAAAGTAATTTTAATTTGGGATTTTTTTTTCCAGCATTGAAACTCCTTTAAATTGGGAGAAACCATTTCTTATGCACTAGTTTAAACCGGCAAGAATTCTCAAAGAAGTTTAAGAAAAACTGAGGGGAGGGAACCTCGTCCTTCCAATGCTCCAGCGATGTCCAGCGATGTCCAGCGATGTCCAGCGATGTCCAGCGAAGTTCTAAGCGAACGGACCAATTGATCCGTAAAATTTAGCTACCGGACCGATTGATCCGGAAAAAAAAAAGTTCTATACCCACAAAAATATTGGTGGCAGCTTCTTCTAAAAAAATTGGGTCGAACTTCGGTTTTAAACCGTTCTTCCAAGGACCCACTTAACTATAGGTCTGATTTTATTTCAATGTATTACCATTTGCTGGCATGAACTTCCAGCGAATGGTAGTTCGACTATGAGAGCACAGTCGCCCTTCGTTATAGGATTGCTGTTGAAGTTCCATATTCGGTTTAGGAACGCGGTTGGTTTCCCCAGCTAATGTACCCATTAAAAACAGAGGGATATTTAAAACGGAGGAAAGATAGCAAATCTGTTCAGTAACAATGAGGAATACATTTTATTGTGTAGAACCTAAACATCGTTGGCCACGTTTAAAGTAATAATTATAGATGTCATATTTGGACTTCCTCGTTTGAAATATACCCTCTGTAGAAAAACTCACTGTTTGGACTCGTCTTGTAATCGGTTGTGTTCACGCGTACGGCCAGCACTCTGAACTCCGTCCCGGCTTCAGGTTCCTGTAGCTACCATTTCTTTTCCTGTAACGAACAATACATACTGAATCAGCTAAATTAAGAATACAGTGCTTATTTTTATCATTTCAAAATCATATAGTTCAGGTGCATTTAGAGTCGTTCTATGAAAGATTTGGGGTTGCGGTGGATAAGATTATGTTTGCATAAAAATTGGTGAGAAACTGAATTATTAATAAACCGAGAAGCGCAGTATTCTGCAATCGCTTCCAAAAATCAAGATTTTAAAACTCAGCGCAGTCAAGGTCTAATTTCTTTTATTTTAGTCCTCAGTCAATCTAGTACTTTTAGCGGTGGTTTTTGGTTAGTGTGTGGTGTTCTAAGATGACGTCTCAAGAGTGACGAGGTAAAAAGTAAATCTACCCTCCAGAGCTAGGAGCCAATTCAATAACTTTTACACGTGCATTTTACAAGTCTGGTCATTGTAAAATACAAGTGTAAAGTTTATAGAATTGGCCTCAGAACAGCACTGTAACACTTCGTCAAAATATGTCAGTATGAGGAATGTCTTTTTCTCTGTAGTATGCATGTAAGAATATTCTTTATTAGAAGAGTAAGAATATTTCTCTATTAAAAGGGTAACAAAGCTGATCCATGCAGACTTTTCACTAAAGCCGTGTTTCAAAATTCCGACTTCGGTTGCAATCATTCCTAAAATCGTGTGGCCGCCATGTCCGCGGCGGTTGGTATCGGAACACTAAAAAGTAGCTGTTGGTGTAGTTGCAATCCTACCAATGATATAACAATTCCTCACCTTGTGAAAGAGTTTGGAGGTAGCAAGGGTCCTTCCGCTTTAAAATGTTCCCACCGGACAGAAGACATACTCGTAGTACACTCATCAGTACTTTCTTTGTACCTGCAACAAGAACAAGAGAACAAGGAGCTTCTAATCAGTTATTTTACTCTTGGTGACAACACACTATTTTAAAATAAAATAATTGAAAACGGTTCCTTGAAAACTAACTAAGTAAAAATAGAGTTGGTAGGTTCTGAATAAAGAGGAAAGAGCAAAAATATTCAGTTGTAATTTAAGCTTATGACGGCCGTTTTCAACGCCAGCCAGCCACGTGGGCAAGCCTCGTGTGCAAATTTTCGTTCTTAAATCCGTCTTTCTGTGGTGGTTTGAAGCTGCCATGGCGGCTTCTAAGTATTAGTTTCGCTTTCTCCAAGAGAACTACTGTACAGTAGAATCGAAAACTATACACTTATAATAGAACTGCTGTAACTGATATTCATGTTCAGTTTTTGGAGAGTGACAACGTGCAAAACACACAGCCAAAAACTTACAATTTTTCACGGTTCAGAGCTGTTTTTAAGCAGTTAACTTCTTCAGGACTATACTCAGCTCGCTAACTTTTTCACTTCTGTACTGGTTTCTTTCCCTCAAAGAAATTCTCCCTTTTTGTGTGTCCCCAAACGGCGTACAAAGTTTGCAGTTTAGCAGGCAAAAACGAAGTGAGAAATTTAAATGTGGCGGTTTTGACATTTAATTTTGCATATGTAATTTTGGGCTGCCAATCCAATGAAACTCTAACAAAGAAAAACAAAACTAATTAAAATCTGAATCATGATTGGTCAAGAGTTTTCCTCCCCTGCCAGAAACGCGTGACGCCCCTAGCATTGCACCCGGTGCAGCTTATCCGAGGCGGCATTCCTTTCTCGATTGCCATACTGACAATGGGCCTTTTGCAGGAATGCAATCACGTGGTTGTACGAGACAGCAAAACAAAACCTGACTTAATTTAATTAAATGCACTTGTATGAGATCGGTAGCGTTATTAGCAAAACCGCTGTTTGAAAATGCGATTTTCCACTTCCAATCGATCTTTCTAAAACATAGCTTGCCGTCCAGCATTCATGGCAACGCCTTTCCCAACGGGGATTACAAGCTCAATAGACCGACTTAGCTTGTACATTTGTTGTCCCAATTCAGTTCACGTGACAGCTCCGGAGGCAGTGCTTTGTTTTCCAATTAGAGAAACTAGTACGTTTCCTCTTGGGATAAAGAAAAACGAGAAAACATTACTCGAGGGAAAAGTCAAGTTTCCTGAATTGGGATAACAAATGTACAAGCCGTAACTCGATCAATAGGTCCTTTGCAGCTAACAAATCACATGGTTGAACTGGAGAGCAAAAAAATCTGACTTGTACGAGATCGGTATTGATATTAGCAAAACTTGTTTGTAAATGCTATTTTCCACCTCCAATCGATTGTCGATCTTTCTAAAACAGCGTTTTTGAAGATAGCTTGCTCTCCAGCATCCATGGCAACGCCTTTCTCATGGGGATCACGAGCAAGACATTCTATTAAAATGCCATAAACACGAGCGTTCATTATCTAACCCTAGGCCTTTAGAATATGGTCACACCCACGAAGGAATTCATACATAGTGTGCTCTAAGTACTTAGAGACTACCAATAAGCCTTATTAGCCATTATTCTCCAAGTACTTAGAGCATACTAATTTAGTTTCTATGGGATTAAGAGCGAGGAAATGTTGGACTATGATTGGCTGAGACCATATTCTAAGAAGTGAATAGTCCAACGGTAGAATATTTCTTAATTTGGGTGTAACGTCCACAAGATATATAGAGGATATTACATGGCCGCGCGGAGATACGGATTGTATCTTCGAGTGTTGATGAAATATCTTACGAGTGAGCGCAGCGAACGAGTAAGATACTCATCAACACGAGAAGATAAAATCCGTATCTCCAAGCGGCCATGTAATGGTCTGTTTAATATATAATTATCGATGAAATACCAGTTTGAATCTCTTACTAAAAAGGCTAGAAATCTTTGAAATCGAGTCATATTTTCAAAAGTGATATCTTCACGTGTGAAGATATCATTTATATCTTCACGTGTGAAGATATCACTTATTAGAAAGAAATATACACTGGTATTTCTCTAGCATGTTAAGGCCTGGTTCATTTAACGGAAAATAGATGTACGTTAAAAAAAAATTCTGACAGAAATAACAGTTTAAACTAAATATATTTACACCATAATTATACGTTATAATTGAAATGCGGCTCCGACGATAACATATGAATATAAAGTAACCATGCTAAAACATTACTCCTCACACCGTGTTTCAGACCACGCTTAGAAAACATGACTATCATGTAAAGATAAGGAGATATTAAGGGTACGAAAAGTCATGTGACCTATTTTGCATATGTTCGCCTTAATTACTCGTTAACGAAACATTGCAGTCATCTTTTCTAAGCTGGTTTAGGTAAAAGGCTTCAACCTTAACTAAACATATCCACTCATCATCCTAGCTGTTTTAAACTCGGAGCCGCATTTTTGATTTACTGATTTCGTGTTCTAAGTCAGATGACAGACCACGTGACGTTTTACTACACACAAACCACTTAAGGTAGGCAAGAATGGCGATATCTATTATCGTGAGAAACTTGGCGTACTTACCATTCTCGGCTGTGCTGGAATAAGGAAAACAGTTTTTACCCGAAATTGACCCTTGAACCAGGCCTTAACATGCTTGAGTTCATCGAAAATTATATATTAAAAAGGTTTATATTTCCAATATGGTAATGTTATCACCGACATTTGCCGATGTTTTTATTTGTGTACTTGTGAATTGAATTAAGCTATTTTCTAATTTAGATTTTTTTTTGTCAAATCACTTTGATAAGCTCAATTATAACTTAGAATATAAAAATAGGTAAATTGTCTCTCTCTGATTTCTACCCGAAATTTCTCTGATTTCTACCCGAAATTCTCTTTCGTTAACTCGCTAAATAGAAAACTTTTCCCGAAAAAAAAACCACCATACAACACTCAAATAACTACTAATCTTTATTTCTTGAGTATATTTAGAGCACAGTATCGCTAAATTTTCATTCCAGGAGTGAAAACCTAACTCCATATCAAAGTTTCTCGGTAATCTTTCGAATTCGTAGGAAACACAAAACCAATTTTGAGGTACAAACCTGAGGATAGTAAGCCTGTGCAATAATTTCCCTCATGCCATGCTAGTCACTTAGGGAAGCGTCACATATCGATTTTTCCACGAGAAACGTCCAGCGAAGTTTGGGGGTGGGGGGTTTTGACATGTGAGGTTTAATTCTCCGTGGAAAAATCGAGAGTTTTCAGAAACATCACCTCACATATCTCCGCGGCGATATAGACTCTTGAAGAGAAATGGCAGATTGCGGACATGAATGGAAGAGGTAGTGTTTTACTTTTGAAAAAAAAAATCGATACATCGTCGTCGTTGACGTTTCTTAGGGGTGGGGGGTTGAAAAAGACGTTTCTCGTGGAAAAATCAATATGTGACGCTTCCCTTAGAAACCCTTTCTTACGTTCCTCTAGCACTCATTTAATCGATCCATTGCTTATTTCCTCGCTTTGTAAGTACTCAAATTCGACGGTTTCTGCAGTCAACCTGCCATGTGAAACGATCCCAACATTTGTCACAACATCGCTAGATTATCATTCTATTACATTCCGAGAGCTCGTTACATTTTGGGCAACAACCAGGTATTGGTCGAACTATTTTGCCGTCGAGTTGCCAGCCTTTTATTTATTTCTCTCTCTCTGATCTCTGCCCCAAATTAACTTTTACTAAACTCGCTAAATAGAACACTTTTCCCGTGAGAAACACCACACAACACCCAAATGACTACTAATATTTATATCTTTAAATAGTATGGGCAGCGTCAGGCAAAAAGGGCCCGGCGACATATGTAAATGTCTTTTGAAATTCTACCACGTTTTTTATACTTGTGGTGAGATTACAATATGCATCGCGAGCACCACATTGTGCCACTAACAAGTAGTGTTGATTTCATGAAATTGACCAGTGAAATCGAAGACGAAATTTACTATATTTTTACACGAGGGTGTGATCACAATTGTAGCAGGCGCAAACGATTCCTTATCATCAGACGATTGTTTCAAGGTGTAACTTGTACTATTGCTAAAATCATATTATGAGCTACTTGACTGCAGAAAATATTTTTTTTGACCAAAAAGTGATCATCTTGTTCATCTTATTTATTTTTTACTCTTTAATGCCAGCAGGTTGTAGGAATTATTTAATTTGAATGTCGTCCGGGACCTTTTTGCCTGACGCGGCCCGTATATTAAGAGCACAGTATCGCTAAAGCTTCATTCCAGGAGTGAAAATAATCTTTCGAATTCGTAGGGAACCCAAAACCAATTTTGAGATACAAACCTGGAGGATGGTAAGCCTGTGCACTAAGTTCCCTCATGCCGAAAATATTAGACGTCAAAAACTTAGTAAACTCAATGAATTACAAACAGCAAACTGCAAAACTTCAACTTGCGAAAGTCTTAGGCTTAGTTTTCTTGTTTTTCGCGAAACATTTCACGTACATACGGGTACGTACTTAAAGTTAGAAACAGGGGTGATTGCCTCTGTTTTCGTTTAGTTTCGGCGGGAAACTGGGGAGACGCCTGCGCGACCGGCTCATCAAAAGCGCATGCGCGTGATGTAAAAAATGCTGAGAGTAAAACTACAAGTTAGGGCATTTACAATTGTATTTGGGATTACACAATATTTGGAGTCACACATAAAAATCTACATGGAGGGGAGACACAAAACAGGTTACCATAGGAGGGGGCATGTCATTTTGTCAAACCGAAGCAGTACAAATTCCCACCAGCCCCTCCCCCGCTGATAAAAAAAAGAATGGTCCCCAATATGCACATATGTATGAAATATCAAATTCAATATTCGGGCTGCGCCTCTGTGAATAAATCCCATACTCCCTCGCTTCAGGCCAATATCCCTGCATATTTTCAACACATCCTCCCCGTTGAATTAACACTGACTATCCTTGTGAAATTCATTAATAATTCACAAGGGTACTAGCCAATCCCATGTGCTGAATGACACCACATGATCGCCTCTGTGTACCCCCATACAAACCTGATTAATAAAACATCGGGTTCTGTATCGAGATACAGACCCCATGGTCCGCGATACAGACCCCATGGTCCGCTATAGCTCTAGTAGTATTCTGTACTAGCTAAGCTGGTGAGGGAAGTCTCACGACCGATCACTGACTACTCCTATCCCGGGACGGGTGAAGTGACAAAGTGCATCTGCTCTCTTATTATGTACACAACATCTATTCCATGCGGGACCTGTTTTTCTGCACGCTACGCTCTCCTCTCTTATTGCATACACATTGTCTCTTCGATGTGGGATATGTTTTTGTGAGAAACTAATTCGTCCCACATCGATACCAAGGTGGGAGAAATCAAAGGTTAAAATTTTATGTCGTGCATATCAATGGATTTTAGTTATCTATTTATTTCACAAGATAAAATATTCGCGTCCGATCTGTATGGGCTTTACGAAGCGGCTCGCCATTGTAAATGCCCATACAGATCTCCCGCTCACATTTTATCTATTACTTAAATGGAAAACACGCTTGAAATAATGATAATCGTTAATTCTAACACATTCTTAAAACCAGTCAAGGATAAAGATTTGTTACATTCCGAACGGCGGTAGACCGGTTTAGTGTAGAAGTGATGACGTCTGCACTACACTGAAGTACACTCAAAGGGCTACGAGTTCGAGTAGGAGCGCTCAAAAATTATTTTTCCTCTCTTAGCTTCTCTTCTTGTTTACCTGTGAACCCTAGCTCTACATTTGTAGGTGAGTGAGAACCCGTCGTTTACCCGTGAACTCTTCCGATGGTTAGGGTTTGGTTTGTGGTTCGGGTTAGGTTTTGTCGTAGAATTAACGATTATCATTATCCAAGCGTGTTTGCCATTTAAGGATAATTGTTAATTGAACGGGGAGAATGCGTTGATATTTCAACGCCACAAAGCTAGCGGGTTACGCTAGACGGAAAGTGTGGCACACGACGCATTTCCACCAATCACATGGGAGAGAAAATGTTTGATGGCTTATTAACAGTGCATTAGCATTATACTAAATCATATCAGAAGTCCATATTCACCCGCGTAAATTAGTTTACGTTTTTATTGCAAAGAAAAATATAGTTATTACATTAAAATCCCATGTGCCATGTAAAGGAACTTATTTGATTTCGTTAACACTTGTCCTTGATTTTAATAACGTTTCATAGCTCCACAATTCATCATTAATTTTCGTATTCATTTTTGTACAAATCATGTGTTTAACTCTCAAACGTAATTTGTTTCAAATAGAAAAGATGACATTCCACAGATTCGATAATTTAATTATAGATTGCATAGTCAGGTTTAAATAGGAAGGACTAAAGAGTGTTCACAGAGAAAAAACACACAAAGCAAACAGGCACGAAATCCGCTTTACACCATTAAACACAACATTTACAAAACATGTTAAAGGCATTCCTGGCTTTAAATGCTAATGTTGCGTAGACATTTTTTCTTCTTCTTGTCAGTGTAGTTGCAGATGATTTTAATAACGGTATACAAACAGCGAATTTTATCAGTTATTTGTGTACACAAAGGAACCTCCAATTGAAGAATGCAAATTCCCAGTTGCAAGTCTCTCCATTAGCCAGATTGTAGCCTAATTGCCAATCATAATATGAAGCAGTAGATTCTTGGTGATGAATCGCTACCAGTTGGGTGCAATGTAGTCGAAAAAACGCATAGTCAGCTCGTAACCAAGGAAACAGGCCTGAAAACAACCACACAAACAAGCTGTCAATAATGTGATGACATTGACATAATTCTCATTGTTTTTTTTTATCCTTTCAAGAATTACGGTAAGTTACTGAAGAGTAGACCCATTTAGACTGCGAACAGTCTTTAGTTCGTCTTTTTTCAGCCTCTTTGTTGCCCCATTTCAGGTCATTTGACTTACAAAAGAAATGAATGTTTATTGAGTGGTTTGAAATCTGATATAGATACGGTCTCATTTACATAAACTTTTGCTTCGGTTTTATCGGCCGAAATAGGTGGTATCGCCAAAATATCTGAATAACATGATTTATACTTCTCAAATCATGAATAATTCATGAGCTTTTTAGTCAATCAGAGGACTGCATTTGGTCAGGTGGATGAGTTTGGATACCCAATGAAACACTAGATGAACATCACTAGTGATTTGGATATCCAAATCAGTAGTGATGTTCATCTGTGCTCTCATTGGGTATCAAGATTTGATGGACCTAATTAAGCTACAAGGATTACAGCATAAGTATGACTTATGGAAATAAAAATTGGTGTCCAGTGTGACTCGAACCATCATCCTCATGGCTGCTCTTCACTACTAATCCGCTATCTTGCCCACTACGCTATCAGGCCGTTTGCTGAAATGACCATGACAATATGACAATCACAACCCTGGTAGTCTATAATTGCATGCAATAAAATTCCAGGCAAACAATACTTTCTAATGATTTATGAATGCAGGTATTGTTTTCGCTTGAGAAGTCATATAAAAAACTCGCGCTTCGTGTTTCACCAGGGAATCCAAACACCTCGAAATAATATTTGGATACCCTGGTAAAACACTAGCTCTCGTTTTTAATATATTACATCAACCTTTTTGAAGCCGTTCAATAAACTCGCAGCAGTGTTTTATCATGTCTAAAAACAATCTGGCTGTGCCCTCGTGTTTGTAAATCTGATAAAACACTGCTGCTCGTTTATTAAACAGTACTTAAAAACTTGAGTAAAGTTTTCTTATTTTTCTGTGGTGTAACTGTGGTTGACGGACGCCATTTTCTGAGCTCCGAGTTTCTTCAAATTCTTTGGTAAATTCCGACTTCCAGTTACTATTTACCCTCTAGATGATGACTAATTTGACTTTGCACACATTTCTAGAAATCGAAACAAAGCATTGAATTTTCTGGAGAGCTGTCACATGATCTGAAATGGGGCAACAAATGTACAAGCTGAAAGGGTCTATTACAGTATCGAGGGTATTCACTCAAGCCCCAGAGATTCAAATGACAAAGGGCATGGCGGCCATGTTGGTGTACCTAACAAAAGAAGCTAACGAAGAATCTATCGTTGAAGGTACACCAACATGGCCGCCGTGACGTCATGTGCAACCCATCTATAGCTGGAACTTTGCTGTAATAGGCCTTTTGCAGGAAACGGTCACGTTCAGATATAATACTTCGTTAAAGAATGAATTGAGCTTGTGATCCCCATGGGAAAGGCAGTGCCATGGATGCTGAATGGCAAGCTATCTTTAAAGTGCAGTTATGGCCAGTTATGCTTTTTTTTTACAGCTTAGACCTTAAAAGGTAGGGGGAAAAATTCCGAAATTTTTAAATAGAAATGTTTTCATAATTTTTTTAGCGACTCAACTTCCAAATGTAGAATAATTTCCGCGCATGTTCGTGACTGGGACGAGAATAAAACGTGACGTCATCAACAGAACTCGTCTCTCGCGGGTATAAAGCGTTGGCTTATTTACAAAATAATTGAATAGATAACCGAGAAAGATGATAATATCGCGCTAAACGTTTCGGAGAACTTTATTCGGCAAGCCTTTAATGCAATGGCGCATCGAGCGTGTTCTGTTGATGACGTCAAAACTAGACCCAGTGCCAATTTTGTAAAGCGCTCTCGTGCGCTTGATTTTCGTCCACAGGCAACCCAAGACACATTTTTGGGCAACTTTGAACGGTGAATACACCATAACAAATCAATCAAATCAACTTTTTATTCCGGAATCCTTTGTCTATGGCCTCTAATCTCTTCGTAAGAAATATAATTAGCCAGGGCTTATACGCACTTTAAAAACGCAGTTTTAGAAAGATCAACAATCGATTGGAGGTGGGAAATAGCATTTACAAACAGGTTTTGCTAATAACACTACCGATATCGTACAAGTATGTACAGTGTATGAATTAAGTTTTTTGCAGGAGCCCATTACCAGGAGCGTCCATCTCCCATACTAGGTCTGTGAGTCAGCGTATGACCGAACTGATCTATATTTAGAACAGATCTCACGGGAGTTCACGTGTCCACACTTTGGGAATCCAATCAAACCATATTCAGGAGAATGCAGTGTTAGTAAAATCACCTCAAAGAACAATAGATCATTCTTAATCTCTATAATTACGGCAAGCATATGCACGATCGCAGCAGAGTCAGAAGGCAGTTACCCGGGAAACATGTTCAAAAAATACATGTAGCTCAAACCGGTCATACGCTGACTCACGGGTATAGTATATATGGACGCTCCTGGTAATGGCTTCTGGTTTTTTGTCACACAGTACAATCACGTGATTGTATTCCTGCAAAAGGCCCATTCTTTCCCACTCATATAAAAACTAAGGTGCATGTATCATATTTCTATGGAGGGAAAACATTTAAATATCTTGTGCACACATAGTTCTAAAAAAAATTATCCAGTTACTATGCGACTACTGTAACGGTGCCACTTAGATAACAAGAACCAGTCACATTCCAGAACAAAATCAAAGCATTCCAACTTCAAGCAATTTGAAATGATTTGTATTGTACTCGACACTGATTGGCTCCAATAACCTAAGTTGGAATGCTTTGTTTATGTTTTGCAATGTGATTGGTTCTCGTTGTCTAACTGGCCCCGGATATTCGGCGCATGAAAACTAAGTTCGCCATCTGAAACGGGCCTAAGTTGAGATACGTACCGCATTAGCTGGGAAGGCACGAAGCATGACAGGTGTAAAGCCACGGAACAATGCTCTAGGACCTTCTTCTCTCATCTAGAACAACATCAAAAACACAAAAGGGATAGATTAGAGAGACTGTAACGTAAAAGAGTGAAATATGAATTACAAAACAATCAGTCCCTAAGTTGGAAAAAGTATGGTAACCACAAGTTGATGAAGCTTGCAACTTACAAATTTAGTATACAAGATGTTTCAACTTACTTGTGACTCTTACTCTTACTACTGCAGACTGCTCTTACTCTCGCGACTGCTCTTACTCTCACGACTGCTCTTACTCTCACGACTGCTCTTACTCTCACGACTGCTCTTACTCTCACGACTGCTCTTACTCTCACGACTGCTCTTACTCTCACGACTGCTCTTAGTACGACTGCTCTTAGTACGACTCTTAAGACTACTACTGCTTTTACTACTGCTACTACTGTTACTATAATTGTTCTATTATTATTGATCTTAAGTGCATTATACAATGTCTTAATGCTCTTACAAGACGAAATGAACTAATAAATAACATGCACACTGGAAAAGTCTGAAATGCATTATGACTTGTGTGTTTTTAATAGTCAAGTCCATGGGTGTATTCTCATCTAATGTTGTCACGCTGAACAGTAATCAAGTGTAAGCAATTAAGTAATGCTCCAGCTAAGAATGATAGCACTGAACGGCAAGGAATGTACATGTAGAAACGTGTCAATTTTATATTCTTCTTTCTCGTAAGTTCATTGGTTGATACTCATAAATCCAACAGAAAACCATTGAAATAATACATTTTCATTCAATAATTTGAAGTTCAATTTATTTTTTTATCAAACTAACTACATGTACATGTATATATCCATGGCATGGTTTAATTTCGAAGAATATAGTATTTGGGGAAAGTTCTCAAATTTGTGATTGAAAGATCTTTTGTTTTCTCCCTTTCATTGACTGGATGGTGGGTTTGAGTTTTCACAGTAAAACGAGCCAATAGCATAAAAAATACTTCTGGGCATAGTTTGGACTGTAGACATCTCATTCAAAAATCGCAAAATCGTATCTGGGAATATGACCATTGCCACAGACTATTGTCTTTTGCTCCGGTTTTTAGCTGGATCATTATGCAATGAACATGCATATAACAATATTGGTATTTATCATTTCGCTCATTCCCATCCTGAATTCTGATTGGTTGTTTCACCTGCAAATAAGTGACTGTAAATAACTTTGCTGTAAGTAATTTTCTGAGCATGCACACTACTGACCGACCCGTTTTGTAAACACAGCAGCTCAAATTTCTAGTTTCGAAACTCTGGAAGTAAAGTTATATTTTGTTGAATGATAAAACAATTATTTAACTTGGCTATCGCAAAATAACTGAGAGCTCACCACAAATAAATTATGCTAATACATGTAGTTTGCACCAGCTAAAGTTTTATCCTGAAGGATTTAGCACAAATTGGACTTATTTTCATATGGCCCAGTTTTCTATTGTTCTTTCAGGGGAATATATCACATAACCCCTAACTAATTAAATATGCTAATTAAATTAAATATGCTAATTAAATTACTGCTCTTGGGGTTAATGCCTGAGTCTATATATATGTTTAAATTAAAAAAATAAAAAAATAAATATACTGGGGAAATATATATTTTCAATATATCCCCCTGCATATTTAATTAGCTACACATGGGGTTATATGGAATTGGGTCAGAACAAATACTGAGTGGTATTTTCTGGACTAACCCTGCCCCCTGCATTGAAACCATGAATTACCATTTTACTTACACGAGGTATCCGCAGGGACTATATCACATATCCCCTCATTTCAGGCCAATAACTCTTACTTACCATTTGTCTAAATACATCTCTTACTCCATTAGGGTATGTACCCTCAGGTGCTGCAGTAAAAACAAACACAGACAAAGAGGGTTAGACAAGACTAAATGCAATTTAGACATGGTTAAATACACCAACACATTATTGGTCTTCCTGTGGCACAGCTCACGGGGCCTGGGTCGGCGTATTATATAGGTCTCGCAGTTGCCCATTGTTCACTTGCAAGTGCTGTGTCTTTGGATTGCGTTAGCATTCTATGCATGTAGATTGTGTTTTCCCTCCCCCCCCCCCCCCCCCATTTTTTTCCTTTCCTTTTTATCCACTCCTACCACAGTTGCCTGGCAACCAAGCTCTCAAGCACAAACTGAACTTATCTGCCATCCCTTAACTGGATGAAATTATTATATAAATATTGATAGGGTTTGTATCTTATTATTATGTGATAGCTGGTTAAAAGAATACAATACAGAGTACTGTTTAAATAACCTCAGGGATTCTGTTGGAATTTTATCCTATCTGTCAACTGTCCTAGCTAGGGTTAGATCAATAGGACAATAATTTAGTAGGCCAGTAAGGGTAGTAATTCATCACTTTTCCCAAAAACCTCAAATGGAAGTAAACAGCCAGCAATCGGACTATAGCATCCTGCCATATTTAAGATCTATGAACATTTTTGCGACATGAATAGTCATACATTAATTTGTAGTACATGTGTACACTGTCGGACAACAATCTGAGTCCCAGAAACTGTTTACCTGTTTGTAACCTGGATTTCAAAACATCTTGAGCAATTGCCACTGCCCAATTTGCCATTCCAGCAGTTCCTGAAGACAAAAATAATGCCATTAATAAACAACAGTGTATAGTTAATGTATTTATTAGTGCAGGAAGGTGAAAAACTCACATAACCAACAATTACTCTGAATTTCTAACGAGACCTGAAACAACCATGGGGGCTGATCAAAGTCAGGGCCTGGCAAAACCACAGATCAAATTGGATTTAGCATGTTGGTTTTTGCAGAAGGAGGAAAACCAGAGAACCCAGAGAAAAACCCTCGGAGCAACAGCAAGATACCAACAAACTCAACTCACATATGGCACAGCATCCAGAAATCGAACCTGGGTCACAGAGGTGAGAGGTGAAGCATTTTTAAAACCAGTCTGTACCACCCTGACTACCCAAATAAGTTTGCATGGCCAGGCAGAATTATTATTATTATTTTTAATTTGGTAAACAGTATTTTCCCTTTACACTCACCTGAAGAGAGAGTACATGTAGCTCATCTAGGGGCTTACATGTATGTAAAATAACTGATTATATAAACAAGTTTAATACTATTTAATAGGTCTGTAAAAAGGGGAAAAAGAAAACTATATACATGTATGTCTTTCTTAGTGTTACAGACAATAGAAATTAGAACAAGTAAGGCCACACAAAATAAAATTAAAAAACATGCAGTGTGATTAGTTAAAGCGGTCAGACCGGAAAATGAATAATCGATTGCACTGCTTGAAAAATGGCCCCTCATTAGCAGAAAATTTCAAACAAGGAATTCTATTTAAGAGATAGCCAGCCTTTTTCCTAATACTCAAAACATTCCCAGTCTGAACCAACAATTTGCACAACAGAGGTACATGTACATGTACATGTACATGTATATACATGTGATATACAGTGTATATCAAAATCGGGGGCAAAACAATAGATGGTGCAAAATTGTTTCTTTAGGTGTGCCACAAAGACAGGCCAGCGAAGAAACACATTTATGAAAAGATTATCATTTAAAGCACAATTCCCTAATCTCAATCTTGTATGGCTATGCAAAATACCTGGGTAATGATCACCAGTGTAATGTAAATATTAATTAATACTTAATAGAAGGTACATTTATAAACTGACAAATTAATCCTCTCCTAAAAGATGCTACCATAGGACAATATCACGAATAAGGGGAGATTATTCCACAGATTAATAACCAAGTATAAAAAGGTTATTATAGAGCTAGGGGCAACCACAGAATTATAGACCACGGTCCACAATGTTTATCTTCAGTAATATTTACTGCTTATCCATACCTATCCAAAGTTCAAAACACCACTGGGGAAATAGTGCATTGCTCATGATCAACAAGTATGGTATTGGAAATAGCGCTATATAAGTACATAAAATATTATTATTAAATATTATTATGATAACATTAAAGAAGAGCTTTTGAAGGTTGTCTTACTTACCACCTGCAAATAAAATTTTATGAGGTCCTATGTCTTTACGGCTGTTAATAAATAAGAACATTGAAGAATTAAATTTAAACACAATCCATAATTAATTATTATTGTTACATAGCCATAAGTTTTCCAGCCACAACTCATGCTCTCATTGGCTGATCCAGGCTCATGTAGCAGTCATCAAAATCCAATGTATCCTGCATGCATCAATTGTTGCCCGCCATGTGACAGAAAATGGTGTGATGTGTCACACACGCCACTGGCTAGCAAAAGGCGGGAAAGTCTAGATCTTCAGCAAAAGCTGACCACTTTCTTTGAAAGAAAGCATTCAAAATGGAACCAGCTCCAAAGAAACAATTTACATCTTTATCAAGCGTGAGAGAGAAATTGGTAGCTAAAAAAGGAATATGCAAGAAAGACACAAAACAATACTAAGAGTAAAAATGCTGTAGTGACGCTGGAAGCATTTTGTGTTGAAAAGCAGCTTCCTGAAGAGAAGACTACAAACCTCGCTCATATCAGGTAGTAAAACTTATGATTGTCTAAACAAATCACTTAATTGCTGTCCCCTTGGGATTCAGTGAGTTTTGTTACCCCTCGATCCTTGATGTTCCCCTCTGCTCCATCTTGGGGAACATCGAGGATCTTGGGGAAACAAAACTCACTCTTTCCCTCGGGCCAGTCATTAAGTGTTTAATAATAACCTATAAACAAGTGTCATGGATGACCCATATATAGGTTTTAGGGACTGTTTGTTAGTTTGAAATGGGTCAGGCCCGAGTAATGTTTTTGATACACCTAGATGATCAAATGGAGATGAAGTGAAGTGGACATTATCGAGGCGGGTAAGTTTTTGATTCAAGTTCGGGAAGAGGTACATTTCTATATAAATTATGTGCTTGGGTTGATAATTAAAAATAATAATCGCCAGTAACCCCTTACATACAACTGTATCAATAACAAACAGTCCCAAATAAGGCATTAATGTTGTTACTATTACGTATTATCAGCTGTAGACATCAATTTACCTGCCACCCTCGGGCGTAAAGAATGCCATCAGATACTCATATGACAAAAAGTACATTGCTGTACCAGGAACATCTAATGACGAAGAACAAATATCACAATCATTGATAAATCAACTCTTCATATGGGATTGAACCAAAATGAAAATTACATTATCTACACATGTAACATCAGTGATACAGTGTATTTTCATTTATAATAATAAATATTATTGTGCTGAAATGATGTGCCACAAGCAGGATATACATGTAGTGCTCACCTTTCCCCTCAGGTTGGTACAAGGTTCCCAGGGAATAGAGTCTAGCATATAATGTAAGACTGGATTTTCGAATAGCGCTCCTCGTTACAGTGTATTGCCATACCAGAGAGTTTACAGACCATTAGGTTTCTTACCCCTCCCACCTCCCCTCAGCAATGACAGTTCTCGTATTTCTGCACCTTTATGCCCTACACAGAAGTATATTTTCCAATATCTCATCTCCCACTGTGCATGCCATAGAGGCACACATTATCAGTTAAACTCATTTACTGTCTACTAGTAGCTGGCAAAAAATACCCATTCATAATCTTAAATAAGGCCCCGCACTATAAAAGAGCCTCAACCAGGTTCTTCAGTTGTCCTTCACTTGTCAATAAGCTTTTGTCAAGTAAAAATCTCTGTTCAAAGCTCTGCAACATGTGATGCCCTGCTTGAGTGATCTCTGTCATTTTGGTATCACGCAAAATTCAAATTGAAAACTTGAATGTCTAAAAATACGCTAAAGAGTTTGTAAACAGTTCTTAAAAAATATTAACAGGCATAACTGAGCAACTAGCTTCCTGCTGTTTACATTTTCTTGGCTTATTTTAATTTTGGCTTCAGCAATTTAGTGTTCTAACAGGAGAAGACTGATTACTTGCTCACTTGTTTAACTGTTCTGAATTTGATATTAGGGGTGAGAAGAGGGAGGGTTTAAGTTCCCTTTTAACGTGCAGGTCCTTGTTTATGATCAACACACAAGCACATAAAATTATGCGGTGTAATGGTTCTAATCAGCTTGCCCAGTCTACTTTATTTACTTTATATCCAGCTTCCCTAAAATTAGGCATTATTTTGAGTGAGACCATGATAACTGAATAATCCCAACAGTCTCCCTGGCTTATAAACAAGATGTTCATTACATATTCAACTAATCTAATGAGATCCGATTGGCTGGCACTTGACAGAACAAACAATAGACAGTGTTTCCTATTCATTAAGAACTACAATCATGTACATTCTGTATGTACGTGTAATTTCTCTTTTCCTTCGTGAACTTCGCTATGCTTGTTTACTCATCCACAGAGAAATGACATTAAGCCGGCTACGTTCATCTGCCTCTACTGTATAAAGGTATATTTAGGCAAAATCAGAAATGGGGAAAAATGGGGGTAAGGTCAGGCAAAGCCAGAAAATAAATGGGAAAAATGTTTGAGGCTCCGAGGGTGAGAGCATTACCGTATATCGTAACCCAGTGAGTGACATACCGTGGCTAAAAGGGGGTCATTGCCTCCCCTTGCCCCCCCTCTGCATCCCCTATTTGATCCTCCGTTGACAACCATGCTACTTTTCATTCACAGCTGCTTACTCCAACATTAATTTATTGAAAGCCCTGTAATAATATGGATGTGCTGCATACAAACTCTACAAACCTCTAAGAAGTGTAGCACATACTCCTTTATACACCCCCCTGATACCAGCTTCTTTGTAGATCTGCTTTACACAGTCAATGGGGCCTTTGTATTTCTTCTCTGCACCTGAAGCCTGCTGGATCTGAAATTTAAAAAGACCAAAATAATTATGTTTTCACTGAAATAATTTATGTTTACTGTGTATATTTATAATAGCTACTCTTGGCTACTCACTCCAGTATCACATCAACTCTGCTTTACCGTTAATAGGGATCAGAGACCATCACCTACATTGTACATGTACACTGTAAGAGAACTGATCTCTTACCCAATCATAGTCTGTACTGGTCAACCTATTTTTGGTTCTGTGGGTGTGACACATAACAATGCTATTTTCAGATTCCACAGCAAAATGTTGTCAAACATCTCTCAAACTGGATGTGAATGAATAAATTCAATATCATTTGACAAAATTCTGCAGCCTGTGGAATGTGACATGTGCAGAGGATTGAAGCACAATGTGTTTGGCATTGGTTGTAGCTCATAGAGCGGTTTTCAGTTGAGTGTAGTGAAACCAAATGCAAATTACCCACAGCCAGCCAATCATACATGTAGGAGCGAGTAATCAGAAGTAACTCATAAATGGCTTCCCTGTGAGCCAATGACAAACCAAAGCAAAACCAGAACCAATTTGCATTTGGTTAGACTTTGGATTCTGATTGGTTGGTTTACTTTCTCAGCCAATAGGAGAGCTTAGTAAACGCAAAACCAAAACACTTCCGACAGTCAATTGAAATCCGCTCTAATCACCTGTAGTAGACACTTGATCCTTTCTCCAGGTGCCATTATCGCTGTCGTGCAAACACCAGCAAACATACCAGCATTGATTATCTGTAGGTATCTATTAAACAAAAAAAGGTATTAACAGCTTCCTTCTGGTGTACAGCATGTATTAATATAAACCAACTAGTGGACTATTACAAATCCTGCATTCTGATTGGCTACCTTACTATAGTTCTATTTGTGATAGCCCATGGTAGAGAAAAACCACATGCATTTTCACAAAATAATAACATATTTCAACTTCAATTTGTTTCTTTCTATTATTTTCTACTGTCCGTCTAGTCAGTTTATACTAAAACAATTAGACCTCTCACCTCATTGGCTACGAGTTAAATAGCCCATTGGGCTGTGCCTCATGGGCTATTGACTCATAGCCCATTCGGGCTATGAGTCTAATTGCTAAGTAGACCACAGTTTAAATATTGAAGAAAAATACTGTATACTGCAGCAAGCTTACGTTGGATCTGCATGTGGATCTTTCATTTGGAGTTTCTTCCCCATGTTGAATCCCCAAAAACAAATGGCAAAAATGGGAGTAACACCAGTGATTGGGGCTGCCATGCCCTTGTAGAGTCCAAAGAAACCCTAAAAAGACAAGACTGTAAGTGATAAAGTGTACAGGAAAATGTACATCATTGAAGTCTTGTACAATGTTTCACTAGAAGCCATGTACTTTCATAAAGTTTAAAGTGCTTATTAAATTTAGTCATTTTGTGCAATTAAAAATAAATTTGGAGTGCAAACATTTTTTTCGTGTTGAAGTCAGGCATAATCATCAAAATTGTGTGACAAATTTTATGTCGTTAAAGACACGCTAATTACACGCTTATTACATGCATGACATCAAGTGGCTTGCACATCTACATGTATATTTGTCTTCGTGAATAATATGTACAAAACACACTGGTTTTTTTACAGTCTAATACTCATTCTAAATATGTACCACTTGAGGAGCCTTGCCATCTCAATTTTTTCTTGAAGAAGCCTTGCCGTTGGCCATATTTTTACTTTTGTGAATATAAATGTGCAAACCACTTGACATCATGCATGTGATTAACTATCTTTAATGGCATAAAAAACTGTCACATGATTTTGACAATTATGTCGAGCACTTCAACATGAAAAAATAATGTTTGTGCTCTCTCAAATTTATTTTTAATTGCATAAAATGACTACGAGAAGACTAAAATAAAACAAAAAAACAAGTCAATTTTTTTCACTTCATAGGCACTTTAACCCCTTTTAATTAACTGAGTGCTCAGTGTAGCATGTAGTTCCTGATAAAGCACGGTCATTAGCCAATCACCTGCCTCAATTGTGTTATGTGCACAAATTAATCAAAGCTGGAATATTAATGTCTTTAATATACTGTATTTATCTAGAATATACAAAACCATCTTTTATTTGTTAAATATATTGTACAGAAAAAAAACATTGTACATTAAAAACAATATAAATGCAAAACAATGCAAAACAAAATTTTATCACCTCATTCCTTATGGTCTTCATAGCACAGTCAAAAGTACCAGAAAACATTGGCTTCACTCCAGGCATTGGCTTTGGCATAGTTTGAAGCCGTACCTACATGAAAACAATGTTAGTTTCAAAAATTAAACATTACAGCTATTAATAAAACTTAAAGAGCAATGATTGTTGAGCAGCATATCTAGGACAGTGCAGAAAAAAATGCTCAACTGTTTCAGAGCTTATACATGTACTGTACCACAATCGCAGATAGGAGACTCTTTGCAATTAATTGCATGTAAATAGCTATTAAGGGTGTTAGCACCTACATGTAATCATAGCCTAGTATGAAGAATAGAAGCATATCTTGAGTATGATACATGCTGTATTTGTCATTCAAACCCGATGGCACTACTGCACAAAAGGAGGCTTTGTCTGCTATGGAGAACTGCATTGGTGATCTCAGGAGGTGGATGTTCCAGGATAAACTTAAAATCAATGATGATAAGACTGAATGTTTAATAATAGGTTCGAAAAATATCCTCACTAAACTCAATGATGGTTGTCATATACGGTTGGCAGTACTGATGACTTCCCTTAGCCTGTTAATTGTCAGAAACCTAGGGTCGTGGTTCGATTCGCATTTAACAATGTCCACCCAAATCACTAAGTCTTGTAGTGCCTCATTCTTTTACCTTCATAATATTAGACGTATTAGCAAGTACATTGTACATGTACCTCAGTCAGGATAGTCTTACTACATTAGTTAATGCTTTTATTACCAGTAGGCTGGACTATTGTAATAGTTTACTATATGGTTTACCAAACACTGAACTGTCCAAACTACAAAGGGTACAGAATGCTGCTGCCAGGCTTATCACTTCTACTTCTCGATATGATCATATTACACCTGTTCTCTATGAACTTCACTGGTTACCCATTAGATTCCGTATACAGTTTAAGATTATTTTAATTACTTTTAAAGCATTAGTTGGCCAATCTCCACAGTACATTAGAGACCTTATTACGATTAAGAAACAGCTGTGCTATCAACTATGCTCAAATAATGGTGTTCTGCTGAATATCCCTTTTGCGTTCATTCGGTGATAGATCTTTTAGTGTGGCGGCTCCGACTCTATGGAACGCTCTACCACAATATCCTTTTAAATCTTCACTTAAAACGTATCTTTTTAAATTAGCTTTTAATTTATAGTCTTTTTATAATAATTATTATTGAGATATTTTAATGTATTTAATTAACTTGTTGTAATTTAATTATTATTTTTGATTTTTTTATTATTATTATTATTTAATTTTTTTATTTCTTAATTTTTATTATTCCTTTTGTAGTAATTGTAATGTAATGCACTTTCAATAATTATGTGAAAGGGCGCAATAGAAATAATAATAATAAATATTTATAATAATAATAATAACCTTCAATAAAATTATGTTTCATTTTATCTTTAAATGATGAAATTGAGGAAAGTTTTATATTTTCATCAATGGAATTCCATACTGTAGGACCTTGAAATCTGATATTAAAAATTCCATAGTTTGTTCTTGCTTTTGGAAGATAATAAGACTGTTTTGTGGCAAGCCTTGTATTGTAGTTATGAATTTTATTAACCTTAATAAAGAAAGAATGAAAAACAGAAGGTAAGAGATGATTGTGAAATTTGTACATAAATACTGAAATGTGGAGGGTGACAAGATCAAAAAGTTTTATAATTTTTAGAGACTTAAACAATGGGCTTGAATGCTCATCAAATCTAGAAAAAGTAATGATACGCATTGCCTTTTTTGTCAAATAAAGAGTGGTTGAAGGGTAGTTTCATATGTATTCCCCCAAGTAATTATCCCAAAGATCAAAAATGGATATATCAAAGCATAGTAAAGATTTGGACCATTAGATAACTGGGGGGGGGTTGGTGGCAATTATTATGAGCAATAATTTTTTTTTCGTCCTGGGATGTGTGTAGGAATTTGTTTTTTTTAGCTCCTCAAGCTCTGCATGTTTTATTTAAAGGTTTTCACAATGATAGTAATTGGAATTCCACTTCATAATTGGGGAAACAGACTGTAAATACTTAGCCGCCGACTATCGCTATCTTTGCAGGATTTTTTTTTGGGGGGTATTGACTCTTGCACAAAATAATGTTTTTTGTAACATTTTGTCTTGCTCATTTTTTTATTGCCATTTGCCACCCCCTCCCCAGATATCTAATGGTCCACCCCTAACTAGATACAATAGACCCTTTCAGCTTGCCTGTTTGTTGTCCCATTTCAGACCATGTGACTATTCCCTTGAGTAATGCTTTTTTGTTTTTCTGTATCCCAAGAGGAAATGTACCAATTGCTATAATTGGAAAACAAAGCACTGAATCCTCTGGAGGACTATCACGTGGGTCTGAAATGGGGCAACAAACAGGCCAGGCAAGCTGTAAGGGTCCATTGTCTCAACTCCAGCCTTGATGTCACTTACATGTAGTTACATGTACCTTTCAAAATGGCAGTAGTTTTCGAAATTATGTACCGTATATAACTTGCATATGCACATGTAACCTTACTATCTCATTTTACTAGCAAAGCAATCGTTATGCTTCTTTATGAACTCCAGTCAAGAACATAAGAGGGCAAATTTAAGCACAGGCGGCCCATTTTTAGCTCTGTATTTGCACTGTGTGACTATTATTTCACAAAATTCTCAGATAAAGAAAATAAACTTACATGTACCTTAAGAGTTTGTTGTTGTCCTGTTGTTTCTCTGGGGTTTAGAAATGGCGGTTATGGGGCATTTCTCTCACTTTGGGGTTTTCTCTCTTCTCTGTCTAAAAGAAAGGAAAGGCTGCACACTCAAATTCAAACCACGAGTCACTTGAGGACGATTTTTCGCACGAAAACCCGTCCGATAGGTGTAATTTCCTCCGTCAGGTGAAAGGTAGATAGTTTTTCTTACCCCAGAAGTTTTCAGACTTGAGAAATCATTATCCTAACTCTTCCAAATGAATTAATTCATTTCTTTGAAGAAGCCCTCTCATTCTTAGTCAGAAACTACGTGTTTGCATCAATTCGGGCATGATCGTTGCAAACTCGGCTTTGTAGCCTGGTCTGCTGACAAAATTCCTCTTTCCGGCAGAGGGACAGTCAATAAATTGCCAGATATTTTACTCTCCCCCACGGGGTCTAACGTGCCGCCTATTGTACTGAGTAGCCAATCGCATGGCTACAATTTCAAACAAGTTGACAACGGCTAGTTCCCAAAGTTCATGGGCTCAGAACTTACGCATAATTTTTATATATCTACCTTATTTTAAAACTGGCCATGGTCTACAAGTGAATCGGCTCTATGGTAAAGTGGTGTAGAGCGTGCACTTCGAATCCAACGATTTGGAGTTCGATTTAATCTTTTGGCCTCTATTTTAAGCTATTAGAGCCGCCTTCCACACTAAAACTTTGTTTTGCATTGGCTCTCAAGCTCCAACACAGTCATGATTAGAAAGAAATTATATCATCACGAAGAATAAAACCCATGCAACATGCTACAAGTTACTTTTCTGGTTACTTTATTGAATATGTTGATCACAAGAGCGCTAGAAGGAAAGCTTGCTGCGTAGAAAAGGAAAGCTGGTATATCTCGCTGTTTCCTTTTATTGTTTGAGTTTATAATTAAGCAAATTGATGTATCAGATAATTTTCACTGGTTTTGATTGATTCAAATGATCGCATGTAAAGTACGTTAATCTGTAAAACTGTAGTGTTCAATACTTTCACAGGATTTTATGTAATTACGAGGTTAACGATATTGTTTCTCATCATTGCACTATAATAATAAAAATAAATATAGAGGTCATGACCGTGTTGGAGCTTGAGAACCAATGCAAAACAAAGTTTTAGTGTGGAAGGCGGCTCTAATAGCTTAAAATAGAGGCCAAAAGATTAAATAAAACTGAGAAAGGAGAAAAAGAATTTTAAAAAATTATTACAGGCTGGTGTGGGAATCGAACCCCAAATCGTTGGATTCGAAGCGCACGCTCTACACCACTTTACCATAGAGCCAATTCACTTGTAGACCAGTTTCAAAATAAGGTATATATGCATAAGTTCTGAGCCCGTGAACTTTGAGAACTAGCCGTCGTCAAGCGTTGTCAACTTGTTCGAAATTGTAGCCACACGATTGGCTACTCAGTACAATAGGTGGGATATTAGACCCCGTGGGGAGAGAGTAAAGTATCTGGCAATTTATTGACTGTCCCTCTGCCGGAAAGAGGAATTTTGTCAGCAGACCAGGCTACAAAGCCGAGTTTGCAACGATCATGACCGAATTGATGCAAACACGTAGTTTCTGACGAAGAATGAGAGGGCTTTTTCAAAGAAATGAATTCATTGGGAAGAGTTAGGATAATGATTTCTCAGCTTAGTTGCAGAATACCCCCTCCACTCAAAAGATTGCTTGAAAACTGCGCTAAATTCTCCACTTTAGTTCAGGTGTATTTAGACTTGTTCTATGAATGATTTTGGGTCGAAATGGTTAGGTTTTTTTATTATTTCAGGGTTAGGTTTTTAGAAGGTTTGTATGAAAAAGTTGAGAAATGAATTATTAATGAACCAAAGGAGGGGGTGTTCTGCAATTACTCTGATTTCTCAAGTCTGAAAACTTTTGGATTAAGAAAAACTATCTACCTTTCACCTGACGGAGGAAGTTACGCCTATCGGATGGGTTTTCGTGCAAAAAATCGTCCTCAAGTGACTCGTGGTTTGAATTTGAGTGTGCAGCCTTTCCTTTCTTTTAGACTGTCAGAGAAGAGAGAAAAACCCAAAGTGAGAGAAATGCCCCATAACTGCCATTTCTAAACCCCAGAGAAACAACAGGACAACAACAAAATCTTAATGTAAGGGGCCGACCATTTAACTTTTGAGGGAGGGGGGTGGGTGTTTTTGAAAAAAAATATCCTCCAAACCAACGGTGTTGAAAAAAAATATCCTACAAGCGGAAAAGCTTTGTTCTGGCTCCGCTTTTTTCGCAAAAAAAAAATTGTGCAACAACACTGCTAAAGAAAAAAAATTCGAGCACAGACAAGAACACCCATCCCCCCATCCCCCCCCCCCCCCCCCCCCCTCAAAAGTCAAATGGTCGGCCCCTAAGTTTATTTTCTTTATCTGAGAATTTTGTGAAATAATAGTCACACAGTGCAAATACAGAGCTTGGGCTGCCTTACCCTGGGTTCCAGAGGTTCTACCTCTCTCGCCGAATTTATTAAGGCGCGAAATTCGGCGAGAGAGGTAGAACCTCTGGAACCCAGGGTAGGGCTGCCTAGGATTTAGACGCTTTAAAACAATTCAATGACAATGGACTTTGACCTTCTGTCGAGCCGGCCACGCTTTTGTAATTGTGCTGCAGCAAAGAGTTCGGGAATCGGAATTGTATACCAAATAAATTATACTTTTTATCAAGAATGTATTAAGTCACTTACCTATGTTGTAACAAAGCAACAGATTAAGCTTAACTCTATCTCACTGACTATTAATAGAATATTTAAACGGGCCGGGTTAAACGCCACGTACGAAATTGCATTTCAGTAACCAATAAGCCATACCTTGATGGTATCGAGGGGATGTCCCGTAGCTACACAACATACTCCACCTACTCCTCCAGCAAAGAAGTTCTTTAAACCAGAAGAACTGGAACTTTTCTTTCTTTCTACCTCTACCTTCATTAACCCCACTTCGTCCGCCATTTTGAATGCACTACAACTGAGCCCGCAATCACACCTTTGTTGCGCTCACTCAGCAGTCTCGACTTGGTGTAACATGGGGAGATATTGGCCAAGTTAATTTGTTTGCGTGTTTACGGGCCGAGACGAAGTCGAGCTCCATAAACACGGGAAAAAAGAAACGAGGCCAATATCCCCTTCTTGACCGAACAAGCTTGGTCAATAACGTTTTTATTATATGGCGAAAATAAATAAAAACCCACTGTACTTTTGACGCACGCCCAGTGAAGAGCGAATAGCCAATGAAGCTCAAATTAGACTGAGGCTTTAACTAATCTGGGTAGTTCATGAGGCCGCGCCCTAAAAACCAAAATTAGTGACTAGAAAATTGAAACGTTGCTGAGGTATACGAAAACAACGAGATGCTACTATGTGCCCTGGCTGCCTACAACGGAAGCAAATGACATCTTGCCTCTAAGGAATCCGAGGAGGGGTGCTTGGGGAGCGCATCTTACGCTCAGCAGATTGGAAGGTCTTATCAACCTTAGCCACCGCGTCCAGAATGCGGGCGTATTCCTTATCCACTAAAAAGGCTGTAAAATAGGGCCATCCTGTGACCGCTCGAAACGAGCCACAGCATTGGCTTACCCGAACAATACAAAACACCCTAACCTTTAGAACGTGCAGTACGGAAACAATAGAGCTACAGTATAATGTCCAATCAGAATACAGGTCTCGAGCGGTACAGGATTACTGGTAAAATAGGCCTTAAACTGCCGTGCGTGGGAGGGTAGTTTTTCCCGTAGAGTCGTCCCAATGGTGTCATAAGCAGAGGCCTGAGGGTCCCCAGCAGCGCTGGCAGCCACCACCACTTGCTCAACTAGCCTCAACGCATCACATTTATCGAAGTCTTCGATCCTGCGGAATCGTACTGCGTCATGTGTTTTAGGAGGGAAGGTAGGCCCAGCTTAGATTGTGCATAACAATAACAACAATAAAAAATGTTCACTCTTAAAGTTACAAGTAGTTTGTAATAAACAAATAAAAGTCTGAGTAGGAGGACCCGAAAAAAACCCACGAAAGCTATCTAGCCGGGACCCCCTTTACACACCACAAAAGACAAAGAGACGAATTTGCAATTTGCAAAGAGTTGAAAAAGGGAGAGAGGGGAATTTTATAAATTATTTTGCTTGGGTAAGTCTGTATATTATATCTAATAGATTAATTAACTAATCATGGCCCAGCATACTGATTTATTAAGTATGATGTGTAATTTTTGGATCATCCAAAGACTTAATTCGGTTGGAAAGTGCCTGGATCAGGGTTGCCTAAGAGGTCAGACATGAAATAGAAATAAGACGCAGGTCCGGTATACTGAATTGACTCAATAAATGAACACACCGTGACAGTGCAGTCACCTAAACACGGATAAATCACGAAAGCCAAGAGAACAGGCAATATGTATGTATTGTGTATGAGAAACTTCCCATCTCAATAAGGTGTTATGATGAGACAACATCATCCCATGAAACCAGACGTTTATTGGAAAACAACATCACCAGCATACCCGATGCCAGCGAGATAACCGCGGCATTCCCTCAAAGCAGATGTTGGGGAACAACATCTCCAGCAGACCCGATGCCCGCGAGACAACGACATCCCATCAAACCCGATGTTTGTGGGGAAACAACATCTTCTGCAGACCCGGCCCGATGCCCGCGAGACAACGACATCCCATCAAACCCGGCCGATGTTTATGGGGAAACACTCTCCAGCAGACCCGATGCCCACGCAACAACATCCCATCATGAAACCGATGTTTGTGTGGAAACAACATCTCCAGCAGACCCGATGTCCGCCAGGTCCAAACGTGTAACCTATCACGCACTCTATTATCCACAAACACCCCTGACATTATTTAACATTCTTTCCTCGTCTAACCGCGGGTGCATAAATGCCGGTTTAAAACTACACTTTTTGTAGCATTCCGTAGCACACCAAAAAAAATATCTTGGTCAGATCCAAACTACGCACGTATATACAAACCTAGAAGGACCCCTAGAGCTCATTTCGTTGTGGCAATAACTGTTTAACCTGTAAATTTATTAATCATGATCAAACTAATTACACTTTTCACTCCACTGGCGAGACCAGATCCATCAAACATCATATTAATTGTTATTCTAAATATCTTATTTATATAGTTCAATGCATGCAAACGCTGTAACGAACAATTTATAGGAGAAACTAATTATGAAGCGTCGCCTTAAAGATCGCTTTAATGAACACCACCGCCCTGTTAATAAGTCTACTAATAAGTCTAAACCTACTGCCGTCTCGGATCACTTTCTCACTAACATCCACTCTCCCGATGACATGTAATTAAGTTCCTTTAGAGCTCATTCATACTAATCGAGATGCATGGCGCTATACGCAAAGCTCGCGAAGCATACCTTATCGATAGAGGACAAACACTAGAACACAAGGGTATAAACAGAAAAGAAGAACTGTAACGTATTACTTTTTAAACCGTCCGTCATATTTTTCATTTGTACGGTGTATCAGATATCCGCAGGTGCCCCACCGTGGCCGGGGCTTTGGATTTAGTGCTCGAGTCTCATAAACATTGATATAAAATTCGTAGTCTTTGACTCTTTTTGACAAATTCTCCAATCTCCAGCTGATTCTCTGCTGACAAATGCCCCACCACTGGGATAGACTGAGTTGTCAAATACCCCACGAATGCCCGGGGTGGGGATGGACAGGATTGGAATTGACACAAATATTGCAGTATTGATTTTTTTTGGGCAGCTGTTGCACAAAAACCAGGGTGCATGGTATACTCTAATGCACCTCTGTGATATATCACATCTATTTGCGGAATTCGGTAATTAGTATGTTGAGGAATTTCGAATTATTTACCAAAACCACTTCAGGCTAAGGAATTTTATTTCTAAAAGCTGGTTGTTATTAATACAACAAATCATTTAATGACTGGCTCCTCTGGGTGTCCCCACGATCCTCGAGGTTCCCCTCGATTGAGTCATTAAGTGTTTATTTTATATTATCCTATAAATATCATTTTTCAGCCAATCAGAGTTCCGCTTTAATGTGATGTTACATGCACGAAACGAATTTTAACGACGATTTTGGTAGCGCGAAAAGTCAAGTAACATAGTGTAACATGGCGTGCTGGACGATTCTTAACGCAATCTTCGTTGCAGCAACATGTAAGTTTTTGAATTACCTTCAAAAACGTGCCACAGCGTCGTTCCAGAAACCTGTTCGCTATGCCCACGGAAACGAGGCTACGGCAACAAACAAAGACGCCACTCGTCCGCCATGTTTTCGGAGTAGGAGCCTAGGTACTAGCTAGCATCGTCCCGTGTAACATGCATTAAAAATCTTCGCGAAATTCTGTGAAATACAGAGCGGTATTTCATGGCTAAATCAGGCCAATGGATATGGAGGAAATTTCGCATCATTTCTTTATCAGCCAATCAGAATTCAAGAAATTTGAATACACAATTAGTCTGCAGACGACACGTCAGCCACGTGCACTCCACAGATTCCAAAGTTTTCCTTTCCCAGATCTAGAAAATTTGCAGGAAGTTTCTTTGCTTTCGTGATAAATCTTCCTGTAAATTTGTTATTTATAGGATAACATGGTTATTTCATGGTTTTCGAATGGAATACAGGCGAAAATTTCACGAGAAATTTATATTTTTTGGTATGCAACTCGCCTAAAGGCTCATTGTATACCAAATAATTCAAATTTTAGGTAGTTTATTACTAGGAGGGGTGGGGTGGGTGGGGTATGAGTTGATTGGTCTGTCAGAGTAAACTACTCAGTCCAAACCCTGGATCCACCCCTGCGTTCTACCCCCATACTGATACAGCTATTTCAAAAGTGGTACATTGGCAAACGAAATTACATTCCCAGTTCGAATGCATAGTGCTATTTTCTACGACTGCATGGGGAACCGTTAGAAATAACAGCGAAAACCGACATATTTCAAACATTTTACGAGGAGGTTGATAATTTGTTCAAGAATCGTGATTGCGACCATAATTCAGTGTTTACATACAGCTATTTCAATTTATGTTGTCTGGGAGATAGGGCATTAGGGAATAAGGCATTTTTTAAATGTCAGACGCCGACTGAACACTAGTCGACTAAATCGTCTATAACTCGTAACCATAAGTCATTTCGGCCTGGGAATACCCTAATGCCCTATTCCCTATCTCCCAGACAACATTCAGTTAAAATAGCTGTATACTGACTTTACATGCGTCGATGACACACCCGTACAAGCCCATGGGATTGCCGATCAGTTCTAAATGGCTGTACTTAAATGTGCAGTATAATGATATAATATGTCTCTTTGACTGAATGATAAATCTAACTACACTCTTACTAGCTTCTGAAATACGTGCCTCAAAACGGCATGTTCGAGTTTTCTTGGCGGGCTTGCTTTACAGCCTGACCACGAAGAACACTTCCTTCCAGCTGTTTTATCGCCTCCCTCTGGTCTTTCTTATCTTTTTCTATCACTTGTGTCATTAACATATCCGCTTGTTCGTGGTAAGTGTGCCTCAAAACGTCTTCATACCGACGTCCTGCATTCGGCGGGAAAATAACCGATGCTGCGTTAGCATTATGAGATCCATGATAGGAGCGAAAATACTCTGCCAGCTCAATCATTGTCTTTTCTGTATGCTTCTCGATAGAGTCCTTTAGAACTCCTAGTTTGGTGAATGACTTCGACTGGATGCTTGGTAAAGAAGGGAGCTCATGTTTTTGATAGGGTACTACCTCGGTGCCGTGACCCTTTCTCTTTGAGTTTTTCTTCCCCCTTTTCTGTCTCCTCTTTCGCTGTTTCCTTCCGTCACTAACTTCACCTGCTCCGAGTGATGTCTTTTGTGCAATTTTTCCTACTCCTTGTATCCCAAGGCTAGGCATTTGTTCTTCATATTTTGTTTGGCATTTTGGTGGTTGCACCAGCTGTGGTAGCCGAGATATGGCCTCTTGTTGATACCTCGGCACTTGCTGGTGTGGTTTTATCGAGCGGGACTCTCGAGGGGCAGTTCCGTGATCGATGTCAGAAAAAGAAAGAGTTAGTTCAGTAACGAGTGACATTTTTTACTTCGTGTAAGTTCCGTCGCTAGCTGTCACTTTCGATCAGTGATTCGGTGAACCAAAAAGCTCTTGCCTTGACACAATATTATGTCTTTACATGACACTCAAAGCTTCTCATATGATACCAACAGATACCTTAAATGAATTCGGACGTAAATCTGGAGATTTAAGACTGATCACGAACAACGTGGAGTTTGTTTGTATTGTTGATTTACAAGACTCAGGACAAAGCACGAGATCCACGTCAAGGAATAGTCCAGTATACCAGCCGCACATTAAACTTCCACTTAAGATCTCTGAATTTCCATTGTTTGATTCCAGTTATATAAAATGCTCTGACTTATCTTGATGTTTTAGTTGTATTGAAGTGAACGAAGGACTTAAGACTTTGTACTTAGTTCTTTCTGTGTAGGTGTATCGTATATCATGTCACAGTTACTATATTAACACCTTCTTAAAACACTTTACCAAGTTATTACAGCTGAGCACTTCGCAACTTTCCTCTTGGCTTTCCTCTTGGCACCAGTATCTCTTGGTGCTTCTTGGCCTGTATATGATCGTCGTATATGATCACTTTACTCCGAGTGGCGTGTGTCGATGATCAATCCGTACTTTTGCGTTGCTTCAAATTCATGAAGATCCTTGTATGTTTACGTACACACTTAGTTTACGTGCCAACCAATAATTAATTGATGTTTACGTATACGATAATATGAATTCCTAAAGAACAAAAGATAGCTTTCAACGTTTTGGACTTGCTACTGGAAATCCGTTTCTTGCTTAACGTCGTTTTGTAATCAGTTGTTTCAGGAATGGCGTGGATAACTCTTAAAGCTTGTTTTGATTTGTGTACACAATCTCTTGAATGAAACCCAAGATCTGTCGCACGTATCAGATCCTGCGTGGGTCAAATCGGACCAATGAGCATCAAACTTTTTGTGGTTAAACCTAAATTAATTTACTTTACATTGCTTTTAACATTCACCGCCGATAGCTGTACTCTCGTATAATAATGAGGGTGATTAAACAACCTAATTAACAGTCCATCTTGTTGGCGAGTTCATTAATTGATGGCTTTGTTTGCATTAATAATCCCCATGGGGGCAGAATTGAGCGTTTTAATGAATTGCTTAGCTAACGGATAGGTTTAAAAATATCACTAAACTCCCGGCTGAACTCACGGTCACTCACAAGGCGACGAGCAAATGGAGAGCGAATGGCTTGATGACGAGCTGTTAAAAGTTTCACCACTTCATGACGTCGTACTTTGCAGTGCATTTTCATTGACGCTCGTGAAGACTGTTCAATATCAGAATATCTCATGCATGAGGCTGCGGTATAGCAGAACACCCAACGAACTGCTCTGCGAAATACATGTTCTTCTGGGCCATGGCCAGTTGGCTGTCAAATTCTGCAGTCTGATATTTCTCAGCTCTGGTAAATTCTGCACTTTTTGTTTTCAATTTTTCAAAAATATTAAATTCTGCTGCAGGGTATATATCGACATTTGTCTCACACACCTATAATGGAATTAAATTTGAAATATTTCAGTTTAAGCTCAGTTTATTGATGGCCTGCCGGCTGGCTGGCACTGCAGAATAGCTGTTCGTTTGCCATCTGTAAAAAAAGCTTTCTTTATATGTTTAAATACATCTGACATGTTTAAAACTGAACCGTCAGAATATTCG
Source organism: Actinernus sp. WN-2022 (assembly GCA_030867875.1). Taxonomy (NCBI): domain Eukaryota; kingdom Metazoa; phylum Cnidaria; class Anthozoa; order Actiniaria; family Actinernidae; genus Actinernus; species Actinernus sp. WN-2022. Next base: position 25,459,803 of record JAOWCC010001589.1, read on the forward strand.
TTTTTATGAAGTTTTATCGTTGGGTGCTCCTGGTATACATGTAGGTCTTTTATTACTCGACAAATAGTCATTTAGAGTCCGGAATTTTTTCGACTGGTGAGAATTAAGGGAGGGGTCCGATCTCATTAACAAGAATGTCGGACCACAACATTTCGTGAGTGGTTTATATATGTCCATGAAGGATTAATTATAATTCCATGTTATTAAGAATGAATAAACACATTACGTACTAAAAGGCTTCTTCAACCTGTGTAATTAAGTAAAGGAAGCTTAAGTCATCAATAATAATAGACCATTTCAGCTTGCATCTTTGTTGTCCCATTTCAGATCATGTGACAGCTCTCCAGACGATTCAATTCTAGACATTTATGTATTTCCTCTTGGGATAAAGACAAAAAAATTCACTCAACGGTAAAGTTAGGTGATGTGAAGTGGGGCAACAACCAGGCAAGCTGAATGCGTCTGTTGGAAGTACAGTATCTTTATTGTTTATTGCCTAACAGTTGTCTACCACTGAAGGAAGCCAGAAATAAGCGAAAACGTAACTTTTAATATTCTGCACATTCTGTGTATTTTGTATATTGGAATTACACTCGTTCACCCTCTCTAAATAAAAATTGGCAAACATAATAACATGTGCTTCAATCCATGTATTCATTATTCAAAACAGAAAACATGAGTGCAACAAAAAGTCATTACCACATGCAACTTGCCCGCCCTTTTTTCGGCTGTTTATGACTCTGAGACGAGCTTAGTTAGTAGCCAGTTAGCGTCTCGGGAGTGGCGGAAGCGGAATAATTTAATTTGACTTTAAATATTCATGATTCCTTTCTTTTTACCTCATTTATTCATGATTAATTTACAAATTTTCTTCGATATTCATTATTCATCATGATTTCTCAGTTATTTTTATAGCCATCTCTCGTTATTCATTATTCCCTAAGTTTTAAACACAAATATTCATGATTCCTGCAATTTTATAGCCATGATTCATGATTCCGCTTCCACTCCCGATAGCATCGGCTGAAAACACAGAATGTAGTAAGATTAATCATTCTCATAAAACTCGGAAAAGGGAGTGTGATCCAGCACATTTGAGTGCCATTTATTAATGTGTCACTGTGTGTTGCGTTCAGCTGTATATCTGACTGACCGGACCTAGTAATTCAGTCGTTTGTACTTCAATAGTGAGGTACAATGGATCAGCTCGGGGTAAGTAGGTCTGTGTCGGCGCCGGAGTAGCCTAAATACTGGTTTAACCAAAGAACTAAAAGTCGTTTAAGGTGTGCAAACTGCCGTGGGAACTGAGCGAGTAGCAGCTGACGTTTCAATTCGCGAGCGTCAACCCTTCGTTAGAGCGAAGAGGTCACATGACATGGGTAGGGTGCTGTTTAACCCTTTCATTCCCGGACGTGTTTGGGCTCATTTGGTGAAATCCAGATTTCACTTGATGAATAAAATCTCGACAATTTCATTCTGGATCGACCCAAACATTTTAGAAATTATTCCCGCGATACCGTGACGTCACGTGACTTGCCGAAAAATTAAGGCCTTGAAAATCAGTTTGTTCCTAATAACGTGGTGTGTAACGATGGCTTTCGTGTCATTTTCAAACAACTGGGATATTGGCTTTCAGTTATGTGACCTGTAGTGGCGTCAGTACCATCTTAATTGCCAGAAAGTAGACCTCATTCCAAAATAACTGAGTAATTTGCGTAATGCCACAAATTATCAGATGATCTGAAGCAAATACCACTGTGTACTGTTGAATATTCCATGGTAGAGTTGTCTGAGTAAAATTCAACAGTTTGAGGGTATGGCCTTCAGTTGCTGCGAAGTTGAACGTTCGTTTCACTGATTTGAACTTCATAAAAACTGGCGAGGCCAGTTCAGCAGACACAACTATCTCAAAACCTGTACTGAGTAGATGCATCCTCTATCTCAATCAACTGTAACGTGTGCTGCATATTGCATTGAGATCTACTGGATGCACTAAATGTTTAATTTCAGTGAGAAAATGTGTACATTAATTCTTAATATTAGACCTATCAACTGAATTGTCTGCACTGCATGGAACGACAGTAGCAAACCAGTTCCATCGTAAAATACAACTGAAAATAGCTAGAATTTGAGTAATGATTTATTTTTCTAATTCACAACTGTTGGTAATGATACTTCGTCCTGTGCCAGTAGGCGTCCCCTGTTTTCAGGTCGGCCCTCACGTTCATGCGTCTGATGAGTTCGTTTTTGTCTGCTCGCTGTTTTATCAAGTCCTAGTGTACCACCATTAAGTCTATCCAAATCACTTTTCAGATACCTCAGTGTAGTTTTAGAGGAGTTCAACGCATTGGACATCTGTCTTTCTTGCCTTTTCATTTCTATGAACTCACGGAATGTCATCTCAAAGCCTTCATCAAAGAAACCTTCGTCTTCTTCTGCCGTCAAATGTACTCCCTCTTCTTCGTCGAAAGTTATTCTTTCCACTCTAGACCTATATCGTTCACGTGTGTTTTGGAAATTCGTCCCTTCTGCAAAACGTACTTTCTTCCTCTTCGTTCTCCTAGCTATAATCTCATCTCCAGTGTCATTTCCCGACGTTTCTTCGCTTCCTGGATGTTTGCACGCATGACCTCGAGGAACAGATACACTATTCTTAGCCTCGGAGGGATTATTTATCGTATTTTTTTTCAAGATGCTCACAAGCTCGTGCTTTCCTTTCCTTGACGATTTCATGTCATGCAGATCATACCCACTAGCAACAGAAACCTGATTACTTGGATCAATCAAGGTTCCTGGGAAACACGTCTCTTCGAGACTCGTTCATAATATCGTACTCGTTTCCACAAACGTCTCTCGATTTCGGTTCCAGACTCGAACGAGGATCCCCGCCGGCACACTCAAACCGTGTCTCGATTTTACATTTTACTAACGTGTCTCGATTTTACCAACGACCTCGATTTTACCAACGTGTCTCGATTTTACCAACGTACCTCGATTTTACTAACGTGTCTCGATTTTACCAACGTACCTCCATTTTACTAACGTGTCTCGATTTTACTAACGTGTCTCGATTTTACCAACGTACCTCGATTTTACTAACGTGTCGCGATTTTACTAACGTGTCTCGATTTTACCAACGTGTCTCGATTTTACTAACGTCTCCATTTGACAATTTTATTTTAACGCGACTAGAAAGGAAAAGTGAAAGTGCAGGGATTTGGTTTTTTTTTTAAGAAAAACATAAAATAAAGGTTTGGTTGAACCTGTTCCGTTTCACCCCAAACAGGACATGACTGAAGTTGTATATGTTTTGTTTCACTTTAATAAAGGGGCACTGTCAATCGAATCTTTAAGTTTCTTAAAAAACAAGGAACCTACAAAAAGAAAACCCCAACTAGAAGATAAATACCATGTGAATGTCCTGATTGCTTTTCAAACTTTTTCGATAGAGGATGAATAAGATTACAAAAGCTTATTTTAGAAGCTTGATATCAGAGGTTACAGGTGAATCAATGTCCAATTGCTCTAAATTGCTCTTAAAAGCAGTATAGTTCATGCACTTGAATCAAATTTGTTCTCCATTGTACCTGGAAAGCATACTCTGCTAATCTGAATAGTTATTTTTGTCTTTCGTCATGAGAAAGTTTTTATCATTTGGACGTTATCAATGCCGCATTAAGCTATAGCTAATAGTACATAAAAGTAGCACTAAACAAAGTGGGATCCACAACATTTATTTCAAATACATATTTTATTTCGCCATTTTCAAAGTTACACATATCAATCAAGAATGCTTCATGATAAAATATTTATGTGATCAATATTGTATGATTGTAGTTTGCTTTGATAAACAGTCTACATTGTTGGTAAATAAGGCATGGTCTTTTCCTCCATTCTCTTCACGGGTTATGCTGAAAAAGTACAAATATACATCATTAATGAAAAGGCACACATGGTTTCAGTAACATTGAAGAAGCTGACAAAAATAACAGATGACGATAATAGTGATGCAAAGGGCTTTGGACTACAGGTAAACTTTGAAGTTCATTTTTTTCTTTTGTATGGAACACAGTGAAATGAATGTCCAAATAATCCATTTCACATTGAGATTAAAGGTGCTTTTTACCTAAATAATAATAATAATAATAATAATAAGAAATTTATATAGCGCCATATCCACTAACTGCACTATGGCGCTTTACAATACTACAGTTAAAAATATAAAATAATAATTATAAAAATGTTTGTTTAAAAAGATAAGTCTTAAGACTAGATTTAAAAATGGTAAGGGTATTGCTTGTCCTTATTTGAATGGGCAGAGCGTTCCACAGCCTCGGCGCAGCCACCGAGAATGCCCTGTCACCATAGGTCTTTTGGTTAGACCTCGGGGCGACCAGAAGGCGTTTGCCAGCTGATCTAAGACAACGACAGGGATGATATAAATTCAATAAACTACTAATGTAAAAAGGTGCTAAATTGTTAAGAGATTTAAAAACTAATAATAATAACTTAAAAACAATCCGTTTTTCTACTGGCAGCCAGTGGAGCTCCATCAGTAGCGGCATAGCACGAGCATACCTCGACTTGCGCGATACAAGCCGGGCGGCACAATTTTGAACGGATTGCAGTCTCTGCGTAAGATATTTTGGCAGACCATACAGAAGTGCGTTACCATTATCTAATCTACAAGTTATAAATGCATGTACAAGAGCTTCAGTAGAGTCCTCGGAGAGATAATCCCTAATTTTAGCAATCCTCCTGATGTGAAAGAAAGCTGATTTGGTAATAGAGTTAACATGTTTTTCGAGAGTTAGACTATTGTCCATTATAAAACCTAGATTCCTAGCTGACGTTGAGGGCTGAACTACGTTATCATTGATCGAGATAGAATTAAGTAAAGGACGAGGGCGGTACTTCGAACTTATAATAAGAAGTTCGGACTTGTCACTATTAAGCTTTAGTTTGTTTGCCCTCATCCAGTCATCTATTTCAGTCGCACAGGCCTCTATTAGACCAACGGCTGATGCTTGCCCTTCGCCACTTCGGGAATCAAAGGACAGGTATAACTGGGTATCATCCGCATAAAAGTGAAAACCCATGTTATACCTCCTCACGATATCTCCAAGTGGCGAAGTATATAGCAGATATAAAATAGGGCCCAGGACAGAACCTTGAGGCACCCCGCAAACCAGTGGCCGGTGTGAAGACTTCTCCCCTCTAATATTAACATACTGAAATCTATTACTGAGATACGATCTAAACCAGGAGAGGGCCGAGCCACAGATACCAAAACGATAACTTAGTCTGTTAAGCAAAATGTCATGGTCTATAGTATCAAACGCAGCCGATAAATCTAAAAGTAGCAGTATAACGGACTGATGGTTGTCTAAGGCTACAAGAATGTCATTGTTTACTCTAACTAGAGCTGTCTCTGTACTATGTGAATAGTACAGTTGTTACTTTTAAAGCTTTTGTATCCTTGTGAACAAAAATAGCTTTTGACAACATACAGTGTATCAGTCCAGATATGTATTTAAGTGCTATTACTTAAAGTGCCTATGAAGCTTATTTTTTTATTTTAGATATCAATTCTACATCAAGTGAATAGTAGAATGGTACAATATATCTTGCTTTGAATGCTATGCCGCTGAGTTAAGGAGGTTTTAATATCCAAAATGCTAATTACATGACGTCAGGGGAGGCATCTGCAATCACTTCTTAGTGGTTGTGAATGGGCGTTTCTACTGATATAAGAAAACAAATTTCTAATATCATTTTATTTCAACCATGGGTATAACACTGATAATTTGAAAAATTTGTTTAATTGTAACAAAACATTTTGTATAATAATTGATGCCTCCCCTGACGTCATGTAATTAGCATTTTGGATATTATAACCTCCTTAACTCAGCGGCACAGCATTCAAAGCAAGATATATTGTATCATTCTACTATTCACTTGATGTAGAATTGATATCTAAAATAAAAAAATAAGCTTCATAGGCACTTTAAACGTGCTATTATTTAAAAAAAAGGTAGGTATTAAAATATTACATGTACACAATTTCATTCTTACCTTAAATACATGCACTCCATTTACCGATTCTGTGAGATCCTTCTTTGGTTGCTTGTCTTTCTAGTCTTATCTGAAATCTAAAACAAAATCAAGTGGAAGTATGCCTTTCATGATGAAAACATGAGCATTTACAAACAAGAATGGCATACTCCCACTACAACATGTTCTCACTGCAACATGTTCTCACTACATGTATGTTAATAATTATTATAGACTTTCCAATAGTCCATGTGTATACAGCACTGTAAAAATGATTTGATATTAAAATTAAACCTTATCTATAAACAAAAACTAATGTGGTAAAAGCAAGTGTAACCCCTTCTCAGCAAGTCAAGATCAGGTATTCTCAGCGAGTCAAGATCAAGAATTCTCAGCGAGTCAAGATAAAGTATTCTCAGCGATCACTGATTATAATGACTTCATGGTAAACAATGACATACATATTTTTTTGGAAAAAAACATGTTGAAGCCATCATAAACAGTCACCAGCGAGTCAACAAGACCTATCCTCAGCGAGTCAACAAGACATATCCTCAGCGAGTCAACATAACCTATTCTCAGCCAGTCCTTGTTACTCTTGCTCTCCTACTCATTTCTGACCCCAGGCCCCGAACTAAGGTTTGGTGAAAGCAAGTGTAACCCCTTCTCAGCAAGTCAAGATCAAGTATTCTCAGCGAGTCAAGATCAAGAATTCTCAGCGAGTCAACATCAAGTATTCTCAGCGATTACTGATTACAATGACTTCATGGTAAACTATATGAAACAAATATTTTTTGGAAAAAAACATGTTGAAGCCATCATAAACAGTAGTCAGCGAGTCAACAAGACCTATCCTCAGCGAGTCAACGAGACATATCCTCAGCGAGTCAACATAACCTATTCTCAGCCAGTCCTTGTTACTCTTGCTTTCCTACTCAACCCCAAACTAATTCTAAATGACTGTGTTCCAAAATAGGTAAGGACAAACAATTCTCAGTGAGTCAATAAATTTCTTGATCAAAATCTCTGGTGCTATTCTGTCATGAGCTCCTTTATTTTTAAGACATCCCCCCAAAAAGCAAACACAAAATTACTCAAATTATAATAAAACCAAAATACCAACCTGAATTTCTGGTCACTTGACTTCATGTGCTTCTCATGGCTCCTAAAGAAATCAGTGGAAAGCATCATACATGTATAGTTTACAATCATATTGATATTATTATAATACATGCTTATATGTACATAAAGTCAACCAATAAATCTGTAGATAAAACTCGGAAGATAGAATTTACCACGAATTATACCCATAAACAGAACTGGATATGTCTTACAAACCGAGAATACCGTATTAAAATTGAATTGGATCTGTCAAAAGAATAGCAGGATTTGTCGTGGAAACTCCGTACCTAGAAACCGAACTGTCATAAAACTAGAACTGGAGAGTATAAATTATGGCTCTGCCCACAGTATCGTTCGCAGCCGCGTTTATATTTATGTCGTCATGCAGTTTTTTGTTTGGCGACGATTGATACGAACAGGCTTTGTTTTCTTATTTCGCGGCACAGAAGACCTTGAAATAACCGTTCAATATTTAATCTACCTTAATTTATCCTAAAGAAAGCTTTGATTTATACCCTCGAAGAAGGAAATGCATTTAATTTTCACCACTTCAGGGGTGTCTCGAAACCTAAGACCCTCGAAAACTAAGACCTAAGACCTAAGACCCCCTCTTAGTTTTTCTAGATCTCGAAAGCTAAGACCCCCTCTTAGTTTTCGTAATTCGTAGTTCGAAAACTAAGACCCCGCCAAAGAAAGCGATGTGAAGCGAAGCGAAGAAATAAAAACAGCTCCTGACTGTGTGTGACTACCGGATGGTGTAATTTGCGGCTTGACGGCTTGACGGCTTGACGGCTTGACGGAACGGCGGAATAACATTGTTTTTTTCAATGGCTTTGTAAGTCGCAGTGTGGAAATTTCGAATTTGACTTTCTTTCCGATTAACGATAAAAAGCAAGCATTTTTGACGATCAGTATTCTCCAGATACAGAACCGAGATGAACAGACCGAACAAACAGAACAGAGAGATGAACAGACTGATGGTTTTAATACGGACATGAATCGAATTAGTGCAGAACTGAATAAACTACTTTTCGGATTGCAAAAACAATTTATCGAACTGCAAATGACGTGAACAAACTAGTAGGATAAAGAAGAAAAGTATATATTAAACCGGAAAAAAAAACGACAGAACAAGAAAAACCAACGATACTGAACTCTAAGAGGAAATTATAAAATTGGCCGGACCCCTGTGGAAACATCAACAAAGGGTGACTTTCTTTCGATTCTCGCTGGAAAATCGATGGAAACAACGGCTGTCACGGTTTTAGTTTAGAAGTCGCATGTGTGTTACAGAACTGTTGACGTTTCATGGGTTTAGCGCTATGGATTCGGGAACGCACTGACATACAGCTATGTCGATTGTATTGTAGAGCGGCCATATCGAATGTTATGTATATTGGAACAAGAGCCCACTGGGCTTTAATTCACTCGGGCCACTATATATTCATCAGGAGACATTTTGCATCTCCCACCTTTATGGAGGAATGGGTACTCCCATAAAGAAATTGTTTTCAGTGTCCAAGGGAAGCACATTAGAAATGTGGAGGGGGGAGGTAGGACTTCCTCAAGATGCACATTTTGTTCGTAGCTGGAAGCGGATCAGAGAAACTAAGTAATAGATTGAACTGAATTGTGATTGTAATCGAAATATTGTAAATTAGAATTAGAAAGGACTTAGCTGTGAATAACTGTGAGGGTAAAGAGAACAAAATAAAACTTACAGCGAGGTATACACTGGTATAAAAATAAAAACGTTTCATTTTTCTAGGGATCCAGAAGCAGGGGTCCACGTTTCGTCGACTGACTCGGGTTCCTGTATACGGAAAAAAAAATCCACCTCAAAAAGCATTTACCATTGCAGGAACTCTAATCTCAATTTTCTTACTTTTTCTTGCAACTCGCATTTTTAAACTAGCTTAGCAACTCGCATTTTTCAACTCGCATCAAATCCATTCTCCAAGTTGACTGACAACCAGTATTAAGCAAAGCACACACTGGCGGAAGCTGAATACTTACCTTCTCACATTCATTTGCAACGAAAACCCCAAAACCCTAGCCCTGAAAACACATGGTAATTCGAGCCACCGACATAAATTCCGCGGCTGAACTGATGATGAGCCAACAGCTAACAGGTATAAAATATCAATAGCAAAGCTTTTTGCAAAAGTTGGTTACATTGTACAACGTGTCGTGTGAATGGGATTGGTGCCTGTACCAAGCATTTTGGCCAAGTGTCTACACCCCTAAATTTGGTCCGCGGACCCAAACGTTTTCGGCACGACACCTATTTTTGTCGTGTACATATGAACATTTCTGGGTCGGCGAACCCATATTATCTCGGTCCGCCTGGTTGGAGAGTCGTCCTTGAGAATTATAGCATAAGTCTACAATAATTATTACGTTAAATAAAGCTTTCCAAACATAACGAAGGTATATCGGTTAATAAGAGTTTTATTATATGGCCATTTTGAAATCTAAAATAAAAGGTAAAGGCAGGGAAATGTTTTTTTATTTGCATTGCTACAGCGCGCGTGTAACACTCAAATGGCTTCTCCAGTACTTTTACTGAATACAAGAAACTTCAAAACGATCGATAGTATCGTTGTTTTAGCCATGAAATCTAACAAGAGGAAAGCCTATAAAGCAAAAAGGTGTTCAAAACTGAACAGTGTTCATTTAAAATGAGATAAATCAAACATCTTTCATCACTAAAGCGGCGCGGCAATATGTTAATTCAAACCGGTATTTTCTCAATCCACCAGATCTTCATCAACTACTACACGAGGGTCTGAATGGGGGATGGGGGGGGGGGGGGGGGGGGATTGGGGTGTACATGTCAGTTGTCAGTTAAAATTTTGCCCATTTATCAGTTGTCAGTTAACCCCATTCAGCCTCTCATTAAACGTTACTACAAATATGCGCTATAGCCTTTTCGATGTGGCACGACATTAGGGTCTTAGTTTTCGAACTACGAATTACGAAAACTAAGAGGGGGTCTTAGCTTTCGAGATCTAGAAAAACTAAGAGGGGGTCTTAGGTCTTAGGTCTTAGTTTTCGAGGGTCTTAGGTTTCGAGACACCCGAAGGCGGGTTCGCCTTCCCTTGCTGTTAACAATAGAAAATGGACAATCTGAAATCTACAATGTCTACCATCTCGTTTTTCTCGGCCAATGGATGTAATCGTTTCGTGGGCAGAGGTTTCTCTCGGCGGCAGGAAAGGGGTCGAGTGGAACTTCTCGAAACGAGCGATAGTATTGGCCTACGCAACAATAGAAAACACCCTACCCATGAGAAAGTGCTGTACAAAAAACATAGAAGTATAGTATTATGGATGCAATCAGAATACAGGTCTCAAGAGGTTCCATGCTACTCGGAGGAAAGGCAGAGAGATGAGAAACCTCTGCTCGCAGGGTAGGAGGGCCACACATTTCTCTGTGTTACCCTCTTTAAATAGTTATTTTCCAAGTGGTGTACATGCATGAAATCAATGCACACAATATTTTATTAAACAACCATGTCAAAAATTTGCAGGGGAGATGCAAGGGGGGGAGGGGGGGTAGAGAATGAAATCAAAAAGTCTAAAAAATATATAACCCTCCCTGGACAATGAGTATGAAATATTTTGACCCTTTCTCCCCCATAACCACCCCTTTTTCAGTTCCCTATGATTTATGCCCCTCCATTTTTGGGGATTCAAAAAAATATGACCCTTCATCTCAACCTCCTCCCCCTGCTAATTTCTGACCAGTCCCTTCAGCGACAACCCTCATGAAACCCGATTTAATTATCAGTAAAACTTTGTAATTAGAAGCTCCCATAAGGGACTGTGACCACCTTTGGTGGTTTTAAGGTTACAGGATACATTTGCGGGTCTCTCTCGTTAATAATTTTGTACGGGCGTTGTTTTAAAGAAAACTATAGAAACCTATATACCTCTGTAAAGCTTATGAAGTGTAAAATACGCTGAATGGATTTGTTTAAAAATGTATTTTATTGTAAAGCAATGCTAAGCCAACAAACGCAAAACTGACCAGGTTTATAAAAGTGAATTAGCAGCCTTCGGGTTAACGCATAAGAACAATTCAACTGCATAATGTCAATCAGCATATGACAGCCTAAAAAAGGGTGTGAGCATTTGTAAATATTTTACTTCATTCAAATGCAATTCATTCCTAAAGTTTTAGTCTTCAATAATGTCCGAGTCACATCACGCGGGATACTCTACGACGAAAAATACTTTGAATATTGCTAAACGCTCACACCCTTTTCTTTGTCAGTAACTTATCTGTCTTTTGGCCGAGTTTTATCAAAATCTGGCAAGTCTGCATACCCTATTAATTCATTCAAAGAGAGGGGATACGAAGAAAAACCTATTCGGAGATTTGGCGTGTAAAGTTTTGTGAACATTTCACACCTCATCAAGACAAATGTCAACACTTCGAACCAACTAGCCAATGACTACGCAAGGACCCCTGGAGCTTCAAAACAGTAGTGAAATTCGCGGGAAATTATAGACTCCGATGTGAATTCATCGCTGCTCGCGTCCTCAGTCTCTTCAAATGACTTGCTGGTTCCTGGTAAGCCAAAGAACAGTTTAAGCCTGCTGGCGCTGCTTATATTTGGAGTTGACACTGAAGTTGAAGGTTGTTATTCGCTGCCTTTCGCACGTTCTTCGAAGCATGAGCCTTTGTCACTGTCCGCGAGCTCAATCTGGCTTGTTTTACCGAATTCGTCCTTATCGCCGGTTTCCTTTCTTTTTTGGTCCAGGGTTCGCTTTGTTTTACTCAAGGACTTTGCTTTTCTCTTTTGTATTTCCCCATACAAACGATTGATAAAAGACTCTAAATGCACGTTTGTTATTTCGAAGAAGGGAAGCTACAACCACAGTATGCAAATTACAGTTCCTGCTAAAAGTCCACAGGGTGCCCGTGGTACGTAAAGGGATTACAACGCCTTGGTGATTTATTTAGTTTCCTTCTATATACGTTTTTTCTAAATTTATATCTCGCAAGCTTTTATATCTTTTGAAATAATATTTTTTCTAAATTGTAGAACAATCCATAAACTTTACAAATAATCAATAATATTTTTTTACAAAAAACATGCCTTGAAGGTATCCGGTAACCTTAAAGAATTGGAAGAAGGTGGAAAATAGCATTTACAAACAGGTTTTGTTAATAACACTACCAATCTCATACAAGTGCCTTTAAATATATGAATTAAGATTTGTTTGCTATCTAGTACAACCATGTGATTGCAATGTAAATTACCACAAGCATGAGTTGTGAATCAATTATCCTGCTCCCCTAGCACAAATCATGTATGACACAAAAATATGCTAGAACTCCATGTAAAAGTGGCCCGAGTTAAGGCCACTCAGGGCCTCTTGTTATTATTAAAACAAGAGCCCATCTGGGCTTTCACTCGGGCCACATGAGATTGAAGATGAAATACACTTTCATTTGAAATCCTCTTAGTAATAACCAAAGGGAAGAATTATTAGCAGTCTTTAGGAGTGGCCGGTAGCGCGGTGACTTTCATTGTCTGCTCCCCTAGTATATATATATACATGTATGTAATTTAATATTTTTGTTTTCTCGTATGTAAATTAAAGTAGTTGATCTTTTATTGAAAACACTACTTATTCATGTGTGTATGTATGTTCAGACTACTATCGTGCAGCTAGCTAGAGTCTTGAGATATCTGTCAGCAACTCGCAGCTAGTTAATAAATTAGTACTGTTCAGACCTAGTAACTTAGTAGGTTTTCCTTTTTGTTTTTCCCTCTTCTGGTTTGTTTCTATCTCTTAAGAGGGCATGAATGGGGTTAACGGACTACTGACAAACAGCCTTAAAAATACCTGACAACTGACAAATGACGATTTTTTTACTGACAACTGACAACCGAAAAATAACTGACAACTGACAAATTTGGTTTTTGTGGGGCAAACATTGTAAATTTTCTCTAGTAATGATTAACTAGGGCTAACTGACAACTGACAAATGGCCAAAATTTTAACTGACAACTGACATGTAGACCCCCCCATTCAGACATAGAAATTTGGTCTATGACTGCCCTTGGCGCAAGTGTTTCGTAATCGCAAATAATTGACCGCCAAAGTGCTCAATTGAAATTTCAACCAAAATATTAAAACTGTGCGAAAAACTGCTACTGACTGGTGTTTGGCGATCCTCGTTATCCATGATGGCTCAATTGACGTACAATACACCCGGTAGTTGTCATGGTAAGAGAAATTACCTTGGAGCGAGTAGTGAACGTGGTCGTAGCGAGAGCTAGAAGTCGGCTAGATCGGATGATAACACTGACTTGACATTTGTGTACATTTCAAAACCTTAAAATAACTAAAATCTGTCATCGATGGGCTTTTAGCGCGCTAGATTCTATTCAAGCTACCTCGCAAGGTAGCTTGGAACTTCAAAGTATTCCACCGACCACTAGCTAGCTAATCACCAGAGCAGAAAAACTGTTCAGACTAAAGAAGCTCGCTACCTCCTGTGGTTAGCTAGCTAGATTTACTAGCCTGAACACGGCCACACGTTTACAATTTAGTCTGCAGGTCCGATAAAACTGCAGGTTCCAGTCGTAAACAGTCCAAGTTTGACCAAAGTGAAACGATCGAGCTGCTCGCGTCCGTAGATATATATTTCTTCGTTTGCACTTTTGACATGATATAATTCTTCAAATGGCACCATTGTTTTATTTCTTATGTTTAATAATACAGTTCTCAGCTGTAAAAAAAATAGAACATTCTATGGAAGATTTCTTGTCCTAAAGTTTGGAAACGTAACACATGCATTTGACGCTAGAAAGTTCAGTAATCGCGGAAGTACGCAAGGTCAATTTACTAGTGGCAGTTTACTAGTTTGCACTATCGGCTGTTATGGAATGGAAACATACTTTCACAGCTTAATATGTATGTCGATTGGTCAGAAGGATATCTTGTTTAAATGCTACGGTCCTTTCGGCATCAGGAAATTTTTAAACGGGAGTTTTCGTACAGTATTTCAAGCTATGCTGTAGTGCGAGTTCAGTTACGCCACAAATGTCGGTGAAACTAATACCGTGTTCATTATTATCGGTTTTCTCTATGGGTTCTCATGTATTCAATAATTACTTCTGGAGCTTCATATTTATGTCGATTGGTCACAATGATTTCCTCTTTCAGTTTTTCCCTTTAGTTTGGACATTAGGGATATATCCTTGGAGATTTCGTACAGTTTAGCGACCGTTGTGTCGAAAGTAGAAACGTTCGTTTGTCATGAAAGTGCGTAAACAAACTGTCACAAGCGGTTTCATAGCAGCTCGATGTTTGACTCCCATATAGTCGATGATAACTTATATAGCTTCATATGTACGTCGATTTCTCACAAGGATTTCCTCTTTCAGTTTTTCCCGTTAGTTTGGACATTAGGGATTTATTCTTGGAGATTTCGTACAGTTTAGCGACTGTGTGTTGAAAGTAGAAAAGAGCCCATCTGGCCTTTCACTCGGGCCACATGAGATAATTTGACTAATTAGATTTGTAAAAATCTTAGCGGATCATGTAAATATTCCGCTTGGCTCAAATATGAGGGTTTCTGCCGTCAAAGTTCATTTTTTGTTTCAGTTTTCCCCATATTAGCAGACTTGTATAATGTCTCGAGCTCTCCAAATCCAGTAGAAAGACTCTGGTTATTCTGTCGTAAAACATGGACCTGACCCAAATTTAGGTTGTATTGCATGATTGCCCACGATGGAATAGATTGCTGACAATGACTATTTGCAATTGATATCTCCTTGTCTCGCCTAGTTTTCTTATCTGAGCGCGCCTGAGGAAATCTAACCTTTGTTTGCGTGACCAGCACAGTGCAATCTGATTGGTTCGAATTTGACCTTTAACGCATGCGCAGAAGCCGTCTGACATGAAATAAAAAAATAAAAAATAATAACCGCTTGCATTTTAAGACTCGGCGCTGCCACAGGCAGCCCGAGTAATAATATCATTTACACCGTTCCAAAAACTCGCGCTGCGAGTTTTTTGGAAACAGACATGGCCATGGGCGAACGCATGCAAAGCGATCAAATTTCTTCCCAATAATTTAACTGTACTAGTAAAAGCACATGCATGTTTTGGAACAGAATAATAATTCAGCAAATCATTTGAAGGTTCTTTTCTTCCTTTCGTGAATAAGTAATTGATAATGGACAAAAGTCTGTTATTATATTCTTATAGATTAATTTGATTTTCGAGTGATTCTGAATATGAAATTCGATCGGACTTTGGACTCTACATTAGTTACAACCGATTCTTAGTCACTGGGAATAAACTAAGTATATCCTAAATGTCACAGAGAGATTGTATCTTTACAGGGAAAAATATGTTCGTGAACCAGTGATTTCCTTGAACGGTTAATCGAAAGGAGTTCGACTATTTGTTGGAGTCCCCGTTGGAGTAAACAAGCATGACAAGGTATAAACAGCAAACACCTTACGGCTTACCTGTTCTGCAGCTTAGTTTGTTTCCCGAGACGATTTTCTTGGACAAAAGGTTAATACCGGACATTACTGTTATAACATGATCGGTATTAGAGTACTTTTGTGGTATAAATTCTGTAACAACAAGCAGAAAAGTTCAAGGGCGATATCGGTTTTTCGAGTGCAATTTAACGTGGAATTACCGAGTCAGGAATGTGATTTTCCTTGAATCGCATAGTCCGATGAATTGCTTGAAGATTTAGTACTTTTGTTGATATTTTGCTAAGTTATAAATAGCGCGCGTAGTCTGCAGTGGTGATTCCACTCTGAATCACCACTCCGTCTCAGCCAATCAGCGTCTGATTTCGCAAATGCACCGTGCGATTCAGCTTTGGCTATGCGATTCTCAGTGAAATTACTACAGGCATATTTTCTGGACCCAGCAGGCATTTCGAGGCAAACACAGGCCGAATGAGAATTCTCGGAAGATTTTAAACCAAGGCCACTGAAATAAGTCGAGTGAATGATTGAAGAAATACTGACCCCAAAAACAGGCGGTAAAGCGACCCCGAAACGGTGACTCGGCAACATAAATTTTACCGCTAAAATGTAATTTTACACTCCGTAACTCGAACCCTCGATATAACTCGAACCTACCGCCAACTCGAAGCAATTTTTGTTTCCCTTCAGGTCACTTTCTTTATAATTTTACCCTCGAGAACTCGAACCTCGTTTATCAAGACGTAACGAGACAAAATGTACTTCAGAACATTGGATTTATTTTGAAGCAGCTTGTATTCTTTGTGTTAACTTCTCTAGTTTCTTGGTTTCAGTACGTCACATAAAACGTGTCAGTTCAGTCCTGTGAGAATATTGTACGTGATAAGCGGTGTCAGGAAACAAAGGATCCATTCAACCAGCTTTCATCAAGCTTTATAGCCGCTTAGCTGTTTCTTTAAAATATTTTTACCCTTTCTCCTTAAAAAAACCCTGATTAACTCTTTGAATAGAAATAAAGTATGTAAGCAAAACACCATTTTATTCCCTAATTTCCGGTCATTTGTTCCCATCTCTCGCTAACTCGAACTCCCGATAACTCGAACCTTTTCTGATTTCCCTTGGAGGTTCGAGTGTATATAGGTAATTTAATATTTTTGTTTTTCTCGTGTATGTAAATTAAAGAAGTTTACCTCTACTTATTCATGTAACGCACGCTTACAATTTGTTGGATTAAAGATTATTAACTGAAATGCCTGTTGGTTATCTCTATTTAAAAGCTTTTACCCCGGGGGGGAAGGGGGGGGGGGGGGGGGGGGACTGCCATATAAAAGGGGTAGGGATGCTCGTCGGACGTTTTCGATTTGACCCCTAAGAGGTACTAAAATGGGCGTGGCTCAAGCTTATTTTGACCCCTAAAAGATAATAAAAATGTAAATTGATAACAGCTTTTTTGTTCAATTGACACCCGAACCCTAAAAGGTACCGCTTTACATAGAAATATATGTGTTTGATGGTGGATACCCTAAGTGGTACCAAACTCCTGATTTTGACCCCTAAAAGGTACGACGAGCATCCATGTACCCCTCAATAAGGGAGTCCCCCCCCCCCCGGGCTTTTACCCTCCTTCCCAAAACTGCAGTCTGCTCATTATATTACAGAACTATAAAGGGAACTGTTTGAAGCCTTTAATTTCTCGAACCAAAACCTCGTCCGTGAGAGGATTCTTGTTTAAGTTTACTTTGAGAGTTGAATATTGCTTCGCTCATCATAAATTATTCTTTGCTGAGTGTTTATTTCTCCTGGTTATTTCTGGATTCGTGTTGGCGAGCACGGTCAAAATTAGTTTAGTGTTGGCCTACAGATCACAGTTTTTGCGATGGTATGTATTATTACCGAGAGTAAAATGAAATGTGGCATTAAACCTACGAAACGTACCTCAAACAAGAATACCGACCGATGGCGAAATCTATTAGCGAAATATATCTTATATCACGCAAGCGCAGAAATTTTGCTGCACGGAACAAAAAAAACAAGAGCCCATCTGGGCTTTCACTCGGGCCACATGAGATTGAAGATGAAATACACTTTCATTTGAAATCCTCTTAATAATAACCAAAGGGAAGAATTATTAGCTGAATATTAGCAGTCTTTAGGAGTGGAAGGTAGCGCGGTGACTTTCATTCTCTGCTCCCCTAGTATATATGCATGTTTTTGTTTTCTCGTATGTAAATTAAAGTACTTGACATTTTACTGCATGTAAACACTACTTATTCATGGAACACACGTTTGCAATTTAGTCTGCTGTTCTGTTATACTGCAGGTTCCAGTCGTAAACAGTCCGAATTTGACCAAAGTGAAACAAGCTGCTCGCGTCCGTAGATATATATTTCTTCGTTGTGCACTTTTGACATATAATTCTTCAAATGGCACCATTGTTTTATTTCTACATGTTTAATAATACAGTTCTCTGCTGTAAAAAAAATAGAACATTCTATGGAAGATTTCTTGTCCTAAAGTTTGGAAACGTAACACATGCATTTGACGCTAGAAAGGCAGTACTCTCGGATCGAAGTACGCAAAGTTAATTTACTAGTGGCAGTTTACTAGTTTGCACTATCGGCTGTTATGGAATGGAAACATACTTTCACAGCTTAATATGTATGTCGATTGGTCAGAAGGATATCTTGTTTAAGATGCTACGGTCCTTTCGGCATCAGGAAATTTTTAAACGGGAGTTTTCGTACAGTATTTCAAGCTATGCTGTAGCACGAGTTCAGTTAAGCCACAAATGTCCGTGAAACTAATACCGTGTTCATTATTATCGGTTTTCTCTATGGGTTCTCATGTATTCAATAATTACTTCTGGAGCTTCATATGTGTCTCTGTTGGTCACAATGATTTCCTCTTTCGGTTTTTCACAAGCGGTTTCATAGCAGCTCGATGTTTGACTCTCATATAGTCGATGATAACTTATATAGCTTCATATGTACGTCGATTGCTCACAAGGATTTCCTCTTTCAGTTTTTCCCGTTAGTTTGGACATTAGGGATTTATTCTTGGAGATTTCGTACAGTTTAGCGACCCTGTGTCGAAAGTAGAAAGTGCGAATACTGACAAGCGGTTAATTTCATAGCAGTTCGATGTTTGCAGACTCTCACGTAGTCGATAATATAAACTTCTATAGCTTCATATGTGCGTCGATTGCTCACAAGGCTATCGTATTTGAGTTCATGAGGTTGTTTTTCCATCAAAGAAAGGTTTTATCTAACTTTTTGTACAGTCTTTGCACTCCGGTCGGTTCATATAATTTCAGCCTCGATCGTTTCTAAGCCGTAGATATATATTTCTTGTTGTCGCTGTTGAAAACTGCCATATCATTTATAATATGACTTGAAAAGTTTCCATGTGTTTCGTGAACTCTACTGGACATCCAAACCCTCTTCGCTTCTAGTTAGAATGGCAAAAAGCTTCCAATTTCTTGCGTTTTTCGGCTGCTGTATTCAGAGGACTCAGTGACGGTCTCCCGCCCGTAAGGTCTGTAAGGTCACTTTGCTTTGTGTTGCAGTCTGCAACGACTAATTTTGAATAAACAAATGACATGACATGACATGCCTGGTTTAAGCACATCTTACATTTCCATAAACGACCAAAGGAGGCAAGGATGAGTTGAAAAAGAGCACTGATGGAAGTCGATTTAAAAATCGGTATTTCACCCCTCTGAGAATTTCACCGGGCTAGAACATAATTCTAAAATCATCAGATTTTCACACATGCGCAGTACCGTGACACACGCCAGTCTGTGCGGCTTTCACGATTACCATCATTCTCTCCATCAGAATCCGGCGTGTTTTAATGCAGGTACGAAGTTTCGTAAGATGGGTAGTGTATGTGTTACCCCAACTCATGATACCATAGTTGATGTAAGGGTAGATTAGAGTGTAGTAGAGTTGCTTCAGCATATTTAAATCAAAAATATAGGTATTTGTTCAAAATACCTGTATTCTTTGAGATTTTGCAGTTAGCATGTTTAATCTGTTGTTCCCAACTTATATGTCTATCAATATATATTCCTAAATATTTGATATGGTCTTTTTGTTCGATGTTCTCAATTTGGATATATGAAGTTTTTTTTCCTTTGACAGCTAATAAGCATATAGTTGGTCTTTTTCATGTTGATAGAGAGTCTATTTGTAGCACAGTATCGAAATATATCTCCCAGCCCTTCATTACATTTTCAATCTCGTTCATATTTTTACTTGAGTAGAAAACATTAGTAACGTCTGCAAAAATTCGGAAAGAGAGTTTCTTAGAGCAGTTTGGCATGTCGTTTATGTAAAGTAAGAATAAGAGTGGTCCAAGCGTTGATCCTTTTGGCACCCCACAAGTCATCCTAAGTGTATGCGAGTCGGTGTTTCCTCTTCTGACATATTGTTGACGATTGTTCAAATAATCAGTAAACCAAGATAAGGGCGTGCCACGTATTCCATATTTATGTATTTTGCGAAGAGAATTTTATGATTAACCGTGTCAAAAGCTTTGGAGAAATCTAAAAATAGACCACATGTGGTCTCCTTGTTGTCAATTGCAGTTTTCAAATTGTCAGTAATTTCAAGGATTGCCTGTTCTGTTGAATGCCCTTTTCTAAAGCCAAATTGGTAGTTAAAAAATATGCTATTTTTTTCAAGAAACGACTCCAATTGATTATAAACTAGCTTTTCGAGAGTTTTTGCAAAGGGTGACAATACGGATATTGGTCGATAATTAAAAGGGTCAGTGGCAGTGCCACTTTTATAAATAGGTGTGATTCTCGAGACTTTTAGAATATCCGGAACAATGCCTGTTCTAATAGATTCATTGTAGATGTAAGTGAATATTGGTGAGATTATCGGGGCTGCTGATTTGACCAAATTGTTAGGGATATTAATAGATGCTTTGTTGCCGTCTAAACCTAAAAAGAGCTCATTGACTTGTGTCTCAGTGATAGGGGACATTACGAATTAAACTGGAGACTGCATAAAGCATATCTAAGTATTTCTCCGTTGGTGGATGGCTTGTATATTTGAAAAAGTCAATATTAATATCGCCCAAGATATAAATGTCATATTTACGTTGATTTAAATCCCTGAGCAACTCTTCAGTAAATATTTCGATATTTGATTTGGGGTGTCTATATATACAACCAACAATGATAGGATTTTTTGCTTTACTGCGAGGATCAATTTCAATCCAACACGATTCAACAAGCTAGGTATTAAACTTAATATCAGGTCTAGGAATTGTTTCTAAATCTTGAGAAGCGTAAATAGCGGCTCCACCTGCTGCAGTTGGTGAATCAGTATGAGTCGACAATTTTGCTGCACTGAACAAAAAAACAAGTACAACCTCAACAACAAGTCTTAAAAAAAACAAGAGCGCCAGTTGAAATATCCTGAGCCTGTTGGAAGGCTTACGCACGAGTGAAGTTAAATAAAACATTAAAGCCACAGGCAGCCCGAGTAATAAAAAAACTGAATTCAATAAGATCGAGCAGGAGCCCATGGATCGAGTAGATTTTTTATTCAAGCCGTTAACTTACGATATAAATGTATGGAAGCTAAGGAAAGAGACTCGCTAAAAGAGTTTTTGGGCATTATGAGATATGCTAATGCCCGGCAAACTTTTATAGCCCTAAAAACAGCTGAACTGTCATAATTTTATAGAAAAAAGGTGTGAAAGTGCAAAAAAATTATTACCTACCCTACTGAAATAGAACGCAACATTGTGGTGAACAAAAACAACATGGCCAACGGCAAAGGCCGGTGGAGGCTCCGAACAGCCATCAAGGAATCGAGAGGTTCGTAAATAAACAGAAAAGCCCCATGAATAAGAAAGCTAGTGAGATAAAAACCTTCTGTTGGTCCCTGAAGTTCCTGGAACGTAATATTTGCAACCTAACCTCCAGCTGACTTCGACCACCTGTTATCCAGGTTCTTCATTAGACATTCCCAAAATTAGTGGCGAAGTTTACGACTTTACGAGCCTGGAACACCGGCTTTCGTGTTTTCAAATAGTAACCAAATATTCCTCTCTGATGAAAATAGGCCCTTTGCAGCTAACACATCACGTGGTTGTACTGGAGAGCAAAAAATATCTTACTTCATTTATTTAAATGCATTGTACAAGATCGGTATTGCTATTAGCAAAACCTATTTGTAAATGCTATTTTCCACCTCCAATCGGTTGTCGATCTTTCAAAGATCAGTTAAAGATAGCTTGCTCTCCAGCATCCATGGCAACGTCTTTCCCATGGGGATCACGAGCTCAATTCATTCGTTAATGAAGTATTATATCAGCACGTGACTGTTAGCTGCAAAGGGCCTATTCCCCAAGGCTAGTCAATATCCTTTGTAATAAGGGCTTCGAAAAGTCACGTCCATTTTTTGCTTCAAAGCGAAAATATTTAGTACGCAAACTGACAATGCTCCAACTCATCCCTCGACCTCGTTGTCCACGGCAGTCCCCTTCCCGGTACTTCTGAGGAAAACAGCCAAGCGAGATTTGCTGACTGCAAACATTGACAGTGTCTCAGGATGCCACTTAGAGATTTTCCAGCGATATCCAAATTGTCCAAGGTTCGCAAAACAGGTGTCAAGAGACGTGTTGATCGAGAGATTATCGATGAAGACTGTACTGACTTCAGTTATACTCCCATATAAAAGGGACGGGGATGATCTTCGAAAAAAATCAATTTTACCCCTAAAAGATACCAATTTGGGCGTGGCCTTTCTCTTCCTTTATCTTTTGAGGAAAAGTTTAAAAATCGTTATGTGAACATTTAAGGTTTTTATATCCAGTAACTGCTACAATATCTTGCAGTACGTTTGAAACCAGTTATATGCAGCTCATCTAGCCATTTTAAGGCGCCTACTACATTGTATGTCTTTTGACGTATTCTAGAAAGCTATTAGCTGTTCGGATTTTCTAGGTGGAAATCGCGTCAACCGAAAATACTATGGCAAAATATTCCCGGCCTACGAATTTGTTAGTAGTCTAGAACATAACAAGAATTTTCTAGCCCAAGTAACTTCATGTTGCAAAGTTTTGTAGAGGTACGAATTTTTTAGGGATTCTTTTTTCCTGTTCTGACTCTATTGATCAGACGAATTGGGACGTACGAATATTTTAGGGGAAACCTTTTAGTCTCCCTTTTCTTCTATAATTTTCTAGGGATTGAAAACAAATTTTCTAGCCAGTATTTCAGAAAACAATTTTCAAGGGACATTTTTTTCAAATCCGAAAGTTTTAGGCTAACTTACTCTACCGAACAGCTTTTTAACCGAAAACGTAGTTGGGTGCCCTTGTCAAGTGTGCAAAAATCTGAAAACAAATATTTAGGCAATGTATAATTATAAGATATACTATGACATATTCACTATGTGTGTTCAGTCCTGTAGAAATTTCATCAGATTTTCCCGGTACACGTCTGGGGACATGTTTCTCCACGCTCTGTTTCCATAAGTTTAAAGCTGAAGAACATGAAAGTGTGTGAATCTGGCGAGATGAAGAAGTTTTAGAAGGCTACATAATTTATTGATGAGGTGTCCCCACTCTTTTTTGAATTCGTTATATATACATTGTATACAGCCGTGTGCAAAAATTCTGACCCCCCCATGAAAATTATATACTTATATACTTATATCGGTTGCATCATGGGTAATCCAAAAATGTGCTTTTCAGTTATTTTTCTAACAAAAAATATATCAGGTAGGATTGAAAAGTGTACGAGTAAAACATTTTTAGATCATATGGGTCCATCAGTTAAAGAAAACAAAGTGCTATTTTCAGTTTTAGTTGTATTAATTTATTCCATGCGTTTGCCACTGGATCCGGTCGACCGAAACGCTGCTATGACTTCAAGGAACTCACTGTATTCTGAACCCGGATTCTGAACTTTACTTTCTCCACGTCGCACTAGCTAGGTTTATTCTATTTCCCTAAATGAGGCTGAAGTATTCACTAAATTGCATTCAAACCTTGGAGCCGTTATGAAGTCTGCAAAAGAGCTAAAATTTCACTGGGAACACACCAGTTTCTTTTACGTTTTTGTTTTGCGAGGTAATTATTTCGCATATGAAGTATTGATCAAACATATTTTATTTTATTCAGAATTGAATGCGGGCGGTTTTCGTTTTGATGTTCGCTATGCATATTTAACTTATATTCTTACATATCTTGCAGTTAACGACTTTAGAACTCTACGCGAGATAAAGTTTAAGTTATATAAAATGGTTAAGATTTAATCAAACCGTGCATCAGTTGATTTATTTTATTACTAAAAATTATCTTTGAATGATTGTCGCGAATACCACTAAATTTACAACCTAGTGAGGCCAAAGTAAATAATAGGTTTACTTATGAATAAGTCTCAATGTGAGTTTAAAATTTATGTAACACGCAGGAGAAATTATTTTTACACAAGACCAAAACCATTTAATTTTGGTCCATAATTTAAACAGATTAAAACAACTTCGGTTCTGATCTCTCTTTCCTTTCCAATAACTAAATGCGATTTTTACAACCGCATTGCGGACTTTTTATTAGCTACGCTGTGTTTAATTAATTTGGTTGAATGTTTGGCAGAATCGCACACATCAAACTACCATAATACATTGATAATACGCTTAAACCTAGGCTCAAAGGTTTGAAATCAATTTAGCCTCATT
This sequence comes from Actinernus sp. WN-2022, assembly GCA_030867875.1. Taxonomy (NCBI): domain Eukaryota; kingdom Metazoa; phylum Cnidaria; class Anthozoa; order Actiniaria; family Actinernidae; genus Actinernus; species Actinernus sp. WN-2022. The sequence goes on from JAOWCC010001589.1 coordinate 25,484,155, forward strand.
CAGGGCAATAGAGTAAACCTAGCTAGTGCGACGTGGAGAAATTAAAGTTCAGAATACAGTGAGTTCCTTGAAGTCATTAAGCAGCGTTTCGGTCCACCGGACCCAATGGCAAACGCATGGAATAAATTAGTACAACTAAAACTGAAATAAAACTTGTTGTCTTCAACGGATGGGCCCATATGATCTAAAAATGTTTAACTCGTACATTTTTCAATCCTACCTGATATATTTTTTGTTAGAAAAATGTCTGAAAAGCACATTTTTGGATTACCCATGATGCAACCGATATAAGTATATAATTTTCATGGGGGGGGGGGGGGGCAGAATTTTGCACGCGGCTGTATATATAATATATTATTAAGAAGTAAGGTGAAGTCCTCATCGGTCTATCTAGAGTGTTCAATACCAGGTAGAGCCAGGTGGTGTGGGCGCTACGACCGCAAAGCATTATTTTTTCCAAAAAGTCAAGTTTTCAAGATG